>CM065592.1:107556284-108785424 GCA_033119425.1 Bufotes viridis | reverse complement strand
AGTGTACCCTCTGGTGCTGGGAGAGGACGTGGCTATTCTGCCACAGCCACACGTCCTAGTGAACCAACTACCTCAGGTTCCAGTACCCGCCAGAATTTACAGCGATATTTGGTGGGGCCCAATGCCGTTCTAAGGATGGTAAGGCCTGAGCAGGTACAGGCGCTAGTCAATTGGGTGGCCGACAGTGGATCCAGCATGTTCACAACATTATCTCCCACCCAGTCTTCTGCAGAAAGCACATCACCCCCATGCATATCAGGGAAACTGTCAGAGCCTCAAGTTATGCAGCAGTCTCTTATGCTGTTTGAAGACTCTGCTGGCAGGGTTTACCAAGGAAATCCACCTAGCCCTTCCCCAGTGGTGGAAGACATAGAATGCACTGATGCACAACCACTGATGTTTCCTGATGATAAGGACATGGGAATACCACCTCATCGGAGTCCGCACGTCTCTGATGATGATGAAACACAGGTGCCAACTGGTGCAGACCGAACAGGAGGTCAGGGAGGAAGACTTTGTGGAAGACGATGCAGGGGACGATGAGGTCCTAGACCCCACATGCAATGAAGGTCGTGCCACTGACTTTCATAGTTCAGAAGAAGAGGCAGTGGTGAGACCGAGCCAACAGCGTAGCAAAAGAGGGAGCAGGGGGCAAAAGCAGACCAGCCGCCGCCAAGAGAGTTTGTCTGCTACTGGCCACCGCCACCGGGGACCGAGCACCCCAAAGGCAGCTTCAAGGAGTTCCCTGGCATGGCACTTCTTTAAACAATGTGCTGACGACAAGACCCGAGTGGTTTGCACGCTGTGCAATCAGATCCTGAAGCGAGGCATTAACGTTCTGAACCTTAGCACAACCTGCATGACCAGGCATCTACATGCAAAGCATGAACTGCAGTGGAGTAAACACCTTAAAAGCAAGGAACATACTCTGGCTCCCTCTGCTCCCTCTTCTTCTGCTGCCTCGGCCTCTTCCTCCGCCTCGGGAGGAATGTTGGCACCTGCCGCCCACCAAACAGAGGATGTGCCACCGACAACACCACCTGCGTCACCAAGCATCTCCACCATGTCACATGGCAGCGTTCAGCTCTCCATCTCACAAACCTTGGAGAGAAAGCATAAATTCCCACCTAGCCACCCTCGAGCCCTGGGCCTGAATGCCAGCATTTCTAAACTACTGGCCTTTGAAATGCTGTCATTCAGGCTGGTGGACACAGATAGCTTCAAACAGCTGATGTCCATGGCTGTCCCACAGCATGTTGTTCCCAGCCGCCACTACTTCTCCAAGACAGCCGTGCCTTCCCTGCACAACCAAGTATCCGATAAAATCAAGTGTGCACTGTGCAACGCCATCTGTGGTAAGGTCCACCTAACTACAGATACGTGGACCAGTAGGCACGGCCAGGGACGCTATATCTCCCTATCTGCACACTGGGTAAATGTAGTGACGGCTGGGCCGCAGGCGGAGGGTTCCTTGGCGCACGTCCTTCCGCCGCCAAGGATCGCAGGGCATCATTCTTTGCCTCCTGTAGCCTCCTCCTCCTACTCGGCTTCCTCCTCCTCTGCTTCCACCAGCTCATCCAGTCAGCCACACACCTTCACCACCAACTTCAGCACAGCCCGGGGTAAACGTCAGCAGGCCATTCTGAAACTCATATGTTTGGGGGACAGGCCCCACACCGCGCAGGAGTTGTGGCGGGGTATTGAACAACAGACCGACAAATGGTTTCTGCCGGTGGGCCTCAAGCCCGGCCTGGTGGTGTGCGATAATGGGCGAAATCTCGTCGTAGCTCTGGGACTAGCCGGTTTGACGCACATCCCTTGCCTGGCGCATGTGCTGAATTTGGTGGTGCAGAAGTTCATTCACAACTACCCTGACATGTCAGAGCTGCTGCATAAAGTGAGGGCCGTCTGTGCTTGCTTCCAGCGTTCACATCCTGCCGCTGCTCGCCTGTCTGCGCTACAGCGGAACTTCGGCCTTCCCGCTCACCGCCTCATATGCGACGTGCCCACCAGGTGGAACTCCACCTTGCACATGCTGGAGAGACTGTGCGAGCAGCAGCAGGCCATAGTGGAGTTTCAGCTGCAGCACGCACGCATCAGTCGCACTGCGGAACAGCACCACTTCACCACCAATGATTGGGCCTGTTGCGCTGTTTCGAGTACTCCACCAACATGGCCAGTGGTGATGACTCCGTTATCAGCGTCACAATACCACTTCTATGTCTCCTTGAGAAAACGCTTAGGGCGATGATGGAAGAGGAGGTGGCCCAGGAGGAGGAGGATGAGGGGTCATTTTTAGAACTTTCAGGCCAGTCTGTTAGAAGTGGCTCAGAGGGAGTTTTTTTGCAACAGCAGAGGCCAGGTACAAATGTGGCCAGCCAGGGCCCACTACTGGAGGACGAGGAGGATGAGGAGGAGGCGGAGGAGGATGAGGATGAAGCAGGTTCACAGCGGGGTGGCACCCGACACAGCTCAGGCCCATCACTGGTGCATGGCTGGGGGGATACAGAGGACGATGACGATACGCCTCCCACAGAGGACAGCTTGTCCTTACCTCTGGGGAGTCTGGCACACATGAGCGACTACATGCTGCAGTGTCTGCAGAGTTGCGACAGCAGAGTTGCGCACATTTTAACGTGTGCGGACTACAGGGTTGTCACCCTGCTGGATCCCCGGTACAAAGACAATGTGCCCACCTTACTTCCTGCACTGGAGCGTGATAGGAAGATGCGCGAGTACAAGCACACGCTGGTAGAGGCGCTCCTGAGAGCATTCCCAAATGTCACAGGGGAACAGGTAGAAGCCCAAGGCGAAGGCAGAGGAGGAGCAAGAGGTCGCCAACACAGCTGTGTCACGGCCAGCTCCTCTGAGGGCAGGGTTAGCATGGCAGAAATGTGGAAAAGTTTTGTCTCCACGCCACAGCTAACTGCCCCACCACCTGATACGGAACGTGTTAGCAGGAGGCAGCATTTCACTAACATGTTTGAACAGTACGTCTGCACACCCCTCCACGTACTGACTGATGGTTCGGCCCCATTCAACTTCTCCAAATTGTCCACGTGGCCAGAGTTAGCATTTTATGCCTTGGAGGTGCTGGCCTGCCCGGCGGCCAGCGTTTTGTCTGAACGTGTATTCAGCACGGCAGGGGGCGCCATTACTGACAAACGCAGCCGCCTGTCCACAGCCAACGTGGACAAGCTGACGTTCATAAAAATGAACCAGGCATGGATCCCACAGGACCTGTCCCTCCCTTGTGCAGAATAGACATTTATAACTGCCTCCCCCTCAACCATGTATTCTTGTACTCCGTGGCACTTCTTTATTGAATCCTCATTTTTTTAACTTTACCATGATCTTGCGGTGCAACCCAAAGTTGAATGAACCTCTCCTCTGTCTGGGTGGTGGGGCCAAAATAACTGAAAGTGGTCTTCTCCGGTGGTGGTTAATATGACGCATGATTCCTTGCTGTGGGATCTCTCTCCTCTGTCTGGGTGCTGGGCCGAAATAACTGAGAGTGGCCTTCTCCGGTGGTGGTTGATATGACGCCTTATTCCTTGCTGTGGGACCTCTCTCCTCGGTCTGGGTGCTGGCTGAAATAACTTAAAGTGGCCTTCTCCAGTGGTGTGTGATATGACGCATGATTCCTTGCTGTGGAACCTGTATCCTCGGTCTGGGTGCTGGGCCGAAATAACTGAAAGTGGCCTTCTCCAGTGGTGGGTGATATGACGCATGATTCCTTGCTGTGGGACCTGTATCCTCAGTCTGGGTGCTGGGCCGAAATAACTGAAAGTGGCCTTCTCCAGTGGTGGGTGATATGATGCCTTATTCCTTGCTGTGGGACCTGTATCCTCGGTCTGGGTGCTGGGCCGAAATAACTGAAAGTGGCCTTCTCCAGTGGTGGGTGATATGACGCCTTATTCCTTGCTGTGGGACCTCTCTCCTCTGTCTGGGTGCTGGGCCGAAATAACTGAGAGTGGCCTTCTCCTGTGGTGGTTGATATGACGCATCATTCCTTGCTGTGGGACCTCTCTCCTCTGTCTGGGTGCTGGGCCGAAATAACTGAGAGTGGCCTTCTCCGGTGGTGGTTGATATGACGCATGATTCCTTGCTGTGGGACCTCTCTCCTCTGTCTGGGTGCTTGGCCGAAATAACTGAGAGTGGCCTTCTCCGGTGGTGGTTGATATGACGCATGATTCTTTGCTGTGGGACCTCTCTCCTCTGACTGCGTGCTGGGGCCTAAATAACTGAAAATGGCCTTCTCCAGTGGTGTGTGATATGACGCATGATTCTTTGCTGTGGGACCTCTCTCCTCTGACTGCGTGCTGGGGCCTAAATAACTGAAAATGGCCTTCTCCAGTGGTGGGTGATATGACGCATGATTCCTTGCTGTGGGACCTCTCTCCTCTGTCTGGGTTCTGGTGCCGAAATAACTGAAAGTGGCCTTCTCCAGTGGTGGGTGATATGACGCATGATTCCTTGCAGTGGAACCTGTATCCTCGGTCTGGGTGCTGGGCCTAAATAACTGAAAGTGGCCTTCTCCACTGGTGAGTGATATGACGCCTTATTCCTTGCTGTGGGACCTGTATCCTCGGTCTGGGTGCTGGGCCGAAATAACTGAAAGTGGCCTTCTCCAGTGGTGGGTGATATGACGCATGATTCCTTGCTGTGGGACCTCTCTCCTCTGTCTGGGTGCTGGGCCGAAATAACTGAGAGTTGCCCTCTCCGGTGGTGGTTGATATGACGCATGATTCCTTGCTGTGGGACCTCTCTCCTCTGACTGGGTGCTGGGGCCTAAATAACTGAAAATGGCCTTCTCCAGTGGTGGGTGATATGACGCATGATGCCTTGCTGTGGGACCTCTCTCCTCTGTCTGGGTGCTGGGCCGAAATAACTGAGAGTGGCCTTCTCCGGTGGTGGTTGATATGACGCATGATTCCTTGCTGTGGGACCTCTCTCCTCTGACTGGGTGCTGGGGCCTAAATAACTGAAAATGGCCTTCTCCAGTGGTGGGTGATATGACGCATGATTCCTTGCTGTGGGACCTCTCTCCTCTGTCTGGGTGCTGGGCCTAAATAACTGAGAGTGGCCTTTTCCGGTGGTGGTTGATATGACGCATGATTCCTTGCTGTGGGACCTCTCTCCTCTTTCTGGGTGCTGGGGCCAAAATAACTGAAAGTGGCCTTCTCCAGTGGTGGGTGATATGACGCATGATTCCTTGCTGTGGGACCTCTCTCCTCTGTCTGGGTGCTGGGGCCGAAATAACTGAAAGTGGCCTTCTCCAGTGTTGAGTGATATGTCGCATGATTCCTTGCAGTGGGACCTCTCTCCAATTGATATTGGTTAAATTTTATTTATTTTATTTTATTTTAATTCATTTCCCTATCCACATTTGTTTGCAGGGGATTTACCTACACTTTGCTGACTTTGGCAGCCCTCTAGCCCGTTCCTGTACTATTTTACAGCCTTTTTAGTGCCTAAAAGTTCGGGTCCCCATTGACTTCAATGGGGTTCGGGTTCGGGATAAAGTTCGGGTCGAGTTCGGATCCCGAACACGAACATTTTCGGGAAGTTCGGCCGAACTTCTCGAACCCGAACATCCAGGTGTTTGCTCATCTCTACCTAGGACTCAAAAAAGTAATTCTTCTGTTGTAGTGATACACCATGTTGTGCAGGGACCCATCAGTAGGAGGTTGGCATGTTGTGGCAGCTGAGCACACACAATTTGATCAAAATATTGTGACGGAACTAACGGGATACAGGTAAACTGTCCAGCAAACTGCACGCCCACTGTCAAGCTTGGAGCTACAGTAGCTACCCAGGTGAGCAAGAGCTGGTGAACAATCATACACAATTATAAAACTACAGGGGTCATACCTATAGCAAAATAGCCACCCCGATAAGGGCACTCCCACTTAGGAACTTAACTAGTTAACCCAGCAGAATGTATGTCATCCTATCTTGTGTTCAATAGGTAGCTGCTTACAGTGGCAAACAACAATCATATAACCAAGCAGGGCAAAAATAAAGAATACTCATAATATGCACAAAGAAATCTAGCACACACAGGGACCAAGTTGAAAAAACTATAGCGGGCATTGAGCAATCTCATGAGCAAGATTTAGGTACAGCACAGATCTAACTGACTGTCTCTCAAGCAAAGTCACCTTGTGCCTCTCTACTCTACTACTAGAATAAGTGAGCTTGTCAGGCTACACCCTCTCCAAACTCTTTGCCTGACTTCTGGAGCAGAGATTGCCTAAAATGTATCAGTATTAAATATAACACTAATGCAATATGATATAATTATCTATTGATTTAATTATTAAATGCTTGAATGTATTTATCACACCCAAGGTGCATTTTTATATTAGTTTGCTTGCTAATTGTTTCATTGTATTGTATTTGTCCTGCTTGACATCTTTCCACCTTTTTGACTATAGTAGTAGAAAAACAGTCACATAAGATCCCTGTTATGGACAGTAGCAGGAATAATAAATGTGTAAGTGATAGTTGCAGTTGACTTGATGGAAACCTACATAGAGAATTTCATTTCACTCAGTGCAAAGGTCTATTATTTCTGTTCTAACAATGTTCTACAGAAAATGGAACAAAGATGAATCTCAGTAACCTTTTAGCATGCGTTACTTACATCCTGTAGCTTATATAGTGCGCATGTATTCTACAGGTCAATACATTATCATCATTGACATCAGTCCCTGTCACTAGCTCAGTCTAATTTTCCTTTTTCTGTGATACAGACTAGGGCCCATTTGTTTAAAACTCAGGTTTGTAAAATCTTAACTTTAGATTTATCATTATAGATTAAAAAAGGGCACAATGGAACTTACACAAATACACCCAAAATGTGAAAGACGAAATAAAAACACACAAAAAAAACACATGTAGCTGTCATGTGATATTGAGGCAGGCTTTACCCTGTTACTGTCCCACAGAGTATCACGGGACATTTAAGTAGTGTCTTAGAAATCAAGGCAGGCACAAAAGTCTGAAAAAGGGGCTATTAGTGTTGATCCCAAATATTTTAATCGAAAATTTTTATTGTGAATATCAGCACTACGAGAATTCTAAAAAATCTAGAATAAAGTGCTATATATTTGTAATCGCGAATATTCTATTTATTTTTTTCACCAGTACTACTGTTTCTTGCTTGGGGGCCAATGAGAAGGCTGCAATTTCTTTGTCTGAGCTTAGCAACATCACTAGCAACCAATAGAAAAGTTGTGTATCCCTTTACTATATAAGAAATTCCCCAGCAGCCATTTTCTGCAGTTTTTGCAGTTCTGAGAGAGACAGCAGTGTCATTGCTGTGCTCTGTGCTTTGCAGGCTCATCTGGATCCTTATTTAATTATATTAGATAGTTAGCTCATATATATAATACAGATAGTTAGTGGGAGATAGTCAGTGTAGGTTAGATAGTGATATAGTGTAGCTGATAGGTTCCAGTGCAGGGTGTTAGGTAATGTTAGTCTCTTACTTAGTGCACCAATCAGTAATATCTACTCAGACCTGATATAATTGCGAAAATAATGCTTGGTGATCGCAAATTCTAGCGTTCGCTAATTTATTGTGAATATTATGCGAAAAATTCTAATTTCACAAATTTTAATCACGAATATCTCCACTTTGAGAATTCGCGAATATTTAGAATATAGTGCTATATATTCATATTTGCTTAGTGTTGATCGTGAATATTCTAATCGCAAATTTATCACAAATTTATTGTGACTATCAGCACTTAGCAACATCCCTAGCAACCAATAGGAAAGTTGTCTACCCCTTAGTGTTAATCTCAAATATTCTAATCACAAATTTTTGCGAATATATTGCGAATACCTTACATTGCCGATTTTTGTGAAAAATCCGCTAAATATCGTAAATTCGAATATTGCCTATGCCGCTCATCACTAGTTATGACTCATGCACGCCATTTTTTGTACCTAATTACTAGTAACTATTTGACTGAAAGACAATCAACTAGAGTTGAGCGAACTTCTGTTTCAAGTTCGGCTTCCAAAGTTTGGGTTAGGGTTATCCAAGCATCCCATTATGGATTCCGCTACCACGGACCATAACGGCATTTGAAATCCGGGGTGAAGGACCTGGGGTGACGTCACAATCATGTGATAAGTGCAGGGGGCGTGGCTCAGTACTGGATTGGATAGGAGGTTGTAGGCTACTACCTCTTATCTAATCCAGTACTGAGACACGCCCCCTGCACTGATCACATGAAGGCGACGTCACCCCAGGTCCTCCGTGTTGTCCAAGGTTCGGGTTCATTGAAGAATCCCCTTATTGATTCCAAATGCCGTTATGGTCCGTGGTAGCGATATCCATAACGGGATTTTTGGATAACCCGAACCCGCACTTTGGAAGCCGAACTTAAAACAGAAGTTCGCTTAACTCTACAATCAACCTATCATTATATATAACATTTTTCCTTCAAAGTAGTAAAATAGAACATCTAGAAACATAGAAGAATGATGTCAGAAATAGACAACCTGTCCCATCAAATCTGCCCTAATTTCCTGTTCTGGAAAGATTTATTGAAATATCAGTTCTAAATATCTAATAAAGAATCATTTAGTATTTAGATATTTTTAGATATTTTATTTTGTGCAATAATAACTGGTTTAACTTCCAGGTGCATTTCAATAAATCAGAATATCATTGAAATGTAAATGTATGTCAGTAATTCAATTTAAAAAATGAAACTCATATAGTATATAGATTAATTACACAAAGTGTGATCTATTTCAATAGAGTGTCAATTAGTGTTGATCGAGCATGCTCGGCCGAACACCTGTTCGGCTTGATCATCTCGATGCTCGGCACATGGCGGTATTAGGCCATGCTACGCAGCCAGTAAACGTGCAGGTAAGTACTGCCCTCACTGTAATTCCGTAGCCATGTTGGTTACTGGCATTACAGTTATTGGCTGGCCGGAACGCGTCATCGGGTGCTATATAGCACCCGATTGCGTGTGTTCTGCTCAGTCTTAGTCAGGGAGAGCTTTGCTAAGGAAGGGACAGACAGTGTAGGGAGTGATATAGGAATATTTTCATTAGAAAAACTTTTCAGAGACCCAAAAGTCCTTTTAACGACTATTGTGTCTGGCAGCAGCAATAGATATATTTTAGAGCAACCTGCACTAAATAGCGTGCAATAGTTAGGCCGCTGCCCTACATCTCCTGTGTAACGTGTGCGCATCCAAAAATATCTGTGACATCCAGTGTACTTTTTCCGTAGACGGTGTCCACTGCGTACAGTGACATTAGGTGCACCACATCTCCTGTGTAAAGTGTGTGCATCCCAAAAATATCTGTAACATCCAGAGTACTTTTTACGTAGACGGTGTCTGCTGCGGACAGTGACATTACCAGTGCCATATCTGCAGTGTAACGTGTGCGCTTATTTTTTTTAATCTATGACATATAGTGTACTTTTTCAATAGACGGTGTCCGCTTCTGACAGTGACATTACCAGTGCCACATCTGCAGTGTAACCTGGGCGCATCCAAAAAATATCTGTGACATCCAGTGTACTTTTTCCGTAGATGGTGTCCGCTGCGGACAGTGATATTACCAGCGCTACATCTGCAGTGTAACGTGTGCGCTAAAAAAATGTATCTGTGACATACAGTGTACTTTTTCAATAGATGGTGTCCGCTTCTGACAGTGACATTACCAGTGCAACATCTAAAGTGTAACATGCACTTAAAAAATGTATCTGTGACATACAGTTTCCTTATATAATAGATGTTGTCCGCTTCTGACAGTGACATTACCAGTGCCACATCTCCAGTGTAACGTGTGGGCATAAAAATTTTATCTGTGACATACAGTATACTTTTTCCGTAGACGCTGCGGATAGTTACATTACCGGTGGCACCTCTCCTGTATAATGTTTCCTCATCCCAAATACCTGTGATATTCCCTGTAATTTTTTATTAGCCGCTGGTGACAGCATTGACATTATGTGCAGGATATCTCCTGTGTGACGCTTCCACATTACAAATACCTTTGTAAATTTTTTTGCGCATACACTTCCAAATCCTACGCTACTGTATATGTGAAATAATTTCAAGCATATATAATATTTAATATGAAGAAGGCAAGCAGTAAGGGAAGGCAATTTTATCTTTGGTTTTGTGCGTATTATTGTCAATCTGTAAAAGTCGCCTACTACTCGGACAACATTGTTCCTAGCAGTGACCTGGGAGTCCAGGATGCATCCAGACATTCTCCCCATGCTGTTCCCGAACCATTTTGGTGGTGTTTCCATCCATTCCTGACCTTTTCCTATGAGCCAGGCAACCTCCCTTCTTCAGAGCAAGGGGTGCCTGGTTTAATGCTCGGGTTCTCCCATTCCATTATACTCTGGTGCACCCGAGCATCCCGATGTGTTCGGCTCGAGCACACAAGCACTTTGGTGCTCGATCAACACTAGTGTCACTGACTGTCTTCTGGACAACTGTCAAGTCAGCAGTCTTCCCCATGATTGTTTAGCCTACTGAACCAGACTGAGAGACCATTTAAAGGCTTAGGAAACCTTTTGCAGGTGTTTTGTGTTGATTAGCTCTCTTTGAAGATCCAAGCCTTAACAGTGAAATTGGGCCACCAATTGGCCTGCATATGATTAGGCAGAGTGGCCTGGGTATACAATATTTATCGCAATTTGTGATAAATTTATTCAGAATGAATCAAATTTCTTAAAGAACTTCGGCAAATTGGATGAATCAATTTTTTTTAAACTTCGCTCATCTCTTTCACAATATTCAAATTTTCTGAGATACCGACTTTTGGGTGTTCATTAGCTGTAAACCCTAATCATCAAAATTAAAAAAAAAAACGCTTGAAATAGATCACTCTGTGTCTGAAGCTGTGTATGAGATAATGGCAGTGCAGGGCAAGAGCTGTTTGTTTATATTTTTAACATCTAGCAGTGTTCCTGGTGATGTCACTGGCACTAATAAGTGTTTCTGCAAACTACAGAATCAGGGCAATGAATATTGAGTTTGGTTTGGCTGTTAACTCTTGCTTTGTTACTGGAAAAAATTGATTAAAATGGAAAATTTGCCAAAGAATCGAAAATCTGAAATTTTATCTCCATTTGCCATTAACTCTTGTGGAACACCTAAAGGGTTAACAATTTTGAATACCTGGAGGGGTGTAGTTTCTAGAATGGGGTCATTTTTGGGTGGTTTCTATTATGTAAGCCTCACAGACTGATTTCAAACCTTAACTGGCCCCTAAAAAGTGGGTTTTTGAAAATTTTCAAGATTTGCTTCTAAACTTCTAAGCTTTGTAATGTCCCCAAAAAATAAAATGGCATTCACAAAATGATCCAGACATTAAGAAGACATATGGGGAATGTAAATTAATAACTTTTTTTGGCGGTATTACTATGTATTATAGAAATAGAGAAATTGAAACTTGGAAAATTGCAAATTTTTCAAAATTTTGGGTAAATTTGGTATTTTTTAATAAATAAAAATTTTTTTTTTTTGACTACATTTTACCAGTGTCATGAAGTACAATATGTGATGAAAAAGCATTCTCAGAATGGCCAGGATAAATAAAAGCGTTTTAAAGTTATCACCACATAAAGTGACACTGGTCAGACTTTCAAAAAATGTCCTGGTCCTTAAGGTGAAATAGGGCCGTGTCCTTAAGGGGTTAAACTGGTGCGATTATAGACCAGTTGACAACAAAACAACATATTAAAGCTGGGTGTTATATACCTTCTTCCACATACACTGCGCTTCTCTATAGACTTTTGTCACCGGGTCATTTATAGTGATGAGCGGCAGGGGCAATATTCGAATTCGCAATATTTCGCGAATATTTGGGCGAATATTCTCCATATATTCGAAAATTCTCAAATTCGTAATCTCCAGTCATTATTTTCCTGATTGCGAAAATTTGCATATAAAAATTCGCATAAAATTTGCATTAATTTTTGCATAAACTGGTATTTAAAAGGCATCTTTTAAATACCAGTTTATGTGAATTTTTACGCAAATTTTATGCGAATTTTTATATGCGAATTTTTGCAATCAAGAAAATAATGACATTATTTTCTTGATTGTGAAAATTTGCATATTAAAAATTCGCATAAACTAATATTTAACTCCTTTATTAGTATCTAAATATTCACGAATTTTCGAAGTGCCGATATTCGAGATTAAAATTCGCAATTTGAAAATTCAATAGTGATCAACACTAGTCATTTATAAAATGACAGGCAGAGGAAGAGGCAGGTCCTTTCGCAAGGGTGCTAGGGATAGGGCAGGAGCACCAGGCCGGAGCCAAAGTGGGAAGTTGCGGAAGGTGCGTTCAATTTCGTCAAAAGACGCACCAGGCTTGGTTGAGTGGCTCACTCAGCCTTCCACTTCTGTACCCTCCTCATCCTCTCTATCTGCACCCTCTTCACTCTCTGCTGTGTGCACCCCCAAAGACACCACCACCTCCACTTGAGTCACAGGAATTATTTTCCGATCCATCAAAAGACATTTCTGATGCGCAGCCATTCTTGGCATCGGATCAGGAAGAGGAGGTAGCAAGTGCAACAGCTGCCACTCAGCAGTCTTACGACAGTACCCAGATCAGCTCAAGGAGGTTGGTCCCTGCTGTTGCTGCCTACTCAGAGATCTCTAATGTTAGTGGTGGGGAAGGTGACGTCGATGATGACGTGTTTATGGATGTAACGTGGGTGCCCACAAGAGAGGAAGAGGAGGGGAGTTCAGAGGGAGAGATGGACCATCAGATAGGGAGGAGAAGCAGGCCAAACTTACATTCCACAGGAGGGACAAACCAGACTGCTAATGTATCAGGAGCGAGCCATCAACCATGTACGGTCACATCTGGCGCTCCCAGGACGCCGCCACATGGATCTGCAGTGTGGGCTTTTTTTAATGTGTCAGCTGCTGACAATAGTGTTGCTATCTGCAGCCTTTGCAGTCAACGCATAAGTCACGGTAAGCCCAACACTCACCTAGGGACGAACGCCTTAAGAAGGCACCTGGCCTCACATTACCGAGCCCAGTGGGAGCAACGCCGTCAGAACCCACAAAGCCACACTCCAGGCTCTCACCGTCCAGCCTCTTCTCATTCTCCTCACTCCTCCCAATTGTCCTCCACTCCACCCTCCATCATGCCGTCCTCACGTTTATCAGGAAAAAGGCAGGCTTCCATGGCCCAAATGTTGGAGCGTAAAAAAATGATGACACCGGATAACCCTCTTGCCCAACGGTTGACCGTTGGCTTGTCGGAACTGATAGCCCTCCAACTACTGCTTTATAAACATGTGGACTCGGAGGCCTTTCGAAAATTTGTGGCCATTGGAACACCACAATGGAAGGTCCCAGGAAGGAAATATTTCGCGCAGAAGGGCATCCCAGAGCTATATGGACACATTGAGCGGCAAGTGAATGTGTCTCTGGCACACAGTGTCGGTGCCAAGATACATCTTACCACAGCACTAGCAAGCACGGGCAGGGAAGGTATATAACTTTTACTGAACAAATCATTGGATGGGGTGTCTCTACCCACAAGTGGGCTGAATTGGTGCTCAATATCAGAAAGGTGTAAACTCCAAACACCAAAAAATAATTTGAATAGTAACAGCTTATGATATGGCACTCATATATCTGGAGAGTCCACTTTTAAACAAATGTCAATTTATTGAAAAAAATAATAAATAATAATTGATGTCTTATGACAATAATTCATACATGATAAAGTTTATAAATAACAACACATATCTCATCAATGAAAACATACAATAAAAACAAATAATAAGGTAAAATATAAAGGACCGCAGAAATGTCATGGTCCAATTTCTAATTATGATGTCAAGAGAAATGGCTAATATCCACCAGGACTAAATTTGATATACAATTTATATATATTTTTTTTCAATTGTAGGTATTGCGCGTTAATATCCACCCAGAATGTATTCAATACGCAGAGTATTGCGCATTCATGCGTCTTCCCCAAATATTCAGCTTCTCACAAGAATTAAATTCGGATAGTCAGTAAAAATATTTGGATAGTCAGTAAAATATTCAGACGAATAACTGTTCATATTGCCAATATCTCCTCTGTGTATAATGTAATGGTATACTTACAGAGCAACATGCAATATATTGGGATACTTGACTGTGGGGTAATTGAGCTCTAGGTGGCGTCCCACCTGTTTGGAGCTATATAATTCCCTTACCTCCGTATTGATGGGCGTCAAATTTCTCTGGCTCCTGCTGCTTCAGAGTCCCTCATGTTCCTTTGAACAAACCTACTATTTTTACTTATTTTATAGTAAATTGTCTTTTACACAATAAAAGCATTGTTGAACCAAAAACAATTCTTGTTTTACTGTCTCCAGATTTTGAGAGCCAAATTATTGATTTTATGTGGCAATTGTCTAACTGTTGGGTCTCATTTTTAGCAGAATGCACTGACCTATTGTTACTATTTTGGGGGGCATATGCCTGTTTAGCTAGCTAGGTGTTGCACTTTTAGTGATGTTAAGTTGAATAAATTCATATTTTCATGTAATTATTTTTATTTTTTTTTATTTAAATTGTTCACCAGAGGGGTAATATCATATGATATTTTTTATATAGACAGTCAATATGTAGACGGCGTACAAAATATGTCTGTTTGTATATTGTTTACCTTGTTTTTTTTATTTATTTAAAGTCTTTATACACATTAACGATTTAAATCTCAATACGTTAGTTAGTGATCTTTATGATCATTATATGGTTTATTAGTTATATAATGATATTCATAGTTCAGTACATTATAATTTTATTTTGTTTGTTAGTTATTGATAATTCAATTGAGTTTAATATTATTTATTTGTTAAATTAATGGTTTTAAAGTAGATTAAAGAGTTATTGGCCAGTGTTTTTTATTACTAGAGTGTATGTTGTCACCTTATTGTCAACCCTTTTAATGTTTATGTACATGTTATGGATACTTAATCATATTGCTATATGCACATATTTACCCTCCTGCCGGGGGCTGGTGATCATCTCCTCTTCCTCCGAGTCCTGAGATGGGGTGGTGCTGGAGGGTACAGCACTTTCCACCTCTTTCACTTCTCCCACATCTGGTGGGGGTGGCTCAATAGGCTGGGAGGGTCCATCTCCTCTTCCTCCTCTACCTCCACAACCTCCACGGTCGCCTTTTCCGAATGGAGGGAATAGGAACGTCTGTGATCACAAAATGTTCAGGTTTTAAATAAACAACTCCAAAATTTTATGAACATTTGATATACAGTAAAGATATTCCAATATAGAGGAATATATAGAGATCCATATATGATTGCAGTGGCTGCCAGCTTTATGATGCATAACTCAATTCAAAATTAACAGTATGAAAAAGACATCCTCTCCACAGTGTCTTTATGGAACAATAGGGCGAGAGGAGACACATGGGATGGGATTATCTCCTCAGTGTATCATAGGATGATGTAATTCTCGACCAGAGTCGGCTACTTCTTAATCCCATCACTAACACAATAGGACAAAGGGACAAATAAACCAACACATTCATTTGGAGTCTCTGAGCAGAGTTAACCCTTATTGCGTTTATGGATTCACACCTTGCTACTTTAATAGGGAATACGAAAAATGTGGCCTATAAACTCAACCAAAATATAAGTTATGGTTCAGTCCGTCACTTGTCTGGCACAAAGCCAACAACACATCACATCACCCAAAGAACATCATCCCCACAATGAAACATGGCGGTGGCAGCATCATGCTGTGGGAAGGTTTTTCACCAGCCAAGACTGGGAAACTGGTCAAAGTTGAGGGAAAGATGGACAGAGATATTCTTGAGCAAAACCTGTCCCAACCTGTGCGTGATTTGAGGCTAGGACGGAGGTTCAGCTTCCAGCAGGACAATGACCCCAAACACACTGCTGAAGCTACACTCGGGTGGTTTAAGGGGAAACATATAAATGTGTTGGAAGGGCCTAGTCAAATCCCAGATCTCAATCCAATAGAAAATCTGTGGTCAGACTTAAAGATTGCTGTTCACAAGCACAAACCATCAAATTTGAAGGAGCAGAATCAGTATTGCAAGGAGGAATGGGCAAAAACGCCTGTGGTAAGATGTGGCAAATGCTCATACAGACTTATCCAAAGCGACTTGGAGCTGTGATTGATGCAAAAGTTGGCTCTACAAAGTATTGACTTTAGTGGGGTGAATAGTAATGAACATTGACCTCTTCTGTTAGCTTGTACTATTAGTTGTTTGCTTTACAATTAACAAATTTAAAAGAAGGTCAAAGTTGTGGGCATGTTCTACAAATTACATGATGGAAATCCTCAAACAATCCATGATAATTCCAGGGGATGAGGCAACAAAATCAAGAGGGGTGAATACTTTTTCTTAGCACTGTATACATTACAGAGTGTTGGCAAAACATAAAAAAGTTATTTACGTATATGTACCTGGGCATTTTTCGTCCCGGATTCTTTTAATGAAACGCGGCTGCCTTCTTTTCATGTCTGACTATTTTTTAAAAATGGCCAGAGAGCAGTGTGTGCGACCCATTTTGGTCCACATTTCATAGGCCAACTCCTGCACTATCCTTTGTTTCTCGGTGTGGGATCGGGTGCTGTCGTAGCCCCAAACCAACATCCGCTGCAAGAGAAAAATGCAAGCATATAATCCCCATTTTTAACAATAATAGTATTGAAAAAAATTTAATCAATTAAACGGAAAAAAAAGTATTTAATGCTTTGAGGTGGAAATATTAGATTTAGGCCGCATGCACCGCCAGTATTTGATGGTTCATTTACTGTTACCCAGGGTGCATCCCGGGGAGACAAACCAGCTGTACACCCCATACCGTACCGTCACTTCATGAGACAGGTACATCTCTGATTAGCTGGACAGTATCTGATAGCTCAGACCCCACCCACATACAGTCGCAATACAATCCCATCTTCTAACCGTAACAGTAAGGCAGCATGCACACGGGTGTGTTTTTTTAAAACTATGGACCGTACAGACCCGTCCTCCCTTCCTGCAGAGTGGACAAGCGCACGGCGTCATTGGTTGCTATGACGCCTTGCGCTTCCAGGCCACCACCGCTGTACTGTGATGCACTTTTATGATCTATACAAGTGTATTACTGTACAGTCGTGGTGGCAAGAAGCGTACAGCGTCATAGCGAGTTAGCATTAGCAACCAATGATTCCGTGCGCTCGGCCACTCTGCAGGGTAACCCAACATAACGGGTGTAATGTCACAGAAATACTTAGTGCAAAAATCAATAATATCTAGTGAGACCTTATAAGATGTGAAGTTTGGTGCACTTAAGAAAAATTAGAATCGCAGAAGGTCGCACTGGCGATTTTTTTATAACACTCTTTATGCATATAAAGCGATTGTTCAGACATGCAGGTGAAATGTAATCAAATACACTACTTTAATGTAAGATTACTTACAGTTACCAGGAGTTCTTCCTCTTTGAACTTCGCTCCAACCATCGTATCCATGTAATTTCTAGTCGTTGTAAACCAGTTGCTGTAGGCCACGCCTTCAGAATGCAGGTGCTCTTGCGATTAATACTTTGCCGCAATATCGCAGATGAAAAAAAAATGCTTGCAGATCGTAAAATCGCTTAATACTTCTGGTATGTCAGTGTCCATGTTGTGGGACTATGTGTGTGCATTTATTAAGTATTTTGTGGCTGCAAATATGACCTGGAGGTTTCTCATGTCCTAATGCCATTAAAATGAATGGGACTCGTTGCGAAACCGCAGTTCGCAAACATTTGATAACGTTCGCGAAACGTCCCAGCAGATGTTCATCCATCACTACATATAACTGCACCGCTGAAAGGCAAATATATTTTTTTTTCCACTAATACACTCCAGAAAGGGCTGTAATTTTCTCACTTCACCACACAACGGCAAATACTTTTTTTGTGTGCCACTAATACATGCCAAAAAGGGCTTTAGAACATATAAATGCACCGCTGAATGGCAAATAATATATATTTTTTGGCACTAATACACGCCAAAAAGGTTTTTACAACATATAACCGCTCCGCTGTATGGCAAATAGGCCCTTACTTTTTTCCACTTATACACTCCACAAAAGGCTTTAGAACATATAACTGCACCGCTGAACGACAAATAATATATATTTTTTTGCCACTAATACACGTCAAAAAGGGCTGTAATTTGGTCACCACACAACGGCAAATATTTTTTTTGTGTGCCACTAATACACACAAAAAAGAGCTTTAGAACCTATAACTGCACCGCTGAACGGTAAATAGGCCCTTATTTTTTCCCACTTATACACGCCCAAAAGGCTTTAGAACATATACCTTCACTGCTGAACGGCAAATATTATACCGTATATTTGTTGCCACTAATACTGCCCAAAAGGGCATTAGAACTGCACCACCGAATGGCAAATTATATATGTTTTTTTGCCACTAATACACGCCTAAAATGGCTTTAGAACATATAACTGCACCACTGAAAGGCAAATATATATTTTTTTGCCACTAATACATGCCAAAAAGGGCTGTAATTTTCTCATTTCACCACACAACCGCAAATATTTTTTGTGTGCCACTAATACACGCAAAAAAGAGCTTTAGAACACATAACTGCAGCGCTGAACGGCAAATGTATATATTTTTGCAACTAATACATGCCAAAAAGGGCTTTAGAACATATAACTGCACCGCTTAACTGCAAATAATATATATTTTCTTGGCACTAATACACACTAGTGATGATCGAGCACCAAAGTATTCGTGTGTTCGGCCCGAACACATTGATATGTTCGTGCGCTCGGCCAAGCACCCGAGTATATTGAAAGTCAATGGGAGACATTTTCTCACTTCACCACACATTGGCAAATATTTTTTTTTGTGCCACTAATACACGCCAAAAAGGGCTATAGAACATATAAATGCAACACTTCGCAGCAAATTATATACTTATTTTTGCCACTAAAACATGCCTAAAATGGCTTTAGAACATATAACTGCACCACTGAACGGCAAATATATCTATTTTTGCCACTAATACACGCCAAAAAGGGCTGTCATTTTCTAACTTCACCACACAACGGCAATTTTTTTTTGTGCCACTAATACACGCTAAAAAGAGCTTTAGAACATATAATTGCACCGCTGAACAGCAAATATATATATTTTTTGCCACTAATACACGCCAAAAAGGGTTGTAATTTTCTCATTTCACCACAAAACCGCAAATATTTTTTGTGTGCCACTAATACACGCAAAAAAGAGCTTTAACTGCACCGCTTAACTGCAAATAATATATATTTTCTTGGCACTAATACACACTAGTGATGATCGAGCACCAAAGTATTCGTGTGTTCGGCCCGAACACATTGATATATTTGTGCGCTCGGCCGAGCACCCGAGTATAATGTAAGTCAATGGGAGAAAACCAGGCACCCCCTGCTCTGAAGAGGGGGGGGTGCCTGGTCCATTGGAAAAGGTCAGAAAGTAACAGAAATACCACCAAAATGGATCGGAAACAGCATGGGGACGATGTCTGGCTGCATCTTGGACTCCCAGGTCGCTGCTGGGAACAATGTTGTCCGAGTTGTACACCACTTTTACAGACTGACAAAAATACGCCCCCCCCCCCCAAAAGAAAAAAAAATCTACTTCACAGGTAAAATTGTTAGGAAACATTCTTTCCTCTAAATTCAATTGTATATAAAGTGCAAGTGCTGCCAAAAATTACAAGCAAGCGGCACTCTGAAACGGCCTGTATATCACGTAAAGGAGGGCCTCATTCACATTGTGGTACAATTGTTCAGGTGGTGGGACTCCTATACTCATAAAGCCTATACACTAAGTGAAAGGGCTGCCAAAAAGGAAACGGCACTTCAATACACCCTTTATTACACATCAAGGAGGGCATCATACACACCCTTGAAAAATTATGATTGGTGGCCTGCTGGTGACCCTCAAAAACATTAGGAGCAAGGGCCTGCTGGTGACCCTCTAAAACATTAGGGGCGAGGGCCTGCTGCTGAGCATTGCAAAAAATAATGGGCGAGTGCCTGCTTCTTAGCTGACCATTGAAAAAATGATGGGCGAGTGCCTGCTGCTGAGCTGACCCTGTAAATATTGTATGTGAGGGCCTGCTGCTGAGCTGACCCTGCAAAATATTGTAGTTGATGGCATGCAGGTAAGCTGACCTTTCAAAATATTGTAGGTGAGGGCCTGCAGGTGAGTTGACCCTCTCAAATATTGTAGGTGAGAGCCTGCAAGTGAGCTGACCCCCCCTGAAGAGGGACATGAGGAGATCTTGTGCACTGATTCCCAAACTCTTCAGCATCCACAGTTAGAAGAAGATGACGGTGGGGAATGGTAATTAGTGTTTCATGAGGTGGATGAGGGGAATGAGTCACAGTTGTCAATAAGTGAGGGTCTTGTTAGGTCAACAATACAAGTCAGGAGGATGACCCGAGTGAGGAAGTGGAAAAGGGGGTGGTGGACAATGACATCACTGACCCAACCTGGGAAGGCGGCAAGCCAAGCGAAGGCGGGCCACACCAAATAGGACCGCATACAGATGTCCTTAACCCAGGCTTTTGAACATAAGCACAAATACCCAGCCACCCACCCACAGGCCATAGCACTAAATGCACACCTTTAAAAATTGCTGGCCCTGGAAATGTTGCCATTTAGGCCTGTGGACACTGAGGCTTTCTTCAGCCTCTTGGCGGCAGATGTCCCTCGTTACTCAGTCACCAGCTGCCACTATTTTTCTTGGTGTGCCGTCAGCACATGCACCAACAATTGTGTCCCGTAAAATCACCCGTGCCTTGACCAACACAGTTATTGGTAAGGTCCACTTAATGACTGACACACGGACAAGTGCTTTTGGCCAGGGATGCTAGATTTCCAGACCATGACGGCACACTGGGTGAACCTTCTGGAGGCCGGTAGCTAGTCATACCCTGGGATGGCACAGGTACTACCAACGCCAAGAATTGCAGGCCCCATTCCATCAGGATTTTCACCACCACCTACATTAGTTGCAGTAAACCCCTCTTCTCCTACTCCTACTCCACTTCCACCTCTGAATTCTCATCTAGCCATCAGTCAGCTGGAAGCAGTGTAGCACGGCAGTGGGGAAGCGGCAACAGGCCGTGCTGAAACTCATTTGCTTGGGTGACAAACAGCACACTGCTGCAGAGCTGTGGAAGGGTTTAAGGGACCAGACTGAGCTGTGGCTCTCGCCACTCAACCTACAACCAGGCATGATTGGTTGTTGTGTCTGATAATAGCCATAACTTGTTGGCAGCTTTGGAGCTTGGCAAGCTCACACACACATGGCAAACATATAGCATATATGTCCCATGCACAACAAACATCCCAAATTTATACATTAATATAACTAAAAACATAACACAAGAGAGTGGAGGTGAACCAATGGCATGGCCTGTTAATTAACTCATCAATAACCAAATAACATTAACATATTTTACAACTATAAACCATAATAACAATAATAATACCAACAATAATGCAACCACAAACCATAATAATAATAGAACAGAATGTAATTGCAGATACATTTACAGCTGACAACGTTGGCGGCAGAGTACGTAGTTCCTTGTGCAACCCAGGAGGGGAGATGAGGGGAAAACACAGCAGTTCCAACAGAGGCAGGACAACACTCTCCAAGGCCTGGAACAGTTTCATGACACCCCGCCAGCACCCTCAGTGTTGCTGGTATCCGTCTGTCAACTGAAAATGCTGACAGGTCGACTCTTATAAAAATGAACAAGGCCTGGATTGCCCCTGACTTCTCTACTACTCCTTCTCTTCCATCATATCAACATGATTTTTAGGCTGCCCTCGCTCATTATGTTTTAGAGGGTCAGCTCACCTGCAGGCCCTCACATATAATGCTTTACAGAGTCAGCTCACCTGCAGGCCCTTGCAATTCATGTTTTTTAGGGTCAGCTCACCTGCAGGCCCTCACATATAATGTTTTAAGAGGGTCAGCTCACCTGCAGGCCCTCACATATAATACTTAACAGGGTCAGTTCACCTGCAGGCCCTCACATATAATGTTTTAGAGGGTCAGCTCACCTGCAGGCCCTCACATAAAATGTTTAACAGGGTCAGCTCACCTGCAGGCCCTCACATATAATGTTTTAGGGGGTCAGCACACCTAAAGGGCTTCACAATTCATGTTTTTTACGGTCAGCTCACCTGCAGGCACTCACATATAATGTTTTAGAGGGTCAGCTCACCTGCAGGCCCTCAGAATTCATGTTTTTTTAGGTTCAGATCACCTACAGGCCCTCACATATAATGTTTAACAGGGTCAGCTCACCTGCAGGCCCTCGAAATTCATGTTTTTTAGAGTCAGTTTACCTGCAGGCCCTCATATATAATGTTTTAGAGGGTCAGCTCACCTGCAGGCCCTCACATATAATGTTTAACAGGGTCAGCTCACCTGCAGGCTCTCAGATATAATGTTTAACAGGGTCAGCTCACCTGCAGGCGCTCACATATAATGTTTTAGAGGGTCAGCGGCCCTGAATGGCACTCACAAATGATGTTTTAGCGGGTCAGCTGCCCTGAAGGCACTTGCAAATGATGTTTTAGAGGGCCAGCTGACCTGGAGGCACTCACAAATGATATTTTAGAGGGCCAGCTGACCTGAAGGCACTCGAAAATGAAGTTTTAGAGGTTGAGCTGACCAGAAGGCCCTTCCAAATAATGTTTTTGAGGGTTAGTGCACCTGGAGGCCCTCAGCTACATTATTTTACTCAGTTACATCGTGCCCAAGGCCAAGGCCTTTGCATGTACCATCAGCATCACGGCCATTTCCACGGCCCTTATTGGCCACCTTCTTAATATTAAATGTTATATATGCTTAAAAGTATGTCACACGTACAGTAGCTTAGGATTTGTAAGTGTACGGGCCAATAAATTTAAAAAGGTATTGGGATATGCACACATTAAACAGGAGATTTAGTCCTAATAATGTCACAGACTAGCATACACCGTGTACCGATAAAGTACAGTATATGTCAGTGATATGTATTAAAAGCACACACAGTAGATGTGGCACAAATCATTTAAATTTCTGCTACAGACAATGATTTCTGATGTAGTACAAAATTTGTCACAGATAGACACACAGTATGAACACTACACTAGGCCCAGATTATTTAAATTTGTGCTACAGACACTGTTTTCGGATGTAGGACAGTATATCTCACAGAAACCCACAGAATATGGACACTATATGGACATTTTTTTTTTGGTGTAGTACAGTATTGGTTACAGAACACCACAATTTATGGAAACTATATTATCCCCAGATTATTGGAATTTGTAATACAGACACTGTTTGCAGATGTAGTACAGTATTGGTTACATAACACCACAGATTATAGAAACTATATTAGGCCCAGATTATTGGAACTTGTAATACAGACACAGTTTGCAGATGAAGTACAGTATTGGTTACAGAATACCACAGACTATGCACACTATATTAGGCCCAGATTATTGGAATTTGTGATACAGACACTGTTTGCAGATGTAGTACAATATTGGTTACATAACACCACAGATTATGGAAACGATATTAGGCCCAGATTATTGGAATTTATAATACAGACACTGTTTACAGATGTAGTACAGTATTGGTTACATAACACCGCAGATTATAGAAACTATATTTGGCCCAGATTATTTGAATTTGTAATACCGACACTGTTTGCAGATGTAGTACAGTATTGGTAAAAGAATACCACAGACTATGCACACTTTATTAGGCCCAAAAAATTTTCAATTTGTAATGCAGACACTGTTTGCAGATGTAGTACAGCATTGGTTACAGAACACCACAGACTATGGACACTATATTAGGCCCAGATTATTGGAATTTGTAATACAGACACTGTTTGCAGATTTAGTTCAATATTGGTTATAGAACACCACAGATTATAGACACTATATTAGGCCCAGATTATTGGAATTTGGAATACAGACACTGTTTGCAGATGTAGTTCAATATTGGTTACAGAACACCACAGATTATGGACTCTATTTTAGGCCCAGATTATTGGAATTTGTTATACAGACACTGTTTGCAGATGTAGTGCAGTATTGGTTACATAACACCACAGATTATAGAAACTATATTAGGCCCAGATTATTGGAATTTGTAATACAGACACTGTTTGCAGATGTAGTACAGTATTGGTTACATAACACCACAGATTATAGAAACTATATTAGGCGCAGATTATTGGAATTTGGAATACAGACACTGTTTGCAGATGTAGTACAGCATTGGTTACAGAACACCACAGACTATGGACACTATATTAGGCCCAGATTATTGGAATTTGTAATACAGACACTGTTTGCAGATGTAGTTCATTATTGGTTATAGAACACCACAGATTATAGACACTATATTAGGCCCAGATTATTGGAATTTGGAATACAGACACTGTTTGCAGATGTAGTTCAATATTGGTTACAGAACACCACAGATTATAGACACTATATTAGGCCCAGATTATTGGAATTTGTTATACAGACACTGTTTGCAGATGTAGTGCAGTATTGGGTACATAACACCACAGTTTATGGCAACTATATTAGGCCCAGATTATTGGAATTTGTAATACAGACACTGTTTGCAGATGTAGTACAGTATTGGTTACATAACACCACAGATTATAGAAACTATATTAGGCGCAGATTATTGGAATTTGTAATACAGACACTGTTTGCAGATGTAGTACAGTATTGGTTACATAACACCACAGATTATGGACACTATTTTAGGCCCAGATTATTGGAATTTATAATGCAGACACTGTTTGCAGATGTAGTACAGTATTGGTTACATAACAGCCACAGATTATGGACACTATATTAGGCCCAGATTATTGGAATTTGTAATACAGACACTGTTTGCAGATGTAGTACAGTATTGGTTACATAACACCACAGATTATGGACACTATTTTAGGCCCAGATTATTGGAATTTATAATGCAGACACTGTTTGCAGATGTAGTTCAGTATTTTTTACACAAAGCCACACACTATGGACACTAGATGTGGCCCATATTATTGAAATTTGTAATACATACACTGTTTGCAGATGTAGTACAGTATTGGTTACAGAACACCACAGATTATGGACTCTATTTTAGGCCCAGATTATTGGAATTTATAATACAGACACTGTTTGCAGATGTAGTGCAGTATTGGTTACATAACACCACAGTTTATGGCAACTATATTAGGCCCAGATTATTGGAATTTGTAATACAGACACTGTTTGCAGATTTAGTACAGTATTGTTTACATACAACCACAGATTATGGACACTATATTAGGCCCAGATTATTGAATTTGCATTACAGACACTGTTTGCAGATGTAGTACAGTATTGGTTACAGAACACCACAGATTATAGACACTATATTAGGCGCAGATTATCGGAATTTGTAATACAGACACTGCTTGGCACACACTATGGACACTAGATGTGGCCCAGGTTATTATAGACACAGTCTGAAGATGATGTACAGTATTTGTCACTAATAGGCTGCTGTCAAACACACACAGTAGTCCTTAAAAGGACTTTGGGGTCTTTGAAAAGCATTTGGTAGTAAAGAAAAGAAAATTTCTCTCCCCGCACTATCTGTCCATTCCAAAGCACTGTCCCTGAGACTGCAGGAGGTAAATAGATTGCTGCTCTAAAACACACACACACGCAGTAGTCCGTAAAAGGACTTTTGGGTCTTGGAAAAGCTTTCTCAGAATAAAAACTGTGAAATTTGCCCCCTACTCTTTCCCTTCCTACGCTCTGCTCTTCCTTTCAATGTCTGAGCCGAACATGCATCATTGGGTTCTATATAGCACCCGATGACGCATTCCGGCCAGCCAATCAGTGTAATGCCAGCAGCCAACATGGGCAGTACTTAACTGCACCTTTATTGACTGCTTAAAACCCGCAAAACGTGCAGGGCGGAGACTCGAGCAATGCGCTCGAGCTCATGTGATACTCGGTCGAGTACCACCATGTGCCGAGCATAGCGATGCTTGAGCCGAACAGATATTCGACTGGGCATGCTCACTCATCACTAACAGTAAACATAGGATATAAATCAGCTCTGGCATACCCACTTCTCCAACCCCAGCGATCACCTGTCCAGCAATCGATCAGGATGGTTATCATTAAGACCTGGCCCCCTAAAGGGTGCAGACTGGATGGTATTGGTTGGCACATTGGCTCCAGAATAATAAACGCTTATAACATGCGACCAACACAGATACCTTCAGCTGCCAAGTGCACATGCAACAGGTCAACCAGTTTCATAGGTACAAATCTGCTGACATATGCCCTTTAACACCTAGACGCCATGACCTACTGAACCAATCTTATTGTGGCCATAATAAACATAAACAGTTTGTGTGATGATGTTTTCACTTCCTGGCCCTGTCAAAGTGGAGAGAGTGTGGCAGTTGCAGAGAGAGCAGATTTTCTAGGTGTAATGGCAACACCCCGTTGCTGCTAGAGGCTCATTTGCAAGTTTTAAACTATCATTTTTCTCAAAAATCCAGACACATATGAACATGAGAGAAACACAGATGCCTTTAGCTGCCAAGTGCACATGCAACAGGTCACTCAGTTTCATAGGTACAAATCTGCTGGCAGATGCTTTTTAAGGCAGCATCATGGATGCTAAAAGGGGATATCCAGGATTTAACAGTGATCTGACAACCCACTTTCCAGTGTTTGGTAGTAGCTTTGGAGTCAGAAATAGGTCTCAGAACTACACAGCCCTGTCAATTTTGTAGTAGACCAGTAGAACCCATGATGTAATAACCAGCTCAATCTACTACACAGTGGACAGAGCTGTGCAGTTTCAGTGCCTATTTCTGGTGTCAGAGCTACTCTCAAACAGCTGATTGGGAGAAATGTAGAACCACCGTCAATCTGATATTGATGACCTATCCTAGTGCTGCAGCTCTCTCTCTCTCTGCAACTGTCACGGTGTGTATCAGTAGATACAGCTGATGCCAGTTGAAGGATGAAACCAAAGAAATTATAAAAAAAAAAAAAAACAGCAGGTGGTGCTATACAGATACATTTTATTGAATAACTTCATGGCAATCCTAAATTTTTAACCATATGCAATTACAAAAGTATTAAGATCCAGGTGCTGGTTTGAAAATTGTGGCATATTTTTCATGAAGCAACCTCTTTAACCTCTTGCCGACCCTGGACGAGAATGCTCGCCCTAACTGGCCTGTACTAAATAAGGTATGGCATTCAGAAAATGGAGACATAAAAACATCATTTTTTTTGTTTCAAAAATGCTTTTATTGTTTAAAACCAAAATATATTTAAAAAATAGACATATTAGGTATCGCTGTATCCGTAGCAACCTGTTCTATAAAAATATCACATGAGATAACCTGTCTGGTGAAGACCATAAAAACATAAAGATAAAAGCTGCCAAAAAAGCCATTTTTTATCACTTTACATCTCAAAAAGTGTAATACCAAGCGATCAAAAAGTAGTATGTACCTAAAAATAATAACAGTCAAACCGTCATCTCATGCCACAAAAAATGAGACACTACATAAGACAATCGGCCAAAAAATAAAAAGATGTGGCTTTCAGAAAATGGAGATATAAAAACATATTTTTTTCAAAAATGCTTTTATTGTTTGAAATTAAAATATATTTAAAATCATACATACATCACAAAGTGTAATACCAACCAATCAAAAAGTAGCATGTACCCCAAAATGGTACCAATAAAACCATCATCTCATCCCACAAAAAATGAGAACCTAACTGAGACAATTGCCCAAACAATAAAAACGATTTGGCTTTCAGAAAATGGAGATAAAAAAAACATGATTGTTTTTTTTTCAAAAATACTTTTATTGTGTAAAACCAAAACAAATATAAAAAATAGACAAATTAAGTATTACCACATGCATAACAACCTGCTCTATAAAAATACATATAATTGACCTTGTCTGGTGAAAACCGTAAAAAAATAAAATAATAACCGTACTAAACAAATATTTTTTTCACCATACATCACAAAAAGTGTAATACCAAACAATCAAAAAGTAGTATGTACCCCAAAATAGTATCAATCAAACCATAACCTCATACTGCAACAGCTGAGCCCCTACAAAAGATAATCACCTGAAAAATAAAAATAATATGGCTTTTAGAAAAAGGTACATGACAAAATAATGTGGTCTCAAAAAGCAGGAATGCTCAACCCCATATGCAGTTATGCATCTATACCCGGGGGAGCAAATCCTGCACATGTGGTCCGTTGCTAATGGCGATCCCCAGCAAAAAATGCATACAATAGAGGGGGCCCGCAATGGACCACAAGTGCCACAAAGACATCCTACACCAGATAGTAAAATGTGTGGATGTAATTGACTATATGAAATAAACATTTACAAGAATAGGTGCACTACTGAGATGGATGCAGTCAACAAAATCTGACTAAACCCTCACACTGAAGTTAAAATGAGACTTTAGCCAATATATCCTTATATGAAGGACATACCGGAGCCCGCACACCTCATCAGGGCCCGGGGCAGACACCGTATTACACCAGGCCCTTCGCACAGAAGTCTCTTTGTATGTAAAGTTTTTCTCTAATCCTGAAGCAATCACTCTCCTTTTGATAAAGTAGCCTAATCGCCTGCATCACTACTCACCATGAATGCAGCGTGCGGTCCGGCCGGCGCATAACTTCAGTCAGTCGCGCTCCTGCTCCATCTTCATTAATGAAGTGGGAGGAGTGTGACTGACTGAGTGATGTCAGTCATGCGCCGGCTGGACCGCACCGCTGTATGCATAGTGAATACTGATGCAGGCGATTAGGTTAGTTTATCAATGGAGAGCAATTTCTTCATGGTTAAAGAAAGACTTTACATACAAAGAATAAAGTACTGTAATGCTGTGACACATAGGGCCATGAGGGGGACCAGCATAAGATGCTATATGTGTGTCATCCACATATATAGCCTCTTATGCTGGCCCCCCTTATGGCCCTATGTGTCACAGCACACATCCCCCATAACATCCACAGATCCCCACAACAGTGTGTCATCCACAGATCCCCCATAACAGTGCATCATCCACAGAGCCCCATAACAGTGTCATCCACAGATCCCCCATAACAGTGTCATACACAGAGCCCCATAACAGTGTCACCACAGATACCCCATAACAGTGTCATCCACAGATCCCCCATAACAGTGCATCATCCGCAGATCCCCATAACAGTGTCATCTACAGATCCCCCATAACAGTGCGTCATCCAAAGAGCCTCATAACAGTGTCATCCATAGATCCCCCATAACAGTGCGTCATCCACAGAGCCCCGTAACAGTGTCATCCACAGATCCCCCATAACAATGTCATTCCCAGACCACCATTAGTTCAAAATCCACCAAAAGCACACCTTTTGGTTCAAAATATTTTTTTTCTTATTTTTCTCCTTAAAAATCTTGGTGCGTCTTATAATCAGGTGCGTCTTATGAAGGGAAAAATATAGTAAATATTGCGTTTTCTTTGGCTGTTAACCCTTGATGTGTTACAGGAAAAAAATAATTAAAATGGAGAATCTGCAAAAAAAGTGAAATTTTAAAATGTCATCTCTTTTTTCTTTTAATTCTTGTGGAACACCTAAAGGGTTAACAAAGTTTGTAAAATCTGATTTGAATAACCTGAGGGGTGTAGTTTCTACAATGCGGTATATTATGGGTGGTTTCCAATATGTAAGCCCACAAAGTGACTTCATAACTGAAGTGGTCCCTAAAAAAGTGGGTTTCGGAAATTTTCTTAAAACTTTCAAAATTTTCTTCTAAAATTCTAAGCCCTATAAGATCCTAAAAAATAAAATTACATTTAAAAAATGATGCAAACATAAAAGTGGACATATGGGGAATGTAAGGTAATAACTCTTTTATGATGTATCACTATCTGCTTTAAAAGCAGAGAAATTCAAATTTTGAAAATTGCTAATTTTTCCAAATTTTCGGTAAAGTTTAGAATTTTTTAATAAATAAAGGTTAATTATATTGACTAAAATTTTTCATCATGAAGTACAATGTATCGTGAGAAAATAATCTTATAATGGTTTGGATAAGTAAAAGCAAAGTTATTACCACATAAAGTTACACATGTCAAGTTTCCAAAAAACAGCCGGGTCCTTAAGGTGAAAAAGGGCAAGGTCATTAAGGTGTTAACCATATTACAGTCATGTAAAACTGACTAATAACCAGATTTCCCATAAATGTATAGTTGTAATAAAACAAACAGATAGTGATGTATCTGCGCCTGAAATACACCTAACGTAGGCATATTTCAGCATAGTAAATGACCCCAGTAATATATAAATGGGGATAATCATCTTACTACAATATTTTGCAATTGATAATATGCACTGTATGTTTTATTTTCCAATTTCAGTTTTTAACCAGCTTTTAAAGAGTGTAAAGTTACTTCTTTAGCAGTATACACACTAATATTGACCATGCATCCCTATTCACTTACAGACGCTAATTTATTTAATGCATACAAACATTACTATTTATTTTTCTGTATTTATGTAACCACATTTAAGAGTAGATTCCTACCGACTATGTAAAACTTCCTCCCAAATCTTATTTTAGCTGCCTGAAATCAATTCAAGCAGCTCTGTATAAACAGAAGAGTATGTTTTTATGTGGGTGAGAACGGAATAAAACAATGAATGAATCAAACCTAATTAAAACCACTTTTAAATCTCTTAAAACACAATAGTCACACAAGATAAAAGCGTAGTTGTTTATTTTAATAGTTATATAACCAATCAATTCCATTCCCCAACAGCAACTGTATAAACACATAGCCTTTTAGCAACTGCTTTGTACAGCCACCTGCACTGTGATCTAAACTAAACCTATACAAATGTTCCCATGAGAAGCTTTCTCTTTTCTTAGATTAGCACATATTACCAGTCAGACTGTAGCAATGTATATGTATATCTTTCAGCAGAAGATTTGATACTTAGTATGTTCTGGGAAAATACCTTTATATTGTACAAGCTAGTATCTCTAATATTTAGATGTTCTAATAATACAATTATTGCTACTTCTATTACTGCTTTTATTACTACTGTTTCTACTACTACTTCTATTACTACTACTACCACTATTACTGCTTCTATTACCACTACTACTACTTCAATTATTTCATTAAAAGTGTGCCTGAGGGATACCTGGCGTGGAGTTGTGACTTTTTTGAAACATTTATGAAGCGAAACCTAAAAAAGTTGCACTTCATAAGGCTGCATTCACATGGGCGAGTTTTCCACGCGGGTGCAATGCGGTGATGTGAACGTATTGCACCCGCACTGAATCCGGACCCATTCATTACTATGGGGCTGTGCACATGAGCGGTGATTTTCACGCATCACTTCTGTGCTGCTTGAAAATCGCAGCATGCTCTATATTCTGCGTTTCTCACGCAACGCAGGCCATAGAAGTAAATGGGGCTGCAGGAAAATCGCAAGCATCCGCAAGCAAGTGCGGATGCAGTGCGATTTTCCCGCATGGTTGCTAAGCGACGGGACCCGATCTTCATTATTTTCCCTTATAACATGGTTATAAGGGAAAATAATCACATTCTTAATAAAGAATGCTTTGTAGAATGAGGATTAAGGGGTTAAACATAAAAAAAATTAACTTACCTTAGCACTTGATCGCGTAGTTGGCGATCTCTTCTCTCTTCAAGCTTTAGCTGCATCTAAAGGACCTGTGATGACGTCACATCACATGGTCCAATCACATGGTCCGTGATGGACCATGTGATTGGACCATGTGATGAGATGTCATCACGGGTCCTTAGACTACAGCTAATGCTTGAAGAGAGAAGAGAGATCGCCAACTACGCGATCAAGTAGCTAAGGTAAGTTAAGTTTTTTATGTTTAACCCCTTAATCCTTATTCTACAAAGCATTCTTTATTAAGAATGCTATTATTTTCCCTTATAACCATGTTATAAGGGACAATAATAAAATCTCCACAATACTCAACCCGAAACCGGACTTCAGTGATGAAGTCTGGCTTCGGGTCTTGGTACCAAACATGGCGATTTTTCACACGCGCTTCCAAACGCATTAAAAAAGTTTGCACACGCGCTGAAAAATTGTGCATATTCCCGCAACGCACCCGCATCCAATCCAGGCGTCAAACATGATGCCCGTGTGAACCCAGCCTAAATGTGACACAAAAGTGATCTACAGGGAAATTCTGACCAAATTTTTGCTCCAAATTTCTAGTTGACAATGGAGGACGCAGGGCTCAAAAAGTCTGAAAATTGACCCCACAAAGTCGCAAAAAACAAGATTTTATGGACAAAGCGAATTTTAATTTTACTCTAATACAATGGATTACAAAACCATTTGACATATCTAAATGAGGATGTAGGGATTGGATATGTTTTAGGGGGTAGTTAACTACTTAATGACCACTATTATACCTTTTATTATAAATGAGCTCTGTGTTTTTATGCCTCTGTCAATAGTGGCTGCACAGGAGGAGGTTTTTTTGTAAGAGAGGGCAGAAACATTTCCTTACCACAACCGTCTTCCTGATTGCTGCGTTCACTATGCTTATACCTATGTTGTGTATACAATAAGGGAGTCAGCACTACTAATTGCACTAGATCATGCTGTTAGGTGTAACTAGACCCAGAACAGCACAGGACGGTTTCCACCTATAACAGGGGCTGCTATGGCAGCTCTAGTTGTAAGGAAAATGTAAAAGGTGCCAAAAAATTTATAAAACAATCACTTTCTCCTAAGATCCTTTCTGAGCTTATAAGGAAACATCATTGAAAAATAAATACATTAAAACATGTAAAAATATTTATTACATATTATTACATATTTAGCAAAATATATGTAATTGAGTGATAAGGAAAAACAATATAAATATTTTTTTAAATGATCCCCACTAATATATATTTTTGTAAAAAAAATACAGAAATATTGAAATATAAATGTACAATATGAATATTATATAATATGCACTCTGAGGTCTCCTACGACCTGACAGCAAATTAAATGGCTATGGGCAAATAGATGGTAGCGGGTGGCAATAAACAGCCTGTTTAAATACACTACAATGCCATATTTTTAAAATTTAAAAAACAGTAAAAAATGGTCCCTTTTTGGTGAAAATGCCTTCTTCTCTGTCTGCTGACTTGTAAAAGGTTTGCTGAAGCCAAATTTTTAGGAAAATTTATTATAAATTGATTTGTTCGTTTAGAATTGATCAACTCATCTCAACTGAAATTTAAATACACATACCTAATGTACAGTCGTGGCCAAAAGTTTTGAGAATGACACAAATATTAGTTTTCACAAAGTTTGCTGTTAAACTGCTTTTAGATTTTTGTTTCAGTTGTTTCTGTGATATAGTGAAATATAATTACACGCACTTCATACGTTTCAAAGGCTTTTATCGACAATTACATGACATTTATGCAAAGAATCAGTATTTGCAGTGTTGGCCATTCTTTTTCAGGACCTCTGCAATTCGACTGGGCATTCTCTCAATCAACTTCTGGGCCAATTCCTGACTGATAGCAACCCATTCTTTCATAATCACTTCTTGGAGTTTGTCAGAATTAGTGGGTTTTTGTTTGTCCACTCGCCTCTTGAGGATTGACCACAAGTTCTTAATGGGATTAAGATCTGGGGAGTTTCCAGGCCATGGACCCAAAATGTCAACATTTTGGTCCCCGAGCCACTTAGTTATCACTTTTGCCTTATGGCACGGTGCTCCATCGTGCTGGAAAATCCATTGTTCTTCACCAAACTGTTGTTGGATTGTTGGAAGAAGTTGCTGTTGGAGGGTGTTTTGGTTCCATACTGTATTCATGGCTGTGTTTTTGGGCAAAATTGTGAGTGAGCCCACTCCCTTGGATGAGAAGCAACCCCACACATGAATGGTCTCAGGATGCTTTACTGTTGGCATGACACAGAACTAATGGTAGCGCTCACCTTTTCTTCTCTGGACAAGCCTTTTTCCTGATGCCACAAACAATAGGAAAAAGGCTTCATCGGAGAATATGACTTTCCCCCAGTCCTATGCAGTCCATTCACCATACTTTCTGCAGAAGATAAATCTGTCCCGTGAGACCCGAAATTTTGCATGAACGCGCGCGCGCTCATGCGATCGTAACTGGGACAACTGAAACTACAGCCTGCCAGCGCTGATCATGCACTGGCAGGCTGTAGATGCGAAAAAAAAAAACGCATTTAAAACGCATATCAAACACTGTTTTGTAAACAGCGTCTGATATGCCTGCTGTCTGCTCCTTGTCCATTTGTCTGGGACCACCAGGGCAAACATAAGAAAAGTGCACCAATCACTACACACACCCCCCACCCCCCATCACTGATTAACCCCTGATCACCCATGTCACCCCCCCTGATCACCCCCAGTCACCCCCCCTGTAACTAATCACCCCCCTGTAAGGCTCATTCAGACGTCCGTATGTGTTTTGCGGATCCATGGATCTCCGGATCCGCTAAATACAGACACCGGCAATGTGCTTTCCGCATTTTGCGGATCCGCACATTGCCAGAACTATATAGAAAATGCCTTTTCTTGTCCGCAATTGCGGACAAGAATAGGACATGTTCTATATTTTTGCGGATCCGGAAGAGCAGATCCGCAATTCCGGATCCGAGCGGGACAAAGTCTGTCCCCATAGAATTGAAAAATTTTGCGGAACAGAATTGCGGACATGTGAATGAGGCCTAAGGGTCCCTTAGGGATCGCAGCTTTACAGCTTTCCCCTCCTTTTTTTTTTTGCACATTTTTTAGAGATTTTTTCATCCACATTGATCAATGTGAATGAAGAAATCTGTGCCGTTCATTTTTTTCTTTCAGCCCAGCGGCTGAACGGAAAAAAAAAATCTCATTACCCGTATGGTCAATATAAGGAGAATAGCAAAAACTCCTAATTCTGGCCATACGGGTAATGATTGCGGAGACCCTCAAATGCCAGGGTAGTGGAAAAACCTCACAAGTGACCCCATTTTAGAAAGTAGACACCCCAAGTTATTCGCTAAGGGGCATAGTGAGTTCATGGAAGTTTTTATTTTTTGACACAAGTTAGCGGAAAATGAAATTTTTTTTTAAAAAAAAATTCCATTTCCGCTAACTTGTGACAAACAATAAAAAATTCCATGAACTCACTATGCCCCTTAGCGAATACCTTAGGGTGTCTACTTTCCGAAATGTGGTCATTTATGGGGTGTTTCTACTGTCTGGCCATTGTAGTGCATCAGGAAACAGGACAGGTGCTCAGAAAATCAAAGTGCGGAAACTCACTTTTTTGCACCATAACTCTATAAACGCCATAGCCTTTACCCAAACCAATAAATATACACTTATTGCATTTTTTTTATCAAAGACATGTAGAACAATAAATTTAGAGAAACATTTATATTGAAATGTAGTGTTATTTGAAAATGTTTACAACAGAAAGCGAAAAATGTTTTTTTGCAAAAATTTCGTCAAAAAAGTAAAATATCAAAAAAAGTAAAAATGTCAGCAAGAATGAAATACCACCCAATGAAAGCTCTATTAGTGAGAAGAAAAGGAGGCAAAATTCATTTGGGTGGTAAGTTGTATGAACGAGCAATAAACGGTGAAAGTAGTGTAGTTCGGATTTGTAAAAAAGGGCCTGGTCACTAGGGGGGTATAAACCTGTGGTCTTCAAGTGGTTAATGACAGCAATGAAATGCAGTGGAAAAGTTTTTTTGGGATTAAGTTTTCATGGCAAAGAAGGACTATGCAATTCATCTGATCACTCTTCATAACATTCTGGAGTATATGCAAATTGCTATTATAAAAACTTAAGCAGCAACTTTTCCAATTTCCAATATTTATGTAATTCTCAAAACTTTTGGCCACGACTGTACATGTACCTATTGAGTGTAATTTCTTGTCTTTTCTTATGTATTTGTAGTAAAGGGAAGCGTTATGAAGAAAACACAGAAACCTTTATTTCATATGCTCATGTAGGATACAACAGAAAACCACTACTTTCTCAAGGAAAAATACTTACTTTTTAACTACAGTTGTCATGGGAGTTATTTACCTACAAAACAATTATGGTTAGAAGCTAGAATTGGCAAAAGATTTCTAATGTTGTCCCAGTACAGCTCATCTTATAGCATGGGTTCAAACACCTTAAAATAATGTGCTTATGGCATGATCCCTTTCAAGAGTAAGGGCTTCAAATGCTGAGCCCGGTAATTCAATTTTTATCTTTTATGCATTTAGTTTTATGCATTATAACACTATGCTCCCTCCAACCAGCAGTAAAATGCATTGAGAGGACTCCTGAGCTCATGCACATAATGGAGAGGACTCAAAGAGGAGTCCTCTCAATACATTTTACTGATGGTTTGTCAGAGAACAGCATAGGAATGCAAGTGAGGATGAAGATAAAAATTACATCAATTCAATCAGACTCAGCATCACTAACACTATACACTGCTTACTCTAGTTTGTAGGGAGTTTCAGAGCTGACAGATTTCCTTTAACATAATTGATTTAACCATTTTATGTCAGAAACTGATCCCTGCTTTCTCCCATGTGTCACAATACCAAATATGTGTAATGGTCCATCCTGTGTCATCGTTATAACACCATACAGAGTAGGCTACTATTTTTTTCTAGTGCACCTTCTGCCTTTAGGTAGTAGGTGAGATCTGTAAATGGGTACAAAACCCCATGTACATGTGTTTTTTATTGCACATATACAAGCAGATAGGGGCTGGGCTAGGGAGACAGAAACTAGTGACAGGTAATAATTTTTGTGGAATGATATAACAGAAATTTTATCATGTTATTTGCGTCCATGACCTCCATTTAAAATGTGTACATGTCATAGAAATGGGTCCCTGACAGTGTAGATGAGTTTATTTATTTATTTATTTACTTTTGCTATTTTTATTTTTTTGTTAATTCTTTTTTTACTTTTGTTTTCTGTGTTTGGAGGAAGCTGAGTTAAATTGATATGACTTATCCCAGCATTTTTCTGTATTCAAATCACAGACAATAGTAATCTAATGCTTTCTGGCCATTAGATTCCTATGTAGCAGTAATCTAGAGGATGCAGGGAGGACACAGATCATGTCCAACTATCGTGCTCCTCTACTCATGAGACTGTTGGAAGCCTGTGATGTCTTTGAACCATCACATGTTTCTATGGGAACCACCCAAATGGAGGAAGGAAGCTTTCTGTATTTGAGTCCTATTGCAGAACACATCTTAAACATTGCGCTTAGCATATTTTTTGACAGGTAGCTCATCGTTTCATCTCTCTTTTACGTTAGGACAGAGTTAGGCCTCTTGCACACGACCGTATGGCTTTTTCAGTATTTAGCGGTCCATTTTTAATGGATACGTTGTTAATTTTTTTATTACCGTTGTGTTTCCGTTCCGTAGTTCCGCAAAAAATCTCTTTATGGTTTCCGCATGTGATCCGTTGTATGCGGATCGCAAACAGAAACATAAAATTTTTAATCATTAATGGAATGTACAGTAAAGTGTTTTAACAGTAAACACATGGGCAAAGTGGTCATGGATCCGCAAAAAACGGAAGACATATGGATGTTTTCCGTATGCCTTCCATATTTTTTGCGGACCCATTGACTTGAATGGAGCCATGGATCGTTATTTGCGGGCAATAATAGAACAAGTTCAAGCCTAAGACCTTTTGCACACAAACATTTTTTTCCCGTTTCCTTCCCGTTTTTGCGGATTCCGTTTGTGGTCCATATGCGGAACAATTAATTTCAATGGTTCCCCCCAAAAAATTAAATGTACCCCGTATGCATTCCATTTCCATATTTCCGGATATCCATTCCGCTAAAAGATAGAACTTTGCCCATGTGTTTACTGTTAAAACACATTTCTGTACATTACATTAAGGGTCCATTCACACGTCCGCAACTTGGGTCCGGATCCATTCTGCAATTTTTTCAAAGGGGCTGGAATGGATGCGGACAGCACACTATGTGCATTCCGGATCCACACTTCTGGATCTGCCCATGGCCATTCCGCTGCCCCCTTCTTGCCCCTACTTGGTGTTGCCTAAGGCGATCTCCTCACCTAGCCTCATTGGTGTTGCAACCCTGCCTGACAGTCAGGGTTTGGCAGTAGGAGAATGTCCAATGGTGACAGTCACGATATGGCAATACGCTGCAGCTGCTATGTGGCATGAATCAAATGGCCATGCAAGCTGAGGCAGTATTCAACAACTCATTTATACAATGTAAACAATTTATAATAGCCAGTTGAATACTGCCGCAGCTTGCATGGCCGAGCAGTTCAAGTCACACTACAGTTGTGCTTTAGCTGCTGCACAGTTGCTCGGAGTGGCCATGCTTTTACAAACTATGCAGGGCCATATCCTTTTAAATATGGGACTGGTAACCACCAGTTGGAAATTAATTTATCAATATTCAGAAGAATAATAAGTGAATTGGCTTAACTCAGAATTATGAACAAAGATGCTCCTGAATTACTGCATATCATAAGTAGTATTAAGTGAGCATGCTCCGCCGAATACCAGTTCAGCTCAAGCATCACTATGCTCGGTACATGGCGGTATTCGGCCGAATACCACATTTGCTCGAGCGCAATGCTCGAGTCTCCTCCCTGCACAATTAGTGGCAGTTGACTCGAAAGGCGACGACCGGCGACGTTCCGGAAAAAAAATAGAACATGCCCTATTCGTGTTTGCAACTGCGGACAAGAAAAGGCATTTTCTATTATAGTGCCGTCCATGTGCAGTCTGCGAAATGTGGAACGCACATTGCCGGTGTTCGTGTTTTGCGGATCTGCGGAACACCTACGGACGTGTGAATGGACCCTAAGAATTAAAAATTTTATGTTTCTGTTTGCGATCCACAAAAAACGGATCACATAAGGAAACCATAAAGAGATTTTTTGCAGAACTACGGAACGGAAATGGAACAGAAACACAACGGAACCAAAAAAAGGAACCGCAAAACACAGAAAAAGCCATATGGTTGTGTGCAAGAGGCCTTAGGGTCCTTTCACACTTGCGTTCTGAGGATCCGGCAGGCACTTCCGTCCTGCCGGATCCGTCAGAACGCAAGTCGCCTGAAAGCATTTGAAGACTGATCAGGATCCTGATCAGTCTTCGAATTGCTTTCAGGTTACTATGGCAGCCAGGACGCTACTAGCGTCCTGGTTGCCATAGTAGGAGCGGAGCGGGAGCGGCATGCACATTCCGTGCGGCTCCGGGCGCTCTGAATGACGCCAGAGCGCCCATGCGCATGGATCACGTGATCCATGCGATCACGTGATCCATGCACTGGGGCGCCCTGACGTCATCCTGAGCGTCCCGGGAGCCGCACGGAATGTAAGTATGCCGCTCCCCGCCCTCGCTCCTACTATGGCAACCAGGACGCTAGTAGCGTCCTGGCTGCCATAGTAACCAGTCAGAAAAAGCTAAATGTCGGATCCGGCAATGCGCCGAAACGACGTTTAGCTCAAGGTCTGATCCGGATTAATGCCTTTCAATGGGCATTAATTCCGGATCCGGCCTTGCGGCAAGTGTTCCGGATTTTTGGACGGAACAAAAAGCGCAGCATGCTGCGGTATTTGCTGCGTCCAAAAAACGTTCCGGTCCTGAACTGAAGTCATCCTGATGCATCCTGAACGGATTTCTCTCCATTCAGAATGCATGGGGATGATCCTGATCAGGATTTTTCCGGCATAGAGACCCGACGACGGATCTCTATGCCGGAAAAGAAGAACGCAAGTGTGAAAGGACCCTTAGGCTGATGTATTTGTCATAGAGAAGACCATGTACATTTACTTTGTTGCAGTATGGTCTCAACACAATAGTAGAGCTTCCTTGGTGCCTTCACACAGTAATAAATGTCCTTTCAGTGTCCTTCTCACAGTAGTAGTTCCTCCTTAGCAGTGCTCCCTAAGCAGTGCTCCTTTAGTGCCCTCCTCATGGTAATAGTGCCCCATTACACAGTGATAGCTGCCCCGGAGAAAAATAGTGCCACCAAAAAATGAAAATACCTAATCCTGGTCCCAAAATGACTTATGATGATGACCAATCACTTAACCAGATGTCTCTTCCGGCCTAATAACTGGTAACCACAAACTAATCACTGAATGCTTCAGGAGGTGTAGAAATATACTGAATAACAGAGCCTTATATACTATTGCATGAGGAAAAATCTTTAACAGTGATGTAATGTTATGATATAGGTAAGCAGAGCAGAAGGTGCATGTTTTTAATGGAAAGGAAGGTGGCATGGGGGTTAGGCAGAACCGGTAGTCACCCATGCACAAGTGAGAATGGGGAATTTTTTATATTTTTTTTTATCATAATTTCTGGATCTCCTACAGATCTCTGTAGTGTTAGTTCTATGCTCTACCTGTCTTGCTTTCTGTACAATGCACACACTCTACTCTCTGAGGCTCACCTCATTATCGGCTCCAGTTCCATCTAATCATGGAGTCTGAGTGGTGCCACTCTATATCTGCCCACCAGCTGGTAGAAAGTGCAGAGATCACAACGTTTGAAGGTGTGATACCAGCAAGATAAAATCTGGTTAACATTTTGCCATAATGGTTTTTACAGTTGTGTTCAAAATTATTCAACCCCCACTGAAATTGAGTGTTTTGGCCAGTTTGACATTGATTTTGATTATTTCAGTCATCTTTTTTACAATTAAATCAAAGAGGCACTTGTAAGTCAGACAAATATAACATAAGATTTATAATGAAATAACCACAAATGTCTTTGCTCACATCATTATCAGTTTTATTCAACCCCCAAGTGACATTCAATCTTAGTACTTAGTACCACATCCTTTTCCAGTTATAACAGCTTTTAAACGTGAAGCATAGCTTGACACAAGTGTCTTGCAGCGATCTACGGATATCTTCGCCCATTCTTCATGGGAAAAAGCCTCCAGTTCAGTCACATTCTTAGGCCCCTTTCACATGGGCGTTGCGGGTGCACTCCGTCAAACAGTGCGGGTGCGTTGCGGGAATCGCAGCGATTTTTCCCTGCGAGTGCAAAGCGCTGTCATGCGTTTTGCACCCGCGGGAGAAAAATCGGCACTTTTGGTACCCAGACCCGAACCTGCACTTCTTCACAGAAGTGCATGTTCGGGTCCGAAATTGTCCCGCTGGTATTATTTCACATTATAACATAGTTATAATGTAAAATAATACCCTTGGCCATCTTCCTAATGTTGAACCCGGTGCTGAATGGGTTAAAAATAATAAACTAATATTAACATACCTTTTCCATTTGATCGCGAAGCCCGGCATCCTCTCCGTTAGCTTGCTTGTAGGAAAAGGACCTGCGATGATGTCACAGCATCACATGGCTCAATCACATGCTCCATCACCATAGTGATGGAGCATGTGATTGAGCCATGATGTGACGTCATCACAGGTCCTTTAGATCATAGATGCTGCAGGGAAAGAGAGGACAGATCGCGACTACGCGATCAAGTGGCTAAGGTAAGTTAACTTTTATTATTTTTAACCCCTTCCTCATCATTTAACAATGCATTCTTTATTAAGAATGCTATTATTTCCTTATAACCATGTTATAAGGGAAATAATAGAGATTGGGTCCCGTTGCTAGCAACAATGCGGGAAAATCGCAACGCATCCGCACTTGGTTGCGGATGCTTGCGATTTTCCCGCAGCCCTATTCACTTCTATGGGGCCTGCGTTGCGTGAAAAACGCAGAATATAGAACATGCTGCGATTTTCACGCAACGCAGAAGTGATGCGTGAAAATCACCGCTCATGTGCACAGCCCCATAGAAATGAATGGGTCCGGATTCAGTGCGGGTGCAATGCGTCCTCCTCACGCATTGCACCCGCGCGGAAAACTTGCCCGTGTGAAAGGGGCCTTAGGCTTGCGCGCTGCAACTGCTTTCTTTAAGTTCCACCAGAGGTTCTCAATCAGATATAAGTCTGGTGACTGCGATGGCCACTTCAAAATGTTCCAGCCTTTAATCTGCAACCATGCTCTAGTGGACTTGGAGGTATGCTTGGGATCATTGTCCTGTTGAAAGGTCCAACGTCTCCCAAGCCTCAGGTTTGTGACGGACTGCATCACATTTTCATCCAATATCTCCTGTTACTGAAGAGAATTCATGGTACCTAGCACACGCTGAAGCTTCCCTGTACCTGTAGAAGCAAAACAGCCCCAAAGCATGATTGACCCCCCGCCATGCTTCACAGTAGGCAAGGTGTTTTTTTCTTCATAGGCCTTGTTCTTCTTCCTCCAAAAACAGCGTTGATCCATGGGCCCAAACAGTTCTAATTTTGTTTCATCAGTCCACAGAACACTATCCCAAAACTTTTATGGTTTGTCCACATGACTTTTGGCATACTGCAGTCGATTCTTCTTATTCTTTGGAGACAGCAAGGGGGTGCGCCTGGGAGTTCTGGCATGGAGGCCTTTATTACGCAGGGTGCTCCTTATTGTCTGAGCTGAAACTTCAGTACCCGCATCTGACAAATCTTTTTGCAGTTCCTCAGCAGTCACACGGTGACTTTTCTCCACTTTGTGCTTCAGGTAGCGCACAGCAGTCGAAGTCAGCATCTTCTTTCTGCCACGACCAGGTAGCTTTTCAACAGTGCCCTTTGCCTTGGATTTGCCAATGATGCTTCCTATGGTGTCTCTTGGTATAATTTAACATCTTTGCAATCTTCTTATAGCCATTGCCCTTCCTGTGAAGAGAAATCACATCTTCTCTCGTCTTCCTGGACCATTCTCTTGACTTCACCATGTTTGTAAACACACCAGTAAATGTCTAGAAGGAGCTGAGTATCACAGTCATTTAAATCTGCCTAATTGGTGCTTATTATGCTTGATTGCTGCTCCTTGACATCCACAGGTGTTTTCAATACCTGATCGAAAACACTTGAATGAACCTCTGTTCTTAAGAGTGGTAGTTTTTAAGGGGTTGAATAATTGTGTCAATGAAGAAATCACAAAAAAAACATTTAATACTGTATTACAAAAACAATTCATGTCATTTTAGTTGCATTTGGTTCTTTAAAAAGTCCTTGTATGATTTCATTCTGAACACAATTACAAATGTACACTAAATTCCCTAAAACCCTTTACAGCATTGGGGATTGAATAATTTTGAACACAACTGTAGTTAGCTTCAAATAGGTCAAAAGCACCAAGAGGATAAGAGGTGCTGCTGGTCAATGTTATAGTTAGCTTGTGTGGGAAATCTTCTTTGCAAGTGTTTTCCTGTAGAATATCACTATGCATTGTGGGGAAAGGTGGAACATGGGGCAATTAAATGGAATATTGCCCATCTGACAATTATCATGAAGAATGAAGGATGGTGCATTCTAAAACTACCTCCTTCATCACCAACAGAGTTTGTCCTGCCCCTAGGAAGAAGACTAGATTATTTGAGGATTAAATATGAATTATCCATATTGTACTGGTTAAGCAAGATGCTAGTCAATGAGTACAATTGGAGGATGAGACTATGACAAAATATAATTCATTCCTATACACACAATGTCGATGTCTCCATTAATAAGAAAGTATCAGATAATAGTTTAGTCCAAGATAAAAATAGTTAAAAGGGACATAGTATCAAACTACAAGGTGGGCAACAAAAAAGTAGCCCGCCTCCAGCGATAGTATGACAAGATGAAAGAGCAAGTAAATTGTTTTTTTAATTACCAACAAGTCACAAAAGATGCTGAAAGTGGTCTTCGTTCCTGTCCATGCATCTTTGGGCATATTGGATTATGCTGGTACATACTGCCTGCAGCTCTTCAATGTTTATTCTGCAGAAGAAAAAATGTCCTGCTGTTTCCAACAAGATGGAGAAACATGCCACACCTCACAGAACTCACTGGTAGTGATGAGCGTGAATATTAGAATAGCGAATTTTTATCGCGAATATCGCAACTTCGATAGCGCTATATATTCGCAATTTCGAATATTCTTTTTTTTTTTTTTTTTTAGTTGTTAATCCTTGTTGCTCTCTGGTTGTCTTCCCACTTCCCAAAAGCTGTTCTTACCTGTCTGGAGGATTCCTGGCTCCCTGTCCGCTCCAGTTAATGCCTGTTGCCGCTTCTGCCGACTTCCTGTGTGCATAGAGCGTCCCCATCCCAATGGGAACGCCTCCATGCTAAAATGTACTGTCGGATGTGAGAATCACGATCTCACAAATTTGACTAAGTTGTAATCGCAATGCGATTAATACAACCTGAATTATTCGCATTACGATATTCATTATATTCTAGCAATACAACCATTAGGAACCCAGCTTTAAGTTGAATTCGCAATGCGAACATATACTCGCATTGCGAAATCAACTAAGAGCTGAGTTCCTAATGGCTGTATTGCTAGAATATAACGAAGATTGAGAATATAGTGCTATATTCGTGAATTTGTGATATTCGTCATCTTCGTTATATTCTAGCAACACAATCGTTAGGAACTTAGCTCTAAGATCAATTTGCAATGCGAGTATATGTTCGCTTAGCGAATGAAACTTAGAGCTGTGTTCCTAATGGTTGTTGCTAGAATATAACGAAGATTAAGAATATAGTGCTGTATTCGTGAATTTGTGATATTCATCATCTTTGTTATATTCTAGCAATACAACCATTAGGAACTCAGATCTAAGTTGTAATCGCAATGCAAATAATATAACCTGTATTAATCGCATTGCGATTACAACTTACATCTGAGTTCCCATTGGTTGTATTGCTAGAATATAATGAAGATTATGAATATAGCGCTATATTCTCAATCTTCGTTATATTCTAGCAATACAACCATTAGGAAGTTGGATTCGCAATGCGATTAATGCAGGTTATATTAATCATATTGCAAATTCAACTTAGATCTGAGTTCCTAATGGTTGTATTGCTAGAATATAACGAAGATTGAAAATATAGTGCTATATTCGTGATATTCGTTATCTTCGTCAATTCTAGCAATACAAGTTACAACCATTAGGAACTCAGCTCTAAGTTTAATTCGCGATGCGAATATAAATTCGCGTAACATTCCCAATATATAGTATAATGCCGAATATTCGTTTCGACGAATATATGACGAATATTCAATCGAATATTCGTGAAATATCGCAAAATCGAATATGGCACCTCCCGCTTATCACTACTCACTGGCACAGGTTCATGAACTGTTTACGGAGGAGATTATGGCCATCACGTTTCCCAGACTTGTCCACATGCAATTTTTATCTGTGGGGAAATTTAAAACAGAAAGTGTCTGCTAACAATTCACATCCCCTGGATGAACTCAAGGAAAACATCACAAACACTATCCGCAGCATCACAAGTAGTATCAGCCAACATAATCCAACATGCTTAACCAGTACAGGACCGCCTAACGCAGGGATGCGTCCTGCGGGCGGTCCTGTAGCTCTGAGATGACTCGTCGGCGTGTCATCTCGTGAGAGCCGAGACTTCCTGTGAACGCGCGCGCGTGCGCACGCGCGTTCACAGAGAAGCGCGTCTCGGCAGTTAGGCTACAGCCTGCCAGCGATGATCCATCGCTGGCAGGCTGTAGATGCGAATTATATCGCATCAAACAGCTATATCAGACGCTGTTTTGTGAACAGCGTCTGATATAGCTGCTACCTGGTCCTCTGGTGGTCCCATTTGCTGGGATCGACCACCAGAGGACCAGGTAACACTGTAAAGTTGCACCAAACGGACGTGTGAATGGGGCATAAGGGTCCCCTATCACCGCCAGTTAGTTAGCTACTTGTTAGGTAGCTAGCGCCCAGCCCACCGCACCGCAGTCACTGATTTTGGCACAGATTTTTTCATCCACATTGACCGATGCGAATGAAAAAATCTGTGCCGTTCATTTTTTATTTTTTCAGCGCAGAGGCTGAACGGAAAAAAAAAAATCTCATTACCCGTATGCTCAATATCATATAGAATCACAGATACTCCTAATGCTGGCCATACGTGTAATTATTGCGGAGACCCTCAAATGCCAGGACAGTATAAATACCCCAATATGTGACCCCATTTTAGAAAGAAGACACCCCAAGGTATTCGCTGAGGGGTATGGTGAGTTCATGTAAAATTTTATTTTTTGTCACAAGTTAGTGGAATATGAGACTGTAAAAAAAAATAAAAATCAATTTCCGCTAACTTGTGGCAATTTTTTTTTTTCTGTGAACTCGCCATACCCCTCACAGAATACCTTGGGGTGTCTTCTTTCCACAATGGGGTCACATGTGGGGTATTTATACTGTCCTGGCATTTTAGGGGTCCTAAAGCGTGAGAATCCAAATGCGTAAAAATGGCCTGTGAAATCCTAAAGGTACTCATTGGTTTTAGGGACCCTTTGCGCATCTTGCCTGCAAAAAAGTGTCACTCATGTGGTATCGCCATACTCAGGAGAAGTAGGGCAATGTGTTTTGGGGTGTATTTTTACATATACCCATACTGTGTGTGAGAAATATTGCTGTAAACAACAACTTTTTAAATTTTTTTATTCAAAGTTGTCAATTTACAGAGATATTTCTCTCACTCAGCATGGGTATATGTAAAATACACCCCAAACACATTGCCCCACTTCTCCTGAGTACGGCGATACCACATGAGTGACACTTTTTGCAGCCAAGATGCAAAGGGGCTCAAATTCTAATGAGTACCTTTTAGGAGGGCATTTTTACGCATTTTTCTTCTCACGCTTTAGGGCCCCTAAAATGCCAGGGCAGTATAAATACCCCACATGTGACCACATTTTGGAAAGAAGACACCCCAAGGTATTCGCTGAGGGGCATAATGAGTCCATGAAAAATTAAACTTTTTGTCAAAAGTTAGCGGAAAGGGAGACTTTGTGAGAAAAAACAATAAGAAATCAATTTTCACTAACTTGTGCCAAAAAAAAAATCTTCTATGAACTCGCCATGCCCCTCATGGAATACTCCATGCCCCTCATGGATTCTCACGCTTTAGGGGCCCCTAAAATGCCAGGTGAGTATAAATACCCCACATGTGACCCCATTTTGGTAAGAAGACACCCCAAGGTATTCCGTGAGGGGCATGGCGAGTCCACAGAATTTTTATTTTTTGGCACAAGTTAGCGGAAATTGATATATATTTTTTTTTATTTAGTTTTTTACAAAGTCTCATATTCCACTAACTTGTGACAAAAAATAAAATTTTACATGAACTCACCATACCCCTCACGGAATACCTTGGGGTGTCTTCTTTCCAAAGTGGGGTCACATGTGGGTATTTATACTGTCCTGGCATTTTAGGGCCCCTAAAGCGTGAGAAGAAGTCTGGAATCCAAATGCGTAAAAATGCCCTGTGAAATCCTAAAGGTACTCATTAGTTTTAGGGCCCTTTGCACTCAGGCTGCAAAAAGTGGCACACATGTGGTATCGCCGTACTCAGGAGAAGTAGGGCAATGTGTTTTGGGGTGTATTTTATATATACCCATACTTTGTGTGAAAAATATCTCTGTAAACGACAACTTTTAAAATTTTTATACAAAGTTGACAATTTACAGAGATATTTCTCTCACCCAACATGGGTATATGTAAAAATACACCCTAAAACACATTGCCCTACTTCTCCTGAGTACGGCGATCCACATAAGTGAGACTTTTTGCAGCCTGGGTGCTTAAAGGCCCAAATTCAACGAGTACCTTTAGGTTTTACATGGCGGCTCACAATTAGCCCCGCCCAAAATGCCAGAACAGTAAACACACCCCACAAATGACCCCATTTCGGAAAGTAGACACCCCAAGGTATTCACTGAGGGGCATAGTGAGTCCGTCTGAGATTTTTTTTTTTTTTTTTGCCAGAAGTTATCAGAAATTGAAACTTTTTTTTTTTTTTCTCAGAATGTGTCATTTTCCGCTAACTTGTGAAAAAAAATGAAATGATACATGAACTCACCATGCCCCTCTGCGAATACTTTGGGGTGTCTTCTATCTAAAATGGTGTCATTTGGGGGGTATTTATACTATCCTGACATTCTAGCACCTGAAGAAACATGACAGGTGCTCAGAAAGTCAGAGCCGCTTCAAAATGCCGAAATTCACTTTTTTGCACCATAGTTTGTAAACGCTATAACTTTTACCCAAACCAATAAATATACACTTATTGGACTTTTTTTTTATCAAAGACATGTAGAACAATAAATTTAGAGAAATGTAGTTTTTTTTTTTGAAAAATTTTACAACAGAAAGTGAAAAATGTCATTTTTTTTGGCCAAAAATGTCGTTAAATTTGTATTAATGGCAAAAAAAGTAAAAATGTCAGCAACAATGAAATACCACCAAATGAAAGCTCTATTAGTGAGAAGAAAAGGAGGTAAAATTCATTTGGGTGGTAAGTTGCATGACGGAGAAATAAACGGTGAAAGTAGTGTAGTGCGGAATTGAAAAAAGTGGCCTGGTCATTAAGGGTGTTTAAGCTAGGGGGGCTGAAGCGGTTAAACATGCAGAGACCTGAACAGGAACAACTTTCAGAATCTTTTGTGACTTGTGGGTAATTTAAAAAAATCAATCCACATGCTCGTTCATCTGGTCATACTATCGTTGGAGACGGGTTACTTTTTCGTGGGCCATCCTGTCTATGAGAAAAAAGTACATTGGTTAGAGTTTATTTTAAATAAGTTCTCCAGTAATTCTGAGTATTACTCAGAAGGAGGTGAGAAACTTTCAGCAGTAATTATCCTTCTGTCGCATCACCAATTCTGCCATGTTGGCGATGATTACTTGACCACTTGACTAGCCTCCACTGACGTCCATACTGGAGGCACTCCTGTTTCTTCCTCCTTGGCTGCATGTACAAAAAGAAATAGCACTGCTTTTGAAAGAAAACATGCCTGTCTTAGTAATCCTGGACAATCCCTAATGTGTTCACAGACCAGCTCTCAACTGATTGCAGGTGATATCAAGCTGCAGCAACTCCTATAATATATTATGCAAATTTGAGGAAGCAGCCACATGACTAGGTGGTATTCAAAATAGGTACTAGCATTACTGGAGTATAGTATATCACTTTGGAGTATAGTAGTATATATCACTTTAAAGGTGCATACATTATAAAATCTCATCCAAATGCTGCAGAAAAAAATCTGCCACATCTGCACAGAAATTTACCTATAATATAGATTTCAAATTTGCTGCATGTCAATCTGTATTGGGAATTTTTGCCATGGATAGGGAGAAATCCATGACAAATCTACAAACTTGCATACTTTGCATTGACAAATTTGCAACAGATATTTGCCTTAGAAAATGTCTGCCTTGCTGCAGCATCTAAAATTTAATTTAAAAAATGTGCATAATAGATGTAATTGATTCACCACAAGAAATAAAAGGGTAACTAACCCTATAGAAAAGTTTATTTAAAAATGTTTTAAATGCTCTGAAACTAGTTTTCGTAATACACTTTATTTATGGTTATTACCTGTTGACCAAATGCAATGAGGTATCTGCCAAGAAACAGAACAGCTGTCTACCATAGATATTTGGCTTGGCTATTTTCTTTTGTCATGTTTCAAGGCCTGTTAAAAAGTTGGATTTTATCTCATAGGGAGCCACTTCCACAAGGTGGTGCTAGCGAAATAGTTCTCTTTTCCTGGTAGATATCTCTTTGCATATTGTTTTCCCATGGAGCATTTCCAATAAATCTTCAGGGCTTGTCTGTTTAAAGAGGACCCTTCACCAGAAAATGCAATAAAATCTGAAAGCAGCATGTTATATAGCAAGAGAAGCCAAGTAGATTGATATATAGTTTTGTGGGGAAAGATTCAGTAAAACCTGTAATTTATGCATTTATATTTCCCCTTTTTTCACTTCCTGTGAACAGCAATCGGTACAGGACGGAGGGGTTATCAGTGAGTGATAGCACTGTGTGTATAAGAGTGCATACAGAGATAGCTGTCAGTAACTGATAACCCCTCCTCCTTGTACCGATAGCTGTTCACAGGAAGTGGAAAAAGCAAAGATATAAATGAATAAATTACAAGTTTTACTGAATCTTCTCCCACAAAACTACATATCAAGCTGCTCGGCTTCTCCTGCTCTATAACATGGTTAGATTGCTTTGCATTTTGTGGTGACAGGTCCTCTGGAGGAGAGCCATTACCTTACCTAAACTATCTTACTAAATAAATGCCTGAGGTTCAGGTGCCTATCACACTTTGGAATCTGTGCTCTCATACACTGCTGACAGTGTATAGATGTACAAATTGTACTGTACTGCTAAAACAGGGGACGCAGTGAGGGCTGTACTGACAGGGGAACAAATCGCTGCTCCTGCCTGTGCTCACTCTGCTCCACTATATCCTAGTATAGCACATCAGTATCACCCCCTATATCGATGAGCTATGCCAGGATATAGCTAAGTGGAGCAGACTCCTGTCTGTGTTTGCTCCACTCACTTAAAAACTCTACATAGCACATCTGGGCAGGAGACCTTGCTCAGATGTGCTATGCAGAGCTTTTTACTGAGCAGAGCCAGCAGAGGAGAAGATCACTCTGCTCAGCTAAATCCTGATTTATCTGGCCAGGATTTAGCTGAGCTGAGCAGGCACAAGCAAGAGCAGTGATGTGTGCTCCTGCCAGTAAAACACTAATTGTGACCCATATTCCATCAATACAGTGGAACTCATACACCGGTTTACGAATGTACCGATTTCTAAGCGTGATAGATACCTTGAACTTCAGGGTGCCTATTTTGTTTATTTAAACAGTTAAATCCCTAAAAAAGTATATTACAAAAATTAGTTCCGTACATTTTTAAATAAATGTTTCTAAAGTGTTAATTATCTATTAAAATGCCAAAGATCCTAGAAAAAAAACTGTTATTTGTTGAATTTTGTATGAGTAAAAATGTGAGTTTGAGATACTTTTGTAACACTACACCATGAATGGCCCTCACTGCGGAGAGGTGTGTGGTAAGACGAGGTACAGCCTGTGATTATAAATGACGACCACTGTCTGGATCCATGTTAATCGGCTTTCACTAGTGCCTTTGTGAGAGTTGACAGGGATTAGACAATCCACCTGCTGCTCTCTGTTTTGTCCTCTGGGTGGCAGGTTGATCACATAGCAGAAGAAGGGCGCACAGGAGAGGGTTTCCTAAGTGCCAGATTAACACACCCTTGTTTTAGAATTTTTCCTAGAGGTTGCAGTAAAGTGAAGAGTGCCACTTATATTACTGTGTCATGGCTTCCAGCAACGTTACTGTAGATGATGATGTATCTCACAGCTGGACCATTCTGCTGGAGCCATGTTTACTTACTTTATGGGGTGCCAGACATGACACCTGCTGATATGCTCTTCGTCTTTGAGCAGACATACATTGGATGACAACCCATTAAGAGGGTGAACTAAATTAGAGGATGCTTGAACCTTCCATCCTCCGTCCTTCTTATGTATTTTCTTGTATAACATTGATTATTTCATGAATAGAGAGAGAAGGTCATATACATCTTTTGACGTTATCCAACATAAAGACTAAAACACACAATACATTCCTACTGCCTTTCGTCCAAAAGGCACCTGTCACCAATCCAAAATGGTTCCTTTAATGTACCATAAAATTCCAACTTCAAATGAACTGGTTGGCACATGGGGTGGCCACCTGTTTCTAAATTACTTGGGACAGATTCACTCAGCCCTATTTGTTCCCCTACTGAAGTACTGTAATTGCAAATTCTATCACTGACTGTCTTTTCGGCTAGCAATGTGAAAACGCATTGGGGGCTGGTGATAGAGCTGCATTTTAGCAGTCATCACATGGCTGTGTTTCCATAACTGTAATAGATGTCTATGGTTAACCCCCTCAATGCTGACCGATTTCTTTATATAATTGGAGGGTGATATATTTTTTTTTTTTTATTAAAGTAGATTTAAAATGAGTTTCATTGCAACAATATAATGGAATGTGGATTAGGGGTTTTGCTTCAGAAATGATCTCTGTGGGTGCAAAGCAATCTTTTTGCATGAGCACAATATTTCCTGCTGATATGGTTTTTATTACATGTTTAATATTACATTTTAAGCACTCTTTCACATACATTTTTTTTTTCGTTCAAGAGTTCACTTAAAACCAATTTTATTTTAATTCAGATGTTTTTGACATAAGTTTTTTTCATACATTCTTTAATTCTTAAAAAAGATGTCTATAGGAAGAGTATGCAAAAAAGTCATACTTAGAACATGCTGTGCTTTGAAAAATTGTGTCAAACCCCCATAAAGAAATACAAGTTCAAATACATACATAAAAAAAAAAACTGGTGAATGTGACTAGTAGCTTTCCTCCCTGCTGCTAATCTTTAGATTTCTGACTCTAAGTATTTAAATGATGGCATCTTTTTTCTGTACAATGATTGGGGTCATTTCAATTAATCCACTGCTCAATAATTTATTTTATAGCTTTATGAATAAGAAGCATGGCGTACGAATATATTGATTCCTATAAAGCACTCATGTATACGGTGCAGGCAAGATGCATAGAAGTCACTGGCCCAGATTTCCTAATCCTTAAGAGGGTGTGAGCGTAGACAGGTTGTGTAGACCTGCACCAGATTTATCATGGGGGCTTAGGCTGGATGATAAATGTTGCGTAAGGAGAGACACATTTCTCCGACTCTATACCAGGCTTCCGTTTTGATTTCCATCTTATGGATTCCGTTATTTTCCGTTATAACCATGTAATAACGGAAAACAAAAACATAATCCATAACGGTGATGTGAACCCGGCCTTACTTTGTTATTCCAGAATTTTGTGAAGCCAATGCCCTTCCACTAAACCCCATCCCATCAAGCATATCAGAAAAAAGTGCAGAAACCTTAGATGTGCCAAATTGAGAAATTTTGTGCCACAGGTTTTTGGCTCAGATACATTACTAAATCTTATGTTGTGACTATGTTGGCTTTGCTTAAAGAGTAACTAAACCTTTATATAACCTTTTAATATGTTCTCCCTAATGCCCAATGAAAAATATCTAAAATATAATCATGCAAGAAAGAAGTTTTTCCAGCTCACCATATTCTTCCCATGCACGGAACAGACCGGACCAGTCTTTAATTGAAATATGAAGTAAACAAAAGTTCCAGCATTTCGGGTAAAAAATGTATCTCTAATATACTTTATTACGAAGTACACATTTTATGAATGGGGCCGCAGCGCAGTGAGTACGGGCAGAAATGCACATCGCTGCTCATGCCCGTATCCCCAGGAGGATTATTAACTCTTGGCATAGCACATGGGTACCCTGTAACCATGTACTATGCCAGGATTAGCTGAACGCTCAGCTCTTAGCTTAGCGGAGCAGGCAGAAGCAGGAGCCTGTTCCGTTCCGCACTGTAGTTAGTAATCGTCCAGTGAGTACGGGCAGGAGCAGCAATATGCGCTCCTTCCTGTACTCACAGTGCTGCTGCGGCCCCATTCATACAATGTACTTCGTACCTCTGAGCTGTCAGCAGTGTACAGAGAACAGAGTTTTAAGTGCACCAGGGAATGGTGCGCTTTAGGCAGGGAAAAGTGTATTAAAAATAGAATATTAATTATTGGGCCCCTCGTGGTGGTCATACTTACCCTTCTCCCCAGCACCTACATCGCCTCTGATGCCCACACGTCCGCAGCTGCATTTCCCCGTTGCGCAAATGAAAACATTGTAACCCGCGATGCTAGGGAGACTCGTTTCCCCTTCCCATCGAAAAATGTTCTGGTCCGCGCAACAGGGAGATACACCTACGGCCTTGCGGGAATCAGAAGCGACGAGGGTGCTAGGGAGTGGGGTATTACCAGTATTAGGGGCCCGGGCACTTTGGGGGGCATTATAGTGGTTTGATAACCAATTTAATGTATCAGATTTGCCTTTCTTGTTATGATGACCAAAGGAGGAGTTTAGTTTGTAGGGCTGTCTATGCAGATTTTCTTGATTTCAGGCACAAAGAGGAGGGGGGGGGGGGTTGTATTAATAATATTGGAGTCTTAATAAGAAACCTTGATGGCATACAGTACACCATCAGCACTGCCTCTTAATAAATGTGGCACATCTCTTGAGGTCTGTGTACTAGATAATGAAATCTATAGCAGCAAGTAGCTGGCATAGATGATATCTGGTATAATGTGCATCAGTTTTCTGACACACATATTATTAAATGTGTTGGGCTGCAGAGGTCCTGCCCGTCACCTGCCACCTCCCACGCATGCACTGCCCACTTTTTACAAAAATGGCAAGGGTGTTGAAAAGATCATTAATTTTGGCAAAAAAAATTGGACTCTTCACAAAATGTTCTCCTTTTCTTCAGCAAAAAAATATAATAGAATTCCATTTTTTTTACATTTTTGAAAACATTCCCATAATATAGGTGATATACTATCAGAGAACAGAGATCTGACTTTCTTCATGCACTTCCTTGTAAATACCACTCAGGGTGGAGCTCCATTTTTTAAGCAATACACATTAGGCCCCATGTGCAGGACCACATCTGTTTTTGGTCAACAAGTCACAGACTCACAAAAAAATTGATACAGTCCTATTTTTTTGCGGACCCAATGACTTCAATAGGTCCGCGGTCCCTATTTTCCAGACAAGTATAGGACATGTTCTATATATTTTTGTGGAAGGGATATACGGATGACCGTAGTGTTTTGCGACTCTGCAAATTGCGTATCCTTAAAACACGGATACCGGCTCATGCGCATTCTGCAATTTGCAGCCTGCACGTGGCCTCCTGCTAACATAGAAAATGCCTACTCTTGTTCACAATTGCGGATAAGGATAGAACATGCTACATCTTTTTTGCAGGGCAGCGGAACAGAACCACAAATGCGAACAGTACACAGCGTGCTTTCCTCATCTATTGTGGCCCCATTGAAATGAATGGGTCCGCACTAGTTCCGCATAATTGCAGAACGGATGCGGACTCATTCATACGATCATGTGAATATAGCATTATTCTGACATTTTATGCTATGACTTAGGGTGCTGTAGTCACCTGAAACGTAAGTGAACTTATTTTAAATATATATATTTATGTTGTCCGGATATTTAATAAAGACATTTTATATTCCAGGATTGCTGAACCTTCAACATAATTTTCTATCTGGAAAAGGACAATCAGTCCTCAGTTCGTGCACCTGTCCTGTTTGGAGGTGAGCTGATTCTTTTGCTTTTTTTCTGGACTAGTTACAGTTTACCTGTCTTTATATGGCCTTGATCAGTGAAAATCTAGCTCCAAATAATGAGAAACAACTATGATAATAAGAGACTGACACTATGTCAACAGTGGCAGAAACGAATGCATTGATTAAATGTTTTTTTTCGGGGTAATAACTAATTATTTCCTATCCACTGAATAAATGCTAACTACTCAACCAGCAGAGGTCCAGTCTTTGGAACCCCTATGATTGCCAGAAGGGGATTCCCATGTTGCCTGCTTAAATGGAACTGTAGTCGAGCACGTACAGTCGTGGCCAAAAGTTTTGAGAATGACACAAATATTAGTTTTCACAAAGTTTGCTGCTAAACTGCTTTTAGATCTTTGTTTCAGTTGTTTCTGTGACGTAGTGAAATATAATTACCCGCACTTCATAAGTTTCAAAGGCTTTTATCGACAATTACATGACATTTATGCAAAGAGTCAATATTTGCAGTGTTGGCCATTCTTTTTCAGGACCTCTGTAATTCAACAGGGCATGCTCTCAATTAACTTCTGGGCCAATTCCTGACGGATAGCAACCCATTCTTTCATAATCACTTCTTAGAGTTTGTCAGAATTATTGGGTTTTTGTTTGTCCACCCACCTCTTGAGGATTGACCACAAGTTCTCAATGGGATTAAGATCTGGGGAGTTTCCAGGCCATGGACCCAAAATGTCAACGTTTTGGTCCCCGAGCCACTTAGTTATCACTTTTGCCTTATGGCACGGTGCTCCATCGTGCTGGAAAATGCATTGTTCTTCACCAAACTGCTGTTGGATTGTTAGAAGAAGTTGCTGTTGGAGGGTGTTTTGGTACCATTCTTTATTCATTGCTGTGTTTTTGGGCAAAGTTGTGAGTGAGCCCACTCCCTTGGATGAGAAGCAACCCCACACATGAATGTTCTCAAGATGCTTTACTGTTGGCATGACACAGGACTGATGGTAGCGCTCACCATTTCTTCTCCGGACAAGCCTTTTTCCTGATGCCCCAAACTATCGGAAAGAGACTTCATCGGAGAATATGACTTTGCCCCAGTCCTCAGCAGTCCTTTCACCATACTTTCTGCAGAAGATTAATCTGTCCCTGATGTTTTTTTGGATAGAAGTGGCTTCTTTGCTGCCCTTCTTGACACCAGGCCATCTTCCAAAAGTCTTCGCCTCACTGTGCGTGCAGATGCGCTCACACCTGCCTGCTGCCATTCCTGAGCAAGCTCTGCACTGGTGGCACTCCGATCCCGCAGCTGAATCCTCTTCTTTGATCCTGGCGCTTGCTGGACTTTCTTGGACACCCTGAAGCCTTCTTATCAAGAATTGAACCTCTTTCCCTGAAGTTCTTGATGATCCTATAAATTGTTGATTGAGGTGCAATCTTAGTAGCCACAATATCCTTGCCTGTGAAGCCATTTTTATGCAACGCAATGATGGCTGCATGCGTTTCTTTGCAGGTCACCATGGTTAACAATGGAAGAACAATGATTTCAAGCATCATCCTCCTTTTAACATGTCAAGTCTGCCATTTTAACCCAATCAGCCTGACATAATGATCTCCAGCCTTGTGCTCGTCAACATTCTCACCTGAGTTAACAAGATGATTACTGAATTGATCTCAGCAGGTCCTTTCATGACAGCAATAAAATACAGTGGAAAGGTTTTTTTGGGATTAAGTTAATTTTCATGGCAAAGAAGGACTATGCAATTCATCTGATCACTCTTCATAACATTCTGGAGTATATGCAAATTGCTATTATAAAAACTTAAGCAGCAACTTTTCCAATTTCCAATATTTATGTAATTCTCAAAACTTTTGGCCACAACTGTACATTGCTGCTCCAAAACTCTCCGGGACTGCTGAAGATAGCTGAGCGCTGTACTTGGCCATCTCTGTCAGTCTAACTTTGAATGGAGTGGCAACATACATGTTCCTCATCTACTTCATTCACATGGATGCACTGGAACCCCATTCTAATGATTTGTGGGGATCCTAGCTGTGATTTAGCAGTTATTAACTATCTAGTGCATAGGTTATACTTTGTTGTGACTGGAATATTTTTTTTTCTCTCTATATCCCCCCTCTTGCCCCATAATCTCTCTCCTCTTTTATTTCCTATCCGCTACTCTCTTACCCCCATGATCTCTCTCCACCTGCTCTCTCCTCTCTCTCCCCTTTGCTTTTTCTCTCCCTCTGCTCTCTTTCTTTCTCTTTCTCCCACTATCTCTCATTTCTCTCTCCCCTGCAGGGAATGAGAGAGAGAAAGAAGGAGGGAGAGAGAGAGAGAGAGAGAGCAATGGGTAGAGAGAGAGAGAGAGAGAGAGCGAGCATGGGAGAGAGTGGGGAAAGAGAGGGCAGGGTAGACAGAGGACAAAGTGGGATAGGCAGGGAAAGTGAGAAAGGGCAAAGGGGAGGGTAAAAGAGCAGGTAAAGAGAGAGACCAGAATACCCCTTTAATGTTTCTAATCACAAATTAACTGGTAGAATATCTCTCCATGACTATCAGTTGAAAGGGTTATCTAACCCCTATAATCATGACACCTCATATAGATTATGATTTCCTCGCTCACCAGCACCCACATAGATATATTACAAAGTGGTCTGTTTTCATATTTTATACCTATTTGTCTAATGGTGAACTTGCACTTTCCTTTTTCATTCCCTAAGCTACACAGGAACACAGAAGTGCAGAATCTGAGTATGCAGCACACCTACATTTTCTCTCAAGTATATCTAGGGGTAGTTTGTATTATCTGAGCTATAGCTATATAAATTACATTAATAAAATCCATCTATCAGTGTTTCTTCAAGTCATGTGCTCTCATCATAGACAACCCCTTTATTATAGGAGCCACCTTATCAAGGGAAAATTCGTTTTCATGTAAATAGATTTCCATATAATACATAGAAGTTCACAGCAATAATGGTTGCGTCTGTTCAGTAACACTAGGCTCTGGCTCATGAATGGCGTTCTAAGTAGGGGATCCCTCTCTATAACATCCATTTGCCTTAAGTGAATTGTCTGATATTTTGATATTGATTGCCTCAGGATAGGTCATCAATATCAGATTGGCAGAAGTCCAACTCCAGGCATCCCCGCCAGTCAGCTGTTTGAAGAGGCCACGGTGCTCATATTCATCAGTCACATTGATTAGGTGCAGATCAGTCCCATTAAAGCCTCATGCACACATCCATTGGATATGTTGCTGTCCGCAAATGGCGGAACCCCCTGATACCAGGTGTGTGCATTCCTTAGTTTGCGGAACGGGACAGCTGGCCCTTAATACAACAGTCCTATCCCTGTCCGTAATATGGACATGTTCTATTTTTTTGCAGAACAAAGTCATTTTTTTTTTTTTTGCAGCTCCATTGAAGTGAATGGTTCCACATACGGGTCACAAAAAAAATGAATGAGGGTGAAATTTTAAAGAAAAAAAAATTCCCTCATCCATTTGCTCTCAACATACGTCACCGCACACAGGATTTCGTGCAAGATCTTCAAGCAAGATAGCGGTGGCCGGCCCGCGAACAAATGGATGAGGTAAGTATGTTTTACTTTTTTGGTTTTACACCAATTCAGGTAAAATCGATTCGCTACCACAAAGTATAAGGAAATTCGGCTTTGCGGCGAGTTGAATTTATCGATTCGCTCAACACTAGTCATCACCATTTAACACCCAGAAAACCCCTTTAATTGGGCATGTGTTCTTTAAATATGTAACAACACTATATAGAACTTTAAAAGAACTCCTCCTCAGCTAGGCAGAAGTTCAGCATTTCTCATTTTATTTTTACAGCTTAGGCAGACTGCTCACGCCATGGCAGTGCGATCTGGTATGCCAACAGCCATCCTTCAGTGAAGATACATAAAGGCGTCCTCTTGCTTTAACGATCATATTTACAAAAAGAAAACTACATCATTTCCATGTACATTAAAGCTGAAATATTAGATAAGCCTGAATTTATACATCGAAAAATGCCCAAAACAAACTTATTTGCTGCCTGCTGTTCCTATATGCAAATCCATGCTTATTACTGTACATATAGACATGAAATTCACAGCTGCATAAATGCTTTGCAGTTTATGAAATGCTTGAATTAAGTGTGATGAATAGTGTTCCATGGTTTGCTTTATGGTTGTAATATTGGCAAAACCTATAAGAAAACCTTTAGGGATGCAGCGCTATAAAATCCATAGACATGCAAGTTACTATCCATGGCTACAAAATGCTACAAATTCAATTATATTCTGTACTTATGATTTCTGAGGCTTCCAGGTTTGTAGTGTGTTTTTATTTTTTTATTTTTTATTTTTTTTTATTTTTGCATTTCAATCAGATTTCGTCTTGCACAAAAATACAGCTATCTGAGGGCAAGCAAATAGCTGTGAGCTACACACATCGAGAGTCACAAGGGTGAGGAGCTATAATTATATTGGAATGCGTCCAAAGAGCCTTGTATTCTGTTTATACTTCATGGCTCTTTGAATTTATGTACAATCCAAGCAAACAAATTGATTTTAATGTGAAGACTGTTGACCTTACAAGTTCGGTTTATCGAATAGTCAGTGTAGTAAAGCTATTACACTTGAAATAGGGAAAAATGAGAGTTGTGTTTTATAACTGAATTTGTGATACTAACAGGCATTACGCACCAAGCTCAATTTCGGAGAAGATAATTACTAGCTAATAGCTAATTTCTTAAGAATGATTTGCTTATCATAGTAACAGAAGATAAATTATGAGAGATTGTCACTGTTTTACATGACATGAATAATCACAGTTCAAAGCCAATATCTAAATGCACATAGCAGAAAATCGCAATTAGCAACACCTGACACAGTGTGCAACCGGCTTCTGCAAGCACTCAAAGTGGAGGGGAGAAGTTTTTACTTATACCGATATTATGGTTTTATTTAATTTTTTTGGGATATTGTACAGAGGAATTTCAATGTCTTGATTTTTTGAGTGAAATTCGGTAGTCAATATGTTATGTGGGTTTTTCGCAGATTTTGCTGCAGATTTCACAGTAGGCATTGGCACAGTAGGTGGCTCCCTAGGCATTGGTCCATCGGGAAATTTCCCTGTAAGGTCTTTGGCCAAATTGCTCCTTTCACTGACCAAAAACTGACATGTAAAAGAGAGCTTGAAGAAGATCTGTCAGCAATACTTACGGATCCAGTGGTTGCGAAGTATGTTGCCTCTGGTCCCTAATTGGTAGCAAGAAGATCTAAAAATCGGAGAGACCACCTGGTAAAGAGTTTCTATATATGTGATACAGATTCTTCCGGTCTTTCCTGGGATCGGTAGACCAAGGTGGGGTTTTGTACCGTGGGGAAAGTGCATAGCCTGCACCAATATGGTGAGGGATGTGGAATTTCATGACATCACTGGTGAGAAGACTTTTCGGATCACTCATCGTTTGACATGCTCAAGTACTGCAGTTGTGTATTATGTGAACTGTCCATGTTCAAAAATATATGTGGCTCTTACCACTAGAGAATTGAAGACTTGTGTCAGGGAGCACGTTTGTGACATTATATCTGCCCGAGATAAGCAAGACGAGTCCAAATTTAAACTGGTCGCCAGACACTTTAAATTCCACCATAGTTGTGATTCAAAGGGTCTGAAGGTATGGGCCATTGATTGTATACCAAAAAATATGCGAGTTGGTGACACCTACATGAGACTTTCTCAACTTGACTGCAAGTGGATCTGGAGGTTGAATATACTACATCCAAATGGCCTTAATGAATCTGCTGGCTTTTCGTCTTTTTTGTAGGTGTCCCCTAGATCTGCATACTCCTTGGTTTTAGTTCATTTGTTTTGTTTTTTATATTTTAATTGAATGTACTGATATTTTTTTGTGTCACATTGGTGCATATGTCCCAGTCTGGCTGATCTTATGTTCTGGCTGTGAGAGGTTATATGTATTCTGGATTGTTTGCCCCTCTTTGTTACATAATTGTCTCTTAATTTATGTAGTTTTTATGATTATATTATGTCATATAATATAGGTTATTAATTAAGTTTTTTATGATTATATAAAAGTATAGATTTTCAAATTATGGCCTGGCTTGCTATACATAGATGTTTTTTTTTTTTTTTTTGACTATATTGTATTTTAGTTTTGTCATGATCATGTGGTTTGAGATTTAATGTGGATGCTATCATACTTATCATGGTTCTTTTTTTATGTACTATTTACACATTCACATTTCACTTCCTTTTTATTTTACATTCTCACGCACCCAGATACATCTTTATAAACACTTCAAAAAATACTTAGTATTTTTATCTCGGTATATATATATTTTTATATCATTCTTTATTTTTATTATTATATACATAATTTTTTTTGGCATTAGTTTTTGTATAATATGTGATTAATTATGGGTTTGTAGGTATAATCATGTAATATTATTGTAGGGTTTGGTAATCATGCACTATTATATCTCATAATTATATTTGTACCTTACATATTTTTTATTTTTCCATAGAATTATTTGTAATTAATGATGGTATAATTATGGAATATTATATTTGGTATTTTTTGTATATTTAATAATCCTGCACTATTATTATCATATTTAATCATATTGTTAATCATGCGTTTTCACAAATTTTTATTTTTTTACTCAACTTTGTTTCCTTTTCCCTTCCCTTCCTTTTTCTTCTTTTTTCTCTTATTAATTATTTGTTCTGTCTACTTTTACATATTGTGCACTGTATATTAAGCATTTGGGGTTTCCATGGCAATGTGTTGGGCCTGCGCATGCGCTGAGTTGCAGTTGATGCCATCAGCACTTTCGCGATCATGGTATCGCGGTATTGTCATGGTCATCACGTGTTTATATTGCGGTCATGTTACCTACTTACCGTCACATGACCTACTTTTCGATAGTATATGCCAGTAAGACTTGGCGCTTACATACAGGTGTCTATAATTTTGTGATTACTTGCCGGAGCTTCATGATTGGCCAACTGGGATATTTAATGTGTACCCCTCTGTGATGACGCCATCCCCATACAAAGGTTTGCCGAAGCGCACGTCGGGGCTGGTACCATCCTGGAGGAAGCACGGCATGGGTAATGGGTTTTGCCACATTATGCATTTGTGATGTCTCTTTTGCACTTGTACATAAGTATGGTCTTTATGTGGACATTGTAATTGAATCATTGCCCTTGTCCTTCTGTGTATGCCTTTCCTGTACTTGTTTCTATGTATTGACTTTTTACTATGTAATATATAAAAAGAGTATTTGTATTTCATATGTGATCTGCTAATTTCTATTGGATTATATTTCACATTTTACCATAGGCATATATGTTGCCATTGTTTGCATGGTGATTATATATAAGCATAGACTCTTATTGTATGTTTATTGGCTCACAATTTTGGGAGATGTGTAAATATATGGCATGGTGTGGGAACATGATAACCTCCTTGCCGTACATCTTCAACATGATACGGGAAGTGGTTTAAAAGCTTAAAGTGAGTTGCATAGACTCCTAGGAGACCCAATAATGTCCCACAATATTTCAGGGCAATTGGAGTGCTTTCAATTCAGATCAAATTTATTAGACCTGAATAGAATAGCTAAATCTGTCAAATTAAATCAAAATGATTTTTAAGAAATGTTCTCATCACTAGTACATATAATGCAGTATGTTTGCATGTGTTAGTGGAAAGTTACAAAACAGTAATATCTTAATTAATGAAGGATGACTCTTCCCATGTTAACACATACCTCCTGCATTCCAGACTTCCCCAGTCTGTCATCACTAGTTCACTAGATTTAATTACTCTCCATAATCTAGACATAGTCTTGTTAAAGGGTATTAGGCCAATATTACAATCTTGGGGGCATTCTAACATAAGTGAGTTCTTCTACTTTATTACAACAGTTCACAAAACATTTCACCTATTATTAAAATAGATTTGCTTCAGGCCATTTCTAATGCAGCCATTATACTAATTTTCTTTACTTACAAAACATTTCATGTGTGCTTCAAACGTCTAGTAAGCATTTAATTAAACATTATACTGTACTATGAATATCTTTCACCGATCATTCCATTTGATATCTGGAGGTATTGAGTTACACTGCAGGGATTGGATTACTCTAAAGCTCATCATCCAAATTAAAGTACATATTGTACTGGCCATTGATACAGGAATGAGATTCAGTCCTGTTTTGATATTTAAATTGGACACAAGGTTGAGTGCGTAACATCACTTTGCCATGTGGTTCCATAGTCATGACCCCGCCACTTCCAGTGCTTACATCACAATACAATGAATTGGGGGAGGCAGGTGTTAATATACCTAGCCACTGGGGCATTCCTCGAGAGACCAGCTTCCTGTGAGGTCTTAGCTTAGAATGTAAGCTGATCCCACTTCATCCATCTGAGTATCTTTTGTTTATATTATTAGCCTATAGGCCAGTTACATGGTATATGTATACTGATATGACCATGATATTGAAAGTATTTGTATATGTTGTAGTACATTGTAGTTAAGTAAAGGTGTATTTTAAGTTATATCTGCAAGAGTTGTGTGTTATTCCTGGTGATACCAAGGCAACATACTGTAGCTGTGGTATAAACTGAGAACAATCCCACGAGCTATGTGAAAAAGGGAATATTGACAGGTATCATCTGCTAATTGGTAATATTCCACCCTTTTCATACCAGTAACCCCAGATATTGCTGTTGATAACAACTCTTGATATTAATAAGCAATATCTATTCTTTTTCAATGGTGAGCCAGCCAGGAGACAATATTAATTATTAATATTCAGTATTGATACTAATAATAATATTTCTATGGTTTATCAATCGAGAGCCAGGCCCAACTGTTAAATTCATATTTTTGCATTTGGGATATAGTGAAATATTTATTGACTATATTGTGAACTTAGATAGGTAGAGAGGCTTGGACAGATACCAACACAAGGTAGTGTAATGTTATATTGTCAGCCTAGGCTTTGCAGTTGAGGCAGGTTGCACATATACATCTGAGGTCCAGTGCAAATGTTGATTTTTACAGCGAACCTTCTTAAGTTTTTCTAGGATACTTGTGGTACGTTTTTGCTTTTCAGTTTTTTCATGCAGCTACAGACTTTGGTAAAGTCCTACTGGTCGGAGGAAGACATTCCTGGAATAATAGGATCTTTCTCATGCAGCTGAAAGAAGTCAATGCACCGAAAGGAATACGAGGTCTGCAGGATAACTATGGCACCTGAACTGCATGAGACAAGTACTAGTTTACTTAATCTTAAAAAATTAAGCAAGCATAGTACATTTAATCCAGTTGTACCTAGCAGTTATAGTTCTGCTGAAAACCTATGGTCATGTTTGCTCAAGAAAGCCTATAGTCATGATAAAGTATATATTGACAAAAGTACGGTTTTAAATAAGACAACCAAAAGGCTCCAAGTACTGGCTAAATTAGTATCTGTCTTTGAGGATACTATTTGGAAGCCTGAACATTGATAAGGATGGGCAGATATGCATGCTGGAGTTACAGTTAAGGGCAAAGTAAAGGTATTGTAATGACACTGATGAAAAACTGACTCAATGTTATGCTGAGATCAGTGATTTGAGGCATGAACTTGATACCAGGTCACTATTGGAGATTAATATGCAGAACTTCATTAATGAGTTATCCAAAATGGTGTCAGACTTTTTCTTTTCCCATAGCTGACAGTCACATCCACCATGTTTGCCCTCTAAAGAAATCTGTGTTTCAATGAGGGCAACAGGGGGGACTCAAGAGTCCAAGAGATTGAATGTCCCAAGTTCTAGTTTAGAAAAATGTATGGGACAAAAACCTAACAAATACAAGAAAAACTGGAGAAAATGTAAAATTGTTAAAAGTGCTTCATTAGCTATGGAGCAGTACAGAAAATCTGTGAAAAGTGAGATATGCACTGTAAAAAGCACTAAGCCCGATGTAGGATACATTACCAGCATATCTTGGAGTTGCAGGCCTGCTGTAAATCTCACAGCAATGAAAATCACAGAAAATATTATTCTGTAAACTGTTTTACTTGTGGTCAAAATGGCCATATTTCTAAAAATTGTTACTCTGCAGTTACAATACAATACAAAACAGAGAACATATGATATGCCCAGTTGGACTGGGAAACAAAAGTAACATTTTCCTCCAAGGAAAAGTCATTGGCACATGAATTATGGCGGGAAAAAGGTCACTCCCAGTCTGTTATGTCTGATATAAAAACTGACAATGACCAGAAGAAGGTTTAATGCATTGGTTATTTGTGCAAAATTTACTATTCTAATGTAGTTTCAAAAGATGAGAGCATTTTTCCAAAATTCAATTTGGCCGCTTTGCCGAATTTTTTTGAAAAAATTTGGTACGATCCGAATTTATTGACTGCGAATCACATAAAAAAACTGCTATTTCCTGGCTGTAGAGAACCTTTATAGTGGTGTAAAACACTGTGCCTTGCAGTAACACGCATAGGGAGTCTGCTGTGGTAGTGAAATAATACAGCACATAGATGTCTCCAGAACCTGTTTTATTAAAAGATTATACAAGTAGAGCCCCCCTGACAGAATAGAGACGTTGTCAACAGTAAGTTTATGTTGACATCACTGATTGTTTTGCTCTTTCTCTGATCCATCAGAACAATAATCCCCAAAAAATGGATCCTGTCTGTTGAGCATCCACCTTCACTCGGTCAGCATTTGGTCAGTAATCCATCAGTATTGCTAATGCCAAAATAAACTGGAGTAGATACAAAACAGAGAGGACACGTGAATGGAATATTTATATGTGTTCTGTGTTTTGTAAACACTCCTGCTTTTGGCTACCAAATCACAAGCCAATTCTGATGGGACTATATAGGCCTTACAGCTGCTACACAGACAGGATCCGTTGTGCATCTCATTTTTCTTCCTTCTGACATATCAGAAGAAGGCTCAAATAAATGATGATGTCAGCCAGGCCAAAACGCAAAATAGTGGCCCAGTCTTGAAGTGGGGAGGATGGGAACAGCATGAGAAGTCCACAGAGTGGCTCTATGACATAGTGGTGAGGTGGAAGCAGCATGAGGAGACCACAGAGTGGCCCAATGACAGAGTCTGGAGGTGGCGGTGGCATCAGAATGAGGCCACAGAGTGGCACAATGACAGTGTGGAGGTGACGCAGCATCAGGAGGCCACAGAGTGGCACAATGACACAGTGTGGAGGAGGCAGCAGCAGCAGCGTCAGGGGACAACAGAGTGTAAAGGTGACATAGTGTGGAGGTGACAGCAGCATCAGGAGATTACAGAGTGGCAAGGTGACATAGTGTGGAGGCAGAAGCAGCATCGGGAGACCACAGAGTGGCAAGGTGACTGTGTGGAGTTGACAGCAGAATCAGGAAACCACAGAGTGGCAAGGTGACATAGTGTGGATGTGACAGCAGAATCAGGAAACCACAGAGTGGCAAGGTGACATAGTGTGGAGGTGGCAGCAGCATCAGGAGACCACAGAGTAATCCGGTGACAGAGGGGGGAGGTGGGTGGCAATAAGAGTACTAGCTGAAGATGGTAGGTGAAAGAAGGAGCACTTGGCATCAGATTTGTGGCATCAGGCAAGTTGTAGCATCAGAATAGTAGCTAGAAATCCTGGCTGATCCACACCTGATTCATCTTGACAAAGGTCAGTCCTTCGAGATTTTGGGTGGACAGGCGAGTACTTCTTTAGGTAACTATGGCCCCCATCGCACTAAACACCAACTCTGATGCCACACTACTGGCCGGGCAGGACAGCTTTTCCAGGGCAAACTCTGCTATTTGTGGCGACAAATCCAGGATGGCTGCCCAGTAGTCCAGTGGATCTCCAATGTGGGGTGGCAGGGTGCTGTTCAAGTATGACACCACCTTCTGGTTCAGGTCTTGCTTCAGGTCTAGCTGCTGCTGCTGGTGAGTAGTTTCTTCACTTGGTGGGTGAAGAAAGCTGCTCATCAGCGACTCTAGTTTCTGCTGATGGAGCTGGAACTGCTCCTACCCCTCCACACTACCACAGCAGCCATGGCAGAGAAACATGAGCGCAGAGGGCCCCCCGGTAAGACCTACGAGAGGATGGACGATGGCAGATAGGTAGCTGCCAACTGACTACATAGGATGTCTCTATAGAAGTTCAGTTTGTCCTCCCTCTCAGCGGGTGTAAAAAAGGACCCCATTTTGGATCGGTAGCGAGGGTCAAACAAGGTGGAGAGCCAGAAGTCACCCATCTGCCGAATGGTGACAATTCGTCTGTCACTACGCAACCAAGTGAGCATACATCGGGCCATTTGTGCAAGTGACTCGGAGGGACTCACTACCTCCATCTCCACTGAATACTGCCACGGTGTGTCTGAGTCCTCCTGTCCGCTTGGATCATCAACAAATCGTTTATGGCCTTTCTCTGTTCGTATAGTCGGTTTAACATGTGGAGGGTGGAATTCCAATGTGTGAAAACGTTGCATATCAGCCTATGTTGGGAGCTGTTCTGTCGCTGCAGTTCAAGGAGAGGGTGCTTTGTGGTGTACGAGTGGCTGAAGTACATGCAAAGTTTCCCAGCCATTTTTAGGATCTCTTGCAGATGGGTGGAAGACTTCAGGAACTGCTTGATTACCAGATTGAACACATGTGCCATTCAGGGCACATGGCTCAGCCCTCCTTGACGCAGCACCGACACCATGTTCTTCCCATTGTCGGTCACCATGTTTCCAATTTTAAATTGTCGTGGAGAAAACCAGGATTTGATTTCTTCTTGAAGGACAAAGGAGCAGTTCCTCCCCTGTGTGACTTAGTTTGCCCAGGCAAACGAGGTACAAAACAGCGTGACACCACCGTGCCCTGCACATGTGGTATGCTGGAGGGGCACTGTGAATTGTCCCTGTAGTGGAGGCTGAGGACACGGTGGAGGATGAGGAGGCTGAGGCAGACATTGTTGCAGGAACATGGAGACGGAAGCGGAGTCACCTGGGCAAGTTGCTGGTGTGGCTATGCAGGAACCAGATTCATCCAGTGGGCTGTAAAGGACATGTATTGTCCCTGACTGTAGTTACAGCTCCACACGTCGGCGCTGACGTGCAGTTTGGCAGACACAGACAGGCTCAAGCACTTGCCCGCCTTCTGTTCTATATTTTGGCAAAGAAATGACGGCTTTGGGCTGTAATTTTAGCACTTTCCACTAATAAGCCCTTTTTTGCCCACTAAAACAAGCCAAAAAATGCTTTACAACATATAACTGCACCGAAAAAGGGCAAATAAGACATATAAATATTTCCTTGTAATATACCCTGTTAATGGTTGTATCAAACAGCACTTGCACCTCAATAACAAGAACTGTTTGCTGGAATTATGAAGCTGTATAATGGCAATTTGGGTCCCCAGTCAGTGCAGCAAGGTGTAATAGGATTGTTCCTATTACACAGGCTGTAACCTACCCTACTAGACCCTGTTCAACATAAATGCTTTGATATGATTCCTCAGTATCCTTTCCCTACACCTTAAAAAACACAAAGAAAGACCAAGGGGATATCTCCTGCCTAACAACAATGTGCGGGTAAAATTACCTAGGCATCTTGTATGAGACATCCACATATCCAAATATATCAATACATATACTCCCAATACAAACCAAAAACTAACACCAAAAAAGGAGCCAAATGCAAATATCCATATAAATATATTTTATTAATGCATAGAATTTAAAAATATGTGCAACAGGAGGTGCAAAAATTGAAGCGCCATCCTAGACCCAGTATTAGCTAGTAACAAAGGGGGAAAGATACTGCATGCAAACACAATCGTGTTTTGCACTTAAATACTGCTAATTGTAAACATTTTGGGTGGACAGGCGAGTAAACATTTTGGGTGGACATTACCCTTTTCTGGCATTCTGGCATTTGTTATGTCATTATTATTGGATCCGTACTACGGAGGCAGTGATTCATGGTGTGATACTTCCTCTGTATAGGGTAATGTTTACAATTAGCAGTATTTAAGTGCAAAACACGATTGTGTTTGCATGCAGTATCTTTCCCCCTTTGTTACTAGCTAATACTGGGTCTAGGATGGCGCTTCAATTTTTGCACCTCCTGTTGCACATATTTTTAAATTCTATGCATTAATAAAGTATATTTATATGGATATTTGCATTTGGCTCCTTTTTTGGTGTTAGTTTTTGGTTTCCCTACACCTTGAATAATCTTTCCCTGAACTTGTTTTTTCTAGCGCTGTCCCTAGCGCCTCGTGACGTCTCTTCCTGCACTAAGTACACTGGAAAATGGCAGAATCCAAGATGGCTGAGGGTATTTATAGGGCTGTGACATCACAGGCCTGGCTGCTGATTGGCTGCATGCATGGCATTATGGGTGATCACGCCTTCCCAGAGTTCCTTGATCCATGTCTTCACATGTGCAGCAGCCATTTCAGGAAAAAATTTGATTCGTTACCACGAAGCGTGAGAAAATTCAGATTCGCCGCAAATCTAATAATTCCTGAAATTCGGATCAAATTTCACTTCTTCAGCTTCGATTTACTCATCTCTAGTAGTTCCATCATGTGAATATTCTGGTCCTGGAGCTATTGTCTAGAATATGAGATGGTGCCAAGGTGCTGTTTATGGTTAGCACTAGTGTTGAGCGAGCATGCTCGGCCAAACACCAGTAAGTGTATTTAAGTCAAATTTAGCCTCTATTTTTGAAAAGCTTTTGTGGGATTTGAACGCAATGAGAGGCAGGTATAAAAAATAAAATAAACAGCTAATGAGCAGAACCTGTGGAGAGGTGGGACCCTGCCCACAACAACAAACACCTTGGCTCCGACAATCGGATGACGGTAATAAGTAATAAGATTTAGTTCCCGGAAATCTAAACATGGTCTAAGGGTCCCATCTTTTTTTTTTTTTTTTTTTAACAAAAAAGAAGCCGGCAGCCACCCTTGACTTAGATGGTCTAATATGTCCTTTTGCCAAACTCTCGGTAATATACTCTCTTATAGCTACTCTTTCTGGTTGGAAAAGATTATACAACCGAGATTTTGGCAATTTAGCTCCAGGAATAAGATTGATCGGACAATCATACTCTCGGTGAGGAGGTAACTCCTGATCTCCACCCTCAGAGAATACGTCTGAAAAATCAGAAAGAAAGTGAGGTAACAACTTAGTGCATACCACAGAAATAGATGCGCTGAGACAGTTGTCCATACAGAAATCTCTCCAATTACTGATCTGTTTACTTTGCCAATCAATGGTAGGATTATGTTTGATCACCCGTGGTAGCCCTAATACTAGAGGAGCAGGACCCAGTACAAAAAAGAAATGAACTCAACATGAGAATCACCCATCATGCGCTTGTTTTAAAACCATGACTCTGAACAAGTTGATAATCAGCAAGGTTAACCCCTGCACCACTGTCAACAAATACTTTAAATACTTTCAGAGTCTAGCGCCGGCAGGAGGAATTGGGTACTGCATGTAGAAGACAAATATACCTTTTCTGACTCCCAATCCATACTACCAAGAGTAAGGGAACTTGATTTATTGGAAATAACCCTTTTTTCCACCTTGAGGTTTAATGAAAGGACAAACATTAATGAAATGTGCTTCTTTACCACAGAAGAAACAGAATCTTCTCTGAACCCTAAGGTTTCTATTACCAGGGCATGAAGAGACCTTACCCAACTGCATAGTCTCATCACCAGACACTGGCTCAAGTGTCTCTGCACCACGAGGGACAGAAGAGATAGTTTCCCCACATGATCCTGGTTGAGGGGAGCTTTGCACCTCTCTCTCTCAGGCGTCTTTCAATCCATACAGCTAGGGACATAGCCGCCTCCAAAGAATCTGGGTTTTCATGAAACGCAGGGGCGTCTTTTAGTCTCGAAGACAGCCCCTGACAGAACTGACTACAGAGTGCTGAGTCATTCCACTTCGAGTCAGTCGCCAATCTTCTAAATTCACAACAATATGACTCAGCAGAACGTTCTCCCTTACTCAAGCTATGCAGCTTAGATTCGACCAGAGAGACCGGGTCTGGATCATCATAAATCAGGCCCAGGACTCTGAAAAATTCATCCACCGATTGTAGGGACTGAGAACTGATCAGTAAAGAAAAAGCTCAAGACTGAGCATCACCTTTCAGTATAGAAATGATAATCCCCACTCTTTAATTTTTGTCCCAAGACAAGATCAGATGCGGATGAAAATATAATTTACAATACTCTCTGAACCTAACAAAATTATTGCTTCCCCCAGAAAACCTATCTGGGAGGGTGACCTAAGGTTCAAAGCTGACCTGGTTCCCACTAGCGGTTCCAGACACCAGAGATCTCTGACACTGTGCAACCAAATTACGGGGGTCAACTATGTCCAAAGACAATCCCTGCATGCGATCCACCAGAGCAACAACAGCTTCCATTTCAGCACAGAGCAAGGGAAAAAATGACGGTATTGGTGGTTTATAATGTCACGGTAGGTGAGGGAAGGGAAGAAAACCAAATACAACAAAACACCAGACTAGGCCCCAAAAGCTAGGGAAGAGGGAAAGGTCACAACCTGACAATCCCTGAGCCTTTCCCTGACTCCTGACAGCATGAGCAAATCCTAAAGGTGGAAGTACTCATTCACTGGAACCTAAGCCCTGCTGACACTGAAACAAACCCTAACCCCCACCGTGAAGGAACCAACCTCTCCCTGAGGCCTAGTCAGAACACACAACAAAAGGGAAAGAAGGAGGACTTTGTTTTAGACGGATGAGGAGCAGGAGATCCACCAAACACTAACTGAGAACTCCAGGAGGAAATATAAACCGCAAGAGCTGCAGTGAGAGGCTAAACAGCTAATGAGCAGAACCTGTGGAGAGGTGGCATCCTGCCCACAATAACAAGGAAAAAGAGAAAGATCTGTTAGATAGACTCACATGCAGCAAGTCTATCAGATATTCTTAGACCTATGACAGGGCAGGCAGTGACATTCTGTCCCTAATAAGTAGACAGCAGTGCACTGGTAGGCTAGATCACATATCTGCCCTGATGATCCTCCATACATCCATTGGGTTTCCACAGTAAGACATGGGAGACAATATCAAACAGAAGCTGTACTAGTCCCTTTGCTTGTGGGAACTGGAAGAACCCTGGTGCAATGTGGACTAGACTGTGGAGTGAGTTCACGTTTCTTCTAGATTTTATCTTTAACCAGCTAAACTAATGGACAGTATGAAATGTGGTCAGGAAATTGTGACTTTTAGTTTATTGATCTCAACCTCTCTGAAGCATTTTCCCAGACACCACCGAATTCTGCTTTTATTTCTTAACTTGAACCCTCTAATTCCTGACCTCTCAGTGATTCCTGAAGAATCATCTTGGATGAGTTTATGCTTGCACACATAGATAACGGTATGCTTACAAGTCTATATCTATATGTTTCTTAAGAACAGAGGCACATTGTGCTATAAGCATATTCTTCAGGACCGTGACTAATGTAACATAAATAAATGCAATGCCACTCAATGTAATGACTACTGCAGATGCACAGATGAAAGAGTTGCAGATACAGATGTAACTGTAATAATTTCACATGTTGAGTTATTTTCTATCGCTTTGTATCCCATTTGGGACAATAACTTGGTTTCATCTGCTTGAAAGATGGACAGAGATCTCTGGAATGAAAGAAACCTGTTTGTTGACCACTGACCTTAGGATAGAAGTGTTATTACAGGTGGTTATACAAGAGACTGCTGTAGAAGAGTGCTCATATCCTCTTCTTAGAATGTGGATAGATAAATGTTAGCATGCTAATAGAAATGTTCTATTTTCTCATTGCCGAATGTAGCAGCTACTATTGCCTAACAGTAAAAAAAAATAAAACAATCATATATTAATGCTCCCTATGTTAGTAATTTCTTTAAAAATATTTCTCATGCAAAAAAAATTAAATAAAAAAGTATATATATATATATATATATATATATATATATATATATATAGGATCTGCTCTGGTAGGCAGTGGTAGCGAGTGCAGTATAGAGGCAACACAGACAGGTCTTGGTGTTAAACAGTGCTTTCTTTATTCACACGGTGAACACAAGTGAAAAGGCAGTGCAGTTCATAGGGAGGGTGGTCACACACAACGGCAAAATAATAGTTCAGTCCCAAACCAGCTGCAGGCTACTTGAGGCCTGGTTCCATCACATCAAGAAAAGTCTATTTAAAGCCAGGAGTAATGTCACCTCTTTCTCCTTGGGGAAGCAAGCCCCTGGGTCCGGCTTCTAGCCACGGAATACGGATCCCTCCTGGCTTCAGCTGGGGTTCCCCGCACAGTCCTTTACAGGCCTCAGTACACAGCTCAGCTCACCTTCACCTCTCACTCTCACAGCAAGAGAACAAAAGCTTCCACACCACACCCTTGCTGTTGGTCGGGTTTTAAACCCTCCCCTGCAAACCTGGCCTGGACCGTGGGGAGACAGGCACCCACCCGCATATCTGCCTCCTCCCAGTAAGAGCCGGCCCGGATCCGCTGTGTTAACAGCATAACCGCTGCAAAACACACTTTTCCGGCTCTTACTCCACCGGGACCAGGACCCCCGGTGGCACGTACCTACTGTCTATTACCACCCCAGGTACTCTCCTACAATATATATATATATATATATATATATATATATATATTTATAAATTATTAGTCAGTAAGTATATGTTTTACTTTGCTTCCCTCTGTTATTCTTATGAATTAACAACTGGGCATTACCATTAACCTTGTCAAGTAGTCAGTCTCTACACAATCTAACAGCGCCAGCACTGACTAGGCACAGAGTGTGTAGGGACACAAAACGAACAGCCAACACCCAGTTGTGAACATATTCATAAGTTTCTAGAAGGAATACCAGAACGACGGCACAATGCACAGTTCTAAATAATGGTGATCCAGAGTTGTCACATTATAAAAATATATATGTCAGGAGAGGTGAGAAGTTCTCTCTACATTTTTTAGTGAACTTGAACAGAATTTGTCAATATAACAGGCATCTTTAATTTAGACCATCTGTATGATGTTCCGATTCATCAATTACATTGAATCTTCTGGAATAGTACCCTATATATTACTAATGTGCTTATGTAGAGGCTATTTTAGCATGGTGATCCCTGTTGGCCAGTTAACAGCTCTGAGAGAAGTTATGGGACATGGGTCAGGACTCAATGGAATATATGATGCATTCAAGGACTCACAATTGCATATGGCACACTTCATTTGGTCCCTGTGCAGTACTTTTGGGGCCATTGCATGGCTATTGTAATTCTTTTTATAGGAAGACATCATATTCTCGGTTATCTATGTGTATCTTCAAGATGCCTAATGAGTATCCAATTGTATTGTATAAGAGTGCCATATGTTTTCTACCTGTCTTCATTGGTCATTCTGTTTAGTACATGTTTACGTGGACAAACCTCTTTTTATATATTATATAAGCTGATTTAAGCATTGTAAGGACCCTTTCATTGTCTGTGTCCCGTCTTAGAGATCTGTGTATTGAGCATTTCCATTCACAGTTCATGGTGTTTTCTTCCTCTTATCTGGTTTCTTCCCTTTCCCAGATCTCCTATGATTTATTGGGGCATCAGCCTGATTTTTATGTAGAAAGCCAACCTTGCCCACACTTTAAAGAACAGATAATATAACTTTAAGCAGTGTTATTCTTATATTTAAAAGTAATCATTGCTAATTTAGCTGATTGCATCAAGAAAATTAAAATGAATTAATTTATTCTGCCATTCTCAAACAGCCTCAAGCTGTCTAAAATATCCCATTTACATTGTCATTTAGCTAACTTATTCTTGTTTTTATGTGTATGAATTATCAATGCATTATCACATCTCTTCATATCATACTCGATTTCATTTCCAGTCTTCTACCTCTAATTGCTCTTCGCATCCATATGAAGTCAGCCATAGATGCTTCCCTATTGCATTGTCAATGGCTTGTAGTAAATTGATCAATCCCAGCTACCTAGGAAAATGTTGAATTCATACTTTTCATAACAAAGTCTAGTTTTATTTGTTTTGCAATCAACTCAATTAGGAATAAATTTGTCCATTTTTTGCCAAATAAATTAGATCTAACATATTAGCTTGAGAAGACATCAAAGTGAATTTACTAGGTTCATTAACTTAGCAAATTAACTTACAGAAAATTGTGCTTCTCTGTAATAGATTAAGGCAGTATTCCGTTGGGTTTTTCAAACACACAGAACATATTTTGTCTCACATAAGTAGATAATAGATGCTATGAAATGCTTGTGCTATCGATGCTCTTACAACTTGAATTTAAAAACACCCACCAGCCTTGAGAGACATATATACTTTCCGTCAAGAAATCTAAAATTCGCACAGATTTCTTTTTATTGCTATTGATTTTAAGAATGCTAAGTAAATACTCATGAACAAAAAAAATCTGTGTTCTTTAGCTCCAGCAGAGGGACAAATTGTTACCGCTCTTGATGATACTGAATTAATGCTACTCTGATGCTATTTCTCAAAACACAGCCCCTTTGGTGTCCCAGCGTGGCTCCTATCTTTTTTCTGAGAATTAGCAGAGTCCATGTGTTTGTTAAATGAGACTTACAGCTAAAATACCAGTTGCTTCTAAATTAAAGTACACCATGTAATATTTACACCTATTGTGTATATGGCACATTTTCTTTATCTACCAGAACTCGAGATATACTGAGATATAATAGCAATAGTATTTTATTATTTTATCTAAAAATTGTAAGGGTTATTTATTAAAATAAATCATAAAAGGAGTTACTATGAATGTACTGTAAACTGTAGGCATGTGAAGGCTGGACACCTTTGACATGGAAAAAATTATTTTACATGTATAGTAGTGATTACTTATGTTAATAAAAGCAGCACTAGTCTTCTTTGGTAGTGAAAACATACTGTGAGTCCGTATGACATGCAGATAACAGGCATCGCTCTTAGAATCACTGCACACTTCGTTTATTTGGGCAGTCACGGGCGAAAACTGACCAAAAAACTCAAGTATGAACTTAGCCTTAAAGGTCGATGTTAGCGCCAAGAAGAAGCGCTCTCCTTTTACACCGTTGTCAGCTGATTCCATATAGATGTCTACTGAACCTTTTCTATTAAACACGTATACAAGTATAGCCCCCCGACAGAGTGGAGAGGGTGTCAGCAGTAAGTTTGTGTTGATGTCACGGATTACTTTGCCCTTACTCTGATACATAAGAACAATAACCCCATAAAAACGGATCCAGTCTGTGGAGCATCCGCCTTCATTCGGTCAGCATTTGGTCAGTAATCCATCAGTATTGCTAATGCAAAAAAAAACAGGAGTGGATCCAAAAGGGAGATGAGACGTGAATGAAATATTAGCATGTCTTCTGTGTTTTGTACCCACTCCTGCTTTTGGCTACCAAATCACATGCTAATTCTGATGGGACCATAAAGGCCTTACAGCTGTTACACAGACAGGATCTGTTGTGCGTCTCATTTTTCCTTGCTACTGACATATCAGAAGAAGGGTGAGTAAATGATGATGTCAGCCAGGACAAAATGCAAAATAGTGGACCAGTCTTGAAGTAGGGAGGGTGGGAACAGCATGAGAAGTCCACAGAGTGGCCCTATGACATAGTGGTGAGGTGGAAACAGCATGAGGAGGAGGCCACAGAGTGGCACAATGACAGTGTGGAGGTGGAAGCAGCAGTATCAGGAGGCCACAGAGTGGCACAATGACAGTGTGGAGGTTGCAGCAGCATCAGGAGACCACAAAGTGGCAAGATTACATACTGTGGAGGTAACAGCATCATGAAGAGACCACACAGTGGCAAGGTGACATACTGTGGAGGTGGCAGAAGCATCAGGAGACCACAAAGTGGCCCAGTGATAGACTGGGAAGGTGGGTGGCAATAACAGTACCTGCTGACAATGGTGGGTGTAAGAAGGAGCACTTGGCATCAGATGTGTGGCATCAGGCGGGTGGCAGCATCACAATAGTAGCTGAGGCAGGTAGCCAGAAGAAACCGGTCTCTTTTGTCAAGGTTGTGGTGAGGCAGCATGGATGATCTAATCGGATGTATCAGTCATTGGTGGGTGGAAATCCTGGCTAATCCACATCTGATTCATCTTGACAAATGTCAGTCTCTCCACATTTTGGGTGGACAGGCAAGTTCTTCTTGGGGTAATTATGGCCCCCGCCGCACTAAACACCCACTCTGCTGCCACACTACTGGACAGGAAGGACAGCTTTTCCAGGGCAAACTCTGCCAGTTGCGGCGACAAATCCAGTTTGACTGTCCAGTAGTTCAGCAGATCTTCAATGTGGGGTGGCAGGGTGCTGTGCAAGTATGCCACCACCTGCTTGTTCCGGCCCTGCTTCTGGTCTAGCTGCTGCTGGTGAGTAGTTTCTTCACTAGGTGGTTGAAGAATGGAGCTGGAACTGCTCCTACCCTCCCACCCTGTCACGGCAGCCATTGCAGAAAAAATGTGATCGCAAAGGGACCCCCCCCCCCCATCAGACCTTCGAGAGAATGGACGATGGCGCAGATAGGCAGCGGCCAACTTTCTACGTACGATGTCACTATAGTAGTTCAGTTTGTCCTCCCTCTCAGCGGGTGTAAAAAAGGCCCCCATTTTGGACCTGTAGTGATTTTCCAACAAGGTGGAGAGACAGAAGTCATCCCTCTGCAGAATGATGACAATTCTGCTGTCACTATACAAGCCAGTGAGCATGCAGCGGGCCATTTGTGCAAGTGACTAGAAGGGACTCCCTGCCTCCATCTCCACTGCATACTGCCACAGTGTGTCTGGGTCCTCTGCCTCATCTTCCTCATCGCCCTGCAGCTCCTCTGGATGGTCCTGCTCCACCTGCTCAACTTCTCCTGTCACCAGTGTAGAAAAATCACCCATTTTGCACATTTTGCTTCAATCTCCTCCTCCTGCTCCAAGTTCACCCCCCACAAGGTTCATGTAGCCGTGATCAACCAGATTTACCAGCATCTGTTCCACGACTTGAAGCAGTGGAATTACATTGTTCATCCCGTATTCCTGGTGACTGACAAATAACGTGGCCTCCTCAAAGGGCCTGAACAAATGGCAGGTGTCACGCATGAGCTGCCAGTGGCTGACATCGAAGTTACACAGGGGTGTACTTCTGTCTGCTTGGTTCATCAAGAAATTGTTTATGGCCTTTCTCTGTTCGTCTGTCTGGTCCAACATATGGAGGCTGGAATTCCAACGGGTGGAAATGTTGCATATCAGCCTATGTTGGGGGATGCCTATAAAGAACGGGAGGCCATTCTGCTGCTTCACCATAAGGAAGTTGTGCTTTGTGGTGTAGGAGTGGCTGAAGTGCATGCAAAGTTTCCTGGCCATTTTTAGGATGGGTGTAAGACTTCAGGAACCACTTGACAGCCAGATTGAACACATGTGCAATGCAGGGTGCATGGCTCAGCCTTCCTCGATGCAGCAGCGATTCGATGTTCTTCCCATTGTCGGTCACCATGGTTCCGATTTTGTTATCGGTGAGAAAGCCAGGATTCGATTTCTTGACGAAGAACACGGAGCAGTTCTTTCCCTGTGTGACTCCGTTCGCCCAAGGAAACGAGGTGCAGAATAGCGTGACACCCTTGTGCCCTGCACATGTGGTATGCTGGAGGGACACTGTGACTTGTCCCTGCAGTGGAGGCTGAGGACATGGTGAAAAATGAGGAGGCAGAGGCGGACATTGTCGCAGGACCAACGGCGTGACAATGTGGAGGCAGAAGCGGCGTGACCTGGCCAAGTTGCTAGTGTGGTTGTGCATGAACCACATTCACCCAGTGGGCCATAAAGGACATGTACTGTCCCTGACCGTAGTTACAGCACCAAAAGTCGGCACTGCCATGCATTTTGGCAGACACCAAAAGGCTAAAGGACTGGCCCACCTTCTGTTTTTCATATTTGTGCAGGGCTGGTTCTGCTTTTTTCGCAAAGAAATGACGGCTTGGGACTCTCCACCTTGGCTCGGCACAAGCCATCAGTTCTCTGAAAGGTGTAGAGTCCACTACTTGGAAAGAGAGGGACTGCAGCACCAGTAACTTGAACAGGAGCATGTTCAACTTCTGTGCCGTTGGATGTGTGCATGCGTACTGCTGTCTCTAGGCAATTGCTTCAGTGATCGTTTGCTGATGGACTGACTGACGAGGAGTAGGAGGAGCAGGAGCATCTGGAGCAGCAGAGGATGGGAATGACAGAAAACTCCCTTCGGCTAAGGTAGTAGAGTTTTGACTGACTGAAACTGTGTGTGGGCCACTGGGTGATCCAGCGGTTGCTGCGGCAGGCTGGACCACCACATTGGAGCCACGGTTCTCCCAGGCCACTGTATTGCGACACTGCATATGTTTACACATGGGCCATACTGCCAACATAGGCACCCTGGCCATGCTTCACTTTCTGCCCACAGATTCGACATATGGCCACATTCACCTCCTCCGGCCACTTAAGAAAAAACTGCCACACTGCCGAGTAGGTGATTTTCCCCTCAACAGTCCGCACTGACTGATTGCTACCTCCACTGCCTCCGTAAAACCCTGCACCACTATCTCCCGGGCAGGTAGGCTGCTGCAAAGCAGGTGGTCTACCCCAGACAGTTTTGGATCCCGACCTCTAACTGCTGCCACCCTACTGACTCCCAGCCATGCTACCACCTTGCTGGCTCCACCGCTACCTCACGGGTAAGCTGCCACCCTCGTCTCCTAAAGAGGATGAAGCCCCTTCTGCACCCAGCTCCCAAGTGCGATCGGCTTCATCATCATCGAGTAATGTCACTGATGTCCTCCCCAACGGTCTCTAGGACAGGAGCCTGACTTCTCGTAAAACCACCACCCACACCATTCCCCTCATCACTACTTGCCCGCCTAGCGGAGGAAGCGGCGGATGTCTCCTCTACATCTTAACTTGCCAGTAGCTGCTGGCTGTCCCCTAGTAGCTCATCTTCGCTGTATAGTGGAGCTTAGCCCACAGCATACAATAGTTCTGTGGCTGAGGGAACAGCAAAGGACAGAGGCACATTGAGGATAGGTGAGAGCACAGGGCGACCCCTGACAAACCCACTGATAGCGATGGGCGCGAATATTCGAATCGAGAATTATAATCGCGAATATCGCCACTTTGGGAATTGGCAAATATTTAGAATATAGTGATATTTATTCGGAATTTTCGAATATTTTAGATTTTTTTTCATCTGAACACATGATCCCTCACTGCTTCTTGCTTGTGGGCCAATGAGAAGGCTGCACTGTCTTTGTCTGAGCTTAGCAACATCCCTAGCAACCAATAGGAATGTTGCCTACCCCTTTACTTTATAAGAACCTCCCCAGTAGCCATTGTATGCAGTATTTTGCAGATCTGAGAGAGACAGCAGTGTCATTGCTGTGATCTCTGCTTTCCTGTGTCATTACATTACATAGTTGGTTAGCTTTATATATATATATATACAGATATTACAGATAGTTAGTGGGAGTCAGTGTAGGTTAGATAGTGATATAGTGTAGCATACATACATGCTACACCAGGCATCCTCAAACTGCGGCCCTCCAGCTGTTGTAAAACTACAACTCCCACAATGCCCTGCTGTAGGCTGATACCTGTAGGCTGTTTGGGCATGCTGGGAGTTGTAGTTTTGCAACAGCTGGAGAGCCACAGTTTGAGGATGCCTGTGCTACACACATAGTGCTATGATGTCACAAGTTCACAACAACACTTAGTGCACCAATCTGTAATATGTAGTCAGATCTGTTAAAATGTGAAGTTGCACGTATTGCGCAAAAATATTCACATCATAATTTGCCGATTTCGCAATCGCGAATATTTTGGAGCACTCTATCTGCATATAAAGCTATTGTAATGTTCTGCCGTGCCAACCATTTTCTCCAGCCTCAGGAAGCTTCAAGCAGCTTAAAAAAATGTATCTATAGTGACCCACGCCTGTATTGCATGTGCATTACTCACATATTACATTGCCGATTTTCTCAAACAAGACCATATTCAAGAATTCTCGAATTCGTGAATATATAAAGAATATTCTACCAAATATTCGCGAAATATCACAAATTTGAAAATAGCGCCTGCTGCTCATCATTACCTACCGACTGTTGGCTGGGGGTGTCTGATGTCACTTGGGATCAAGTGGATGACTGAGTTAACCAATCAAAAAACGCTTGGTTGCTGGTCAAGATACGACCACTAAATGACACCGGGAGAACAAACCTCTTCCATGCCCCCTTACTCTGCTGCGACCTCTGCCTGCACCAGAAACATTTAGGCCTTTGCCACTCCTCTGTGCAAGGCCTGTGACTTTTTTGTCAGACATACTTTTAGTTGAACAAAATCATTTAAAAGCAAATTAAAACACCACTAAAAGCGACAAATATATTTTTCTTTTTGTATTGAAATAGGCCACTAAATGCTCTCACCACAAATAACTGCAATATTGAAATGCGTATATATTTTCCTTTTTGTACTGAAATAAGCCTCTAAACTCTTTCACCACATATAACTGCAGAAGTAAATTAAGAATATATTTATCTTTTTTTACTGAAATAGGCCACTAAACGCTTTAACTGCAAATAACTGCAATAGTGAATGGCGTATATATTTTTCTTTTAGTACTGATATACATCACTAAACGCTTTTACCGCAAATACCTGCAACAGTGAACTGCTTATATATTTTTCTTTTTTTACTGAAATACGCCACTAAACTCTTTCACCACAGATAGCTGCAGAAGTGAACTAAGAATATATTTTTCTTTTTGTAATGAAATACGCCACTAAACGCTTTCACCACATATAACTGCAAAAGTGAACTGCGTATATATTTTCCTTTTTCCACAGATATAAGCCACTAAAGGCTTTTCAACATAGCACTTGCACCCCAAGAACAAATTGCTTGAAAGACAGAGCTGTATAATGGCTATTTGGATCCCCAAATTATCTTTGCCTGCACTTGTAAATTACTTTTATAGCACTGTCCCTAGCGCCTTCTGACGTCTCTCCCTGCACTAAGATGCTGTGAAATGATTCCTCCTTATCCTTTCCCTACACTTGTAAGTCGCTTTTCTAGCACTGTCCCTAGCGCCTTCTGACGTCTCTCCCTGCACTTAGATTCTGTGAAATTATTCCTCCCTATCCTTTCCCTGCACTTATAATTCGTTTTTTCATTTTCTTTTTTCACAATGAGGTTTTTCCAATTGCTGTCCCTAGTGCCTTCATACGTCTGTCCCTGCGCTCAGAACGCTGGAAAATGTCTGAATCTAAGATGGCCGCCGTATTTATAGGGCTGTGACATCACAGGGCTGTCTGGCTGCTCATTGGCTGCATCATGCATGTCAGTCTAGGTGATCCCACCTTCCCATACTTCCTTTCCCCATGTCCTCACCAGTGCAGCAGCCATTTTAGGAAAAATGAGATTGCGAGGAAATTCGCATTCGGTTCAAATTGCATTTTTCCTGAAATTCGGAACAAATTCCACTTCATAAGCTTCGATTCGCTCATCTCTAATTATTGTGTTCTTCGTTTTTTGGCACATAAGGGTAATTTTTATAGTATACAAAATAAAGGCTACGTTTTATATAGTGGTAGTCTGTGATTCTACATATATATCACAGATATTGCCAAATCACTTTGTGTAGTTGAGGGATGATTAGTTTTCAGTGAAAAATAGGTCTTAATTACAGGGAGATTTAAGATTTTTCTAAAATGCTGTTGTGAGACAATGATACATATGCTTAAAATCGTATATATATTTTAATTAAATTGGTTACTCTTCTTTCATAGTTGAAAGGAAATGTGAGCATGTGAATTAAGCCTCTAAATGCTTTCGAACATGCTGGATTGTGCAGTATAATGTGCTGTGGTTATAGAAAGATTTTAATGTTTTGTAAATTTTTAACTCTGCCCTTTATAAATGTTTCAGGGGGTATTTAAATGAGCAGTTTAATGTGCCCCAGTTTAGCCATTTGTAATGGGGATTTAACTGCCTTGTTTGTGAGAATCAGCCAGGAAAACAGATTACTGTCATCAAGTGCAAATGCTCCACTACAGAGTAGATCTAGATTGTCTGATGTAGAGTTATCTACTTTGAAAGATATCAATTCTAGTGTATTCTTGAAATAGGTGACTAGACAATATTGATGCTGTTAATTTGTATGGAGCCTGACATAACTGGTTAAAAGGGATCTATTTGGTAGAACATTACAATACCATATTAATTATGTATACATTTATGTAATGGCTGTGTATTGTATGATAACATTCTAATTTGGGTACATTAAGCCGTCCAAATTAGTTACAATCCAGATGTTAAATACTGAGACCATTTACCTGATCATTTATGAATCATAAACATTCTTTAACACCCAGTTTGTAAGTTTCTTTCAGATTATTTAGCAGGCTCATAAATATTAGTTTTTGTTAGAAAGACTTATTCTGCTTGTAAGTATGCCATGCTGGCTGTAGAGTTTAGATTATGTACATTTTCTCTAAGCAATGTTTTGAAGCAGCCATTAACTGTGATGGTTTACTTAAAGGGGTTGTCCAACAGGATTACATTTTTTATATATGTGTTGAAAAAAAGAGGCCGTATTTATCCTCATTGATTCCCTGTTGCTGCTGTTCTCCACTGGTCTCACATCTTGGGCTCACCTTTACTAGGAGGAAATTTAGGAGATGGCTGCTCAGCTAATCATTAGTTGAAGTCAGCCATTGCTTCAGCCAGTGATTGGCTGAGCAGGCATTTGTTCCATTTCCATGTCCAGAAAGTAGAGACTGATGGAGACACGCTAAATATTGGACTGACAGTGGTAGAGAATAATGAGGTGAGTAATACTTATTTTTTACCTATTCTGCCACATATACAAAGCATTTAAAATCCTATAGGACAATACTTTTGCGTTTTGTGGGAGTACTATAAACTATTCAACTAATTACATGAACTAAACAAGGGTCATTTCTAGCTCCCTATCCATTTGAAGTTATGCAGCATCACATTCAGTGGATATGTTTTCAGTGGACATGTTCTACAGTTTCGGTCTTCTGGCTTCAATCTTTGGATTTTTTATTTTCTTATAGCAAAGGTCTATGGACCCTCATTGCTGTCCTGAGAGACAAACATGAAGCATTATACTACAGAATCCAGACATTATTCCAATATAAATAGTTAAAATGTAGGATTGGCACTTATATATGGAAATAACAGTCTATTTATTAATTCAATGAAATTTCTTCATAAAATCAATTCCCACATTCACAAAACGTTTTTACATACAATATACTTAATGTGCAAAGCAATAAAATCAATAAGATGGTAAAAAAGACATAACACAAAAATCAAAGATCAGCTATACTGTATATTTTCTCCTGTAAACCTTTTTCTCCTATATTTTCTCCAGGTATTAAACCCTATGGAAATTTTTCTCATAAAATCACAATTCCTCCATTGTATAAAATCACTTAAAACGTGGAACTTTTCAGATTATCCCCAAACTGAGTTCTTATTCGCGATAACCTCTGATGTCAAAATCTACAGGGGCTCAGGTGATGGCCACCATGATTTTTACAATAGTACATTATTCCAATATACTTGCCTGGCCCTGCCTATTTTTCCATGAAGTAGCAGTTCCATCCAGGAAGATATATAAAACATTCATGACATCAGAATGGACACAGAATGGGTCAATTTCTCCTCATCTGCCAAGTATGGAATGTGAATCCAGACACTCAATGACTCCAACATATAACACTAACTGCTTGCTGCTTTTGGTTCCTAGGCTCAGTGAATATTCTGGAGATTACATTTTCTTTACCTAATTACATAGTATGTAGAAAAAAAACATATGTCCAGAAACTTCAACCAATGGATGAAATTGGATATGAATCAAGGGAATAGGTTATTACTAAACTTTAGAAAATTGTTCTTGTCTATTGATTCAGAGGAAGGTATAAAACTCATAAGGCATCAACCAGTCTGTCCAGAAAAGACAACTATTCCCTCTTGATCCCAAGTAGCAACCAGACCAGATCAACTTTCAGAACTTAGAATTCCAATTACAGTATGTGTTAAAGCATCTAAGCCTTTTTTGTATGTTGTTAATTGTTCCTGCTGTGACCATCTCCTGAGGTAACTACTCCACAGATTCACAGCTCTTATAACGAGTAAGCATTGTACCCTCTGGAGATTGAACAGTTCTTGGTATTTTCCAATTTCAATTTATTGCAATAAAAAACATGTATCTATGTTTATGAAGGTCCAAAATTGTAGAAACTTTGAGTTAAACTCAACATCCACCTTGAACTTCTCCATAATGATGATCCAGATTCACATCTATCTTCTGGTAAATGCAATTATTAGAGATGATGATAGTTCTTTAAGGAACTGTTGAGACCTGTTCTTTTAAAGGGATTCTTTCACCCCCAAACCCCAATTTTCACTACTTACATCATTATTTGGTAAATAGTGCCCCCATTATATAGCCACTTACCCCATAATTTTTAAACTTACAGATGATGAGAAAACGAAGTTTATAATACCTGTCAATCAATAGTGAAGGAGCCCAGGGGCGGCGTCATACCGGCCGGAGCCCAGGCCGCGCGCTCATCTAACTTTTCTACCACGCCCCCTTTCACCCAGGCGGCCCGCCCATTGTGATGCGCTCGGCCTCGTCCAGAACTGGCCAAATCCCGCGCCTGCGCAGTGGATTATGTACTGTGGGTCTTTTTATTGTATTGCATAAAAATGTATGAGAAACACATACTCTGCTTTGAAAATGTATTTGGTGAAATTCCTAGGGAGGGAGGGAGGGAGGCAGGCAGGGTGACAGCCAGCTCCAGCGCCCACGACTCTTCCTGAGGCTCCGATCCTGCGCTGGTACACTATCGCAGTACGGGCCCCGCGCCTGCGCACAGGGTAGCCCGATGCTTGCGCCAGTAATCGGGAATCCAGTGCGCAGGCGCGGACTGCCCGATCCACGGCGCAGGCGCGGGATTTGGCCAGTTCTGGACGAGGCCGAGCGCATCACAATGGGCGGGCCGCCTGGGTGAAAGGGGGCGTGGTAGAAAAGTTAGATGAGCGCGCGGCCTGGGCTCCGGCCGGTATGACGCTGCCCCTGGGCTCCTTCACTATTGATTGACAGGTATTATAAACTTCGTTTTCTCATCATCTGTAAGTTTAAAAATTATGGGGTAAGTGGCTATATAATGGGGGCACTATTTACCAAATAATGATGTAAGTAGTGAAAATTGGGGTTTGGGGGTAAAAGAATCCCTTTAAGAAAGTTGTCTAATTCACATGTCTTGTTTGATGACAGCCGACATTCCCATGTATGCTGCCCTCAACTTGCTAAGACAATGTGATAATGACAGCTCAATCCCTGTGATGTGTTAGAAAACCCGAGTTTGAGTGCTGTGCCCCTAAATGTGCAAACAGTAGCTTCTGCAGTTGAGCAGTTGATGTTGTTAATGGGGCAGAGCGTGATGTGGGGGACAGATTTGTGTTTTCTTAAAATGTTCTGTATTTAGAATGGTAATTAATAATCAGCTAATGGACAGTTATCATTAGATCGCTGTTATCTTTTGCCTGTATACAGGGCAACACCCTGAAACAGCTGTCTGTGGATGGATACCTAGCTTAGGTTTTCCCTGTCACATCCTTAAAGCTTGTAAAAAAGTGGGATCTTGACATAGGGGCCACTTAATATGGTGGATTTGGTGATCTCTGTAATGGAGACACCCCTTTGCTTGGTTTTCCTTCCTTTGAGGGATATCTGGCTTTCATTGTGTTGTAGACCCATAACTGGGGCTCCACATTTGTTTTGTGTATATAGGGAAATGCAAAACCACACAGATATCCCTAGTGGTGTAAATTTGTGTCAAAGGTTTTTTCTTAAAGGGGTTGGCTCACTTTAGCAAGTGGAATTTCCATATAGAGAAAGTTAATACAAGGCACTTACTAATGTATTGTGATTGCCCATATTGCCTCCTTTGCTGGCTGGATTCATTTCTCCATCACATTCTACACTGCTTGTTTCCATGGTTACAACCATTCTGCAATCCAGCAGTGGTGACCGTGTTTGCACACTATAGGAAGCCTCTCTGGTGGCTAGGACCGTGGGAGTTCACAAAAGCTAGTGCTTTTTCCTATACTGTGCAAGCACGGCCACAGTTGCTGGATTGCAAGGTGGTTGTAACCAAGGAAATGAGCAGTGTATAATGTGATGGAAAAAATGAGTCAAGCCAGTAATGGAAGCAAAATGGTCAATCACAGTACATTAGTAAGGGGCTTATATTAAGATTCTCTACATAATAAATGCTATTTGCTGAAGTGAGACAACCCCTTTAAGTTTGATGAAATTACTCAAAATGCAAACACGTCACAGAATTAATTCACTACTTATTTAAATCTCATCTGCTCTGGTGTAGACTGTCCAATAGTTGTCTAAATTTGGAACATACAAAATATTTACCTCTGCACCAAAAAGACATTTGTCCATCGAGTTCGGCCTGTTATCCTGCAAGTTGATCCAGAGGAAGGCTAAAAAAAACTGTGAGTTAGAAGCCAATTTTCCTCATTTTAGGGAAAAAAATATTTACCGACTCCAATCAGGCAATCAGAATAACTCCCTGGATCAACGACCCCTCTCTAGTAACTGTAGCCTGTAATATTATTACACTCCAGAAATACATCCAGTCCCCTCTTGAATTCCTTTATTGTACTCACCATCACCACCTCCTCAGGCAGAGAGTTCCATAGTCTCACTGTTCTTACCGTAAAGAATCCTCTTCTATGTTTGTGTACAAACCTTCTTTCCTCCAGACACAGAGGATGTCCCCTTGTCACAGTTACAGTCCTGGGGATAAATAGATAATAGTAGAGATCTCTTTAACTTTAACTCTCAGCAGTGATATTGTGGTGCTTAATCCAATGAATAAGGCTACTTTCACACTCGCATTTTGTGCGGATCTGTCATGGACGGATCCGTTCAGATAAGGCAACCGTCTGCATCTGTTCAGAACGGATCCTTTTGTATTATTTTTAACATAGCCAGATCCATCTTGAACACCATTGAAAGTCAATGGAGGACGATTCAGTTTTCTATTGTGCCTGATTGTGTCAGTGAAAATGGATCCGTCCTGGCACACAACGTAAGTCAATGGGGATGGATCCGTTTTCACTGACACACATCAGGCACGTTTGGCTCAGTTTCATCAGGCACATCAGGCACGTTTGGCTCAGTTTCATCAGATGGACACCAAAATGCTGCAAGCAGCGTTTTGGTGTCCGTCTCCAAAGCAGAATGGAGACTGAACTGATGCAAACTGATACATTCTGAGCATATCCTTTCCATTCAGAATGCATTAGAATGCAAACTGATCCCTTTTGGACCACCTGTGAGAGCCCTGAACGGATCTCGGAAACGGAAAGCCAAAATGCGAGTGTAAAGTAGCCTAAGATGCTAAGTGATGTGTTTTTGTATTCATAGAAAATAATTTCTTATCATGACACTCAATATCTTCTAATTGTTAGGTGCAGCGTTGATGTGTATTCAAGTCTCCTTGTAGCAAAGTAATTACTTGAAAAATACAATTAGTGAATTGAGATATTTCTCAGATAAACTCATTTAATAAGAATAGTACTATCAATTATTATATATGTCCTATCTCATCGTGGCTGCATGTTGGTCTAAAAATCTGATAGGATGATACACACAGGCTGACTTCCCAGGTACCAAAAACAGATGAATACAATGGTGGCATTCCATCTACAGATTCATTGTATCTAATGGAGAACACAAAAAGATATCATAAGATACTTTTTTGTTTTACAATGGGTGTTAAAGAGCTTGTTTCTTTAGCCCCTGTCCACAGGGGTCTGACCGCTGGGACGCCTGTTCCTCACAAGTACGAGCACAGGCCCGTGTTCACATGATCAGTGGGGGCTGCGTATGGAGGAGCGTAGCTAACGGCTCATGGGCCCTGGTGCAAGAGTTCAGCTTGGGCCCCTTCCCTCAGTGCTTTGTGTGTCTTCTTATGTGGCACAAGGGTCTTTGGGCCCCCTTAGGCTCCTGGGCCCGGTAGCGACTGCTACCTCTGCACCCCCTATAGCTACGCCCATGGGCGCAGCTGTTGAACTCCCAGTGAACAGACACTTATCCCATATGCTGGGAATAAGCTATTTTAACGGGACAACTCTTTTAATAGCTGATAAAGGCAACTTGTATAAGCATACAGGTATGCTAAGAAAACAAGCACTCAAGATGCAGCAGAACTCAGCAAACCCTAATGTATTGAATATATGGATTAATTTAAATTGCATTACTGCTATATTCACTATACTTCTAAATGTTATGTTCCTAGCGCACCAATTAAGATAATTGTGTGGTCCCATCTGCCATTACAAGGCCACATCCTACCCCTGGGATCTCTTGCATATCTCTTGGGCCTAGGCCTCCAAAATGAACTCAGGAAAGGCAGAACCCAGCTCTGATCTGCTCTTATAAGAAACAGATGGAAGAACTCTACGACCAAAATGGAGGCAGTCACCAGATCCCAATATACAATGCAAAAAAGAATGTTATTAGCACCTCCTTACAAAGTGAAATAAACTGCAGATGTAAATCTGCCTTGATTCCAGTGTAAAATCCAACAAACACAAAAGATATTACTCTTGTTTTTGCATTGCACAGGTTTTTATGTCTGGGACACAAGCAGAATTCTGAACTTACTATTGTTGACCTAACCTCAGGATAGGCCATCAATATAAGCGGGGGACAGACTGCCCTTGATCTGATATTGATGACCTATCCTATCGTTATCTATAGTACTGTCCCAGAAAACACCTTTAATGTGAATGTGCGATCAAATAATGGCCTATTGTTTAAATCACGTTTTCATGTTAAAGGGTTTGTTCGGGCCTTTACTATTGATCACCAATCCTCAGTTGTTTTTTTTCAAAAACATTTTTATTAGTTAACAAGATAAACAAGTATACAGTCATAGCAGATAAAGATCGGACATAGCTTCTAGTGAACATTTTTAATACAATATTGATTACTTCGAAAAGCCATCAAAACAGAACCTTTAAGTCATATATAACATAAACATAGCTGTCTCCATGGGATACGCTACAATCACAACCCTCAGGTTCAATAACCCTGTCTGACAAGACATAAAAGTATGTTTTATATAATACTTCGAATATGTCATATGGTTCTTACTAGAGACAAGACAAACTCTTTAAGATCCCTGGTGTAGTCTGCCCAAGGAACCTTTGAGTTGTTCCGTTAGATACCATTTCGTCAAAGTAAAAGGCCTCATTATGCATTCAATTTCCCCATCAGAGAGAATATGTGTCAGAAAGCCACGCCATTGTTTAACAAACTTCCCAATTTTCTGCTCTTTATGTCTTTCAACCTCCCGCCTTTCCAGGGCCAGCAGGTCCTTCAGATTCTGAAGCAGGGTATCTCTTGTAGGGCATAAGGGCTGCAGCCATTGTGCTAATAAGCACCTTTTGGTTACCATACATATCACATGAAATAAAGCCGGCAATTTTTGTTCCACCCGTCCCCCATTTCCTTCCTTCTCCCTAAAGTGGAATAAATAAGTTATGGGTGAAAGTGGTATTTCTAACTTCCAGACATCTTTAACGAGAGTTGCGACCTGGTTCCACAGTTCACTGGATTTACGGCAGGTCAACAGCCCATGAAATAAGTCGGTCTTTTGCATCTTGCATTTTGGACAGTATGTCAGTCTGTCCGATTTCTCTGTTGTTGGCGGAAGATTAAAGGCATAAATGGCATTATGCATGATCCTAAAATGCGTGCCCCTCCAAGTTTTATTTAAGATGTGGTTTATCATCGCCCACCAACCCTTTGATATTTTCTCTTCCACCTCTTGGTCCTTTAACAGTCTAGCCCTAGATTCTGAAAGCCTGTTTAGGCAACCCATCTCCCAGAGTTTCCCTAACCTGTGTATATAGACACGATATGGACTGTGGTCCTTCCCCTCTGCTCAATATTTTATCAAAAGCATTCTGTATGGTTTCCTCTGTGGGGTTCTAACAAGCAGCTGGAGAGGAAATTATGTACCTGTGCATATTGTATGCTTTGGAAGGGATTCAGCCCATAAGAGTCTATGGTTTCTTGTCACGTTAGCCATACCAATCCTCAGTTTAAATCATCAATATAAGATCGTCGGGGTCCAAAACCCGGTACCCCGCCGATTAACTGTACGAGTAGAGGGTGGGTGCAGTGCGCATGTGCCGACTCCCTTCTATCTTCCTGTCCGCTGCTGCTGTCTACTTTTAAACATATTAAAATAATGTTGGTGATGTTATTTTTAATTTTCCATGTCAATATCTATCTTTAAACAAACACCATAAAAACCTACAGTTTTTGCACTGGCCACTAAGCCACTTCTTGGTCTGTACAGATCACTTTACTGCAGTTACCTACTTATCTGTTATTCCAATCCTCCCTGTAATGATATCACTTCTATGTATAGATAATACAGGATCATCCGTACACAATAGGTTATTGTCAAAGCTTATCTATAGATGGGGCTGCTGACCATGGGGCTGCTGTAAAGCAATTTTCTTAATGCTTTCAAAATGCTGTTAAGATCAGCTCAGGCAAAATGGCCGACCCCATAATTATGTTCAGGAAATAGAATAAATACGTAAATCTACAATCAGAAAATAAAAAGAGATTAAAAAAAAAAGATATGTGTTACTATCTGGTTTTAACTGGCAGATAACATTTTTGGTGACACTTTTCCTTTAAATTCTGCACATATGCCCCAGGTGTACATTGTATAATGCAAAAAACAAAGTAAATATAGTAATATCTTTTTGACAGGTCATCAATATTAAAGTTCCAGAAAACCCCTTTAAGACCCAAATATAATGTGAACAGGGCACTACACCACTAGCTGATGCCTATATTCAACCGCACTGACACTCTATCATCGTTCTTTTTTCACAAGAAATGAACGCACTAAATAGAGGCCAGTTGTCTTTTGAGTGGATTTATGAATCTATAGTAAAAAGATTTTTCGGGGTATTGATCAAACTAATGTAAAGTAGAACTAGCTAATTTGCCCATAGCAACCAATCAGATTCCACCTTTCATTTTCCAAAGGAGCTGTGAAAAATGAAAGGAGGAATCTGATTGGTTGCTATGGGCAACTAAGCCAGTTCTACTTTACACCATTTTGATAAATGACCCCATTTGTGTCAGATGAACACTCCACAAACTTACGCTGACCACATTAGTACTTAAACAAGTATTGATCCTAGAATTTAAAAAGAATCTTGAATTATAGGATTCCTTGACCTCTTTTTAACCATTCCATTGACCTCTATGGGACTGCATGAGACAGCTCAGTACAAGCTGTTGGCTATCTACGGCAGTGCCATTGAGTTAAATGGACAGGCAGCACAAATACATGTCCACCACTCCATTCAGATTGGGAAACATTGGGCCCTATTGGGCCTCATGATCAGTTGGGGGCCTAGCAGTTGGTTCCCCACTGATTGCGCACTTAAGCCACATTCACACGTCAGTGTTTTGGTCAGTAATTTCCATCAGTGATTGTGAGTAGTGATGAGCGAACTTGTGTTTTTAAGTTTGGCGTTCGGTTATTTAAGAATCCCGTTATGGATTCCGCTGCCATGGACCATAACGGAATTCTATGACGCATGACACATGCACCATGGAAGCCTATAAGAGGCATTCCGTATTGCATTTGGTCATAATAGAAGTCTATGGCCAGCAAAGACTTCTATTATGATGGAATGCTTCTTTTAGGCTATCGTGGTGCATGCCACCATAGAATTCCGTTATGGTCCGTGGTAGCGGAATCCATAATAGAATTCTTAGATAACCCGAACCTTGTACGCCGAACTTAAAACCACAAATTCGCTCATCACTACCGTATTCTTTGCTAGGTTACGCTGCCGCCCTGTCTGCCGCTTTCATACTAAATTGTACAGAGGATTGCCTGAGTTTAAAGTACAAACACTGCTTGAAGAGGATTACTGTACTATGACTTTACTTTTGAAAACTGCTGTGTGTGGGGCCCGATGTATTACAGTACAGTGACTGCATCGGGCCCCGCCCCAAGTGTTGCCAGCCTCCATCCCCTCCTCCCGTGAAAACTGCTCCATTACACAGAAAGCAGAGTGTAATGGAGCATTACATTAAAATATTCTTTTTAAATCAGATAATTTTTATTGAAATAAAAGTATAAAAGACAAATATACAGCATAAAGACTGCTGTAAGTGGGTGGCCAATGGTGCAATGGGGGTCACTATTCACACAGGACAATATACTGTGACACATATGATACTGTGACCAGCATAAGATCATCTTATGCTGTTCACAGTATCATATGTGTCACTCACAGTATATTGTCCTGTGTGAATAGTGACCCTCATTACATAAGATGCTATATGTGTGTCATCCACACATCCCCCACACTAGTGTATGATCCACAGACCCCCCATAAGAGTGTCCACCACAGATCCCCCCCATAACAGTGTGTCCACCACAGTTCCCCCCTATAACAGTTTGTCCACCACAGATCCCCGCTATAACAGTGCCATCCACAGATCCCCCATAACAGTGCCATCCACAGATCCCCCATAACAATGCCATCCACAGATCCCCCATAACAGTGTCATCCACAGATCCCCCATAACAGTGTCATCCACAGATCCCCCATAACATCCACACACCATTAGTTCAAAACCCACCAAAAGCACACCTTTTGGTTAAAAATATTTTTTTCTTATTTTCCTCCTCCAAAATCTAGGTGCGTCTTATAATCAGGTGCGTCTTATAAAGCGAAAAATACGGTAGTTATGTTCTGGAGAGCAGCACCCCCATATTATTTGTAGCTGCATAATACCATCATTAAGATGTCTTGTAGATTCTATAGCTTGATTTTATGGCTATTTGTTCAGGGGTCCAACCAGCTAATAGAGTACTTACTTATAAAGTGCGTATATGAAATTTAGTATTAATTTTGCTTCTCTGTAACTGGTTTAGTTTACAAGCATAAAAATGTCCAGATGCTGTTTTTATCAAAGAAAATGAAACATGTACTGGATGTTCTGCCCATTTCTGGAAATTGCTGCAAGTCTATGGAAATTGGAGGCAAGTGCTACATTTTGGAGCCTGCTGTCTGAAGCCTAAAGTGTTGCAGAAATCTCTGACTTTTGTGAATGTAGACAGAGCCATAATGTGAAGCTCTTGGGTCCCTTGGGTGCATTGTGTTCTGTTGTTCATTTAAATCAGTACTTTCCAACTGTTGTGAAACTACAACTCCCAGCATGCTAGAACTTGTATCTTCACAACAGCTGGAGAACCTCAGGTTGGAAACCATTGATTTAGATGCTATTATTAGACACCTGTAGTTAAACTATTAGAAAATTACAGTATGTCGCCAGTTGTAGACAAAATGTGGCCCTGGGCAAAATAAAAAGAGGGGCCCTAAATCTTGTAATAACGTATTAATGTCTTTAAAGATGGGCACCATAGCAACAAGGTGCCTGCTGTTTTATACAGCAGGCATCCAAAGCCACTGTCCGTGATCTGTGTTAATGCGGACTGTGGACATTTAACCCCTCAGATACTGTGGTCAAATGTCACCATGGCATCTGAGAGTGTTGAAAACCGGAAACGTATTCTTCCTGTTCAGGCGCACATCGGGGAAAGCACCCTGTTCTAATAATAAGCTGCAGCCTGTACTAGGCTTCAAGGCTCATTATTAGTATATCCAAGTTCAGGCCACTAGGTGGCAGCACTGAACTGTGATATAGTGATTTCTTTACAGAATAATGAAGCAATTTCCATTATTCTGTATAAGTTACACTTTCCTGATTGCAAGTTGTGGTCCACTTGGGGACCTAACAAAAACAAAAAAAAAGAAAATAAGGTTTGAAAAAAATATAAAAAAAAACATAAAAATTCACCCTTCATCCCAAAATTAAAATAAAAATAAACAAAAAAATAACATCATGGATATCACTGCTTGCAAAAATGCCCATACTATTAAAATATTAAAAAGTTAGCCCATATGGTGAATGGCATAACAGAAAATGGATGATTTGCCTTTTTTTATTACTTTATCTCCAAAGAAAATTGAATAAAAAGTGATCAAAAAGTTATACACATCCCAAAATGATATTGCAAAAAACTACAGAACATCCTGCAAAAAATGAGTACCCATATATATCGGGAGACATAGCCATAAAAAAGTTATGGGGGTCAGAAAGTGAAAAATAGTTAAAAATCCAAAAATCCAAAGCAGAATGAGGAGCCCAAGTCAGTTTTACCACATAGGGAACGCTGTTAAAAAAAAACTTGTTAAACTGTGATGGAATGGCAGTTTTTTTTTTCCCAATTCCACTCCATCTGGAATTTTTTTCCTGCTTCTCATTACATCCTATGTTAATGGTGGCATTAGAAAGTACAACTTGTCCTGCAAAAAAACAAGCCCTCATATTTGAACTGAAAAATAAAAAAGTTATGGCTCTGGTAAGGCAGGCAGCGAAAAATGAAAACTCAAAAAAATGGAAAACTGCCACGTCAGGAAAGGGTTAAAGAGCAAGTGACCAGTAACGTCACAAACCTTCTTCTAACAAATCCTTTCTAGCTTCTACCTTAGCTCATCAGTGTTGTAAGAAGTAGGAGGCGGCACTAGGTTCACGCTCCTCACAAAACGTCCTGACGCTAGCATCCTGATGTTTTGAGCACTCACGAAGGCTGGGCTTGCTATAGTGAGGGGGCCTAGAGGGGTCATGAGCAGGGGTACTTTTAGGCCCCTTTCACACGGGCGTGAATTCCGCGCGGGTGCAATGCGTGAGGTGGACACATTGCACCCGCACTGAAACCGGACCCATTCATTTCTATGGGGCTGTGCACAAGAGAGGTGATTTTCACGCATCACTTCTGCGTTGCGTGAAAATCGCAGCATGCTCTATATTTTGCGTTTTTCATGCAACGCAGGCCCCATAGAAGTGAATGGGGCTGCAGGAAAATCTCAAGCATCCGCAATCACGTGATCAAGTGGCTAAGGTGAGTTAAGTTTTTTATTTTTAACCCCTCCATCCACATTTTATTAAGCATTCTGTATTGAGAATGCTATTATTTTCCCTTATAACCATGTTATAAGGGAAAATAATAAAATCTACAGAATACTCAACCCGAAACCGGACTTCAGTGTAGAAGTCCAGGTTCGGGTCTGGGTACCAAACATGCCGATTTTTCACACGCGCGTGCAAAATGCATTACAAAAGTTTGCAGACACTCGGAAAAATCGCGCATTTTCCCGCAGCGCACCCGACTCTTATCCGGGCGTCAAACGTGATGCCCGTGTGAAAGAGGCCTTAGGGTTGCCACCTTTCCCAACAAAAAATACTGACCTAGTTTAAACAAATTATAAAGGTTGCTCCTTTTTTTGCAAAAAAATAAAACCTTTCACTGTTATGGACACAGTCTGTTTGTATATCTGCACCATCTAATATATATCTACAGTAAAGGCAATAACCTTAACCACTGAGGTATAGAGCACAATTTTATAGTAGTTTCTCATGCATTAGGTATTGATATCCAGCAGAAGTATCATTATATACTTTTTTAAATATTTGGGGATACCCGCTTCATGCTTCATAGCACTGACTCCATTAATGGACACTGCCATATATGGAGTTAGAGCAGAGACTCCCAGAAGCACTGACACAAAATATGGACATAGAGAAGGGACTCCCAAGCCATATATGGAGTCAGAGCATGGACACCTCCTAAGCCGGAACGGAACACTGCTGGAGTCAAAATTCCCTCGTGGGAGCCACTACTGGCGGCATTAATAATACAGGCATGCACTAATGGGGACATTAACCTTTTCCCAACCACCCAAAGTAAATTTACATTTAACCTCTTGAGGACTTATGACGTACCGGTACGTCATGGTGTCCCGGTACTTAAGGATTCATGACGTACCGGTACATCATGAGTATGTCCGATCACCGCCGCGCGGCGGACAGTGATCAGAACTGGGTGACTGCTGAAATCAATCAGCAGGCACCCTGGAACAATGCACAGGGGGTCCTGTGACCCCACATATCGGCTATCGCCGCAAACCGCAGGTCAATTAAGTCCTGCGGTTTGCGGCTTTTCCATGTGATCATGCGGCATCGGGCAGCTGCAATGCGGTGGCTGTCAGGTCCCCGTGCTGCTGTAATGGGGACCCGATAGCAAGGAAGGCAGCCCGATGCCATCCTTAGGCATTGGGGCTGCCTTCCGGTGAAGAGCTTGTGAGATCAAGCCCCCTGGATCTCACAGGCAGGAAGCTGTATGAGTAATACATACTATATTACTCATATAGCAAATGCATTCCAATACAGAAGTTTTTGAATGCATTGTAAGTGGATCAGACCCCCAAAAGTTGAAGTCCCAAAGTGGTACAAAAAATAAAGTGAAAAAAAGAGATGAATAAATAAAGTCCCCACCCCCCAAAAAAAAAATTGAAAGTTTCAAGTGAAAAAAGCTAAAATGTTATTTTCCCCAAATAAAGTAAAAAAAAAAAAATTGGTAAAAATTAGGGGAAAAAAAAGTTGACATATTATGTATCCCCGCGTCCATATCGACCAGCTCTATAAACATATCACATGACCTAACCCCTCAAATGAACACCGTAAAAAAAAAAAAAAAAACTGCTAAATAAACCTTTTTTTTGTCACCTTACATCACTAAAAGTGATACAGCAAGTGATCAAAAAGGCATATGCTCACAAAAATAGTACCAATCTAACCATCACCTCATCCCGCCAAAAATGGGCCCCAACCAATGACAATCGTGCAAGAAAATAAAAAAACTATGGATCACAATATGGGGACACTAAAACATCATTTTTTTGTTTTAAAAAAGCTGTTATTGTGTAAAACTTAACTAAATTAAAAAAGTATACATATTAGGTATCGCAACGTCCATAATAACCTGCTCTATAAAAATATCACATGACCTAACCCCTCAGGTGAACATTGTAAAAAAATAAAAATGGTGTAAAAAAAGCCATTTTTTGTCACACTACATCACAAATAGTGTAATACCAAGCGATCAAAAAGTCATACGCACCCCAAAATAGTGCCAATCAAACTGTCATCTCATCCTACAAAAATCATACCCTACCCAAGATAATCGCCCAAAAACTGAAAAAACTATGGCTCTCAGACTATGGAGACACTAAAACATGATTTTTTTTGGTTTCAAAAATGAAATCATTGTGTAAAACTTACATTAAAAAGAAAAGTATACATATTATGTACCACCGCATCTGTAACAACCATTTCTATTAAATATCACATGACCTAACCCCTCAGGTGAACATCGTAAAAAAAACATTGTAAAAAAGCTATGTTTTGTCACATTACATCACAAAAAGTGTAATACCAAGCGATCTAAAAGTCATACGCACCCCAAAATAGTGCCAATCAAACCGTCATCTCATCCCACAAAAATCCTACCCTACCCAAGATAATCGCCCAAAAACTGAATAAACTATGGCTCTCAGACTATGGAGACACTAAAACTTGATTTTTTTTGTTTCAAAAATGAAATCATTGTTTAAAACTTACATAAATAAAAAAGTATACTTATTAGGAATCACTGCATCCGTAATAACCTGCTCTATACAAATAACACATGATCTAACCTGACAGATGAATGTTGTAAATAACAAAAAATAAAAACTGTGCCAAAACAACCAAAAATCATATGTACCCTAAAATAGTACCAATAAAACTGCCACCCTATCCCATAATGTCTAAAATGGGGTTACTTTTTTGGAGTTTCTACTCTAGGGGTGCATCAGGGGGGCTTCAAATGGGACATGGTGTCAAAAAACCAGTCCAGCAAAATCTGCCTTCCAAAAACCGAATGGCATTCCTTTCCTTCTGCGCCCTGCTGTGTGCCTGTACAGCAATTTACAATCACATATGGGGTGTTTCTAAATATTGAGTTTTGTTTGACTGTTAACCCTTGCTTTGTAACTGGAAAGAAATTATTAAAATGGAAAATCTGCCCAAAAAATTTTGAAATTTTATCTCTATTTTCCAATAATTCTTGAGGAACATCTAAAGGGTTAACAAAGTTTGCAAAATCAGTTTTGAATACCTTGAGGGGTGTAGTTTCTAGAATGGGGTCATTTGTGGGTGGTTTCTATTATGTAAACCTCACAAAGTGATTTCAGACCTGAACTGGTCCTTAAAAAGTGGGTTTTTGAAAATTTTAGAAAAATTTCAAGATTTGCTTCTAACCGTCTGAGCCTTGTAACATCCCCAAAAAATAAAATATTATTCCCAAAATGATCCAGACATGAAGTAGACATATGGGGAATGTAAAGTAATAACTATTTTAGGAGGTATTACCATGTATTATAGAAATAACGAAATTGAAACTTGGAAAATTGCTAACTTGTCAAAATCTTGGGTAAATTTGGTATTTTTTTTATAAATAAAAATTAACTTTTTTGACTCCATTTTACCAGTGTCATGAAGTAAAATATGTGATAAAAAAACAGTCTACATGGCCTACATAAGTAAAAGCGTTTTAAACAGCAGACACCTAGAGCCCAGTTTCCAGTGTGTCCGTCGCGTTAAAGTAGCCTAACCGTCATTTCAGCCACCCGATACATCTATAATAATAAACTGGATAGTTTGATCAATAATCTAACCTTTTTTTTTTTAAATATGATGACATAGGCTGGCTAAGATGCTCTACACTGACTATCAGTAGGTAATGCAGTCAGTGTACCACATGTGCAGCGGGAAGGGGGGGGGGGACGACTAGGGGCCCAACCTGGCTCAGGGACCCACCATGGAATTTACTTACTTCTCTTTGTACTTCACGGGGGTGTAATGGTGGCTCAGCAGTTACTAAAGCATATTGCATTACAGCAATGAGAATATAGGTTAAATCTTCCCAAAACAATGATAGTATGGGGTTGTTTTGCTCTACCAGCACTGTTTGAGGATGGGCTTTATTGGCTTTACTATGTTTGTAAAGTAAGGAAATTAGATTGTGATCAAGATGTGGGTGTATATATTATGTGTACAACACTGCAGAATATGAAATTGAAAAATGAAATATTTTTATGTAAAATGCAGTCCTTTAGGGGAATTATGGGACATAATAATGAACATATAGAATGTAACTGAAGAAATAAAATGATACTTTAAAGGTATAATGCTCTAGTAGTGGATTCTTGCATCCAGTAGTAAAGCTTTGGTTTGCCTTAGTGTTATCACTTCATTAAAAGTGAATTGTACTTGCTGTGTGTGGAGGGTCTGAGACTGACATACATTTCAGTGTACTTATTTTAGGCATTTAATTCCACACAGATCTCAAAGGGTGAGTACATCAAACCACCGGGTTCTTTCTTGTAACATAGTAATAAAATCTAAAACAGGGCGGACTAAAAAAAATGGCTGTTTCATAAGTCTGTTGCATTGCTTGGTAACAGATTTTCAGAGCAGTTCAAAGAGTCTACTTTCCATCTGTGTTTGGTGAAGGGTGCAAAATCCTTGAGGCCATCTGCAAACTATGCTTCATCTCTAACACTTGGAATAACAAAGGTGTTTTTTTTTCAAAGCTCCATTCTCCCTCCTGGAGAGAGACTGTAGATATAGTTCAGGGAAGTTTGGAAACTTCAGAGCCGATATTCCGCTTTCCTTCAGGGAGATCTTTTAAGGATGTCAGGACTGTGCCCTACATAACATGGGTTACTGCTATCAGAGGACAGCAGTTAACAAACCCTACACAGAAATGCTTTCTTCTGGATACCGAAGAATCTGCAGACCACTCACATTCACTTATTTTCACTCAAGTGTTATAAAGACAAAGAAAAGTAGATGGTGCTCTACCTCTGCATTCTATTAAATCCCGACAGCTTGCTCAGAGGGGCAAAGATAGGACGGTCATACTTATTAACTAGAAAATGTAGAACTAAAATGGATTATTATTAAACGGAAATTCACTATAAGAAGCAGCGACCATCCATTTACATACAACAGAAACATGAATTTTCATCTGGTTAATAATTAGTGTTAAGCGAACCAGAACTGTAAAGTTTGAGAGTTCGGTATTTGAGCATTTAATTAAGCTTTTGAAAGGCTGCAGGGCAGCCAATCAACAAGCTTTTAAGCTGTGGGCGCTTAGAAGCCCTCACAGCCATGCCTAGTAATGGCATGGCTGTGATTGGCTAGTACATCATGTGACCCAGCCTCTATACAAGCTGTAGCACTGCCCATCAGCTCTGAGTAGTGCAGGGACAGGAAGCAGGCAGCTGAAGCGAGGCGAGAGTTAGGTATCAGGCTATTTGTTTTGTGGGTGACCTATTGCGATTTTTTGTGGGTGCAATGTACCATCTTTGTACCCCTGACACAGAAATATAATAATTCATCTGGCTGTTTATTCTGTACGTAACCTATAGTGATTTTTTGTGGGTGAAATGCACCATTTTTGTACCCCTGACACGAAAATATAATAGTTAATCCCTCTGTTACATGTAAAATATAAGAGAGTGAAACTGGATCGCACAAACTCAATACTATGCTCTAATCTAGTAACTGCTTCTTAGCGTAATTACCATGGCTTCTCAGCGCAATTTATCGTATACCTACCCCTATGCTGCATGCTATACATGAGGCATTGGTATACAATTTGATCAAAAAGCATAGGCCCACTCACTGCGACAAGGTTGCCGCCTTGAGTGGGAACCTACTGTAAATTTGGTGCAGTGTGGCGACCTCGGCCGCCGCGGAACCGCAAGAAGGGGCGGCGGGACCCAGCAGCCAAACAGTGCCCCCGCTCAGCGCCCTCCATCTGTTAGTTTGATGGGAGAAATATACCCATTTTTGGTGTGAGAAACACATGCACTTTATACGTGACAGGGAAATTAATACAATTATTCTCACTGTTAGTTCGGCTGGTGAGATATATCCATTTTTGGTGTGAGATACACCTGCACTGAATATGTGACAGGGAAATATATATAGTTAATCAGTCTGTTAGTTCGGTGGGTGAAATATACCCCTTTTTGATGTGAGATACACGTGCACTGCATACATGACAGGGAAATTAATATAGTGAGTTCGCCTGTTAGTTCAGTGGATGACATATTCCCATTTTTGGTGTGAGGTATACCTTCACTGCATACGTGACAGGGAAATTAATATAGTTAATCTGTCTATTAGTTTGGTGGGTGTCCTCAAAGAATGAGGAAAGCATCAAATAATGGACGTGGCAATGCTCATGGTGCTGCTGGTGCTGGTGGAGCTCCTGTTGCAGGGAGAGTACATAGTCACTTTGTGCCAGCTACACGCCCAAATAAAACACATTCCTCAAGTGCACATAGTCAACAGGATGTTCATTGTCATTTTGTAGGCCTGAAAACCGGTGTACAAATGATGTAGCCAAAACAAGTAGAGTTGGTAGTAGATTGGATGGCTGACAGTGCCTCCAGTTCATTCACATTATCTCCCACCCGATCCCCTGCTGAAAGCGCAGAGTTGTCACCTGCAGCCCATGGGTATCTGTCTTTCACCTCACCCCCTTGCAAATAAGCCAAGCAGTCTGAGCCCCAAGTAATGGAGCAGTCTCTTATGCTTTTTGATGACTCTGCTGGCGGGGTTTCTGTGGGTGATCCACCTAGCCGTGCCTCAGAATGGAAGAGATTGAGTGCACTGATGCCAAAACACTTATTTTTCAGGATGTGGACATGGGAGGACCACCGCAGCATGTCTCTGATGATGACGACGAAACACAGGTGCCAACTGCTGCGGCTTTCTGCCGTGTGCAGACTTGCAAGGAGGGCAGGGGTGAAGAGTTGGTGGAAGATGATGTGAAGGATGATGAGGTCCTAGACCCTACATGGAATCAAGGTCATGCGAGTGACGTGTGCAGTTCGGAGGAAGAGGTGGTGGTCACACAGTGCCAGCCATACAGCAAAAGAGGGAGCAGGGTGCAAAAGCAGAGTGGCCGTCCCCTAGCCAGTATGCCTGCTACTGCCCACCTCACCCAGGGACTGAGCACACCAAAGCCAACTCCAAGGAGTTCCCTGGGGTGGCAGTTCTTCAGATAATGTACTGACGACAAGACGAGAGTGGTTTGAACTCTGTGCAATCAGAGCCTAAAGCGAGGCATAAATGTTCTAAACCTGAGCACCACCTGCATGACCAGGCATCTAAATGCAAAGCATGAACTGCAGTGGAGAACACACCTGAAAAACCACAAAAGATCTCAGGCTCCTCTTGCTCCCTCTTCTGCTGCGGTCTCTGCCTCTTCCTCCCCTCTGGAGTGACATTATAGCTCCCTAACTGCACACTGGGTAAATGCAGTGGCGGCTGGGCCAGAGGCAGGTAGCAGTTTGGTGCATGTCCTACCGCCACTGAGGATTGCAGGACATTTCTCATTGCCTCCTGTTTCCTCCTCCTCCTACTCTGCTTCCTCTTCTGCCGCCACCTCATACGGTCAGCGTAAGATCTTTATCACCTACTTCAGCACAGCCACGGGGAAACAACAGCAGGCTGTTTTGAAACTCCACACCACGCAGGAGCTGTGGACGGGCATTGAACAACAGACCGATGAGTGGTTGGTGCTGATGAGCCTCAAGCCTAACCTGGTGGTGTGCGATAACGGGTGAAATCTCGTAGCAACTTCCGGGCTTGCCGATTTGACCCACATCTCTTGCCTGGCGCATGTGCTGAATTTGGTGGTGCAGAGGTTCCTGAAAAATTACCCTGATATGTCAGAGCTGCTGCAGAAAGTGCGGGCCATCTGTGCGCACTTTCGGCGTTCTCTCCCTGCTGCTCCTCACCTGTCTGCGCTGCAGCGTAACTTGGACCTTCCTGCTCACCGCCTCATATGCAACATACCCACAAGCTGGAATTTGACCTTGCACATGCTGGAGATACTGTGCAAGCATCAGCAGGCGATAGTGGAGTTTCAGCTGCAGCTCACATGGGTGAGTCGCTCTGCGGAACAGCACTACTTCACCACCAATGAGTTTTCCTCCATGTGGGACGTGTGTGCAATGTTGTGCTGTTTCAAGTACTCCACCAACATGGCCAGTGCCGATGACGCAGTCCTCAGTGTTAATATCCCACATCTATGTCTTCTTGAAAAAACACTTTGGGCGATGATGGAAGAGGATGTGGCACAGGATGAAGAGCAGGAGGAAGAGGGATAATTTCCATGGTTATCAGGCCAGTCATTCCCAAGTGGAATGGAGGGTGGGTTTCTGCACCAACAGAGGCCAGGTACACAACTGTCCAGCCAGGGCACAGTTCTGTGGAGGATGATGAGGAGGAGGAACTGTGTTCGCAGCAGGGCAGAACCCAAAGCTGTGTGCAGTCCTTAATTCTGTCACTGGAGCGTGATCGGAAGATGTGCGAGTACAAACACACGCTGGTAAACGTGCTGTTGATGGCATTCACACCTGACAGAGGGAGGCTCAGTGGAAGCACAAGCCGAAGGCAGCGGAGGAGGAAGAAGAAGTCGCCAACGTAGCTGGGGCACGCCAACACTTTAGAAGAGAAGGTTTAGCATGGCCAAAATGTGGACAAGCTTTGTCAGCAAGCCAACAACACCAGCATGAGGCAGCAATTCAGCAACATGTAGGAACAGTACGTGTGCACATGCCTTCTCATACTGACTAATGGGTCTGCCCCATTTAACTTCTGGTTCTCCAAATTGGGCACATGGCCTGGGCTTGCCCGTTATGCCTTGGAGGTTCTGGCTGCCCTGCTGCAAGTGTATTGTCTGAATGTGTGTTTAGCACGGTAGGGGGTGTAATAACAGACAACCGCCTGTCCAAAGCCTACGTGGACAAGCTCATGTTCATTAAAAGGAACCAGGCATGGATACCACAGGACTTGTCCGTACCTTGTGCTGAGTAGACAAGTATACTGGCTGCACCCAGCCATTGTTTTACTCTAGGGCATTTTCTCTTTGCATTCTCTTTTTGATTTTCCAATGTTTTGGGGTATTCTCAAATTTATTAAAATAAATAAATAAATAAATAAAAATAAAGCAAAAAATAAATAAATAAAAAACAACAAAAGATGTAAATAAAAAACAACAAAAACTGATGTAAAGTAGAACTAGACTAGTTGCCCATAGCAACCAATCAGATTCCACCTTTTATTTTCCTAAGGAGCTGTGAAGAAATGAAATGTAGAATCTGATTGGTTGCTATGGGCTACGTTACAAGGCTTAGAATTATAGAAGCAAATTTCAACATCTGTAAGGGAAAAAAAACACTTTTCTAAGGAGCAATTAATTTATGAAGTCTCTTTGTGAGTTTTATGTAGTAGAAACAGGCTCAGATTATTCATAACTGATTTTAAAAACTTTGTTTACCCATGTTTCAGAAACATTCTTCAAAAATGTCTCATAATTTTACATTTTTTTGGCAGATTTTACATTTATATTTGCTTTTTTTCCTGTAATACAGCAAGGATTAACAGCACAGCAAACCACAATATTTATTACTCTTATTCTTTAGTTTACAGAAGCAACGCATGTGTGGCCGTAAACTGCTGTATGGGCACACGGCAGGGAGCAGAAGGCATGGAGTGCCATATGTTTTTTTGAGGACAGATTTTGCTGGAATGGTTCTGAGGCATCATGTGACATTTAAAAGAAAACATACTCTACAGTAGAAACCCTTATAAGTGACCCAATTTTTTCAATTAAAATACACCCCTCAAGGAATTTTTTGAGAGGAGTACTGACCTCTTTGACGACACAGGCGTTTCATAGAATTTAGAAACACGTGGTTGTGAAAATAAAAAAATCATTCCAATCAAATGTTGCATAAGCCCCCCATTTTTCATTTTCAAGAGGAGTAACAGGAGAAAAATCACCACAAATTCTATTAGATAGTTTTTCCTTGTTACAACAACATCCCATGTGTGATCATAAATTGCTGTTTGGGCACACAGCAGGGATCAGAAGGAAAGGAGTGCCATATAGTTTTTGGAAGGCAAATTATGCTGGAATGGTTTTTGGGTGCCATGTCACATTTGAAGAGACCTTAAGATTAGCGTTGAGTGAACAGTTCGAGCATCGTTCGGGTTCGTACCGAATTTTGGGGTGTCCGGGACCCGGACCCGAACCCGGACATATTAAAAAAAGTTCGGGTTCGGGTTCGGTGTTCGTCGATTACTTCCCGCTTTCTGAAGGGCTGCACAGCAGCCAATCAGCTAGCGTTTTACTTCTTGCCCTAAGAGCCCATCACAGCCATGCCTACTAATGGCATGGCTGTGATTGGCCAAGTGCAGCATGTGACCCAGCCTCTATTTAAGCTGGAGTCACGTAGCGCCGCAAGTCACACTGCTCTGACTAGTGTAGGGAGAGGATGCAGCTGCTGTGTTAAGGCGAGATTAGGAAGGGATTAACTTAGCCAAAACACTTAATGAAGTGATCGATCAACAGCTGAGAATCATTGAACTTCTGCTAGTTACTTGCTCACTGGTTTTTAGGCTGCACAGAGCGTTTTTCTGTCACTTATTTTCTGGGTTGATGGGCGGCCATTTTGTGACCTGTGGTGCACCAGAAGAAGCTGCCACCAAGTCCATCAATCCATCAATACTAGTTTTTTTTTTTTGCTATATCCTACATCAGGGGCTTGGCTGTGCTAATTGTCACCCCTAGAAACTCAGGACAGCAATTTCTATATTTTATTAAGGGGTTAAATACAATTGCCCAAGTACCAATCCCCTAAATCTGGTGTTCCAGCTTTGGCTAGACAAGTATAATACTGTCTGCTGTCTGGCAAAGGATAGATTATTTTCTGGGGTGAAATTAACCTGCCAATATAGCAATACCCTGGATCTGGTGTCCCAGCAGTTGCAGGACAGATTTCATAGTATCCGCTTACACATATATTTTTTTCTGGGGTTAAATTAACCTGCCAATATAGTAATACCCTGGATGTGGTGTCCAAACAGTTGCAGGCCAGTTTTCATAGTGTCCGCTTACACATATATTTTGTTCTGGGGTAAAATTAACCTGCCAATATAGCAATACCCTGGATCTGGTGTCCCAGCAGTTGCAGGACCGATTTCATAGTGTCCGCTTACACATATTTTTTTCTGGGGTGAAATCAACCTGCCAATATAGCAATACACTGGATATGGTGTCCAAACAGTTGCAGGCCAGATTTCATAGTGTCCGCTTACACATATATTTTTTTCTGGGGTGAAAATAACCTGCCAATATGGCAATACCCTGGATCTGGTGTCCCAGCAGTTGCAGGACCGATTTTATAGTGTCCGCTTGCACATATATTTTGTTCTGGGGTTAAATTAACCTGCCAATATAGCAATACCCTGGATCTGGTGTCCAAACAGTTGCAGGCCAGATTTCATAGTGTCCGCTTACACATATATTTTTTTCTGGGGTGAAATTAACCTGCCAATATAGCAATACCCTGGATCTGGTGTCCAAGCAGCTGCAGGACATATTTTATAGTATCCGCTTACACATATATTTTGTTCTGGGGTGAAATTACCCTGCCAATATAGAAATACCCTGGATCTGGTGTCCCAGCAGTTGCAGGACTGATTTCATAGTATCCTCTTACACATATATTTTGTTCTGGGGTTAAATTAACCTGCCAATATAGCAATACCCTGGATCTGGTGTCCCAGCAGTTGCAGGACAGATTTCATAGTGTCAGCTTACACATATATTTTGTTCTGGGGTGAAATTAACCTGCCAATATAGCAATACCCTGGATCTGGTGTCCCAGCAGTTGCAGGACAGATTTCATAGTGTCAGCTTACACATATATTTTGTTCTGGGGTTAAATTAACCTGCCAATATAGCAATACCCTGGATCTGGTGTCCAAACAGTTGCAGGCCAGATTTCATAGTGTCCGCTTACACATATATTTTGTTCTGGGGTGAAATTAACCTGCCAATATAGCAATACCCTGGATCTGGTGTCCAAACAGTTGCAGGCCAGATTTCATAGTGTCCGCTTACACATATATTTTTTTCTAGGGTGAAATTAACCTGCCAATATAGCAATACCCTGGATCTGGTGTCCAAGCAGCTGCAGGACATATTATATAGTATCTGCTTACACATATATTTTGTTCTGGGGTGAAATTACCCTGCCAATATAGCAATACCCTGGATCTGGTGTCCCAGCAGTTGCAGGACCGATTTCATAGTGTCCGCTTACACATATATTTTGTTCTAGGGTGAAATTAACCTGCCAATATACCAATACCCTGGATCTGGTGTCCCAGCAGTTGCAGGACCGATTTCATAGTGTCCGCTTACACATATATTTTGTTCTGGGGTTAAATTAACCTGCCAATATAGCAATACCCTGGATCTGGTGTCCAAACAGTTGCAGGCCAGATTTAATAGTGTCCGCTTACACATATATTTTTTTCTGGGGTGAAATTTACCTGCCAATATAGCAATACCCTGGATCTGGTGTCCAAACAGTTGCAGGCCAGATTTCATAGTGTCCGCTTACACATATATTTTTTTCTGGGGTGAAATTAACCTGCCAATATACCAATACCCTGGATCTGGTGTCAAAGCAGTTGCAGGACATATTTTATAGTATCCGCTTACTCATATATTTTGTTCTGGGGTGAAATTACCCTGTCAATATAGCAATACCCTGGATCTGGTGTCCGAGCAGTTGCAGGACATATTTTATAATATCCGCTTACACATATATTTTGTTCTGGGGTTAAATTAACCTGCCAATATAGCAATACCCTGGATCTGGTGTCCAAGCAGTTGCAGGACATATTTTATAATATCCGCTTACACATATATTTTGTTCTAGGGTTAAATTAACCTGCCAATATAGCAATACCCTGGATCTGGTGTCCAAACAGTTGCAGGCCAGATTTCATAGTGTCCGCTTACACATATATTTTTTTCTGGTGTGAAATTTACCTGCCAATATAGCAATACCCTGGATCTGGTGTCCAAACAGTTGCAGGCCAGATTTCATAGTGTCCGCTTACACATATATTTTTTTCTGGGGTGAAATTAACCTGCCAATATAGCAATACCCTGGATCTGGTGTCCAAGCAGTTGCAGGACATATTTTATAATATCCGCTTACACATATATTTTGTTCTAGGGTTAAATTAACCTGCCAATATAGCAATACCCTGGATCTGGTGTCCCAGCAGTTGCAGGACCGATTTCATAGTGTCCGCTTACACATATATTTTGTTCTGGGGTTAAATTTACCTGCCAATATAGCAATACCCTGGATCTGGTGTCCAAACAGTTGCAGGCCAGATTTCATAGTGTCCGCTTACACATATATTTTGTTCTGGGGTGAAATTAACCTGCCAATATAGCAATACCCTGGATCTGGTGTCCAAGCAGTTGCAGGCCAGATTTCATAGTGTCCGCTTACACATATATTTTGTTCTGGGGTGAAATTAACCTGCCAATATAGCAATACCCTGGATCTGGTGTCCAAGCAGTTGCAGGACATATTTTATAGTATCCGCTTACACATATATTTTGTTCTGGGGTGAAATTACCCTGCCAATATAGCAATACCCTGGATATGGTGTCCCAGCAGTTGCAGGACCGATTTCATAGTATCTGCTTACACATATATTTTGTTCTGGGGTGAAATTAACCTGCCAATATAGCAATACCCTGGATCTGGTGTCCCAGCAGTTGCAGGACCGATTTCATAGTGTCCGCTTACACATATATTTTGTTCTGGGGTTAAATTAACCTGCCAATATAGCAATACCCTGGATCTGGTGTCCAAACAGTTGCAGGCCAGATTTAATAGTGTCCACTTACACATATATTTTTTTCTGGGGTGAAATTTACCTGCCAATATAGCAATACCCTGGATCTGGTGTCCAAACAGTTGCAGGCCAGATTTCATAGTGTCTGCTTACACATATATTTTTTTTCTGGGGTGAAATTAACCTGCCAATATACCAATACCCTGGATCTGGTGTCAAAGCAGTTGCAGGACATATTTTATAGTATCTGCCTACTCATAAATTTTGTTCTGGGGAGAAATTAACCTGCCAATATAGCAATACCCTGGATCTGGTGTCCCAGCAGTTGCAGGACCGATTTCATTGTGTCCGCTTACACATATATTTTGTTCTGGGGAGAAATTAACCTGCCAATATAGCAATACCCTGGATCTGGTGTCCCAGCAGTTGCAGGACTGATTTCATTGAGTCCGCTTACACATATATTTTGTTCTGGGGTTAAATTAACCTTCCAATATAGCAATACCCAGGATCTGGTGTCCAAACAGTTGCAGGCCAGATTTCATAGTATCTGCTTACACATATATTTTTTTCTGGGGTGAAATTAACCTGCCAATATAGCAATACCCTGGATCTGGTGTCCAAGCAGCTGCAGGACATATTATATAGTATCTGCTTACACATATATTTTGTTCTGGGGTTAAATTAACCTGCCAATATAGCAATACCCTGGATCTGGTGTCCAAGCAGCTGCAGGACATATTATATAGTATCTGCTTACACATATATTTTGTTCTGGGGTTGAATTAACCTGCCAATATAGCAATACCCTGGATCTGGTGTCCCAGCAGTTGCAGGACAGATTTCATAGTGTCAGCTTACACATATATTTTGTTCTGGGGTGAAATTAACCTGCCAATATAGCAATACCCTGGATCTGGTGTCCCAGCAGTTGCAGGACAGATTTCATAGTGTCCGCTTACACATATATTTTGTTCTGGGGTGAAATTAACCTGCCATTATAGCAATACCCTGGATCTGGTGTCCAAGCAGTTGTAGGACAGATTTCATAGTGTCAGCATACACATATATTTTGTTCTGGGGTGAACTTAACCTGCCAATATAGCAATACCCTGGATCTGGTGTCCCAGCAGTTGCAGGACCGATTTCATTGTGTCCGCTTACACATATATTTTGTTCTGGGGTTAAATTAACCTGCCAATATAGCAATACCCTGGATCTGGTGTCCAAACAGTTGCAGGCCAGATTTCATAGTGTCCTCTTACACATATATTTTTTTCTGGGGTGAAATTAACCTGCCAATATAGCAATACCCTGGATCTGGTGTCCAAACAGTTGCAGGCTAGATTTCATAGTGTTCGCTTACAGATATATTTTTTTTCGGTGAAATTAACCTGCCAATATAGCAATACCCTGGATCTGGTGTCCAAACAGTTGCAGGCTAGATTTCATAGTGTCCGCTTACACATATATTTTGTTCTGGGGTTAAATTAACCTGCCAATATTGCAATACCCTGGATCTGGTGTCCACACAGTTGCAGGCCAGATTTCATATTATCCGCTTACACATATATTTTTTTTTTCGATGAAATTAACCTGCCAATATAGCAATACCCTGGATCTGGTGTCCAAGCAGCTGCAGGACATATTTTATAGTATCTGCTTACACATATATTTTGTTCTGGGGTGAATTTACCCTGCCAATATAGAAATACCCTGGATCTGGTGTCCCAGCAGTTGCAGGACCGATTTCATAGTGTTCGCTTACACATATATTTTGTTCTGGGGTTAAATTAACCTGCCAATATAGCAATACCCTGGATCTGGTGTCCCAGCAGTTGCAGGACAGATTTCATAGTGTCAGCTTACACATATATTTTGTTCTGGGGTGAAATAAACCTGCCAATATAGCAATACCCTGGATCTGGTGTCCCAGCAGTTGCAGGACCGATTTCATAGTGTCCGCTTACACATATATTTTGTTCTGGGTTTAAATTAACCTGCCAATATAGCAATACCCTGGATCTGGTGTCCAAACAGTTGCAGGCCAGATTTCATAGTGTCCGCTTACACATATATTTTTTTCTGGGGTGAAATTTACCTGCCAATATAGCAATACCCTGGATCTGGTGTCCAAGCAGTTGCAGGCCAGATTTCATATTGTCCGCTTACACATATATTTTTTTCTGGGGTGAAATTAACCTGCCAATATAGCAATACCCTGAATCTGGTATCCAAGCAGTTGCAGGACATATGTTATAGTATCCGCTTACTCATATATTTTGTTCTGGGGTTAAATTAACCTGCCAATATAGCAATACCCTGGATCTGGTGTCCCAGCAGTTGCAGGACCGATTTCATAGGGTCCGCTTACACATATATTTTGTTCTGGGGTTAAATTAACTTGCCAATATAGCAATACCCTGGATCTGGTGTCCAAACAGTTGCAGGCCAGATTTCATAGTGTCCGCTTACACAAATTTTTTTTTTCTGGGGTGAAATTAACCTGCCAATATAGCAATACCCTGGATCTTGTGTCCAAGCAGCTGCAGGACATATTTTATAGTATCAACTTACTCATATATTTTGTTCTGGGGTGAAATTACCCTGCCAATATAGAAATTCCCTGGATCAGGTGTCCCAGTAGTTGCAGGACCGATTTCATAGTATCTGCTTACACATATATTTTGTTCTGGGGTTAAATTAACCTTCCAATATAGCAATACCCAGGATCTGGTGTCCCAGCAGTTGCAGGCCAGATTTCATAGTGTCCGCTTACACATATATTTTTTTCTGGGGTGAAATTAACCTGCCAATATAGCAATACCCTGGATCTGGTGTCCAAGCAGCTGCAGGACATATTATATAGTATCTGCTTACACATATATTTTGTTCTGGGGTTAAATTAACCTGCCAATATAGCAATACCCTGGATCTGATGTCCAAACTGTTGCAGGCCAGATTTAATAGTGTCCGCTTACACATATATTTTTTTCTGGGGTGAAATTAACCTGCCAATATAGCAATACCCTGGATCTGGTGTACAAGCAGTTGCAGGACATATTTTATAGTATCAACTTACTCATATATTTTGTTCTGGGGTGAAATTACCCTGCCAATATAGCAATACCCTGGATCTGGTGTCCCAGCAGTTGCAGGACCGATTTCATAGTGTCCGCTTACACATATATTTTTTTCTGGTGTTAAATTAACCTGCCAATATAGCAATACCCTGGATCTGGTGTCCAAACAGTTGCAGGCCAGATTTCATAGTGTCCGCTTACACATATATTTTGTTCTGGGGTGAAATTAACCTGCCAATATAGCAATACTCTGGATCTGGTGTCCAAGCAGCTGCAGGACATATTTTATAGTATCCGCTTACACATATATTTTGTTCTGGGGTGAAATTACCCTGCCAATATAGAAATACCCTGGATCTGGTGTCCCAGCAGTTGCAGGACCGATTTCATAGTATCCGCTTACACATATATTTTGTTCTGGGGTTAAATTAACCTGCCAATATAGCAATACCCTGGATCTGGTGTCTCAGCAGTTGCAGGACAGATTTCATAGTGTCAGCTTACACATATATTTTGTTCTGGGGTGAAATTAACCTGCCAATATCGCAATACCCTGGATATGGTGTCCCAGCAGTTGCAGGCCAGATTTCATAGTGTCCGCTTACACATATATTTTTTTCTGCGGTGAAATTAACCTGCCAATATAGCAATACCCTGGATCTGGTGTCCAAACAGTTGCAGGCTAGATCTCATAGTGTCCGCTTACACATATATTTTGTTCTGGGGTTAAATTAACCTGCCAATATAGCAATACCCTGGATCTGGTGTCCAAGCAGCTGCAGGACATATTTTATAGTATCCGCTTACACATATATTTTGTTCTGGGGTGAAATTAACCTGCCAATATAGAAATTCCCTGGATCAGGTGTCCCAGTAGTTGCAGGACCGATTTCATAGTATCTGCTTACACATATATTTTGTTCTGGGGTTAAATTAACCTGCCAATATAGCAATACCCTGGATCTGGTGTCCCAGCAGTTGCAGGACAGATTTCATAGTGTCAGCTTACACATATATTTTGTTCTGGGGTGAAATTAACCTGCCAATATAGCAATACCCTGGATCTGGTGTCCCAGCAGTTGCAGGACCAGATTTCATAGTGTCTGCTTACACATATATTTTGTTCTGGGGTTAAATTAACCTGCCAATATAGCAATACCCTGGATCTGGTGTCCAAACAGTTGCAGGCCAGATTTCATAGTGTCCGCTTACACATATATTTTTTTCTGGGGTGAAATTAACCTGCCAATATAGCAATACCCTGGATCTGGTGTCCAAGCAGTTGCAGGACATATTATATAGTATCCGCTTACACATATATTTTGTTCTGGGGTTAAATTAACCTGCCAATATAGCAATACCCTGGATCTGGTGTCCAAACAGTTGCAGGCCAGATTTCATAGTGTCCGCTTACACATATATTTTTTCTGGGGTGAAATTAACCTGCCAATATAGCAATACCCTGGATCTGGTGTCCAAGCAGTTGCAGGACATATTTTATAGTATCCGCTTACACATATATTTTGTTCTGGGGTGAAATTACCCTGCCAATATAGCAATACCCTGGATCTGGTGTCCCAGCAGTTGCAGGCCAGATTTCATAGTGTCCGCTTACACATATATTTTGTTCTGGGGTGAAATTAACCTGCCAATATAGCAATACTCTGGATCTGGTGTCCAAGCAGTTGCAGGACAGATTTTATAGTATCCGCTTACACATATATTTTGTTCTGGGGTGAAATTAACCTGCCAATATAGCAATACCCTGGATCTGGTGTCCCAGCAGTTGCAGGACAGATTTCATAGTGTCCGCTTACACATATATTTTGTTCTGGGGTTAAATTAACCTGCCAATATAGCAATACCCTGGATCTGGTGTCCCAGCAGTTGCAGGACAGATTTCATAGTGTCAGCTTACACATATATTTTGTTCTGGGGTGAAATTAACCTGCCAATATAGCAATACCCTGGATCTGGTGTCCCAGCAGTTGCAGGCCAGATTTCATAGTGTCCGCTTACACATATATTTTGTTCTGGGGTGAAATTAACCTGCCAATATAGCAATACCCTGGATCTGGTGTCCAAGCAGTTGCAGGCCAGATTTCATAGTGTCCGCTTACACATATATTTTGTTCTGGGGTGAAATTAACCTGCCAATATAGCAATACCCTGGATCTGGTGTCCAAGCAGTTGCAGGACATATTTTATAGTATCCGCTTACACATATATTTTGTTCTGGGGTGAAATTACCCTGCCAATATAGCAATACCCTGGATCTGGTGTCCCAGCAGTTGCAGGACCGATTTCATAGTGTCCGCTTACACATATATTTTGTTCTGGGGTTAAATTAACCTGCCAATATAGCAATACCCTGGATCTGGTGTCCAAGCAGTTGCAGGACAGATTTCATAGTGTCCGCTTACACATATATTTTGTTCTGGGGTGAAATTAACCTGCCAATATAGCAATACCCTGGATCTGGTGTCCCAGCAGTTGCAGGACTAGATTTCATAGTGTCTGCTTACACATATATTTTGTTCTGGGGTGAAATTAACCTGCCAATATAGCAATACCCTGGATCTGGTGTCCAAACAGTTGCAGGCCAGATTTCATAGTATCTGCTTACACATATATTTTGTTCTGGGGTGAAATTAACCTGCCAATATAGCAATACCCTGGATCTGGTGTCCAAGCAGTTGCAGGACCAGATTTCATAGTGTCCGCTTACACATATATTTTGTTCTGGGGTGAAATTAACCTGCCAATATAGCAATACCCTGGATCTGGTGTCCAAGCAGTTGCAGGACATATTTTATAGTATCCGCTTACACATATATTTTGTTCTGGGGTGAAATTAACCTGCCAATATAGCAATACCCTGGATCTGGTGTCCCAGCAGTTGCAGGACCAGATTTCATAGTGTCCGCTTACACATATATTTTGTTCTGGGGTTAAATTAACCTGCCAATATAGCAATACCCTGGATCTGGTGTCCAAGCAGTTGCAGGACATATTTTATAGTATCCGCTTACACATATATTTTGTTCTGGGGTGAAATTAACCTGCCAATATAGCAATACCCTGGATCTGGTGTCCCAGCAGTTGCAGGACCGATTTCATAGTGTCCGCTTACACATATATTTTGTTCTGGGGTTAAATTAACCTGCCAATATAGCAATACCCTGGATCTGGTGTCCAAACAGTTGCAGGCCAGATTTCATAGTGTCCGCTACACATATATTTTTTTCTGGGGTGAAATTAACCTGCCAATATAGCAATACCCTGGATCTGGTGTCCAAGCAGTTGCAGGACATATTTTATAGTATCCGCTTACACATATATTTTGTTCTGGGGTGAAATTAACCTGCCAATATAGCAATACCCTGGATCTGGTGTCCAAGCAGTTGCAGGACCAGATTTCATAGTGTCCGCTTACACATATATTTTGTTCTGGGGTTAAATTAACCTGCCAATATAGCAATACCCTGGATCTGGTGTCCAAGCAGTTGCAGGACAGATTTCATAGTGTCCGCTTACACATATATTTTGTTCTGGGGTGAAATTAACCTGCCAATATAGCAATACCCTGGATCTGGTGTCCAAGCAGTTGCAGGACAGATTTCATAGTATCTGCTTACACATATATTTTGTTCTGGGGTGAAATTAACCTGCCAATATAGCAATACCCTGGATCTGGTGTCCCAGCAGTTGCAGGACAGATTTCATAGTGTCCGCTTACACATATATTTTGTTCTGGGGTGAAATTAACCTGCCAATATAGCAATACCCTGGATCTGGTGTCCCAGCAGTTGCAGGACCGATTTCATAGTGTCCGCTTACACATATATTTTGTTCTGGGGTGAAATTAACCTGCCAATATAGCAATACCCTGGATCTGGTGTCCAAACAGTTGCAGGCCAGATTTCATAGTGTCCGCTTACACATATATTTTGTTCTGGGGTGAAATTAACCTGCCAATATAGCAATACCCTGGATCTGGTGTCCAAGCAGTTGCAGGACATATTTTATAGTATCCGCTTACACATATATTTTGTTCTGGGGTGAAATTAACCTGCCAATATAGCAATACCCTGGATCTGGTGTCCCAGCAGTTGCAGGACCGATTTCATAGTGTCCGCTTACACATATATTTTGTTCTGGGGTTAAATTAACCTGCCAATATAGCAATACCCTGGATCTGGTGTCCAAACAGTTGCAGGCCAGATTTCATAGTGTCCGCTTACACATATATTTTTTCTGGGGTGAAATTAACCTGCCAATATAGCAATACTCTGGATCTGGTGTCCAAGCAGTTGCAGGACATATTTTATAGTATCCGCTTACACATATATTTTGTTCTGGGGTGAAATTACCCTGCCAATATAGCAATACCCTGGATCTGGTGTCCCAGCAGTTGCAGGACCGATTTCATAGTGTCTGCTTACACATATATTTTGTTCTGGGGTTAAATTAACCTGCCAATATAGCAATACCCTGGATCTGGTGTCCCAGCAGTTGCAGGACAGATTTCATAGTGTCCGCTTACACATATATTTTGTTCTGGGGTGAAATTAACCTGCCAATATAGCAATACCCTGGATCTGGTGTCCAAGCAGTTGCAGGCCAGATTTCATAGTGTCCGCTTACACATATATTTTGTTCTGGGGTGAAATTAACCTGCCAATATAGCAATACCCTGGATCTGGTGTCCAAACAGTTGCAGGCCAGATTTCATAGTGTCCGCTTACACATATATTTTGTTCTGGGGTGAAATTAACCTGCCAATATAGCAATACCCTGGATCTGGTGTCCAAACAGTTGCAGGACCAGATTTCATAGTGTCCGCTTACACATATATTTTGTTCTGGGGTGAAATTAACCTGCCAATATAGCAATACCCTGGATCTGGTGTCCAAGCAGTTGCAGGACAGATTTCATAGTGTCCGCTTACACATATATTTTGTTCTAGGGTTAAATTAACCTGCCAATATAGCAATACCCTGGATCTGGTGTCCAAACAGTTACAGGCCAGATTTCATAGTGTCCGCTTACACATATATTTTGTTCTGGGGTGAAATTTACCTGCCAATATAGCAATACCCTGGATCTGGTGTCCAAACAGTTGCAGGCCAGATTTCATAGTGTCCGCTTACACATATATTTTTTTCTGGGGTGAAATTAACCTGCCAATAAAGCAATACCCTGGATCTGGTGTCCAAGCAGTTGCAGGACATATTTTATAGTATGCGCTTACTCATATATTTTGTTCTGGGGTGAAATTACCCTGCCAATATAACAATACCCTGGATCTGGTGTCCCAGCAGTTGCAGGACCGATTTCATAGTGTCCGCTTACACATATATTTTGTTCTGGGGTTAAATTAACCTGCCAATATAGCAATACCCTGGATCTGGTGTCCAAACAGTTGCAGGCCAGATTTCATAGTGTCCGATTGCACAAAAGTTTTTTTCTGGGGTGAAATTAACATGCCAATATAGCAATAGACTGGATCTGGTGTCCAAGCAGCTGCAGGACATATTTTATAGTATCCGCTTACACATATATTTTGTTCTGGGGTGAAGTTACTCTGCCAATATAGCAAATACCCTGGATATGGTGTCCCAGCAGTTGCAGGACCGATTTCATAGTATCTGCTTACACATATATTTTGTTCTGGGGTGAAATTAACCTGCCAATATAGCAATACCCTGGATCTGGTGTCCCAGCAGTTGCAGGACCGATTTCATAGTGTCCGCTTACACATATATTTTGTTCTGGGGTTAAATTTACCTGCCAATATAGCAATACCCTGGATCTGGTGTCCAAACAGTTGCAGGCCAGATTTCATTGTGTTCGCTTACAGATATATTTTTTTTTTTTGGTGAAATTTACCTGCCAATATAGCAATACCCTGGATCTGGTGTCAAAGCAGTTGCAGGACATATTTTATAGTATCTGCCTACTCATATATTTTGTTCTTGGGGGAAATTAACCTGCCAATATAGCAATACCCTGGATCTGGTGTCCCAGCAGTTGCAGGACCGATTTCATTGTGTCCGCTTACACATATATTTTGTTCTGGGGTTAAATTAACCTGCCAATATAGCAATACCCAGGATCTGGTGTCCAAACAGTTGCAGGCCAGATTTCATAGTGTCCGCTTAAACATATATTTTTTTCTGGGGTGAAATTAACCTGCCAATATAGCAATACCCTGGATCTGGTGTCCAAGCAGCTGCAGGACATATTATATAGTATCTGCTTACACATATATTTTGTTCTGGGGTGAAATTACCCTGCCAATATAGAAATACACTGGATCTGGTGTCACAGCAGTTGCAGGACAGATTTCATAGTATCCGCCTACACATATATTTTGTTCTGGGGTTGAATTAACCTGCCAATATAGCAATACCCTGGATCTGGTGTCCCAGCAGTTGCAGGACAGATTTCATAGTGTCAGCTTACACATATATTTTGTTCTGGGGTGAAATTAACCTGCCAATATAGCAATACCCTGGATCTGGTGTCCCAGCAGTTGCAGGACAGATTTCATAGTGTCCGCTTACACATATATTTTGTTCTGGGGTGAAATTAACCTGCCATTATAGCAATACCCTGGATCTGGTGTCCAAGCAGTTGTAGGACAGATTTCATAGTGTCAGCTTACACATATATTTTGTTCTGGGGTGAACTTAACCTGCCAATATAGCAATACCCTGGATCTGGTGTCCCAGCAGTTGCAGGACCGATTTCATTGTGTCCGCTTACACATATATTTTGTTCTGGGGTTAAATTAACCTGCCAATATAGCAATACCCTGGATCTGGTGTCCAAACAGTTGCAGGCCAGATTTCATAGTGTCCTCTTACACATATATTTTTTTCTGGGGTGAAATTAACCTGCCAATATAGCAATACCCTGGATCTGGTGTCCAAACAGTTGCAGGCTAGATTTCATTGTGTTCGCTTACAGATATATTTTTTTTTTCGATGAAATTAACCTGCCAATATAGCAATACCCTGGATCTGGTGTCCAAGCAGCTGCAGGACATATTTTATAGTATCCGCTTACACATATATTTTGTTCTGGGGTTAAATTAACCTGCCAATATTGCAATACCCTGGATCTGGTGTCCACACAGTTGCAGGCCAGATTTCATATTATCTGCTTACACATATATTTTTTTCTGGGGTGAAATTTACCTGCCAATATAGCAATACCCTGGATCTGGTGTCCCAGCAGTTGCAGGACCGATTTCATAGTGTTCGCTTACACATATATTTTGTTCTGGGGTTAAATTAACCTGCCAATATAGCAATACCCTGGATCTGGTGTCCCAGCAGTTGCAGGACAGATTTCATACTGTCAGCTTACACATATATTTTGTTCTGGGGTGAAATAAACCTGCCAATATAGCAATACCCTGGATCTGGTGTCCCAGCAGTTGCAGGACCGATTTCATAGTGTCCGCTTACACATATATTTTGTTCTGGGTTTAAATTAACCTGCCAATATAGCAATACCCTGGATCTGGTGTCCAAACAGTTGCAGGCCAGATTTCATTGTGTCCGCTTACACATATATTTTTTTCTGGGGTGAAATTTACCTGCCAATATAGCAATACCCTGGATCTGGTGTCCAAGCAGTTGCAGGCCAGATTTCATATTGTCCGCTTACACATATATTTTTTTCTGGGGTGAAATTAACCTGCCAATATAGCAATACCCTGAATCTGGTATCCAAGCAGTTGCAGGACATATGCTATAGTATCCGCTTACTCATATATTTTGTTCTGGGGTGAAATTAACCTGCCAATATAGCAATACCCTGGATCTGGTGTCCCAGCAGTTGCAGGACCGATTTCATAGGGTCCGCATACAAATATAGTTTGTTCTGGGGTTAAATTAACCTGCCAATATAGCAATACCCTGGATCTGGTGTCCAAACAGTTGCAGGCCAGATTTCATAGTGTCTGCTTACACATATATTTTTTTTCTGGGGTGAAATTAACCTGCCAATATAGCAATACCCTGGATCTGGTGTCCAAGCAGCTGCAGGACATATTTTATAGTATCCGCTTACACATATATTTTGTTCTGGGGGGAAATTAACCTGCCAATATAGAAATTCCCTGGATCAGGTGTCCCAGTAGTTGCAGGACCGATTTCATAGTATCTGCTTACACATATATTTTGTTCTGGGGTTAAATTAACCTGCCAATATAGCAATACCCTGGATCTGGTGTCCCAGCAGTTGCAGGACAGATTTCATAGTGTCAGCTTACACATTTATTTTGTTCTGGGGGGAAATTAACCTGCCAATATAGCAATACCCTGGATCTGGTGTCCCAGCAGTTGCAGGACCGATTTCATAGTGTCTGCTTACACATATATTTTGTTCTGGGGTTAAATTAACCTGCCAATATAGCAATACCCTGGATCTGATGTCCAAACTGTTGCAGGCCAGATTTAATAGTGTCCGCTTACACATATATTTTTTCTGGGGTGAAATTAACCTGCCAATATAGCAATACCCTGGATCTGGTGTACAAGCAGTTGCAGGACATATTTTATAGTATCAACTTACTCATATATTTTGTTCTGGGGTGAAATTACCCTGCCAATATAGCAATACCCTGGATCTGGTGTCCCAGCAGTTGCAGGACCGATTTCATAGTGTCCGCTTACACATATATTTTTTTCTGGTGTTAAATTAACCTGCCAATATAGCAATACCCTGGATCTGGTGTCCAAACAGTTGCAGGCCAGATTTCATAGTGTCCGCTTACACATATATTTTTTCTGGGGTGAAATTAACCTGCCAATATAGCAATACTCTGGATCTGGTGTCCAAGCAGCTGCAGGACATATTTTATAGTATCCGCTTACACATATATTTTGTTCTGGGGTGAAATTACCCTGCCAATATAGAAATACCCTGGATCTGGTGTCCCAGCAGTTGCAGGACCGATTTCATAGTATCCGCTTACACATATATTTTGTTCTGGGGTGAAATTAACCTGCCAATATCGCAATACCCTGGATATGGTGTCCCAGCAGTTGCAGGCCAGATTTCATAGTGTCCGCTTACACATATATTTTTTTCTGCGGTGAAATTAACCTGCCAATATAGCAATACCCTGGATCTGGTGTCCAAACAGTTGCAGGCTAGATCTCATAGTGTCCGCTTACACATATATTTTGTTCTGGGGTTAAATTAACCTGCCAATATAGCAATACCCTGGATCTGGTGTCTGAACAGTTGCAGGCCAGATTTCATAGTGTTCGCTTACACATATATTTTTTTCTGGGGTGAAATTAACCTGCCAATATAGCAATACCCTGGATCTGGTGTCCAAGCAGCTGCAGGATATATTTTATAGTATCCGCTTACACATATATTTTATTCTGGGGTGAAATTACCCTGCCAATATAGAAATACCCTGGATCTGGTGTCCCATCAGTTGCAGGACCGATTTCATAGTGTCCGCTTACACATATATTTTGCTCTGGGGTTAAATTAACCTGCCAATATAGCAATACCCTGGATCTGGTGTCCCAGCAGTTGCAGGACAGATTTCATAGTGTCAGCTTACACATATATTTTGTTCTGGGGTGAAATTAACCTGCCAATATAGCAATACCCTGGATCTGGTGTCCAAACAGTTGCAGGCCAGATTTCATAGTGTCCGCATACACATATATTTTTTTCTGGGGTGAAATTTACCTGCCAATATAGCAATACCCTGGATCTGGTGTCCAAACTGTTGCAGGCCAGATTTCATAGTGTCCGCTTACACATATATTTTGTTCTGGGGTTAAATTAACCTGCCAATATAGCAATACCCTGGATCTGGTGTCCGAACAGTTGCAGGCCAGATTTCATAGTGTTCGCTTACACATATATTTTTTTCTGGGGTGAAATTAACCTGCCAATATAGCAATACCCTTGATCTGGTGTCCAAGCAGCTGCAGGATATATTTTATAGTATCCGCTTACACATATATTTTATTCTGGGGTGAAATTACCCTGCCAATATAGAAATACCCTGGATCTGGTGTCCCATCAGTTGCAGGACCGATTTCATAGTGTCCGCTTACACATATATTTTGCTCTGGGGTTAAATTAACCTGCCAATATAGCAATACCCTGGATCTGGTGTCCCAGCAGTTGCAGGACAGATTTCATAGTGTCAGCTTACACATATATTTTGTTCTGGGGTGAAATTAACCTGCCAATATAGCAATACCCTGGATCTGGTGTCCAAACAGTTGCAGGCCAGATTTCATAGTATCCGCATACACATATATTTTTTTCTGGGGTGAAATTTACCTGCCAATATAGCAATACCCTGGATCTGGTGTCCAAACTGTTGCAGGCCAGATTTCATAGTGTCCGCTTACACATATATTTTTTTCTGGGGTGAAATTAACCTGCCAATATAGCAATACCCTGGATCTGGTGTCCGAGCAGTTGCAGGACATATTTTATAGTATCCGCTTACTCATATATTTTGTTGTGGTGTGAAATTACCCTGCCAATATAGCAATACCCTGGATCTGGTGTCCAAACAGTTGCAGGACCGATTTCTTAGTGGCCGCTTACACATAAATTTTTTTCTGGGGTGAAATTAACCTGCCAATATAGCAATACCCTGGATCTGGTGCTCAAACAGTTGCAGGCCAGATTTCATAGTGTCCGCTTACACATATATTTTGTTCTGGGGTGAAATTAACCTGCCAATATAGCAATACCCTGGATCTGGTGTCCAAACAGTTGCAGGCCAGATTTCATAGTGTCCGCTTACACATAAATTTTTTTATGGGGTGAAATTAACCTGCCAATATAGCAATACCCTGGATCTGGTGCTCAAACAGTTGCAGGCCAGATTTCATAGTGTCCGCTTACACATATATTTTGTTCTGGAGTGAAATTAACCTGCCAATATAGCAATACCCTGGATCTGGTGTCCAAACAGTTGCAGGCTAGATTTCATAGTGTCCGCTTACACATATATTTTTTTCTGGGGTTAAATTAACCTGCCAATATAGCAATACCCTGGATCTGGTGTCCAAACAGTTGCAGGCCAGATTTCATAGTGTCCGCTTACACATATATTTTGTTCTGGGGTGAAATTAACCTGCCAATATAGCAATACCCTGGATCTGGTGTCCAAACAGTTGCAGTCTAGATTTCATAGTGTCTGCTTATGCTTACACATATATTTTTTTCTGGGGTGAAATTAACCTGCCAATATAGCAATACCCTGGATCTGGTGTCCAAACTGTTGCAGGCAGGATTTCATAGTGTCCACTTACACATATATTTATTTCTGGGGTTAAAATAACCTGCCAATATAGCAATACCCTGGATCTGGTCTCCCAGCAGTTGCAGGACAGATTTCATAGTGTCCGCTTACACATATATTTTGTTCTGGGGTGAAATTACCCTGCCAATATAGGAATACCCTGGATCTGGTGTCCCAGCAGTTGCAGGACCGATTTCATAGTGTCAGCTTACACATATATTTTGTTCTGGGGTTAAATTAACCTGCCAATATAGCAATACCCTGGATCTGGTGTCCCAGCAGTTGCAGGACAAATTTCATAGTATCCGCTTACACATATATTTTGTTCTGGGGTTAAATTAACCTGCCAATATAGCAATACCCTGGATCTGGTGTCCAAGCAGTTGCAGGACAGATTTCATAGTGTCAGCTTTCACATATATTTTGTTCTGGGGTTAAATTAACCTGCCAATATAGCAATACCCTGGATCTGGTGTCCCAGCAGTTGCAGGCCAGATTTCATAGTGTCTGCTTACACATATATTTTTTTATGGGGTGAAATTAACCTGCCAATATAGCAATACCCTGGATCTGGTGTCCCAGCAGTTGCTGGACAGATTTCATAGTGTCAGCTTACACATATATTTTGTTCTGGGGTTAAATTAACCTTCTAATATAGCAATACCCTGGATCTGGTGTCCCAGCAGTTGCAGGACCGATTTCATAGTGTCCGCTTACACATATATTTTGTTCTGGGGTTAAATTAACCTGCCAATATAGCAATACCCTGGATCTGGTGTCCAAACAGTTGCAGGCCAGATTTCATAGTGTCTGCTTACACATATATTTTTTTCTGGGGTGAAATTAACCTGCCAATATAGCAATACCCTGGATCTGGTGTCCAAACAGTTGCAGGCCAGATTTCATAGTGTCCGCTTGCACATATATTTTTTTCTGTGGTGAAATTAACCTGCCAATATAGCAATACCCTGGATCTGGTGTCCAAACAGTTGCAGGCCAGATTTCATAGTGTCCGCTTACACATATATTTTTTTCTGGGGTGAAATTAACCTGCCAATATAGCAATACCCTTGATCTGGTGTCCAAACAGTTGCAGGCCAGATTTCATAGTGTCCGCTTACACATATATTTTTTTCTGTGGTGAAATTAACCTGCCAATATAGCAATACCATTGATCTGGTGTCCAAGCAGTTGCAGGACATATTTTTTAGTATCCGCTTACACATATATTTTGTTCTGGGGTGAAATTACCCTGCCAATATAGCAATACCTTGGATCTGGTGCCCCAGCAGTTGCATGACCGATTTCATAGTGTTCGCTTACACATATATTTTGTTCTGGGGTGAAATTAACCTTCCAACATAGCAATACCTTGAATCTGGTGTCCCAGCAGTTGCATGATAGATTTCATAGTGTCCGCTTACACATATATTTTGTTCTGGGGTGAAATTAACCTTCCAACATAGCAATACCCTGAATCTGGTGTCCCAGCTGTTGCAGGCCAAGTGTAAATCTGTCCATAAAAGGATACCTTTCATCCAGGGCCTAAATACTAGCCCTAAAAGAGATATTCCCCTAAATCAGTGGTTACTGATGTGCCTGGATTAGTGCAATACGCTAGATAAACAAATAGGTGCCTGTAAAAAAAGGCCTAAATTTGAAATCAATACATTGGGCCAAATATTTTATTCCTTATTGTGGTGCTTGGTGAACGGTAACAATGAGGAAAACATCTAGTAAGGGAAGCGGACGCGGTCGTGGTGGTGTTAGTGTAACCTCTGGTGCTGGGAGAGGACGTGGCCATTCTGCCACAGCCACACGTTCTAGTGAACCAACTACCTCAGGTTCCAGTACCTGCCAGAATTTCAGCGATATTTGGTGGGGCCCAATGCCGTTTTAAGGATGGTAAGGCCTGAGCAGGTACAGGCGCTAGTCAATCGGGTGGCCGACAGTGGATCCAGCATGTTCACAACATTATCTCCCACCCAGTCTTCTGCAGAAAGCGCACAGGTGGCACCTGAAAACCAAGCCCATATGTCTGTCACATCACCCCCATGCATATAAGGGAAACTGTCAGAGCCTCAAGTTATGCAGCAGTCTCTTATGCGGTTTGAAGACTCTGCTGGCATGGTTTCCCAAGGAAATCCACCTAGCCCTTCCCCAGTGGAGTCCGCACGTCTCTGATGATGACGAAACACAGGTGCCATCTGCTGCGTCTTTCTGCAGTGTGCAGACCGAACAGGAGGTCAGGGAGGAAGACTGTGTGGAAGACGATGCAGGGGACGATGAGGTCCTAGACCCCACATGGAATGAAGGTCGTGCCACTGACTTTCATAGTTCAGAGGAAGAGGCAGTGGTGAGACCGATCCAACAGCGTAGCAAAAGAGGGAGCAGTGGGCAAAAGCAGAACAGCCGCCGCCAAGAGATTTCGCCTGATACTGGCCACCGCCACCAGGGACGGAGCACACCAAAGGCAGCTTCAAGGAGTTCCCTGGCATGGCACTTCTTTAAACAATGTGCTGACGACAAGACCCGAGTGGTTTGCATGCTGTGCCATCAGACCCTGAAGCGAGGCATTAATGTTCTGAACCTTAGCACAACCAGCATGACCAGGCATCTACATGCAAAGCATGAACTGCAGTGGAGTAAACACCTTAAAAGCAAGGAACTCACTCAGGCTCCCCCTGCTCCCTCTTCTGCTGCTGCCTCGGCCTCTTCCTCAGCCTCTGGAGGAACGTTGGCACCTGCCGCCCACCAAACAGAGGATGTGCCACCGACACCACCACCTGCGTCAACAAGCATCTCCACCATGTCACACGGCAGCGTTCAGCTCTCCATCTCACAAACCTTGGAGAGAAAGCGTAAATTCCCACCTAGCCATCCTCGAGCCCTGGGCCTGAATGCCAGCATTTCTAAACTACTGGCCTTTGAAATGCTGTCATTCAGGCTGGTGGACACAGACAGCTTCAAACAGCTGATGTCCATGGCTGTCCCACAGTATGTTGTTCCCAGCCGCCACTACTTCTCCAAGACAGCCGTGCCTTCCCTGCACAACCAAGTATCCGATAAAATCAAGTGTGCACTGCGCAACGCCATAAGCACGGCCAGGGACGCTATATCTCCCTAACTGCACACTGGGTAAATGTAGTGGCGGCTGGGCCCCAGGCGGAGAGTTCCTTGGCGCATGTCCTTCCGCCGCCAAGGATCACAGGGCATCATTCTTTGCCTCCTGTAGCCTCCTCCTCCTACTCGGCTTCCTCCTCCTCCTCTGCTTCCACCAGCTCATCCAGTCAGCCACACACCTTCACCACCAACTTCAGCACAGCCCGGGGTAAACGTCAGCAGGCCATTCTGAAACTCATATGTTTGGGGGACAGGCCCCACACTGCGCAGGAGTTGTGGCGGGGTATTGAACAACCGACCGACCAGTGGTTGCTGTCGGTGGGCCTCAAGCCCGGCCTGGTGGTGTGCGATAATGGGCGAAATCTCGTGGCAGCTCTGGGACTAGCCGGTTTGACGCACATCCCTTGCCTGGCGCATGTGCTGAATTTGGTGGTGCAGAAGTTCATTCACAACTACCCCAACATGTCAGAGCTGCTGCATAAACTGAGGGCCGTCTGTGCGCGCTTCCGGCGTTCACATCCTGCCGCTGCTCGCCTGTCTGCGCTACAGCGGAACTTCGGCCTTCCCGCTCACCGCCTCATATGCGACGTGCCCACCAGGTGGAACTCCACCTTGCACATGCTGGAGAGACTGTGCGAGCAGCAGCAGGCCATAGTGGAGTTTCAGCTGCAGCACGCATTGCTGGTCAGTCGCACTGAGGAACAGCACCACTTCACCACCAATGATTGGGCCTCCATGCAAGACCTGTGTGCCCTGTTGCGCTGTTTCGAGTACTCCACCAACATGGCCAGTGGCGATAACACCGTTATCAGCGTTACAATACAACTTCTATGTCTCCTTGAGAAAACGCTTAGGGCGATGATGGAAGAGGAGGTGGCCCAGGAGGAGGAGGAGGAGGATGAGGGGTCATTTTTAGCACTTTCAGGCCAGTCTGTTAGAAGTGGCTCAGAGGGAGGTTTTTGCAACAGCAGAGGCCAGGTACAAATGTGGCCAGCCAGGGCCCACTACTGGAGGACGAGGAGGATGAGGAGGAGGTGGAGGAGGATGAGGATGAAGCAGGTTCACAGCGGGGTGGCACCCGACACAGCTCAGGCCCATCACTGGTGCGTGTCTGGGGGGATACGGAGGACGATGATGATACGCCTCCCACAGAGGACAGCTTGTCCTTACCTCTGGGGAGCCTGGCACACATGAGCGACTACATGCTGCAGTGCCTGCGCAACGACAGCAGAGTTGCCCACATTTTAACGTGTGGGGACTACTGGGTTGCCACCCTGCTGGATCCCCGGTACAAAGACAATGTGCCCACCTTACTTCCTGCACTGGAGCGTGATAGGAAGATGCGCGAGTTCAAGCGCACGCTGGTAGAGGCGCTCCTGCATTCCCAAATGTCACAGGGGAACAGGTGGAAGCCCAAAGCGAAGGCAGAGGAGGAGCAAGAGGTCGCCAACGCAGCAGTGTCACGGCCAGCTCTTCTGAGGGCAGGGTTAGCATGTCAGAAATGTGGAAAAGTTTTGTCTCCACGCCACAGCTAACTGCACAACCACCTGATACGGAACGTGTTAGCAGGAGGCAGCATTTCACTAACATGGTTGAACAGTACTTCTGCACACCCCTCCACGTACTGACTGATGGATCGGCCCCATTCAACTTCTGGGTTTCCAAATTGTCCACGTGGCCAGAGTTAGCATTTTATGCCTTGGAGGTGCTGGCTTGCCCAGCGGCCAGTGTTTTGTCTGAACGTGTATTCAGCACGGCAGGGGGCGTCATTACTGACAAACGCAGCCACCTGTCCACAGCCAACGTGGACAAGCTGACGTTCATAAAAATGAACCAGGCATGGATCCCACAGGACCTGTGCCTCCCTTGTGCAGAATAAACATTTATAACTGCCTCCCCATCAACCATGTATTCTTGTACTCCGGGGCACTTCTTTATTGAATCCTCATTTTTTTAACTTTACCATGATCTTGCGGTGCAACCCAAAGTTGAATGAACCTCTCCTCTGTCTGGGTGCTGGTCCGAAATAACTGAGAGTGGCCTTCTCCGTTGGTGGTTGATATGACGCATGATTCTTTGCTGTGGGACCTGTATCCTCTGTCTGGGTGCTGGTCCAAAATAAATGAGAGTGGCCTTCTCCGGTGGTGGTTGATATGACGCATGATTACTTGCTGTGGGACCTGTATCCTCTGTCTGGGTGCTGGTCCAAAATAAATGAGAGTGGCCTTCTCCGTTGGTGGTTGATATGACGCATGATTCCTTGATGTGGGACTTCTCTCCTCTGTCTGGGTGCTGGTCCGAACTAAATGAGAGTGGCCTTCTCTGTTGGTGGTTGATATGACGCATGATTCCTTGCTGTGGGACCTCTCTCCTCTGTCTGGGTGATGGGCCGAAATAACTGAAAGTGGCCTTCTCCAGTGGTGGGTGATATGACGCATGATTCCTTGCTGTGGGACCTCTCTCCTCTTTCTGGGTGCTCGGCCTAAATAACTGAAAGTGGCCTTCTCCAGTGGTGGTTGATATGACGCATGATTCCTCGCTGTGGGACCTCTCTCCTCTATCTGGGTGCTGGGCCGAAATAACTGAGAGTGGCCTTCTCCAGTGGTGGATGATATGACGCATGATTCCCTGCTGTGGGACGTCTCTCCTCTGTCTGGGTGCTGGGCCGAAATAACTGAGAGTGGCCTTCTCCGGTGTTGGTTGATATGACGCATGATTCCTTGCTGTGGGACCTCTCTCCTCTGTCTGGGTGATGGGCCGAAATAACTGAGAGTGGCCTTCTCCGGTGGTGGGTGATATGATGCATGATTCCTTGCTGTGGGACCTCTCTCCTCTATCTGGGTGCTGGGGCCGAAATAACTGAAAGTGGCCTTCTCCAGTGGTGGGTGATATGACGCATGATTCCTTGCTGTGGAACCTGTATCCTCGGTCTGGGTACTGGGCCGAAATAACTGAAAGTGGCCTTCTCCATTGGTGGGTGATATGACGCATAATTCCTTGCTTTGGAACCTGTATCCTCGGTCTGGGTGCTGGGCCGAAATAACTGAAAGTGGCCTTCTCCAGTGGTTGGTGATATTACGCATGATTCCTTGCTGTGAGACCTGTATCCTCTGTCTGGGTGCTGGTCCAAAATAAATGAGAGTGGCCTTCTCCGTTGGTGGTTGATATGATGCATGATTCCTTGATGTGGGACCTCTCTCCTCTGTCTGGGTGCTGGTCCGAACTAAATGAGAGTGGCCTTCTCCGTTGGTGGTTGATATGACGCATGATTCCTTGCTGTGGGACCTCTCTCCTCTGTCTGGGTGCTGGTCCAAAATAAATGAGAGTGGCCTTCTCCGTTGGTGGTTGATATGACGCTGATGATCTCCTTGACTGTGAGGACCTCTCTCTCCTCTGTCTGGGTGCTGGTCCAAAATAAATGAGAGTGGCCTTCTCCGGTGGTGGTTGATATGACGCATGATTCCTTGATGTGGGACCTCTCTCCTCTGTCTGGGTGCTGGTCCGAACTAAATGAGAGTGGCCTTCTCCGTTGCTGGTTGATATGACGCATGATTCCTTGCTGTGGGACCTGTATCCTCTGTCTGGGTGCTGGTCCAAAATAAATGAGAGTGGCCTTCTCCGTTGGTGGTTGATATGACGCATGATTCCTTGATGTGGGACCTCTCTCCTCTGTCTGGGTGCTGGTCCGAACTAAATGAGAGTGGCCTTCTCCGTTGCTGGTTGATATTACGCATGATTCCTTGCTGTGAGACCTGTATCCTCTGTCTGGGTGCTGGTCCAAAATAAATGAGAGTGGCCTTCTCCGTTGGTGGTTGATATGATGCATGATTCCTTGATGTGGGACCTCTCTCCTCTGTCTGGGTGCTGGTCCGAACTAAATGAGAGTGGCCTTCTCCGTTGGTGGTTGATATGACGCATGATTCCTTGCTGTGGGACCTCTCTCCTCTGTCTGGGTGCTGGTCCAAAATAAATGAGAGTGGCCTTCTCCGTTGGTGGTTGATATGACGCATGATTCCTTGATGTGGGACCTCTCTCCTCTGTCTGGGTGCTGGTCCAAAATAAATGAGAGTGGCCTTCTCCGGTGGTGGTTGATATGACGCATGATTCCTTGCTGTGGGACCTCTCTCCTCTGTCTGGGTGCTGGGCCGAAATAACTGAGAGTGGCCTTCTCCGGTGGTGGTTGATATGACGCATGATTCCTTGATGTGGGACCTCTCTCCTCTGTCTGGGTGCTGGTCCGAACTAAATGAGAGTGGCCTTCTCCAGTGGTGGGTGATATGACGCATGATTCCTTGCTGTGGGACCTCTCTCCAATTCATATTGGTTAATTTTTATTTATTTTATTTTATTTTAATTCATTTCCCTATCCACATTTGTTTGCAGGGGATTTACCTACATTTTGCTGCCTTTGGCAGCCCTCTAGCCCTTTCCTGGACTATTTTACAGCCTTTTTAGTGCCTAAAAGTTCGGGTCCCCATTGACTTCAATGGGGTTCGGGTTCGGGATAAAGTTTGGCTCGAGTTCAAATCTCGAAACCGAACATTTTCGTGAAGTTCGGCCGAACTTCTCGAACCCGAACATCCAGGTGTTCGCTCATCTCTACTTAAGATACCACTTTAGTGGAAACTCCATATAATTAACATTTTGGAAAGAATTTATTTAGGTGTGTACTGACCACTTTGACCCCACAAGTGTTTCATAGCATTTATAAATACTTGGCTGTGAAAATCAAATATTTTTTTTATTTTATAAAATGTTTTTTTAGCCCCAGATTTTTCATTTTCAGAATGGGTAACTTGAGAAAAAGGACCCCACAATTTTTTATGTGATTTCTACTGTATATGTCAAAACCCCACATGTGGTTGTAAACTGCTATATGGGCACACTGCAGGACTTATGCTGTATTGTACTGCATTGAGTCTGTCAGTGTATTTCTGGGGGCTCGGTCTCATAGGCTTGCACAGCTGGAAGGCTCTAATGGCATGGGACTGCCATAGCAGCCATCGGGCCCCCGTCACCGCAGTGCGATGAACCCATTGGGGTGAGAAAGGGAGCCCCTCCCTCTGTAAACACCATAGATGTTGCAATCAAGTTTAACCACGGCATCTAATGGCCAACGGATACAGCAATCAGTAACAACCGCTGATCAAGCAGGAGCAGTTTCAGCACCTGCCCTATCGGCACACCATACATGTACGGAGTGTGAAGGGAAGTCACTTCCTGCTGTGCTATACATGTACAGTGCATGTTGGGAAGGCGATAAAGCCAAGGTTTTTTGGAACCCACTGATGGGCATTTTGGGAGGTATTTTATTGGGTACACTGTATCATTAGTTTCATAAAATGAGGTTATAGATTTGATTTGATTTTTGAAACAAAACACTGCTGACATTTGTGAGGACTTCCATGCCAAATACCAAATTGCCTACTTAGCGCTATTTCAAATCCTATAATTTATTTACTAACATCAAAAGAAGAAGAGGGAATTTGCCGCCATACTCATTTTCAAGAAAGCAAACATAAAATTATTTTTACTTGTCTTGCCAAGTTTAAAAAAGAGTGACATGGGTGGACATCTTTGCAGATGGCAGTGCCAGGATATAATTTGAGCTACAGGCAAAGTACTTCAGCTGGTGGGAATTCTAATATTTAAAAGTAATCACTTTAAAATTATACAAAATGGATTTAAAATTACACAAATTAATATGTGTGCTTCAGGGATTTATTCTGTATGACTTTTGTTTGACAGGTGTTGAAGCCAGAAATAAAGAAAGAAGTATTGAATATATCACCATGTACAATATAGTTATGCACAGGGCTGATGGCTAGGCAGTTAGCTGGAAAATGTGTACTAAAAGTATAGTTAGTTCATTAGCGGTCCATGAATGTAAGATATGAGTATATACACAAAGTCAGAAAGATGTAACAGACTGATATCTACTGTACTGTGTATAATTAAAGGGGTTTTACCCATGAAAAATATTCTACATTTTACAAACTAACAGCTGCATCTGAATAGTTTTGTAATTGCATGTAATTAAAAATTAACTATAACCACAGTTATTCAATTAAATATAACTGTATGGCACCACCTGCTGTCTTTTTTTTAATTATTTTTCTGTCCACCTTAATAACTTCACTGAACTGTCACCTTACCTGCCAGATCTTGCTGTGGCAGTTATAGGGAAAGAGCTGCAGCAGAAACATGCCCCCTGTGAAAGGGCACACCTCGTGAGCTGCCAGCATGAATAAAATCTAGCAGAGCAATTGGGGCAAGCCTACTCTAAATTTTCTGCTCAAAAATTGGTGAGCGAGTAAATGGACAGAATACTGAGAATACATGACCACCCTCCATTTTCTGCTAGCCAGGGCTTGACTCATTTTTGGAAACCTCATAACAATCGATAAAAAAAAAACTGTGCATGCACAGCTGCTTACTTTCCATTTATGGTGGGGCCCCATCCAGTGGTGGTATCTACACCTTTTGGACATTTATGGCAATTCCCGGGGTCAGCAATCTCTGACACTCCAGCTGTTGAGAACACTACAACTCCCATCATACTCCATTCAGTTCTGTGGGAGGTCTAAGAACAGTCGAGCAAGTGTGCATGCTAGGAGTTGTAATTTCACAACAGCTGGAGTGCTGACCCCTGGCATAAACTATCAATAAACGATAAACCATAAACATCCAGATGGAACAACCTCTTTAAATAAAGGAAAACATTACAATTTAAGGGCTCATTCAGACGGCCGTATGAATGAGTCCGCATCCTGAGTGGGGACCCATTCATTTCAATGGGGCCCCAAAAGATGCGGAGCGTACAACGTGTGCTGTCTGCATCTGTGGTTCCGATCCACGGCCCTGCAAAAAAGGTAGAGCATGTCCTATTCTTGTCCAAGGACAAGAATTTACATTTTCTATTATAATTTTGGCTATGTGTGGTCCACAAATTGCGGAATGCACATGGCCTGTATCAGTATTTTGCAAATCCGCAAAACACTACGGTCATGTGAATGAACCATAATAGTGTACAAAAAACAGAAAGTTCTCCATAACAACCTAAATTTTTGAATTTAACTCATGAGTATACAGAGGATTTGGAGCTCTGCTCTGTCTTGTGGTACCAGGCACAAAGATAGACCAGATATCAGAAGATCATTTATGACTTGTATGTTGTGAGGTGGGACCTCCATGTTTCGGCCTCCTTACCTGCTTGTTTTTCCAGCACATCCCTCAGTTGAGATATCAGGAATTTGGAGGTGAAATGAATAATACTTTAAGCTCTTTGTCATGTTCCTCAGACTCTTCCTAAAATGTTTTCGGTATGGCAGAGCATATTATTCTGCTGAAAGAGGCCACTGCCATTAAGGAATGTTGCTGCCATTGTTGGTCTTCAGCAATGTTTAGATAGGTGGTACATGTCAAAGTAACATTCACGTGAAAGCCAAGACCTAAAGTTTTCCAACAGAACAGCATCCAATGCATTACTCCGCCTCTGCCAGATTGCATTCAGCCTATAATGTATCCTGTTTCTATTTGTTCCTCAGGTAAGCAAAAAACAAAAAATGCAATTCACCCAGACCAGGTCATCTTCTTCCATTTAAGTAATTTCTTATACTCACTTTGCTATTGTTTTTGCTTGTGGTGGTAGACAGGAGTCTGCTTGATCACTGAGTGGTCTGAGCATACTCAGCTACATTTGCTGCAAGCTTAGATGCGCTGTGTGTCCTGACAGTTTCTCTCAGACCCAGTGCTAACTTTTTCTGCAGTGTGTGCTACATTATCAATAGTGTTGAGCGAACAGTTCGAGAATCGGGTTCGGGTCCGGTGTTCGTCGATTTGTTCCCGCTTTCTGAAGGGCTGCACAGCAGCCAATCAGCTAGCGTTTTACTTCTTGCCCTAAGAGCCCATCACAGCCATGCCTACTAATGGCATGGCTGTGATTGGTCAAGTGCAGCATGTGACCCAGCCTCTATTTAAGCTGGAGTCACGTAGCGCCGCACGTCACACTGCTCTGATTAGTGTAGGGAGAGGACGCAGCTTCTGTGAGGGCGAGATAGGCAGGGATAAAGAAGTGAATGATCTACCTTTCTACACCTGTGCATCAGAACAACTCAGCTGAGCTGTTCACTGAAAGTCACTATTTTGTTTAGACTGGCCAGAGCGATTTTTACTGGCACATGTAACTGGGCTGACCGGCGGTGGCCATTTTGGGACTTGTGGTGCGCCAGCACAAGCTGCCACAAAGTCTAAACCAAAGCTCCAAAGAAGTGAAAAATCTACACCTGTGAATCAGAACAACAGCGATTCAGCTGCTCAGTCAAAGTCTATTTTTTTTCTGGCTGGGCAGACCGTTTTCTGGCACATGTTACTGGGCTGATAGGCGGCGGCCATTTTGGACTTGTGGTGCTACAGCAAAGCTGCCACAACGTCCATTAATCTCATGTAATAGTCGATTTTTTCATAGATATACTACATCAGGGGTTTGGCTGTGCTTGTGTCACCCATACTAACTGCAAAGATATTTAATATATCAGTGGTGAAACTGAAAGTAACCCACTTGGATAGCAAATCCCATGAATGTGCTGTTCCAGCTAGGCTAGCCAGTGCCACTACAGCCAAGTCCAATACTGTCAGCCAGAAATATTTTTTTTTTATGTGCCAGAAATATAAATTAAAAAAGCTTTCACCGTGATAATAAAATTATTCTGGTGTTAGACCAGAAGAAGCACTCCTGTTGTAATTAATACTGTAAAAAGGCTTAGGCAATATTTCTCCCAGTGTGGGAAATTTATCTAGCAAAACTAGCATTTTAAAAATTCCGGTGTTCTGAAATACCAGCAGTCCTCTTGTAATTAATACCGCAAAAGGCATTATATCGTCCAGTGTTGTAATTTTGGTGAAAAAAGGCCAATTTAATCAATCTGGTGTTAGTTAGACCAGAAACACTAGGCCTCACGTTTTTACTCCTGTAAAAGGAATTATATCTCCCGTGTGGGAATCTATGTACCAAAACTAGCATTTTAAAAATTCTGGTGTCCAATTTGCAGCAGTTTTCTTGTAATTAATACCGGAAAAAGGAATTATATCTTCCAGTGTGGGAATTTATGTACACAAACTAGCATTTTAAAAATTCTGGTGTCCAATTAGCAGCAGTCTTCTTGTAATTAATACCTGAAAAAGGCATTACATTGTCCAGTGTTGTAATTTTGGTGAAAAAAAGGCACAATTAATCAATCTGGTGTTAGTTACACCAGAAACAGTAGGCAGCACGTTTTTACTCCTGTAAAAAGGAATTAATACCGGAAAAACGCATTACATTGTCCAGTGTTGTAATTTTGGTGAAAAAAAGGCCAATTTAATCAATCTGGTGTTAGTTACACCAGAAACAGTAGGCCGCACGTTTTTACTCCTGTAAAAAGGAATTATATCTCCCCGTGTGGGAATCTATGTACCAAAACTAGCATTTAAAAAATTCTGGTGTCCAATTTGCAGCAGTTTTCTTGTAATTAATACCGGAAAAAGGAATTATATCTTCCAGTGTGGGAATTTTGAGGCTAAAAAATAATATATTTTATTGTGGTGCGAGTTGAATCGCAACAATGAGGAAACATTCTATTAAGGGATGAGGACGCGGTCGTGGTGGTGTCCGTGGAGCCTCTGTTGCTGGCAGTGGACGTGGCCGTTCGGCCTCAGGCGCACAAAGTAGTGAACCAACTCCCTCAAGTAGCCGGCAGAATTTACAGCGATATTTGGTGGGGCCCAATGCCGTTATGAGGATGGTAAGGCCTGAACAGGTACAGGCATTAGTCGATTGGGTGGCCGACAGTGCTTCCAGCACGTTCACCACATTGTCTTCCGCCCAGTCTTCTGCGGAAAGCGCACAGGTGGCACCTGAAAACCAAGCCCATCAGTCTGTCACATCACCCCCATGCATATCAGGGAAACTGGCTGAGCCTCAAGTTATGCAGCAGTCTCTTATTCTGTTTGAAGACTCTGCTCCCACGGTTTTCCAGGGGCGTCCACCTAGCCCTTCCCCAGCGGTGGAAGACATTCCATGCACTGACGCACAACCACTTATGTATCCAGATGATGAGGACATGTGAATACCACCACAGCAGAGTGACCGAGTCTCTGATGATGACGAAACACTGGTGCCCACTGCCGCGTCTTATTGCAGTGTGCAGATTGAACAGGAGGAGGTCAGGAAGGAAGACTGGGTGGAAGACAATGCAGAGGACGATGAGGTCTTAGACCCCACATGGAGTGAAGGTCGTACCGCTGACTTAAATAGTTCAGAGGAAGAGGCAGTGGTGAGACCGAGACAACAGCGAAGCCAAAGAGGGAGCAGGGGGCAAAAGCAGAACAGCCGCCGTCCAGAGAGTTCGCCTGCTATTGGCCAGCGCCAACAGGGACCCAGCACCCCAAAGGCATCTTCAAGGAGTTCCCTGGCATGGCACTTCTTCAAACAATGTGCTGACGACAAGACCCGAGTGGTTTGCACGCTGTGCCATCAGACCCTGAGGCGAGGCATTAACGTTCTTAACCTGAGCACCACCTGCATGATCAGGCATCTACATGCAAAGCATGAACTGCAGTGGAGTACACACCTTAAAAACAAGGAACCCGCTCAGGCTCCCCCTGCTCCCTCTAGCGCTGCTGCCTCGGCTTCCGCCTCAAGAGGAATGTTGCCATCTGCCGAGCAGCAAACAGAGGATGTGCCACCGACACCACCACCACCACCGCCACCGTTACCTAGCGTCTCCACTATTTCACACAGCAACGTTCAGCTCTCCATCTCTCAAACCTTTGAGAGGAAGCGCAAATTCCCACCTAGTCACCCTCGAGCCCTTGGCCTGAATGCCAGCATTTCGAAACTACTGGCCTTTGAAATGCTGTCATTTCGGCTGGTGGACACAGACAGCTTCAAACAGCTGATGGCCATGGCTGTCCCCCAGTATGTGGTTCCCAGCTGCCACTACTTCTCCAAGACAGCCGTGCCTTCCCTGCACATGCAAGTGTCCGATAAAATCAAGTGTGCACTGCGCAACGCCATTTGTGGCAAGGTCCACCTAACCACAGATACGTGGACCAGTAAGCACGGCCTGGGACGCTATATCTCCCTAACTGCACACTGGGTAAATGTAGTGGCAGCTGGGCCCCAGGCGGACAGTTCCTTGGCGCATGTCCTTCCGCCGCCAAGGATCACAGGGCATCATTCTTTGCCTCCTGTAGCCTCCTCCTCCTACTCGGCTTCCTCCTCCTCCTCTGCTTCCACCAGCTCATCCAGTCAGCCACACACCTTCACCACCAACTTCAGCACAGCCCGGGGTAAACGTCAGCAGGCCATTCTGAAACTCATATGTTTGGGGGACAGGCCCCACACCGCGCAGGAGTTGAGGTGGGGAATTGAACAACAGACCGACCAGTGGTTGCTGCTGGTGGGCCTCAAGCCCGGCCTGGTGGTGTGCGATAATGGGCGAAATCTCGTGGCAGCTCTGGGACTAGCCGGTTTGACGCACATCCCTTGCCTGGCGCATGTGCTGAATTTGGTGATGCAAAAGTTCATTCACAACTACCCAGACATGTCAGAGCTGCTGCATAAAGTGCGGGCCGTCTGTGCGCGCTTCCGGCGTTCACATGCTGCCGCTGCTCGCCTGTCAGCGCTACAGGGGAACTTCGGCCTTCCCGCTCACTGCCTCATATGCGACGTGCCCACCCGGTGGAACTCCACCTTGCACATGCTGGAGAGACTGTGCGAGCAGCAGCAGGCCATAGTGGAGTTTCAGCTGCAGCACGCACGGGTCAGTCGCACTGTGGAACAGCACCACTTCACCACCAATGATTGTGTGCCCTGTTGCGCTGTTTCGAGTACGCCACCAACATGGCCAGTGGCGATGCCACTGTTATCAGCGTGACAATACCAATTCTATGTCTCCTAGAGAATACAGTTAGGGCGATGATGGAAGAGGAGGTGGGCCAGGGCCAGGAGGAGGAGGAGGATGACGGGTCGTTTTTAGCTCATTTAGGCCAGTCTGTTAGAAGTGGCTCAGAGGGAGGTTTTTTGCAACAGCAGAGGGCAGGTACAAATGTGGCCAGCCAGGGACCACTACTGGAGGACGAGGAGGAGGTAGAGGAGGATGAGGATGAAGCAGGTTCACAGCGGGGTGGCACCCAGCACAGCGCAGGCACATCCCTGGTGCGTGGCTGGGGGGATACAGAGGATGATGACGATACGCCTCCCACAGAGGACGGCTTGTCCTTACCTCTGGGGAGCCTGGCACACATGAGCGATTACATGCTGCAGTGCCTGCGCAATGACAGCAGAGTTGCCCACATTTTAACGTGTGCTGACTACTGGGTGGCCACCCTGCTGGATCCATGGTACAAAGACAATGTGCCCATTTTACTTCCTGCACTGGAGCGTGATAGGAAGATGCGCGAGTACAAGCGCACGCTGGTAGACGCGCTCCTGAGAGCATTCCCAACTGTCACAGAGGAACAGGTGGAAGGCCAAGGCCAAGGCAGAGGAGGAGCTAGAGGTCGCCCACGCAGCAGTGTCACGGCCAGCTCCTCTGAGGGCAGGGTTAGCATGGCAGAAATGTGGAAAAGTTTTGTCTCCACGCCACAGCTAACTGCCCCACCACCTGATACGGAACGTGTTAGCAGGAGGCAACATTTCACTAACATGGTTGAACAGTATGTCTGCACACAACTAAACGTACTGACGGATTGTTCGGCCACATTTAACTTCTGGGTTTCCAAATTGTCCATGTGGCCAGAATTAGCATGTTATGCCTTGGAGGTGCTGTCCTGCCCGGCGGCCAGCGTTTTATCTGAACGTGTATTCAGCACGGCAGGGGGCGTCATTACTGACAAACGCAGCCGCCTGTCCGCAGCCAACGTGGACAAGCTGACGTTTATAAAAATGAACCAGGCATGGAACACAAGAACTGACCCTTCCTTGTGCAGAGTAGTCCATAATAACTGCCTTAAACCATGTTGTCTTGTACTCCTGGCCACTTCTTCATTGAAAAATCTATTTTTGAAATTAACTAGGATCTTGGGGTGCAACCCAGAGTTGAATGAACCCTCCCTCTGTCTGGGTGCCGGGGCCAAAGTACATGAAAGTGTCCTTCTCCTGTGCTGGGTGATATGAATGTTATACTTGTGCTGTCTGACATGTCTCCTTTGTGTGGGTGCAGGGGGCCAAAGTCACTGAAAGTGGCCTTCTCCTGTGGTGGGTGATCAAAATGCATGATTCTCTGCTGTGGGACCTCTCTCCTCTTTCTGGGTGCAGGGGTCAAAGAAACAAAAGGTGGCCTACTCCTGTGGTGGTTGACATGATGCCTGATTCTCTGCTGTGGGACCTCTCTCCTCCGTGTGGCTGCAGGGGTCAAGGTCTCTAAAAGTGCCCTTATCCTGTGGTGGTTGATGTAAAACTGATGCTTGTGCTATCTGACCTGTCTCCTCTGTGTCGGTGCTAAGGCCTAAGTCACTGAAAGCGGCCTTCTCCTGTGCTGGCTGATATAAATGCCTGAATCTCTGCTGTGGGACCTCTCTCCTCCGTGTGGCTGCAGGGGTCAAAGTCTCTAAAAGTGCACTTCTCCTGTGGTGGTTGATGTAAAACTGATGCTTGTGCTATCTGACCTGTCTCCTCTGTGTCGGTGCTAAGGCCTAAGTAACTAAATGGTGGCCTTCTCCTGAGGTGGTTGATCTGATGCCTGATTATGTGCTGTGGGACCTCTCTCCTCTTTCTGGGTGCAGGGGTCAAATTAACTAAAGGTGGCCTACTCCTGTTGTGGGTGATCTGTAAAACTGATGCTTGCGCTATCTGACCTGTCTCCTCTGTCTCGTTGCTAAGGCCTAACTCACTGAAAGTGGCCTTGTCATGTGCTGGGTGATATAAATGTTATACTTGTGCCATCTGACATGGTTGCAGGGGTCCCATTAAATGGTGGCCTACTCCTGTGGTGGGTGATCTAAATGCCTGATTCTCTGCTGTGAAAACCTCTCTCCTCCGTCTGGGTGCAGGGGTCAAAGTCTCTCAAAGTCGCCTTCTCCTGTGCTGGGTGATATGAATGTTATACTTGTGCTGTCTGACATGTCTCCTTTGTGTGGGTGCAGGGGGCCAAAGTCACTGAAAGCGGCCTTCTCCTGTGGTGGGTGATCAAAATGCATGATTCTCTGCTGTGGGACCTCTCTCCTCTTTCTGGGTGCAGGGGTCAAAGAAACAAAAGGTGGCCTACTCCTGTGGTGGTTGACATGATGCCTGATTCTCTGCTGTGGGACCTCTCTCCTCCGTGTGGCTGCAGGGGTCAAGGTCTCTAAAAGTGCCCTTATCCTGTGGTGGTTGATGTAAAACTGATGCTTGTGCTATCTGACCTGTCTCCTCTGTGTCGGTGCTAAGGCCTAAGTCACTGAAAGCGGCCTTCTCCTGTGCTGGCTGATATAAATGCCTGAATCTCTGCTGTGGGACCTCTCTCCTCCGTGTGGCTGCAGGGGTCAAAGTCTCTAAAAGTGCCCTTCTCCTGTGGTGGTTGATGTAAAACTGATGCTTGTGCTATCTGACCTGTCTCCTCTGTGTCGGTGCTAAGGCCTAAGTAACTAAATGGTGGCCTTCTCCTGAGGTGGTTGATCTGATGCCTGATTATGTGCTGTGGGACCTCTCTCCTCTTTCTGGGTGCAGGGGTCAAATTAACTAAAGGTGGCCTACTCCTGTTGTGGGTGATCTGTAAAACTGATGCTTGCGCTATCTGACCTGTCTCCTCTGTCTCGTTGCTAAGGCCTAACTCACTGAAAGTGGCCTTGTCATGTGCTGGGTGATATAAATGTTATACTTGTGCCATCTGACATGGTTGCCGGGGTCCAATTAAATGGTGGCCTACTCCTGTGGTGGGTGATCTAAATGCCTGATTCTCTGCTGTGAAAACCTCTCTCCTCCGTCTGGGTGCAGGGGTCAAAGTCTCTCAAAGTCGCCTTCTCCTGAGCTGGGTGATATAAATGTTATACTTGTGCTGTCTGACATGTCTCCTTTGTGTGGGTGCAGGGGGCCAAAGTCACTGAAAGCGGCCTTCTCCTGTGGTGGGTGATCAAAATGCATGATTCTCTGCTGTGGGACCTCTCTCCTCTTTCTGGGTGCAGGGGTCAAAGAAACAAAAGGTGGCCTACTCCTGTGGTGGTTGACATGATGCCTGATTCTCTGCTGTGGGACCTCTCTCCTCCGTGTGGCTGCAGGGGTCAAGGTCTCTAAAAGTGCCCTTATCCTGTGGTGGTTGATGTAAAACTGATGCTTGTGCTATCTGACCTGTCTCCTCTGTGTCGGTGCTAAGGCCTAAGTCACTGAAAGCGGCCTTCTCCTGTGCTGGCTGATATAAATGCCTGAATCTCTGCTGTGGGACCTCTCTCCTCCGTGTGGCTGCAGGGGTCAAAGTCTCTAAAAGTGCCCTTCTCCTGTGGTGGTTGATGTAAAACTGATGCTTTTGCTATCTGACCTGTCTCCTCTGTGTCGGTGCTAAGGCCTAAGTAACTAAATGGTGGCCTTCTCCTGAGGTGGTTGATCTGATGCCTGATTATGTGCTGTGGGACCTCTCTCCTCTTTCTGGGTGCAGGGTCAAATTAACTAAAGGTGGCCTACTCCTGTTGTGGGTGATCTGTAAAACTGATGCTTGCGCTATCTGACCTGTCTCCTCTGTCTCGTTGCTAAGGCCTAACTCACTGAAAGTGGCCTTGTCATGTGCTGGGTGATATAAATGTTATACTTGTGCCATCTGACATGGTTGCCGGGGTCCAATTAAATGGTGGCCTACTCCTGTGGTGGGTGATCTAAATGCCTGATTCTCTGCTGTGAAAACCTCTCTCCTCCGTCTGGGTGCAGGGGTCAAAGTCTCTCAAAGTCGCCTTCTCCTGAGCTGGGTGATATAAATGTTATACTTGTGCCATCTGACATGGTTGCCGGGGTCCCATTAAATGATGGCCTACTCCTGTGGTGGGTGATCTAAATGCCTGATTCTCTGCTGTGAAACCTCTCTCCTCCGTCTGGGTGCAGGGGTCAAAGTCTCTCAAAGTCGCCTTCTCTTGTGCTGGGTGATGTAAAACTGATGCTTGTACCATCTGACATGGTTGCCGGGGTCCCATTAAATGGTGGCCTACTCCTGTGGTGGGTGATCTAAATGCCTGATTCTCTGCTGTGAAAACCTCTCTCCTCCGTCTGGGTGCAGGGTCAAAGTCTCTCAAAGTCGCCTTCTCCTGTGCTGGGTGATGTAAAACTGATGCTTGTACCATCTGACATGGTTGCCGGGGTCCCATTAAATGGTGGCCTACTCCTGTGGTGGGTGATCTAAATGCCTGATTCTCTGCTGTGAAACCTCTCTCCTCCGTCTGGGTGCAGGGGTCAAAGTCTCTCAAAGTGGCCTTCTCTTGTGCTGGGTGATGTAAAACTGATGCTTGTACCATCTGACATGGTTGCCGGGGTCCCATTAAATGATGGCCCACTCCTGTGGTGGGTGATCTAAATGCCTGATTCTCTGCTGTGAAAACCTCTCTCCTCCGTCTGGGTGCAGGGGTCAAAGTCTCTCAAAGTCGCCTTCTCCTGTGCTGGGTGATATAAATGTTATACTTGTGCCATCTGACATGGTTGCCGGGGTCCCATTAAATGGTGGCCTACTCCTGTGGTGGGTGATCTAAATGTCTGATTCTCTGCTGTGAAACCTCTCTCCTCCGTCTGGGTGCAGGGGTCAAAGTCTCTAAAAGTGGCCTTCTCTTGTGCTAGGTGATGTAAAACTGATGCTTGTACCATCTGACATGGGTGCAGGGGTCAAATTAACTAAATGGTGGCCTACTCCTATGGTGGGTGATATGATGCCTGAATATGTGCTGTGGGGCCTCTCTCCTCTTTCTGGGTGCAGGGGTCAAAGTAACTAAAAGTGGCCTTCTCCTGTGCTGGATGGTATAAATGTAATGCTTGTGCTATCTGACATGTCTCCTCTGTCTGGGTGCTAAGGCCTAAGTCACTGAAAGTGGCCTTCTCCTGTGGTGGTTGATATGATGCCAGATTCTCTGCTGTGGGACCTCTCTCCTTTGTCTGGATGCTGGGGTCGAAAAAATAGTAAGCGACTTTCTCCATTGGTGGGTGATTTGAAGCCTGATTCTGTGCTATGGGACCTAACTCCAATTAATATTGGTTAATTTTTATTTATTTTATGTTAAGTCATCATTTCCCTATCTACATTTGTTTGCAGGGGATTTAGCTACATTTTGCTGCCTTTTTCAGCCCTCTAGCCCTTTCCGGGAGTCTTTTACAGCCTTTTTAGTGCCCAAAAGTTCGGGTCCCCATTGACTTCTATGGGGTTCGGGTTCGGGATGAAGTTCGGGTTGAGTTCGGATCACGAACCCGGACATTTTCCGGAAGTTCGGTGAACCTCTCGAACCCGAACATCCAGGTGTTCGCTCATCTCTTATTATCAATTCAAAAGGACTGGACCAGATGGGCTAGCATTTGCCTCCGACATGCATCAATGTGCCTTGGGCCACCCATGGCACTGTTGTAAGTTCATTGGTTGTTCTTCTTTGGATCTCATTTGGTAGGCCCTAACCACTGCATACTGGGAATATTTAATAAGATTTCTTGTTTTGGAGATGCTCTAGCCATAATAATTTGGCCTTTGTCAAAGTCATTCAAAACCTTACGACACTTTTCTACTTTTAATATATCAACTACCTATTGACAGGTGCCAATGTCACAATACAATCATTTATATTCACTAGCTGTGATTTGTAACATTGTTTTATAAATTGTTACAACAAGAATACAAGATGTATTAGCATACAGTATTTTCAGTGCCAGCGAATATTTAAAAGGATGACCTGGGATTAATGAAAAGCAGGACAAAAGATAGGGCAAATTGCAAAAAACAACACCATTACAACCTGTAAAATCATCCTGCCGCTCTAGTGCTCACTGACTTTAGTGGTCTTCTAGCATTGTATATGACTGGTTTGAGTAAGAGAACATGTTGATCTCGAAACTCATCTCTCCTAGACTTGTATTGCAAGTTATTCCTGAAATGTAATTTAATCAAAAAAGTGATCAACATACAGTTTAAGGGATATTTTAGCACAATTAAAGTACTTGGACATGGCTTGCAAATGAGTAAAAAAATATAAAGGAGCTTATATTCACCTCACTGATCCCCTACTGCTATTGTTTCCCCAGTGCCCAGGTCAACGAGTTCCATTTTTCTGATCCTGTTCTCAATATAGCAGGAAGTGGCTGTGAATGCTGTTGAGGGAATCACTAACTGAGGCGGGTTATTTCTTGAGCCACTGATTGGCTAAGTGCAATTTCCTGCCATGTCCAAAAGAGGAGCAGGAAGGAGAATGCAGTGCGTACTGGGGCACCATCAGAAAGGCTGTGGTGGTGATTAACAAGGTGAATATAAACTCCTTTTTTTAAAATTGGTAGGACATTCCCAATCCTTTTTGTTGTGTTCGAATACCCTTTTAACTAGCTTTCTTTGATGTTACACTTTGACCTAAACCAAGCGTCAGTGCCATGTACTGGATTCCAAAGGCAAATTAGAATGAATAAGCTGGATTTCTCTTATCACTGTCTTGTGTATGACTGTGTATTGTGTATTTATGTTGTTTTTTCCTATGTTTTGCAATGTGGTTTCCTCCAATTTACAAATGATGCTTTTTCTTCAAAAAGCTGCAAATAAAACCTAACTAAACCGAAATAAAAATCTGATCCGGACTCTACTGATCCAAACTAATACAAACTGTATTTTACAACCATGTTCAGCCTATATAAATGAATGTGATATGGTGCTACAATTTCCAAAAACATTTTTTTCATTAAATGGCAGACATATTCACATGTAAAGGCATTGTGTTGTGTATGATTATATCATTTTTTGACAGTCTACTTTTTGGCTTGTAGGCCAGCATTCCCTAGAAGTAGAGAGCCTTAAGATCTGTGTGTGCTGCTATATGGTACTTCCATACAGTACCATATTATAGAACAATTTTCTTCTAGAAACTTTTAAGAGTAAATAATATTGATGAGCGAGCACCAAATTGTTTGGGTGTTCGGGTACTCGGTCCGAACAAATATAATGTACTCGGTCCGAGCACCCGAGTATAATGAAAGTCAATGGAAGACAACCAGGTACCTCCTGCTCGGATGAGGGGAGGGTGCCTGGTCCATTGGAAAAGGTCAGAAAGCGACAGAAACACCACTGAAATGGATCTGAAACAGCATGGGGACCATGTCTGGGTGCATCTTGGACTCCAATGTCGCAGCTGGGAGGCATATTGCCCCAGTTGTCTGCCACTTTTACATAGCAACAAAATCCCGCCCAAAATCCCGCCCCCAGAAAAAAAAGAAGACATTTTTAGAGGAAAAATTGTTAGGAAACATTCTTTCCTGGATATTCAATTGTATATAAAGTGCAAATGCTGCCAAAAATTACAAGGAAGAAGCACTCTAATACAGCCTGTATATCACATAAAGGAGGGCCTCATTCACATGGTTCTACAATTGTTCAGGTACACTGCTGCACTCATAAAGCCTATGCACTAAGTGAAAGGGCTGCCAAAAATTACAAGGAACCGGCACTCCAATACACCCTTTATTACACATAAAGGAGGGCATCATACACACCCTAGAAAAATTATCAATGATGGCCTACTGGTGACCCTCAAAAACATTTGGAACAAGGGCGTGCTGGTTAGGGTCTAAAACATTATAGTTGAGGGCCTGAAGGTGAGCGGACCCAATAAAAAATTCTCGTGAGGGCCTGAAGCTTAGTGAACCCCATAAATCATTGCATTGATTTCCTACGACTGAACAAACGGTATAAAGCATTGGAGGTTAGAGCCTGAAGCCTAGAGAACCCCATAAAACTTTGCAGTGATCACCTACAGGTGAGCAGACGGTATAAAGCATTGGAGGTGAGGGCCTGAATCTTAGAGAACCCCATAAAACATTGCAGTGAGGGGCTACAGGTGAGCAGATGGTATAAAGCATTGGAGGTAAGGACCTGAAGCCTAGCGAACCCCATAAATCATTGCAGTGATGGCCTACAGGTGAGCAGACAGTATAAAGCATTGGAGGTGAGCGCCTGAAGCCCAGAAAACCCCATAAAACATTGCAGTAATGGCCTACAGGTGATCAGACGGTATAAAGCATTAGAGGTGAGGGCCTGAAGCCTAGCGAATCCCATAAATCATTGCAGTGATTTCCTACGACTGAGCAGACGGTATAAAGCATTGAAGGTTAGGGTCTGAAGCCTAGAGAACCCCATAAAACATTGCAGTGATGGCCTACAGGTGATCAGACGGTATAAAGCATTGGAGGTGAAGGCATCATACACTCCCTTGAAAAATTATCAATGATGGCCTACTGGTAACCCTCAAAAACATTTGGAACAAGGGCGTGCTGGTTAGCATCTAAAACATTATAGTTGAGGGCCTGAAGGTGAGCGGGCGCAATAAAAAATTGTAGTGAGGACGTGAAGGTGAGGAAACCCCATAAAACATTGCAGTGTGGCCTACAGGTGATCAGATGGTATAAAGCTTTGGAGGTGAGGGTCTGAAGCCTAGTGAACCCCATAAATATTGCAGTGATGGGCTACAGGTGAGCAGACCTTATAAAGCATTGGAGGTGAGGGCCTGAAGCCTAGCGAGCCCCATAAATCATTGCAATGATGGCCTACAGGTGAGCAGACGGTATAAAGCATTGGAGGTGAGCACCTGAAGCCTAGAAAACCCCATAAAACATTGCAGTAATGGCCTACAGGTGATCAGACGGTATAAAGCATTGGAGGTGAGGGCCTGAAGCCTAGCGAATCCCATAAATCATAAAACATATACCCTTTTTATGCGGTGAAAGGGGTACAAAAATCAGAATCTTGTGGATTGAGTACATTAGAAAGCATACATTTAAATTGCGTTTTTGTTCCTCATTAGCTCAGCTTTCCTCTGGTGGAGTGGAGAAGTCAGGGGCAATCCAGGCCTTGTTAATTTTTATCTGAGTCAACCTGTCAGCATTTTCAGTGGACAAGCAGATATGCTTATCTGTTATAATGCCACCAGCAGCACTAAATACACGCTCAGACAAAACGCTGGCAGCAGGGCAGGTCAGCACCTCCAAGGTGTAGAGCGCAAGCTTGTGCCACGTGTCCAGCTTGGACACCCAGTAGTCGTAAGGCACTGAGGGATCAATTTAGGATACTGACACGGTCTGCAATGTATTCCTTCACCATCTTCCAAAACTTTTCCCTCCTTGTAGCACTAGGCCGCGATTCAGGGTGAGGTAGCTAGCGGGGTGTCATGAAAGTGTCCCATGCCTTGGAAAGTGTTGCCCTCCCTCTGTTGGGACTACTGTGTGTTCCCCTTGTCTCCCTTCCTCGGTTGCCAAAGGAAGTAAAGACTTTGACGGCCGCATTGTCAGATAGAAAATTTTGGAGCAATCTGTCAACAAGTACCTTCTGGTATTGCATGGTTTTACTCGTCCTTTCCACCACAGGAATCAGAGATGAGAAGTTCTCTTTGTAGCGGGGGTCGAGAAGGGTGAACACCCAGTAATCTGTGTTACCTAAAATGCGTATAACGCGAGGGTCGCGGGATAGGCAGCCTAACATGAAGTCAGCCATGTAGGCCAAGTACCAAGACGTCAATATCAACTTCAGGATGACTCTCCATACCCACATCCTCCTCCTCCTCTTCTACCCATCCACGCTGAACAGATGGAATTAAAGTTCCATGGGTACTAGCCTCCTTTTCATGGCCCAATTCGCGCTGAGAAGACGAACTGGGGGAGTTCTGACTATCACCCTGTGTCATCTCCTCCCCCATTACCTACTCTGCCACATTCAAAGCATCCTCCTTAATTGTGAGCAGCGATCGTTTGAGTAGACACAGCAGTGGGATGGTTACGCTGATAATAGCGTTATCGCCACTAACCATCTGTGTGGATTCATCAAAGTTTTTTAAAACCTCACATAGGTCTGACATCAATGCCCACTCCTCGCTTGTGAATAGTAGCAGTTGACTGGAAAGGAGACGAACATGTTACAGCTGGTATTCCACATCCACAACTGCCTTCTGCTGCTCACAAAGCCTGGCCAACATGTAGAACGTAGAGTTCCACCACGTGCTCACGTTGCACAACAGTCGGTGATTTGACAGACCGGCTGAAGCTGTGAATGATTTGCGGAAATGTGCACACAAGAGCGCGCCTTCAATAGTAGCTCCTGCAAATTGGGGTAGGTTTTGATAAACCGCTGAACCACTAAGTTTAAGATGTGGGCCAGGCATGGAATGTGTGTCAGGTTGCCGAGCTCCAAAGCCGCCACCAAGTTACAGCCATTGTCGGACACAACCATGCCTGTTTGTAGGTTGAGTGGCGAGAGCCACAGCTCGGTCTGGTCCCTTATACCCTGCCACAGCTCTACGGCGGTGTGCTGTTTGTCCCCTAAGCATATCAGCTTCAGCACGGCCTGTTGACGCTTACCCACAGCAGTGATACACTGCTTCCAGCTAGCGACTGCTGTCGAGGTGGAAGTGAAGGGGGAGGAGAAGTGGGGGATGGAGCTAGTAACATAGCTGCTGGCGGAGACCCAGATGGACGTAGGGCCCGCAATCCTGGGCGTGGGAAGCACCTGTGCCATCCCGGGGTCCGACTCGCTCCTGGCCTTCACAACATTCACCGTCATGGAAATGTAGTGTCCCTGGCCACTAGCACTTGTCCATGTGTCCATGGTGAGGTGGACCTTCCCAGTAGGTGCATTGGTCAGAGCACGGGTAATGTTGTGGGACACATGCTGGTGTAAGGCTGGCACGGCACACCGTGAAAAATAGTGCTAACTGCGGACTGCGTACCGAGGTACGGCCAACATCAGGCTGCGGAAGGCCTCAGTATCTACAAGCCTAAATGGCGACAGTTCAAGGGCCAGTATTTTTGAAAGTTGCGCATTTATTGATTGGCCTGTGGGTGGGTATTTGTGCTTGCGTTCAAATGCTTGTGTTATCGACATTTGAAAGCTGCACTGGGACAGGGAAGTGGATGACAGTTCATGAGAAGTTCCAGGGCGAGGGGCATCCAAGCCCGAGCCTTCGACAGGGGATTGGCCGGCAGTGCGTAACACAGGGGAAGTGGAGGCAGTGGTGGGACCCTCAGACGCAGATTGTGGACCCAGGTGTTCGGCCCACTTATTAGGGTGCTTGGATGCCATGTGGCGGATTATGCAGGGGGTGGTGAGGTTGCTAGTTTTCACGCCATGGCTCATTTTGGTACGGCACAGGTTGCAAACTACCACTCTTTTGTCGTCTGCGCTTTCCTCAAAAAAGCGCCATACTGCGGAACACCTACCCCTTTGGCAAGGTAGATTTACGCATGGGGTGCTCGGTGTAATGGTTGCAGGCCTGTTTGGTGTGAGCCGACGTCTTCCTATTGCCACCCCACTGCCTCTTCCAGACTGTGCTACGGATCTCTCCCCCTCTGTACATCTATCCTCGCTCGGCTTTTCACCTAACCATGTTGGGTCAGTGACCTCATCGTCCACCACCTCCTCTTACACTTCCTCACTCTGCTCATTCTCCTGTCTTGACCTAACCACCACCTCAATGATTGGCAACTGTGTCTCATCATCATCCACCTCATGAACGAATGATTGCGGTTCACCACCGTCATCTTCTTGAGACTGTGAAGGCTCAGGAGGTTGGGAATCAGAGCACAATATCTCAGGTACCTCTTCCAGCGTGATTGGCAAGAGAGCCAAACCAAGTACTGGCGATGAAAAGAGGTCATGTGAATATCCGAGTGTGGGATCATTTGTTTGCCCAGATGCGACATGGTGGGAGGAAGGAGGATCAGAGTGAGGATTCGGTTGACCAGACTCTTAGCTACAGAGACTGGACTTCGTGGAAGAGAGGGTTATGCTTAAACGACTGTAAGCATTATCTTATGCAATCCAACCGACCGCCTGTTTGCACTGGTCTGACTTGGACAGTGTTGTCCTGCGCCGCCCAGCTAAGTTGGACATAAAAGTTGGACTTAAAGCTGGGTAAGGTCGATTTTTTTGTTCTTTCTGGTGCACTGGCAGCAGGCACAGTTTCATTGCGCCCAGGGCCTCGGCATCTGCTTGCACCATCAGCATCACACCCAGGGCCATTGCCTCTGCTTGCACCATCATCATCACGCCCAGGGCCACGGCCTCTGCTTGCACCATAAGCATCACGCCCCCTTCCCCCTCCCTTTGTGCTCGTCTTCTTCATATTAATGGTTTTGTTTGTAGATGTAGCGCAGATTGCTTTACTGTCCACTAAAGACACAGTTTTATGATGTAGAACAGTACTGGATACAGAAAAATACATATTTTCGGCACTACACTAGCCCAGAAATAATGTTATTTTTACAGTACACACTTTATTGGCTTGCTGTAATGTACTGAACACAGAAAAATAAAGATTTTCAGGAGCACACTAGGCCACAGATAATGATTTTTTTTACTGTACACACTGTATTTGCTGGCTGTAATGAACAGGAGACAGAGAAATACAATTTTTCGGCACTACACTAGGACAGAGATAATATAATTTTTTATTAACACACTGTATTTGCTTTCTGTAATGTATAGGACAGTGTTTCCCAACCAGTGTGCCTCCAGCTGTTGCAAAACTACAACTCCCAGCATGCCTGAACAGCCAAAGGCTGTCCGGGTATGCTGGGAGTTGTAGTTTTGCAACATCTGGAGGCACACTGGTTGGGAAACACTGGTATAGGAGACAGAGAAATACAATTTTTCGACACTACGCTAGCCCAGAGATAATGCAATTTTTACAGTACACACTGTATTTGCTTTCTGTAATGTACAGGCGACAGAAATACAATTTTTTCGGCACCACACTAGCCCAGAGATTATGTAATTTTTACAGTACACACTGTATTTGCTTTCTGTAATGTACAGGAGACAGATAAATACAATTTTTCTGCACCACACTAGGCTAGAGATAATGTAATTTTTACTGTACACACTGTATTTGCTTTCTGTAATGTACAGGAGACAGAAAAATACAATTTTCCGGCACCACACTAGCCCAGAGATTATGTAATTTTTACAGTACACACTGTATTTGCTTTCTGTAATGTACAGGAGACAGAGAAATACAATTTTTCGGCAACACACTAGGCCAGAGATAATGTAATTTTTACTGTACACACTGTATTTGCTGGCTGTAATGAACAGGAGACAGAGAAATACAATTTCTCGCCACTACACTAGGCCAGAGATAATGTTATTTTGACAATACACACTTTTCGCATGTAGTTCTATATTGGATACAAATTTGTCCCAAATAAAATGTATTCTCTGCTGGAATACTGTATATACGGTTGCGGCCTAAACGCACACACAGATGTGCCCAAAACTTGTTAACTATGGCCAAAATATAAATCACTGTCTGCTGGAGTAATTAATATAACGATTGCGAATTGAACACACACACAGATGTGGCATAAGTTAGGTTAATTTCCCCAGAACAAATAATTTCTCTGATGGTACAGTGTATATCTCGGTAGCAGGAACACTGTAGTGAATAAGCCCCTTTTTATAATGTCTGCCCAACACACTGCTGTATAGTTGTGCAGTGTATATCTCAGTACCAAGGAACACTGTAGTGAATAAGCCCCTTTTTATAATGTCTGCCCAACACACTGCTTTATGATGGTTCAGTGTATATCTCAGTACCAATGAACACTGTAGTGAATAAGCCTCTTTTTATAATGTCTGCCCAACACACGGCTTTATAATGGTGCAGTGTATATCTCAGTACCAAGGAACACTGTAGTGAATAAGCCCCTTTTTATAATGTCTGCCCAACACGCTGCTTTATGATGGTTCAGTGTATATCTCAGTACCAATGAACACTGTAGTGAATAAGCCTCTTTTTATAATGTCTGCCCAACACACTGCTTTATGATGGTGCAGTGTATATCTCAGTACCAAGGAACACTGTAGTTAATAAGCCCCTTTTTATAATGTCTGCCCAACACACTGCTGTATAGTGGTGCAGTGTATATCTCAGTACCAATGAACACTGTAGTGAATAAGCCCCTTTTAATAATGTCTGCCCAACACACTGATTTATAGTGGTGCAGTGTATATCTCCGTACCAAGGAACACTGTAGTGAAGAAGCCCATTTTTATAATGTCTGCCCAACACAATGCTTTATGATGGTGCAGTGTATATCTCAGTACCAAAGAACACTGTAGTGAATAAGCCCATTTTAATAATGTCTGCCCAACACACTGCTTTATGGTGGTGCAGTGTATATCTCAGTACCAAGGAACACTGTAGTGTATAAGCCCCTTTTGATAATATCTGCCCAACACACTGCTAAATGATGGCTTGTTGTAGATGTCACTAATCGGAAATCTTTCTGTCTTTTAGAAATTATCAAAGCGACTTTCAAACCCTGCACTTATCTGTCCCTTCCAGGTAACGCTTGTCCCTGATAGTGCTGAATTAACCCTCTTCTTAAAAAAAAAAAAGGTGCTGCACTGCTGTCAAACACACACTCTAGTCCTTAAAAGGACTGTTAGGTCTTTCAATAAGGTTTTTGGAGTGAAATCAATAAGTTTAGAGCAAAACGCTTTCTGTACCAGCCTACTGTCTGCTCTCCCTGACGCTGAATGAGCCGAGCGCCGGACCTTAGCTCCTATATGAAATGGTATCACGTGTTCCGGCCAGCCAGTCAGTGTAAGGCTTACAGCTACCATTGCTCTGGCCTTACACTTAGGGGGGATCATTTACCTGGACCTTGATTGGCTGCTTTGAAGGCGCCAAACGTGTGTGGAGGAGACTCGAGCAATGCGACAAATACACGTGGTGCTTGGCCGAGTAAAGCAAAGCACCGAGCATAGTGATGCCCGAGCCGAACCAATACTCGGCAATAACTTTGCAGCACAGTGTCTGATGGAGCACACAACAAGCTTATTTCATGTCACAAGCTATGTTCATACCTTGTATTCTCCTTCTGTTCAGATCTGCACAGGGAAAGCTCTTGATTAGAGTTGAGTGAACACTAACTATATAGTTCGGGTTCGTACCAAATTTTGGGGTGTGCGGGACATGGGCCCGGACCTAAACATTTTCAAAAAATTTCGGGTTCGTGTCCGTTGTTCGGCGATTTCTTCTTGCTTTCTGAAGAGCTGCACAGCAGCCAATCAGCTAGCGTTTTACTTCTTGCCCTTAGAAGCCATCACAGCCATGCCTACTAATGGCATGGCTGTGATTGGCCAAGTGCAGCATGTGACCCAGCCTCTATTTAAGCTGGAGTCACGTAGCGCCGCCCATCACTCTCCTCTGATTAGTATAGGGATAGGATGCAGCTGCTGTGAGGGCGAGATTAGGCAGGAAAGAATCAGCAAGACCACTTAATGAAGTGATCAATCTACAGCAGTGAATCATTCAACTTCTGTTAGTTCATTGGTCACTGGTTTTTCGGCTCCCCAGAGCGTTTTTCTGTCACTTTTTTCTGGGGTGATCGGTGGCCATTTTGTGATCTTTTGGTGCACCAGCACATGTTTTGAGCTGCCACCAAGTTCAACATACATTTTTGGGTTCAATAGTAGGCTGTTTTTTGCAATATCCTACATCAGGGGTTGTGCTTATTGTCACACCTTGAAACACAGTATAGAAATTGCTATATTTTATTGAGGGGTGAAATTCAATTGCCAAAATACCAATCCTCTAAATCTGGTATTCCAGCTGTGGCTGGATAAGTTTAATACTATCCGTCAAAGGATAGATTTTTTTCTGGGGTGAAATTCAATTGCCAAAATAAAAATTCCCTAAATCTGGGGATCCAGCTGTGGCTGGCCAAGTGTAATACTGTGCGTAAAAGGATAGATTTTATTTCTGGGGTGAAATTCAATTGCCAAAATACCAATCCCTTACATCTGGTGTTCCAGTTGTGACTGGCTAAGTTTAATACTGTCCGTCAAAGGATAGATTTTTTTCTGGGGTGACATTCAATTGCCAAAGTAGCAATCCCCTAAATCTGGTGTTCCAGCTATGGCTGGCTAAGTTTAATACTGTCTGTCAAAGGATAGATTTTTTTCTGGGGTGAAATTCAATTGTAAAATACAAATCCCCTAAATCGGGTTTACAAGCTATGGCTGGCTAAGTTTAATACTGTCCGTCCAAGGATATATTTTTTATGGGGTGAAATTCAATTGCCAAAATACCAATCGCCTAAATCTGGTGTTCCAGCTGTGGCTGCCTAAGTTTAATACAGTACGCCAAAGGATAGAATTTTTTCTGGGGTGAAATTTAATTGCCAAAATACCAATCCCCTAAATCAGTGGTTTTAGCTGTTGCTGGCCAAGTGTAATACTGGGCGTAAAAGGAGTTTAATACTGCCTGTCAAAGGATAGATATTTTTCTGGGGTGAAATTCAATTTCCAAAAAAGCAATATTGTAAATCAGTGGTTTTAGCTTTGGCTGGCCAAGTTTAATAGGGTCCGGCAAAGGATACATTTTTTTTCTGGGGTGAAATTCAATTGCCAAAATAGCAATACCGCAAATATGCTGTTCCAGCTGTGGATGGCCGAGTTTAAAAATGTCCGGCAAAGGATAGATTTTGTTCTGGGGTGAAATTCAATTGACAAAATAGCAGTCCCCTAAATCTGGTGTTCCAGCTGTGGCTGGCCAAGTTTAATAGTGTTCAGCAAAGGATAGATTTTTTTCTGGGGTGAAAGTCAATTGCCAAAATAGCAATACCGTAAATCTCGTGTTACAGCTTTGGCTGACCAAGTTTAATAGTGTCAGGCAAAGGATAGATTTTGTTCTGGGGTGAAATTCATTTGCAAAAATAGCAATCCACTAAATCTAGTGTCCCAGCAGTGGCTGGCCAAGTTTAATAGTGTCCGGCAAAGGATAGATTTTTTTCTGGGGTGAAATTCAATTGCCAAAATAGCAATATCCTAAATCTGGTGTTCCAGCTGTAGCTGGCCAAGTTTTCTAGTGTCCGGCAAAGGATTTTTTTTTTTTTCTGGGGTTAAATTTAATTGCCAAAATAGCAATACCGTAAATCTGGTGTTCCAGCTGTGGCTGGCTAAGTTTAAAAGTGTCCGGCAAAGGATAGATTTTTTTCTAAAGTGAAATTAAATTGCTTAAATAGCAATACCGTAAATCTGGTGTTCCATCTGTGGCTGGCCAAGTTTAATAGTGTCCGGCAAAGGATAGATTTTGTTCTGGGGTGAAATTCAATTGCCAAAATAGCAATCCCCTAAATCTGGTGTTCCAGCTGTGGCTGGCCAAGTGTAATACTGTCTGTCAAAGGATATATTTTTTTGTGGGGAGAAATTCAATTGCCAAAATACCAATCCCCTAAATTTGGGGTTCCAGCTGTGGCTGGCTAAATTTAATACTGTACGTCAAAGGATAGATTTTTTGCTGTGGTTAAATAAAATCCCTGAAATAGAAATCCTAAACATCTGTGCATTCCGTTGTTTCTCTACAAGTGTAATTCTGTCCGCAATAGGGTATATTACATTAAGCGTGTCAGCGTCTAAATACAAGGCCTGAAAATTAAATTCTTTATCTTTGCACACGCTACTGTGCATCACCAAGTGCATTTCTGTCCATAAAAGGGTATATTACACTCAAGGTCTAAATACAAGTGCTGAAAGCGTAATCCTCTATATTTGCACACGCTACTGTGCATCACCAAGTGTATTCCTGTCCCTAAAAGGGTATATTTCACTAAGTGTCTAAATACAAGGTCTGAAAGCGTAATCCTCTATATTTGCACACGCTATTGTGCATCTCCAAGTGTAATTCTGTCCGTAAAAGGATACGTTTCAGCCGATGCCTAAATACTAGGCCTAAAATTGATATTCCCCTAAATCTGTGGTTTCTGCTGTGCCTGTCTTAGTGTAATACGGTACATAAATACATAGCTAGATAGTGTTAGGTGCCTGTAAATAAAGGCCTTAATTTGAACTCTATACATTGGGCCAAATAAGTTTTTCCCTTTTGTGGTGAACGGTAACAAGGAGGAAAACATCTGATAAGGGACGCGGACATGGTCGTGGTGGTGTTAGTGGACCCTCTAGTGCTGGGAGAGGACGTGGCTGTTCTGCAACAGCTACACGTTCTAGCGAAACAACTACCTCAGGTCCCAGTAGCCGCCAGAATCTACAGCGATATTTGGTTGGGCCTAATGCCGTTCTAAGGATGGTAAGGCCTGAGCAAGTACAGGCGCTAGTCGATTGGGTGGCCGACAGTGTATCCAGCAGGTTCATATTATCTCCCACCCAGTCTTCTGCAGAAAGCGCACAGGTGGCGCCTGAATACCAATGCAGAGGACGATGAGGACCTAGACCCCACATGGAATGAAGGTCGTGCCACTGATTTTCATAGCTCAGAGGAAGAGGCAGTGGTGAGACCGAGCCAACAGTGTAGCTCCATCACCAAGCATCTCCACTATATCACACGGCAGCGTTCAGCTCTCCATCTCACAAACCTTGGAGAGAAAGCGTTGACAGCATTTCTAAACTACTGGCCTTTGAAATGCTGTCATTCAGTCTGGTGGACACAGACAGCTTCAAACTGCTGATGGCGGTGGCTGTCCCACAGTATGTCGTTCCCAGCCGCCACTACTTCTCCAAGAGAGCCGTGCCTTCCCTGCATAACCAAGTATCGGATAAAATCAAGTGTGCACTGCTCAACGCCATATATGGGAAGGTCCACCTAACCACAGATATGTGGACCAGTAAGCACGGCCAGGGATGCTATATCTCCCTAACTGCACACTGGGTAAATGTAGTGGTGGCTGGGCCCTAGGCAGAGAGCTGTTTGGTGCACGTCCTTTCGCCGCCAAGAATCGCAGGGCATCATTCTTTGCCTCCTGTTGCCTCCTCCTCCTACTCGTCTTCCTCCTCCTCTTCTTCCACCTGCTCATACGGTGAACCACAGACCTTCGCCACCGACTTCAGCACAGCCCAGGGTAAACGTAAGCAGGCCGTTGTAAAACTCATGTGCTTGGGGGACAGGCCCCACACCATGCAGGAGTTGTGGAGGTGTATAGAACAACAGACTGATGAGTGGTTGCAGCTCTGGGACTAGCCGGTTTGACGCACATTTTGGTGGTGCAAAAAATCATTCACAACTACCCCAAAATGTCAGAGCTGCTACATAAAGTGCGTGCCGTCTGTGCGCGCTTCCGGCGTTCACATCCTGCCGCTGCTCGCCTGTCTACGCGTAACTTCGGCCTTCCCGCTCACCGCCTCATATGCGACGTGCCGACCAGGTGGAACTCCACCTTGCACATGCTGGAGAGACTGTGTGAGCAGCAGCAGGCCATAGTGGAGTTTCAGCTGCAGCACGCATGGGTGAGTCGCACTGCAGAACAGCACCACTTCACCACCAATGACTGGGCCTCCATGCGAGACCTGTGCGCTGTTTCGAGTACTCCACCAACATGGCCAGTGGCGATGACGCCGTTATCAGCATTACAATACCACTTCTATGTCTCCCTGAGAAAACACTTAGGACGATAATGGAAGAGGATGTGGCCCAGGAGGAGGAGGAAGAGGGGTCATTTCTAACACTTTCAGGCCAGTCTTTTAGAAGTGGCTCAGAGGGAGGTTTTTTGCAACAGCAGAGGCCAGGTACAAATTTGGCCAGCCAGGGCCCACTACTGCAGGACGAGGAGGACGAGGATGAGGAGGAGGTGGAGGAGGATGAGGATGAAGCATGTTCACAGCGGGGTGGCATCCAACGCAGCTCGGGCCCATCACTGGTGCGTGGCTGGGGGGAAACGGAAGACGATGACGATACACCTCCCACAGAGGACAGCTTGTCCTTACCTCTGGGCAGCCTGGCACACATGAGCGACTACATGCTGCAGTGCCTGCACAACAACAGCAAAGTTGCCCACATTTTAACGTGTGCCGACTACTGGGTGGCCACGCTGCTGGATCCCCGATACAAAGACAACATGCCCACCTTAATTCCCGCACTGGAGTGTGATCCGAAAATGCACGATATAAGCGCTCACTGATAGACGCGCTGAGAGCATTCCCAACTGACTCGGGGGGACAAGTGGTATCACAAGGCGAAGGCAGAGAAGGAGCAAGAGGTCACCAATGCAACTGTGTCACGGGCAGCTTCTCTGAAGGCAGGGTTAGCATGCCCGAGATGTGGAAAAGTTTAGTCACAGCGCCACAGCTAACTGCACCACTAGCTGATAGGGAACGTGTTAGCAGGAGGCAGCATTTCAACAACATGGTGGAACAGTACATGTGCACACGCCTACACATACTGACTGATGGTTCGGCCCCATTCAACTTCTGGCTCTTCAAATTGTCCACCATTATTTTGGGGGCAACACCAAGTTGAATAAATCTCTCCTCTGTCTGGGTGCCACAGGCCTACATTTCAAATAATCGCCTGCTGCTTTGGTGCGTGACATTAGCCTCTTTTTGCTCTCAAATGACCTGTCTGGGTGTCAGGGGCCTAAATTATTGAAAGTGGCCTGTTCCATTGGTGGGTAACATAATGCCTGTTTTGCTGCTATGGGACCTTTCTCCTCTGTCTGGGTGCCAGGGGTCTACATTTCAGATAATCGCCTGTTGCTTTGGTGGGTGACATTATCCTCTTTTTGATGCCGAATGACCTCTACTCTGTCTGGGTGTCAAGGGCTTATATTTTGTTTAATTGCTTGCTGTCTTGGTGGGAGACATTTAACTCTGTTTACTGTCAAATGACTACCCCATTGTGTGGGTGTCAGGGGCCTATAAGTCGTTTAATCATTTGTTGTCTTGGTGGGAAATATTAAACTCATTTTACTGTCAAATGACCGCCCCATTGCAGTGGGTGTCAGGGGCCTATATTTCGTTTATTTACTGGCTGTGTTGGTGGGAGACATTTAACTCTTTTTACTGTCAAATGACTGCCCTATTGTGTGGGTGTCAGGGGCCTATAAGTCGTTTAATCATTTGTTGTCTTGGTGGGAGAGATTAAACTCTTTTTACTGTCAAATTACCGCCCCATTGTGTGGGTGTCAGGGGCCTATATTTCGTTTACTTGCTTGCTGTCTTGGTGGGAGACATTTAACTTTTTTAATGTCAAATGACTGCCCCATTGTGTGGGTGTCATGGGCCTATATGTCGTTTAATCATTTGTTGCTTTGTTGGGTGACATTTTCCTCTTTATACTGTCACATGACCTCTACATTGTCTGGTTGTCAGGGGCCTATATTTCATTTCATCGCTTGCTGCATTGGTGGGAGATATTAAACTCTTTATACTGTCAAATGACCTCTACATTGTCTGGTTGTCAGGGGCCTATATTTTGTTTCATCGCCTGCTGTATTGGTGGGAGACATTAACCTCTTTTTACTGTCAAATGACCACCCCATTTTCTGGTTATCAGGGGCCTATATTTTGTTTCGTCGCTTGCTGCATTGATGGGAGATATTAAACACTTTATACTGTCAAATGACCTCTACATTGCCTGGTTGTCAGGGGCATATATTTCATTTAATCGCTTGCTGCATTGGTGGGAGACATTAAACTCTTTTTACTGTCAAATGACCGCCCCATTGCGTGGGTGTCAGGGGCCTATATTTCCTTCACGTGCTTGCTGTCTTGGTGGGAGACATTAAACTCTTTTTACTGTCGAATGACCTCTTCTCTGTCTGGGTGTCAGGGGCCTACATAAATGATAATGGCCTGTTCCATTGCAGGTTGACCTAAGGCCTGTGTTGTTGTTACGGGACCGCTCTCTTTTTTGCGGGTTCCATGGTCCTCCTGAATTAGTAAATTAGGCCTGTGGTTCTGCTGGGTGAAATCAATATGCATTTGGCATGATTGTAACTCTCCTCTTTGTGAGTGCCATGGGTCTGAATCTGTGAACGAGGCCTGTGGCATTGCTGGGTTAAATCAATACTGTCTTGGCATGATTTTAACTCTCCTCTTTGTGGGTCCCGTGGGCCTGAATGTTTGAATAAGGCCTGTGGCCCTGCAGGCAGACATGATTCCTTCTTGGCTGTGATGACAACTTCAACTCCTATGTATGGTTGCCATTGGCCTGAGGATGTGAGTGAGGCCTGTGACACTGCTGACAGACATGAATCCTTCTTAGCTGTGATGTGAACTTCAACTCCCATGTATGGTTGCCATAGCCCTGAGTCTGTGAATGAGGCCTGTGGAACTGCAGGCAGACATGAATCCTTTTTGGCTGTGATGAGAACTTCAACTCCAATAGCATTTCCACCTGATGCCACCCCAACTTCCTATTCCACCTCCTCCTCCAAGTTGCCAATTGATATTGGTTAATTTTTATTTATTTTATTTTATTTTAAGTAATTTCCCTATCCACATTTGTTTGCAGGGGATTTACCTACATTGCTGCCTTTTCCTCTAGCCCTTTCCTGGGCTATTTTACAGCCTATTTAGTGCCCAAAAGTTCGGGTAACTATTGACTTCAATGGGGTTTGGGGTCAAGTTCGGGTCGAGTTCGGATCCCTAACCCGAACATTTTTGTGAAATTCGGCCGAACTTCTCGAACCCGAACATCCAGGTGTTCGCTCAACTCTACTCTTGTTGCATACAACCAGTGCATGCATAGAGACCCCATGAATACCAAAATAATTTTATTTTGGTAGAAACATGGCTGGTATTCTGCTGTGCTTTCCTATACAGAGAGATATAGTAAAAAAAACTATACTACATTGTATACTTTGTTTATTACAATAGAAGTCATTGAGTAACATATACAGTGGCTTTCTATTATAATGCTTAACTTTTAGTTACCATGAAAATAAATCTAAATCTGGCAGTAATTCCATATACAAATACAGACCACGTTATTATATCATTGTGGTTGTTGATAGTAACAAGACCAAACCAGTATGGGACCAATATGGGACCAGTTATTATATACTATATGACACTGGTCTGTTTACTACCCCTTTGTGGTGGCCAGGGACAGCTATCACAGTCTGTCCTCCCTCCAGGAGGGGAGAGTCAGACAATTACTTACAATGGCTGGTGGACGTGACCGCCTGGGCATAAGGCCACTGGAAAGTTTTCCTGTAGGGTTTGTGGCCAATCCACACCTGCACCTAGTTCTGGGATATTTTTCACGACTTGTATCATTGGTCTCTACTCTCTAGTGTAATCTGCAGCATTGTCATCTGATAAACCCCTTTCAGGAAAATTGCATGGGATTGTGGGACTTACTTTATGTTTTGGGGCAATCACTCTACCTTAAGTTTTTGGTGTGACTTTAGTGTGAGTATTTTCCCTCTGAACCCTAACCCTGTGCTAATCTATAGACTGACCATTTTGGATCATATGACTGCATGGTCTGGTTGCTATTGTTGCCATTATCAACAACAATGGTCATAATTTGGTTTCTATTTGCATATAAAATTACTGCCAGATTTGGTTTTAATATATCCATAATTGAAAGTTAAAGTGGTCTGAGATTTTCATATTGACCTATTCTCAGGATAATCCATCAATAGATCCCCCATAGATCAGTTACTTGAAGAGGCTGTGGCACTTAAGTGAGGGCTGTGGTCTACTCAGAGGCATGTGGCGTTAAGTTCATTGGTCACACGGCCTAAGCATAGTTAAATCCAGCTTGGTCATCTGCGAGAATGCTGCAGCATTCAGGGAAGCATCGGGGCCTCCTCAAACAGCCGGGTTGCAAGCGTGCCAGGTGTCAGACCTCCTACTGATCTGATATTGATGACCTATCCAGAGGACAGCAGAAATAAAGAAGTAGCAGCAGCATATCCGGTTTCTTTCCTTTTATTCAGAGGACTTCAAAGCATAGATACAAGTAAAGTGCAGATGCAACGTTTCGGCTGTAACCAGCCTTTGCCAAGCATAGTTACAAAGTGATACAAACCAACATTAAGTAGGAAGTTCAACTCACACCTCCTAACAGCTCTACCAATCAGAGTAGTTGACCTGTTAAAGTCAACCAATCATGGCCATCACTATTCCAAACCCCACTTTGCATATATTTTATCAAACCAGCTCACCTGAGTGTATCCACACCTGTTGGCACGTCCATCGCCGCTTTCAGCGTCTCGTGTGTCCAAGTGCGCATGGAATGAGATCTCGCGGACATATCGCGTGATATGAACCAGTCCCTTGTCCCTGTTGGAGAAAATGTTAACCCACGACTCAACACCTGTATCTGAGCAGGGGTCAGCGGTATTGCAGAGATATTAACAACTAATTGTCTAATTTTCGAGGATTCTGTCGTGTGGGTCTCCCCACATTGTGGTTCAGGCCCGAATATGGCCTCAATATTGAGTTCAGTGTTGCGGGGATTGAATAAAGGTAGCCCCTTTATGAATGAGTAATGTACCTCTGGTACCAAATGTAATATATCTTTGATCATCACATCCGTCAGTGTTTGAATTATTTAGTGATTTTAATTATGTTTTTATTGTTGTTATATGTAGCGGTAACCATCCACACGTTATCTTGCAGCCTATAAATATGCAAATAACTACTATTTGGCCCTCAGATGTGATCTTCTTAACCCCATTGCAATAATCACAACACTATTATGAATGCGGCATGAGTGTGATCCGCATTCTGTTGTGTGTACGTCCGCTCTGCTACATGCGCTGGAACATTTGTTGTGACACATCACCTCGGTAACAGGATACAAGACGACGTCATGGATGTGCGCGGCTATTCAGCAACGCGCCCCTATGATGACAGCGCAGCATGACGCGCGCTGAGGAGATCACGCGATATGTCCGCGAGATCTCATTCCCTGGTTGCCGCGATGATGTAGGTACATAGACAAGTCCATGAGCATGCGCACTTGGACACACGAGACGCTGAAAGCAGCGATGGACGTGCCAACAGGTGTGAATACACTCAGGTGAGCTGGTTTGATAAAATATATGCAAAGTGGGGTTTGGAATAGTGATGGCCATGATTGATTGACTTTAACAGGTCAACTACTCTGATTGGTAGGGCTGTTAGGAGGTGTGAGTTGAACTCCCTACTTAATGTTGTTTTGTATCACTTTGTAACTATGCTTGACAAAGGCTGGTTACAGCCGAAACGTTGCATCTGCACTTTACTTGTATCTATGCTGTGAAGTCCTCTGAATAAAAGGAAAGAAACCGGATGTTGCATTCCGGTGACCCGACAAGACCGTGTGTGCTGCCTTCATCTACCCGTTTACTATCCAGAGGACAGGTCATCCATGTTAAATACCCAATCACTTTTACTTTTATGAGTGTACATTCACAGTGATTGGTGAATTGCATGTGGATTCCTCAACTTGAAACTTACAGTATTTTGGGTGATAGTTGTTTATGCTGTAGCCTTCCATCAGAATTATAGGCCAGGGAGAAATCCCAGTGTATATCTCCAGTGGAAAGAAACATTGAGAAATGAACAGCATATGACATTGAAATAAAACTTTCTATCCCTTTGGAGGTATACAGAGGTAAATTCTAGCTCTATAGAGCCCTTTGAGTTTAATATGACCACTATGTACAACTTTGAGGTGTTATGGTGCTGCCGTATGACTGTGTGCATGTGTGCCAGATGGCTTTAGCAGTGGTCTATTAATGCACTAGTTACGATTGACAGTTTTTCTTCACATTCTCTTGAATGATTGGCAGTCCCTCACTGTGCTTCTACTGAACAATTCTGTGCATATTCATTGTGTTCTGAGACGGGAAGGTGACTGCATGTGCTGGAGTGGTATATCTAGAATGTCAGCCCTTCAATGGTGAGCAGAGATGAAAAGTGTTCTATGCTAAAATGAGAGATGTCCCAGTGCCAAATACTGTTAGTATAGGCATGCTAAATAGAAAATGACTGCATCTAACACTATTTTCAACATACTTTTAATGGATCCTTTATATAATCATGTTTATTATAGGCAACAGGTTCATTTAAAAAAAAAATATTTCAAGTAAATAATGGCTTTAATGTTGCAGAATTTAGGTCATGAAAAGAATAATGATTATTTTTGCATCCTTTTTTATATAGCTTTTAGTGGTACAATCCTGATATTGATTTATTGATGAAAACTCCCTGTGGAATTGTGAATTTACACTTATTGTTGCCAATTAAAAATAAATCTTTAGCTTTTAACTCCTACTCGCTTTTTGTGCTTTATTAGAAAATACATGCTTTCTACATTTAAAATCAGAGAATGAAAAGGTAAAAAAAAATGAGAAAAAGAAAAAAGAAATAACTTCAGAGATCTGTATATTTTAGCACGGCAGTGAAGCTCAGAGCTAATTTCAGAATCAAAGAATAATCACATACAATTCTGAGCAATCAGCTACCGATTTTTCCATAAAGACTTTGCATTAAGTTCTTTTTTTAGCAAAGGAAGTGAAAAAAAGAAAATGCATGAATGTCATTTGGATGAACTATATAAGCAAAATATTCATACTCAAGTATATAATTACCATTGCTTGCTCCCTCATGCAAACTGGCACTTTGAAAACCTAAAAAAAAGTAAAGGTATTTTTATGCATTAGTAGCAGCAGAGAAATGGTATTATTATTCTTGAACAAAGTGTGACAGGTTTGATTTGCCAGAAGGTGTTGCAGGACTGAGGCTGATGGAAAAGTACAGTAACTATTCTGGAGGCATACATGATATTTGAAGTTGCCACCTAAGCATTTGGAAAAATCATACTGATAACAGAAAGTTATTATCCCTTGGATGTAAGCACAGCACTATCCTTCCCTGATTACATTTTTGTTATAAAGTCTTCTTATGAAAGATTATATCTAGGGATGAGCGAACCCGAACTGGATAGTTCGGGTTCGTACCAAATTTTGGGGTGTTCGGGACACAGACCCGGACCAGAACATTTTCAAAAAAGTTTGGGTCCGTTGTTCGGCGATTTCTTCCCGCTTTCTGAAGGGCTGCACAGCAGCCAATCAGCTAGCGTTTTACTTCTTGCCCTAAGAAGCCATCACAGCAATGCCTACTAATGGCATGGCTGTGATTGGCCAAGTGCAGCATGTGACCCAGCCTCTATTTAAGCTGGAGTCACGTAGCGCCGCACGTCACTCTGCTCTGATTAGTGTAAGGAGAGGACGCAGCTTCTGTGAGGGCGAGATTAGGCAGGGAAAAGTCAGCAAAAACACCTAATGAAGTGATGGATCTACAGCTGTGAATCATTCAACTTCTGCTAGTTAATTTCTCACTGGTTTTTAGGCTGCACAGAGCGTTTTTCGGTCACTTTGATTGGCGGCCATTTTGTGTCTTGTTGTGCACCAACACAAGCTGCCACCAAGTCCATCAATACTAGTTTTTTTTTACTATATCCTACATTAGAGGCTTGGCTGTGTTTATTGTCACCCCTAGAAACTCAGGATAGAAATTTCTATATTTTATTAAGGGGTTAAATTCAATTGCCAAAATAGCAATCCCCTAAATCTGGTGTTCCAGCTGTGGCTAGCCAAGTGTAATACTGTCCGGCAAAGGATATATTTTGTTCTGGGGTGAAATTCAATAGCCAAAATAGCAATACCGTAAATCCGGTGTGCCAGCAGTGGCTGGCCAAGTTTAATAGTGTCCGGCAAAGGATAGATCATTTTCTGGGGTGAAATTCAATTGCCAAAATAGCAATCCCCTAAATCTGGTGTTCCAGCTGTGACTGGATAAGTTTCATAATGTCCGTCATAGGATATATTATTTTCTGCGGTGAAATTCAGTTGCAAAAATAGAAATACCATAAATCTGGTGTTCCACCTGTGACTGGACAAGTTTAATAGTGTCCGGCAAAGGATTTATTATTTTCTGGGGTGAAATTCAGTTGCCAAAATAGAAATACAGTAAATCTGGTGTTCCAGCTGTGACTGGACAAGTTTAATAGTGTCAGTCAGAGGATATATTATTTTCTGCGGTTAAATTTTGTTTCAAAAATAGAAATACCGTAAATCTGGTGTTCCAGCTGTGACTGAACAAGTTTAAAAGTGTCCGGCAAAGGATAGTTTTTTTCTTAGGTGAAATTCAATTTCCAAAATAGCAATACCGTAAATCTGGCGTCCCAGCAGGGGCTGGAAAAGTTTAATAGTGTCCGGCAAACGATAGATTCTGGGGTGAAATTTATTTGCCCAAATAGCAATACCATAAATTAGTGGTTTCAGCTGTGGCTGGTCAAGTTTAATAGTATCCGGCAACATTTATATTTTTTTCTGGGGTGAAATTCAATTGCCAAAAAAGCAATACCATGAATCAGTGGTTTCAGCTGTGGCTGGCTAAGTTTAATAGTGTCTGTCACAGGATATATTATTTTCTGGGGTGAAATTCAATTGCCAAAATATCAATACCCTGAATCTGGTGTTCCAGCTGTGACTGGACAATTTCCCTAGTGTCCGTCAAAGGATATATTATTTTCTGGGGTGAAATACAGTTGCAAAAATAGAAATACAGTAAATCTGGTGTTCCAGCTGTTGCAGGTCTAGTTTAAATCTGTCCGTAAAAGGGTATATTTTTTTCTGGGGTGAAATTTAATTGCCAAAATAGCAATACCCTGAATCTGGTTTTTCAACTGTTGCAGGTCTAGTTTACATCTGTCCGTAAAAGGGTATATTTTTTCTGGGGTGAAATTTAATTGCCAATATAGCAATACCCTGAATCTGGTGTTCCAGCTGTTGCAGGCCAAGAGTTAATCTGTCCGTAACAGGGTATATTACACTCAGCGTGCATCTCCAAGTATATTTCTTTCCATAAAAGGGTATGTTACAAAAAGTGTTACATTACAATTGCTGAAAGCATAATCCTGTAAATCTTCACGCACTATTGTGAATCTCATAATGTATTTCTGTCCGTAAAAGGGTATATTACATTCAAGGTGTATATACAATAACTTCACACGCTACCGTGCATCTCCATGTCTGTCCATTAAAGGGTATATTACACAAAGTGTAAAAATACAATTGCTGAAGGCATAATCCTACATATTTTTTAACACGCTACTGTACATCTCCAAGTGTAAATCTGTCCATAAAAGGATACCTTTCATCCAGGGCCTAAATACTAGGCCTACAATTGATATTCCCCTAAATCAGTGGTTACTGCTGTGCCTGGATTAGTGTAATACGGTACATAAATAAATAGGCAGATGGTGTTAGGTGCCTGTAAAAAAAGGCCTGAATTTGAAATCAATACATTGTGCCAAATATCTTTTTTTCTTATTGTGGTGCTTGGTGAACGGTAACAATGAGGAAAACATCTAGTAAGAAACGCGGAAGCGGTCGTGGTGGTTTTGGTAGACCCTCTGGTGCTGGGAGAGGACGTGGCCATTCTGCCACAGACACACGTCCTAGTGAACCAACTACCTCAGGTTCCAGTACCAGCCAGAATTTACAGCGATATTTGGTGGGGCCCAATGCCGTTCTAAGGATGGTAAGGCCTGAGCAAGTACAGGCGCTAGTCAATTGGGTGGCCGACAGTGGATCCAGCACGTTCACAACATTGTCTCCCACCCAGAAAGCGCACAGGTGGCGCCTGAAAACCCCCATCACCCCCATGCATATCAGGGAAACTGTCAGAGCCTCAAGTTATGCAGCAGTCTCTTATGCTGTTTGAAGACTCTGCTGGCAGGGTTTCCCAAGGGAATCCACCTAGCCCTTCCCCAGTGGTGGAAGACATAGAATGCACTAATGCACAACCACTGATGTTTCCTGATGATGAGGACATGGGAATACCACCTCATCGGAGTAACACCTCATCGGACGAAACACAGGTGCCAACTGCTGCGTCTTTCTGCAGTGTGCAGAACGAACAGGAGGTCAGGGAGGAAGACTTTGTGGAAGACGATGAGGTCCTAGACCCCACATGGAATGAAGGTCGTGCCACTGACTTTCATAGTTTAGAGGAAGAGGCAGTGGTGAGACCAAGCCAACAGCGTAGCAAAAGAGGGAGCAGGGGGCAAAAGCAGAACAGCCGCCGCCAAGAGAGTTCGCCTGCTACTGGTCACCGCCACCAGGGACAGAGCACACCAAAGGCAGCTTCAAGGAGTTCCCTGGCATGGCACTTCTTTAAACAATGTGCTGACGACAAGACCCGAGTGGTTTGCACACTGTGCCATCAGAGCCTGAAGCGAGGCATTAACGTTCTGATCCTTAGCACAACCTGCATGACCAGGCATCTACATGCAAAGCATGAACTGCAATGGAGTAAACACCTTAAAAACAAGGAACTCACTCAGGCTCCCCCTGCTCCCTCTTCTGCTGCTGCCTCGGCCTCTTCATTCACCTCGGGAGGAATGTTGGCACCTGCCGCCCACCATCGCTTTCTCTCCATCTCACAAACCTTGCAGAGAAAGCGTAAATTCCCACCTAGCCACCTTCGAGCCCTGGGCCTGAATGCCAGCATTTCTAAACTACTGGCCTTTGAAATGCTGTCATTAAGGCTGGTGGACACAGACAGCTTCAAACAGCTGATGGCGATGGCTGTCCCACAGTATGTTGCTCCCAGCCGCCACTACTTCTCCAAGACAGCCGTGCCTTCCCTGCACAACCAAGTATCCGATAAAATAAAGTGTTCACTGAGCAACGCCATCTGTGGCAAGGTCCACCTAACCACAGATACGTGGACCAGTAAGCACGGCCAGGGACGCTATATCTTCCTAACTGCATACTGTTTAAATGTAGTGGTGGCAGGGTCCCAGGCGGAGAGTTCTTTGGCGCATGTCCTTCCGCCGCCAAGGATCGCAGGGCATCATTCTTTGCCTCCTGTAGCCTCCTCCTCCTACTCGGCTTCCTCCTCCTCTGCATCCACCTGCTCATCCAGTCAGCCACAGACCTTCACCACCAACTTCAGCACAGCCCAGGGTAAACGTCAGCAGGCCATTCTGAAACTCATATGTTTGGGGGACAGGCCCCACAACGTGCAGGAGCTGTGGCGGGGTATTGAACAACAGACCGACCAGTGGTTGCTTCCGGTGGGCCTCAAGCCCGGCCTTGTGGTGTGCGATAATGGGCGAAATCTTATCGCAGCTCTGGGACTAGCCGGTTTGACGCACATCCCTTGCCTTGCGCATGTGCTGAACTTGGTGGTGCAGAAGTTCATTCACAACTACCCCGACATGTCAGAGCTGCTGCATAAAGTGCGGGCCGCCTGTGCACGCTTCCGACGTTCACATCCTGCCGCTGCTCGCCTGTCTGAGCTACAGCTTAACTTCGGCCTTCCCGCTCACCGCCATATATTCGACGTGCCCACCAGTTGGAACTCCACCTTGCACATGCTGGAGAGACTGTGAGAGCAGCAGCAGGCCATAGTGGAGTTTCAGCTGCAGCACGCACGGGTCAGTCGCACTGCGGAACAGCACCACTTCACCACCAATGACTGAGCCTCCATGCAAGACCTATGTGCTCTGTTGCGCTGTTTCGAGTACTCCACCAACGTGGCCAGTGGGAATGACGCCGTTATCAGCATTACAATACCACTTCTATGTCTCCTTAAGAAAACAATTAGGGCGATGATCCAAGAGGATGTGGCCCAGGAGGAGGAGGAGGAAGATGAGGGGTCATTTTTAGCACTTTCAGGCCAGTCTGTTAGCAGTGCCTCAGAGGGAGGTTTTTTGCAACAGCAGAGGCCAGGTACAAATTTTAAAACACGAATCAAAAGGCTACGTAGTTTTGGTTTAAAAGCAGCAGTCCTGTAGAGGAGTAGGTCCCACTCCTTAACAATGAAAAGTACAAATTGGAAAGCCAGGTCGCGCTATTCTCAGAGCACCACAAATGTCACTCCAGGTAACCTTTTCTTTTTCTTTAAGACAGAAGTATGGTCCACGCTTCAAATACCGACTGAATGTCACATTTCCAGAAGACCTTTTGGAATTAGAAAGACCACATAGCGCAATACTGTATAGGATATGTGATAACAATTTGCTTTATTCTACTTACAAAGTATCTTCTCATAAAATCACAAAACAGACAACAGATCCCCGCTGTGCAGGTAAACGCCCGACCCGGGTTTCGCCCTTTCGGCTTCGTCAGGGGCTGTCCAATCAATACTGCACGGGTTACTGATAAAACCACCGTGCACTCTGCATTACTTCCGGGATAGTTGCTTCCCTATAATCGCGGGCAACCTCGATAAAAGCAGCGAATAATCCGTGATAACTATCCTGGAAGTAATCCCGAACTTCTCGAACCCAAACATCCAGGTGTTCGCTCAACTCTAATATTGTTTCTTTATACTGAACATGCTACGTTAAAATTGGTGCAAGAAAAACTTTTCTAATAGTAAGATTTTATATATACTATATGGGAAAAAGTGTTGAGAGTTGAGACAGGTACACATTTACATTTACAGGATCTTTCATGATATTCCATTCTAAATCCAAAAGCTTTTGTCATACACTTACCTGTCCAAGCTCCAGCAGGAGAAACATGCTGCTGAGCCAAGCCCCTGGTGACACGACAGCATCCTTAGGTAAAGGATGCAATGTTCTGTTTTACCCTGCAATGGGCGTGTGCCAGAGGAGATTAGCAATGAGTTGATTGCTCACTTGCTCTATTCCTGTATGCTAGTGTTTCTGACTAATAGAGCATCTATATCAGGTTCTGATCCAGGGACTTGCTGTTCTATTTAAACCCCTTCCTGGCCATACATCATTGCCACTAATAGTCTTGTTTGGGCTCACTAACTATGTTCCTGGTTCTTGTTCCTGTGCTGATTTGGATTGCTTGTGTTGTTGACCTCTGCTCATCCTTTGACCACTCTATTTCTCTCCAAATGTATGTACGACTCTGTCTTTGTGCCAGTTGTCTCTAGGTATATGTCTGACTCTGCATCTTAGTAGCATAGGTACTGTCGAACAGTTTTGGTCTTGCTACCTAGGGCTTGCACTGCAAGTAGTTAGTGAAAGCAAGTTGGGTTCTAGGTTAGGGCTCATTGTCAGTGTCCGTCCCTACCTACAGCTGTTACATTATCAGTGGCCCAAAAATATATATTTTTGGGTGACCTGCTCAGTTATGAACGGTGCCAGGGCAGCATTGGCCAATCAGATGGAGGGTATTTCCCAACTAGTTCAAGATCTAGCGGAGAGATTCCAGTAGCAAAAGTCTCTTCAGACCACTCATTGGGCATAGAAGCTCAGAGTGTAGGCATCATTATATCCTTGCTTCATGGGGACCCTCAGAAGTGGGCCTTTTACTATCACCCAACTCTCCTGAATTATTTACTCTTGGGCAATTCTTTTCCACTCTTGGTCTCCTGTATGATGAGCCAGACAGGGCGGCTTAAGCCGAAACCCAACTGCTTTCCTTACATCAGGGCATAACACCAGTGGAAGATTATTGCTCTGAATTCCCTAAGTGGTGTACTGTCTCTGGCCGAAATGATCCAGCTCTTGGGTTACAATTTATACTAGGTCTTTCTGATACTCTGAAAGACCTTCTAGTTAGTTATCCTACTCCAGGTTCCCTAGTCAAGGCTATTCAACTTGACTGATGTCTTAGGGAACATAAGCGGGAAAGATGAGTCCTTTTCTGTCGAAATTCTTTTTGCTTGGTCCATCAAGCCTCTGTGTCAAAGGCACCAGTGGAGTCTGAGGAGCCCATGCAAGTGGGTACTATGTCCTCTCAGCAACAGAAAGAACATCACCTGAAGGATGGCCTGTGTTTCCACTGTGTCAGTCCTGAAGATCAACTGCAATCCTGTCCTTCTAGGCCAAAGGCAGAAAACTTCACCTTCTGAGTGATGATTGGGGAGATCACTGAGAAACACAGGTATTTCCTGAAACGTCAGATAGGGTCCTCTTGCCTGTTAATCTATCTTCACTAGGAAGGTCTGTTTCTGGTTTAGTGTTTGTAGATTCGGGGGCTGCAGCAAATTTTGTGTCTGCCTTGAGTCTCGTGGTTTATAGACTACCTGAACCCATTCCAGTGTCTGGGGTGGATACTACTCCATTAGCCAGAGGGTTTATTGAGCATCAAATCATTGATTTGGTTATGAAGATTGGGTCTATTCATTCTGAAAAATATTTATTATATGTCATGAAAAACTGCTGATGTCATTTTGGGATTATCTTGGTTGAGAGCATATACCCCAGTTTTTAATTGGAGTTCTGGGGAATTACCAAAATGGGGTTATCAGTGCTCTAATTCTTATCTATCCAACTTTCTGGTCTGGAACCAGAGGACCACTACCTGAGTTCAACACGGACTTTCAGTATGTGTTCTCCAAAGAGGCCTCTGAAATGTTACCCTCGCAACTATTATTGTGCCATTAAAATTGTCCCTGGTGTGAAACTTCCCAAGAGCCAAATCCTCACTTTTTCTGGACCTTAAAGACAGACTATGAAGAATTATATTCAGTATAGTCTGAAAAAAGGGCACATTCGACCATCTGTATCTCCTGCTTTTTTTTTTTTTATTAAAAAAGATTATAGCGATTAATAAAATTATGGTCCAAAATCAGAACCCCCTTCCTCTCATTCCTGATCTGTTCAATAACATTTTTGAGGCTCAGTGGTTCACAGAAATTAACCTTAGAAGAGCCTACAATTTGATCAGAAAAAGCAGCATTCAATACCTCCGAAGGGCATTTTGAATACCTTGTGATGCCCTTTGGGCTGTGTAACGTCCCAGCTTTGTTCAACAACCTTGTAAATAATATTTTCTGAGAGTTCCTGGTTCAGTTTCTTGTTGTGTATCTGGATAGTATGTAGTTTTTTTCTCCGGACTGGTCATCTCATGTTATATATGTGAGAAAGGTCCTCCAAAATTGAGGGACAATAAATTGTTTGCGAAGTTAAGTAAATGTAAGTTTGATGTAAGAGAGGTTTCTTTCCTGGGTTATATCCTGTCACCCAAAAATGTCTGTATGTATCCCAATAAAGAGCGAGCTGTAGTCGATTGGGCCAAGCCTACTTCTCTTAAGGCCCTTCAACGATTCTTTGTTTTTAAAATTAATATAAAAAATTCATTAAAAAAAATTTCAGTTATTGCCAAACCTTTGAATGACTTAACCAGGAAGAGGATAGATCTTCTCCATTGGTCTTTTGAGGCTCTGTCTGCATTTGATACATTTAAAAGAATCTTCATTCATGCACCTGTACTCATTCAGACAGATGCTACCAAACTGTTCATTGTTGAGGTGGATGCTTCTAAGGTAGGAGTGGGTGCTGTACTATCTAAGGGATCGTATTCTCTAAATAATTTGCACCCATGTGAATTTTTCTCTAGAAAAATTTCCTTCGTAGAGAGGAATTATAATATTGGGAATCAGGAACTGTTGGTCATCAAATAGGCCTTCGAGTAGTGGCGGCACTTCTTAGAAGGGTCTCAGTACCAAATCACTGTGTTTACGGAACACAAGAAACTGATACTGCTAAACACTTAAATTCTAGTCAATCATGATGGGCCTTGTTCTTTTCCTGGTTTAACTTTATTGTTACTTATTGTCCTGGGTCTGGTAATGTGAAGGCGGATGCCTTATCATTTAGTTTTGGTTCTTTTTCTATCGATACTGAACCTGGTAATATACTTTCCCCTGGTGTAGTCATTTCTGTTGTTAGTTCTGATCTTTCTGCCAAAATACTATTTTGTCAGGACTTTGCTTCTAGTCATTTTTCCGCTGATGAATTGTTTGTTACTCCAAATCTTCGCCTTAAAGTTTTGGAGTAATCCCATTGCTCTGTATTGGCAAGTCCTCTGGGTATTGCTGGGATTGAACATCTGGTCTCCAAAGCCTACTGGTGGCCTACTTTATCATGAGATGTGGCTGCCTTTGTCTCGGCATGTGATGTGTGGGCTAGGGTACCAGGAGAGGTCCTGGTATAAGACGAGAGTAGATTAGGATGTCTTGAAAGGATCAGAGATTGCATGTAGGAAGATATTGAGAGATCAGGTCACAGATGTATGGAGGGAACAAGTTGTGGATGGCCTTGTATGTCAAAGTAAGTGTTTTATACTAGATTCTCTGGGCAAAGCTAGTGAAGAGATTGGCAGAGGGAAAAGACAGGAGAGTAACCTGAGGAGAAGTGGATTAGTCGGGCGGCAGAGTTGAGGATAGATTGGAGGGTTGCGAGAGTGCAAATTCGGAGGCCACAGAGGAGAATGTTACAGTAGCTTAGGCAGGAGATGATGAGGGAATTCACAAGCATTTATGCACACTCTGGATTGAGGAATGTGCGGATCCAAGGGATGATTTTGAGTTGGAGGTGGCAGGAGGTGAAAGAGGCTTGAATGTGCAGTTTGAAGGACAGAGCAGAATTGAAGGTTGCTCCAAGACAGTGGCCTTGGTTGACCTGAGTGAGTGTGCAGCCATTAATTGTGATAGAAAAGGTCTTATGAGGGGGCTGAGTGAGATGGTGGAAAAATGACAAATTCTGTTTTATCCATGTTAAGTTTCAGAACGGGGGGGGGGGGTGAAAAAGGAGGCTATAGAGGATAGGCAATGTGGGATTCTGGGTAGTAGAGTGGTGATATCTGGACCGGAGAGGTAAATTTGCATGTTTTCTGCATAGGAGTGATACTGAAAGCCAGCAGACTCTATGAGCAGTCCTAGGCTGAAAGTGCAGATTGAGAAGAGCAGGGGTCCTAGGACAGAGTCTTGAGGGACACCAACAAAGAGGGATCCGGTGAGGAGGTGTTACTAAATGTACAGTCTATAAGATATGATGTTATCCAGGAGAGGGACAAGTCTGTGATGCCAAGACATGCAAGAGTTTTGTTCTGCGCATCCTCTCTGGTTCTGACTTCAGCTTATCTTTTGACCATTCTCTGTCTCTTGTTTTTGTACTGCATTGTGCTCCTGGTTCTGACCCATTTACCTACAATTCTGTCTTTTGTGTCATTTGTGTCAAGGTGTTTGTTTGTCTATGCACTTTAGAAGCAAAAGGACTGTCCACCAGTTGCGGTCTTGCTACTACCTAGGGCTTGCACTGCAAGTAGGTAGGGAAAGCGGGCTGGGTTCTAGGTTAGGGCTCACAGTCCGTGTCTGTACCAACCGATTGGCTTTACAGCATTAGTATGGAGTTGGTCCCCCTTTGTAGCTAAAGCACCTTTCACTCTTCTAGAAATGCTTTCTCCAAGATTTTAGAGTGTGCCTGTGTGCAATTTTGCCCATTCATCCAGGGCCTGTCTCATAATCCCCATTTTAATTCATCCTAGTGGCTCATGCACACAACAGTGAACAGGCCTGGAAACATGGTCCATGTGCCTGCTGGATCTCCCGGGCCAACTGCGGCTTCCTTAAACTGAAATGACTGTATCATAAAACACTGAGATACAGTCAGTTCAGTTTAAGAGAGCTGCAGTTGACCCAGGAGATCTGACAGACACATAAACTATGTGGGTTATTTACTAATTTAAAATACATCTAAATTAGGTGTATTTCAACCATTGCGGCGCTATCTGCAACTTTTCCCCGCTTACTTCAGGTCTAAAATTGTGGGCGGAGAAGGGAACCCCACTGGCAAACAATGCACCAAAATTATTCAGAGGTAATAATAATTCTAGCACTTTTAGCAGTCCTTTGCATCAGAATATGAAATCTATGACATCAAAAAATTGTGTAGAGGTCAGGTAAAATATTAGTCAGTTTTACAGTCCTAATGCGCACATTGGTAAATGTGCTGACTCACAGCAAAACTCCTACTACCCACAGACAGCACACTTTTTAAAAAGCAGTGAGGGGGGAAAGTCATAAATGGTAATTGCAACAAAATTTGCAACTTATGCATATCCCAAAACTGGTGGACACTAATGATATATTCCACCCCCTACCACACACACACACACTTTATTTTTGTGCCAGCCCATGATCCACTAGAATAAAATGTGACAGCACAAAAGTGGCAGATTTACAATGTTCTCTAGCCACTGGCCTGGACTAGTGTAGTTAATGGGCGAACATGGTGACATCTTTGAATCTGAGGAGCTGAGCCAGTAAGTCAGCAGGCTGACAAAACCAATTGCTAGAGCCCAAAGTTATAAACTCCACTGACAGGTTCAATGGGTTAGTTTCACGGTTGGACTGTATAATCTAGAGTAAAACAGCGGCATGCATCCCAAACCTAGTGGACACCAATGATTAACTGCTAATCCAGATGAATTGAAAAGAAGAATAAGGATGTAGTTCAGTATATGTATCAATAAAGGTGCATTTCTAAATGTCATTCTGCTTATGTTGCAGATCAGTGAGGTTTTATATATGCTATGTTCATATGAAAAGGAACTGTGCTGTGTTATGTTTTCTTTAGATGATAAATAGTGGTGTGACTTAAATTACCTAATATAATTATAAAGCAATTAGGAATTCTACCAAGCGTTGATCAAGTATATTTTATTTTAGAGACAGGAGAAACCAACCCAGCTTGGCTTCTACCTTAATGGCCATTCTTTTCCAGGCAGGAAAATCAGTTCTTTTTTTTTTTTTTTGGACATGGCAATTCCCTCAGTGAAATGTATGAGGGAGGTTAATGTAGTCATTTGATTTAAATGCCAAGTTCATGGTGTTACTTTTAGTAAAGATTTCAAATTTTGGTTGAACACTTCAGGATATTTATAAGGTCTCTCTTAATTTATCAGTACAGGCGCTTTAACAGAGACTAATAGAAGCAGAGCTATATTTCATATTTAGTACCTTATTTCCATAAATGGGTTTGCAATCAACAGTTTAGAAGTTGCTTCCCCTTGGGAAATAATACATTTGTATTGCATCAATTAAGAAAAATGTCAGCATTTCCATATAAGCTGATAGGGTAGTTCATTAGCAGAATGCAGCTTTACGTTAAACAAAGCTCCTATCAATATCCGGTATAATTAACACAAGTGTACGAGCTGTTTATGACTTCACTACCAGTGGGCAAACGAAAAAGGCAATTCTCACCGTTTTATAACTCCTGCCGGGTAAGCCACGAGAGACTGCCAGCTTACCATAGACTGTGACCCCCGACCCGATCACTTTCTTTATTCAATATTACTACTTTTGCTCAGTTAATGAACTTTGTACACAGTTAAAAAGATGTCAGCACAGTGAAATCATAAGACCTGCTGTGAAAATCTCCATTGTTTCTAGAGGTCTAATTGACCTTTCACATCCCAGAAAAGCAAAGAAATCAATATGCTTACTTAGTCACCCTCTTGTATTATTAACATGTTAAATATTGCTCCCTAGTCTTTGGCACCTAAACAACCTAACATGTACAGAAATGACTTCTCATTAATAATCATAATATTAATCACTGTTGCCCAGAACTAAAATCTGGCTGCGAAATCTCTCAGTGGAAATTGCTCTAATCTTTCAAACTACAGGAACAAGTATTTTTTTCCCCCCGTATAATTACTGCTGTCTTCATATTGAAAAATATCCCATTAAATGGCAGATTTTAGTTACATAAATTGTGTGATTAATTTTTAATTTCTAACATTTATATGGCATTGCATAAGTAAAGACCTTTGATCATTCTGAATGGCTATCAAAGCCATTATTAAAATAACCTACATCTGTTCAAAGACTCATTTAGCTATGAACAAGGCAAACTATTCATTAGCAACTTCTGTAATAGACCCCCTAAACAATTAAATTCAGCACAGTTCCACTTTATCACAAAGTTCATTTTCTCTTTTGTTCAGATTTTTGTATTAAAGAAGCAGGATCAGCTGAGAAAACCTAATGGGAGGCAATGGCCATGACTTATAGTCTACGTGCTGATGTTGACAAAGGATGGTTTGTTTAAGGAGTGGACTGTCATAACTTATTTCAGACAGTAGTTAAATTACTTTATTAATGCATGACTCAAAATAATTGTATAAATCTTAATTTTTGTACCCGGAATTTACTCCGACATGAAATCAACTTTTGGACCAAATGATGTCACAAAGAGACACAGTGTGAGATTGACTGGTCAGATATTTATTGAGATGGAGCTTAACATTAAAATGGTTGTGGTGCAATTACATTCAGTATAGACAATAAATCACTTCTCCTCAGTTCTGGCAAGTGACATAATAAATAGCTGCATACATCATAACTAGAGGTTGGTGAAACGTTGGCAACCAGAACAAGTGGGTTTATTCCAGAATATGATTAGGTATTTTTCAAAACGTAATTTATGGGCTAAGATGGGAAACATTTCTCTGAGCAAATGGGTTTTTAGATTTTGTTCTGGTCATTAAATAAAAACTAGAGATTAAATTATGACATTTTGTTGCATTATGTCAGCTTTTTACAAATAGTTTTGCAACCCCTGGCCTGCATGTATGGACAGATAAAAGGTATTTTAAGGTAATTCCACCCAAATTATGAATCATGAAAGACATTGAGGAGATCAACGCACTATATTGTAATTACTAAATTTCCTGATGGTCATAAATATCCATAAAGTTATATTTGGCGGAGGAGCCTTCCGTAAACTTTAACTATTTGCATGGTACAGTTTTCAATGGAATAATGTCAGCATAATACCCGGTAATGGATGATTAAAATATACTCAAGTCTCACAAAAATAAATATTTTGGCATTACATAAAGATAGAAGATTAACCATTTCGCTGACTTTGAAATCATGGTCACAGATGTTTCAAGCGAATCTATCAGCTCCAAAACAGTCACTGCAAACTACCCTCTTGTACTGACTAGACATACTGCCTGCCTGGCATGTTTTATCCTGGTGAAACACATTAGAGCAGCAGGCATAAAATGTTTTCATTCTGAATGAGGGTATTATAAAGAGGGAAGGGAATGGATCCTGTACAGAATCAGGGGTTGCTTTTCTCAATGCAGCAGCTCCACTACACACCTAGATTAGGGTGAGATCTGCAACATTTAGCCAGATAAGCATGTGCCGTCTCCCTTGTCTCTTCCTATCTCCACTGAAGTCTATGGGACAGCAGCAGAGGACAGGAAGAGAGAAGGGAGACAGCGCATGGTGATGGGTGTTGGACCCCCGCCGTTTGGATATTGATTCCTGAGGATGGGTCAGCAATATGAAAAAGCCCGGACAACCCCTAATGCAAAGCACTAGTGTGAGCAGCGATTGTGATCAGGCTCAGACTGGCCCACAGGAAAATATGTGAATCCTGAGCAAGGGTGGGCCCCCAGACCTCTCCCACTGAAGAAGTGGCACATGATATAGTACATTGACTGCACTACATATAGATTGGCAGTGTACAGGATCACAACCAATATATAATATAAAAAACTAGGTAGATTATTTAACAAAATACCTAGATTATTATTATTTTAGATCCATCAGGTGGTGGAGAGGACTTCTAGGCAGAGAGGTAGGACAGCCACTATCCTCTTTCTCCAAGGACCCACTTTCTTAAAGGCGTTGCAGGGACCCCTATAATCAATCATTTTGAGTGTTTTGCTGCTGCTGCCAATGTGTAAGCACATAGTTTTTGCATGTAGCTATACAGTGGGCCTAAAGAATGAATTTCACTAGTGGGCCCCAGGCACCACAGTCCAACACTAAATATAATTACAATTTTCTGATATCAAGGTTGAGATTTACTCTTATGGTACATGCCCAGACATTTGAGAAGTATAGCTCCTAGCTATTCTTTGAATGTTTTATATTTATGCATTTTATTTCAATGTAAAAAAAATAATAAAATTCTAGTACATCAGTTACATGCACTTTGTTTATATTAGCTTAACATAAATGTCTCTCAGTCTAACCTTTATGTACCTGTCAATGTGTGAGTTCTTAATAGCATGTCATAGTCTTTTTCTATATTAGTGACAGCTTGTCAGCTTTGTCCAAGTATGTATGCAATTGTATTACATTATAAGCATAATTAATAAACTCAATGAATAGTCACAGGAAAAACATATAATATTTATTTCTCTAAATGCATACAGTTCATTCCATTTTGATAAAGGCCCATGATGTATTCATTGATTAATAATTAGGGATGATCCTACCCGTGGATGTTTGGGTTCACCGGGTTCGGCCGAACTTTGGGTCAAAGTTCGGGTTCGAGACCCGAACTTGACCCCAAACTCAACCTTATTGAAGTCAAGAACTTCGGTTCACTAAAATGGCTGTAAAATTGTCGTAGTAAGGGCTAGAGGGCTGAAAAAGGAAGCAAAATGGGGGTAAGAGCAGAACAGTTGCCCTGCAAACAAATGTAGATAGGGAAATTACTTAAAACAATATACAATAGAAAAAAAATAAGAAATGATAATCTTGAACTAGGAGGAGGAGGTCAAAGTGAAGCAGGAGATTGAAGAGGGGGTGGACATGGTGCTGTAGGTGGAAGCGGTGGTGGAGGAGGAGGAGGTAGCCAACACTGTTTTTGTTGCTTTTTTTATTTTTATTTTTATTATTTTTTTATAAATTTGGGAAGACACCAAAACATTGAGAAATAGAAGAGAGAATGCAAAGAGAAAGTGCTCTGGAGTATAACCATGGCTGGTTGCACCCGGTATACATGTCTACTCAGCACAAGGTACAAACAAGTCCTATGGGACTGCACTTGTCTCTTACAGTTGTGTTCAAAATTATTCAACCCCCACTGAAATTGAGTGTTTTGGCCAGTTTGATATTGATTTTGATCATTTCAGTCATCTTGTTTACAATTAAATCAAAGAGGCACTTGTAAGTCAGACAAATATAACCTAACATTTATAATGAAATAACCACAAATGTCTTTTCTGTGCTCACATCATTATCGGTTTTATTCCACCCCCAAGTGTCATTCAATCTTAGTACTTAGTACAACATCCTTTTCCAGTTATAACAGCTTTTAAACGTGAAGCATAGCTTGACACAAGTGTCTTGCAGCGATCTACGGGAATCTTCGCCTATTCTTCATGGGCAAAAGCCTCCAGTTCAGTCACATTCTTAGGCTTGCGAGCTGCAACTGCTTTCTTTAAGTCCCACCAGAGGTTCTCAATCGAAATTAAGTCTGGTGACTGCGATGGCCACTTCAAAATGTTCCAGCCTTTAATCTGCAACCATGGTCTAGTGGACTTGGAGGTATGCTTGGGATCAATGTCCTGGTACTGAAGAGAATTCATGGTACCTTGCACACGCTGAAGCTTCCCTGTACCTGTAGAAGCAAAACAGCCCCAAAGCTTCACAGTAGGCAAGGTGTTCTTTTCTTCATAGGCCTTGTTCTTCCTCCTCCAAAGATAGCGTTGATCCATGGGCCCAAACAGTTCTAATTTTGTTTCATCAGTCCACAGAACACTATCCCAAAACTTTTGTGGTTTGTCCACATGACTTTTGGCATACTGCAGTCGACTCTTCTTATTCTTTGGAGACAGCAAGGGGGTGCGCCTGGGAGTTCTGGCATGGAGGCCTTCATTACGCAGTGTGCGCCTTATTGTCTGAGCTGAAACTTCAGTACCCGCATCTGACAAATCTTTTTTCAGTTCCTCAGCAGTCACACGGGGACTTTTCTCCACTTTGCGCTTCAGGTAGCCCACAGCAGTCGAAATCAGCATCTTCTTTCTGCCACGACCAGGTAGCGTTTCAACAGTGCCCTTTGCCTTGAATTTGCGAATGATGCTTCCTATGGTGTTTCTTGGTATGTTTAACATCTTTGCAATCTTCTTATAGCCATTGCCCTTACTGTGAAGAGAAATCACCTCTTCTCTTGTCTTCCTGGACCAATCTCTTGACTTCACCATTAGTGTTGATCACGAATTTTCGAATTGCGAATTTTAATCGCGAATATCAGCACTTCGAGAATTCGCGAATATTTAGAATATCGCAAAATATATTCGCAATCGCGAATGCAAGAAAATAGTGGCATTATTTTCTTGTTTGCGAAAATTCGCATAAAAAATTCGCATAAATTAGCGTAAAAATTCGCATAAATTAGCATAAAATTCGCATAAGCTGGTATTTAAAAGGTATCTTAAATGCCAGTTTATGCGAATTTTTATGTTAATTTATGCGAATTTTTATGCTAATTTATGCGAATTTTTATGCGAATTTTCGCAAACAAGAAAATAATGGCTGGAGATTACGAATTTTCGAATTTTCGAATATATGGCGAATATTCGCCCAAATATTCGCGAAATATCGCGAATTCGAATATTGCCCCTGCCGCTCATCACTATTCACCATGTTTGTAAACACACCAGTAAATGTCTAGAAGGAGCTGAGTATCACAGTCTTTTTAAATCTGCCTAATTGGTGCTTATTATGCTTGATTGCTGCTCCTTGACATCCACAGGTGTTTTCAATACCTGATCAAAAACACTTGAATGAACCTCTGTTCTTAAGAGTGGTAGTCTTTAAGGGGTTTAATAATTGTGTCAATGAAGAAATCACACAAAAAAATTTAATACTGTATTACAAAAACAATTGATGTCATTTTGGTTGCATTTGGTTCTGTAAAAAGTCCTTTTAAGATTTCATTCTGAACACAATTACAAATGTACACTAAATTCCCTAAAACCCTTTACAGCATTGGGGGTTGAATAATTTTGAACACAACTGTACCCCTGCCATGGTAAACACGTTCGGTCAATACACTTGCTGCAGGGTAGGCCACACCTGCAAGTCGTAAAGGGAAAGCTCAGGCCATGTGCCCAATTTGGAGACCCAGAAGTTGATTGGGGCAGACCCATCAGTCAGTATCTGTAGGCATGTGCACATGTACTGTTCCACCATGTTGCTGAAATGCTGCCTCCTGTTAAGACGTTCCGTATCAGTTGGTGGTGCTGGTTGTTGTGGCGTGCTGACAAAGCTTTTCCATATTTCGGCCATGCTAACCGTCCCTTCTGAGGTGCTGGCGGTGCCCCAGCTGCGTTGGCGACTTCTTTCTCCTCCTCCCCTGCCTTCGCCTTGTGCTTCCACTGAGCCCACCACTCTCAGGTGTGAATACCATCATCAGTGAGTCTACCAGTGTGCGCTTGTACTCGCGCGTTTTCCAATCACGCTCCAGTGACGGAATTAAGGACAGCACCTTGTCCTTGTAGCGAGTCCCAGCAGGATGGCCACCCAGTAATCAGCACTGGTTAGAATGTGTGCAACTTAGCAGGCATTGCGGAGGCATTGTGGCATGTAGTCGCTCATGTGTGCCAGGATGCCTAGAGTCAACGACAAGCTGTCTTCTGTGGGAGGTGTATGGTCTGTGTCCACTGTATCCCCCAACAATGCTCTATTGATGCCCATAAGCTGCTTTGGGTGCCACCCTGCTGTGAACACGGTTCCTCTACATCATCATCCTCCTCCTCCTCATCCTGCAGAACTGTGCCCTGGCTGGACAGATGTGTACCTAGCCTCTGTTGGTGCAGGAACCCACACTCTGAGCCAGTTGTGAATTACCTGGCCTTATAACCGTAGAAATGATCCCTCTTCCTCCTCCTCTTCCTCCTGTGACACATCCTCTTCCATCATCACCCAAAGTGTTTTTTCAAGGAGACATAGAAGTGGGATATTAACGCTGAGGACTGTGTTATTGGCACTGGCAATGTTGGTGGAGTACTCGAAACAGCGCAATACAGCACACGTCCCACATGGAGGACGACTCGTTGGTGGTGAAGTGGCGCTGTTCACCCATGCGTGCTGCAGCTGAAACTCCATTATCCACCTCAGGCCCAGCCGCCACTGCATTTACCCAGTGCGCAGTTAGGGAGATGTATCGTCTCAGCCCGTGCTTACTGGTCCAAGTATCGGTAGTTATGGGGACCTTGCCACAGATGGTGTTGCACAGTTCACACCTGATTTTGTCCGCCACTTGGTTGTGCAGGGATGGCTCACCTGTAAAAGTAGTGGTGGCTGGGAACAACGTACTGTGCAAGAGCCACCACCATAAGGTTTTTAAAAGTCTCTATCTCAACCAGACAGAATTACACCATTTCAAAGGCCTAGAATTTTGAAATGCTGGCATTCAGGGCACGGGATCGTGGGCGGGTAGGGGGTTACTCCCTATTTCTCTCCAGTGTTTGGGGGATGGATAGCTGAATGCTTACTTGGGACAGTGTGGACATGCTGCGTGACGGTGGCTGTGTTGCTGCCACATCCTTTGTTTGTAGGGAGGCAGGTGCCACTGTCACAGGAAGAGCGCAGCGGTGTATCAGTGTTTGCCGCATTCACCCCATAAGACGCAGCACTATTTTTCCCCCACTTTCTGGGGGGAAAAGGTGCGTCTTAAAGGGCGAAAAATAAGGTAACTGTTACTGTAGCATGAGATATATACTTGGTCATCTAAGCTAACTGCATCCTGAAAGGGATAGTTCAATCACAGGTGCCTGAAAGATTTTAAAGGTAGGAGTCCTACCACAGGGAATTTCTATGACCCAGTGTAAGCCTGTTGGAGATGATTTTTTTGACCAGTGAGTGGTATATGTAGCTCCCCACACTGGGATAGCAGAAGGAAAGAGACAGGCACAGTGGTGACTTGAACAGTGTTCTTTACTGAAATAATGGTAGACAACAAAGGGTTGCTTAATGTTTACAGTCTCATGTGAGGCGATAAGTGTTTTGGTTATAACAGACTTTTTTTAGGGCTAAGGGTTCTTTCACACTTGCAAAGATTCCGGCGGGCAGTTGCCGGAACGGCCTGCCGGATCTGGAGATCAGTATGCAAACGGATAGCATTTGTTTCTGGATCCGGATGCGGATCGGTCTAAAAAATGAATTGCAATACCGGATCCGTCTCTCCGGTGTCATCTGGAAAACCAAATTTGGTATTTATTTTTTTCACAGATTTAAAGGTCTGCACATGCGCAGACCATATAACCGGATCAGTTTTTCCGGAACCGGCATTAATACATTTAAATGAAAATTTATTAAATAATGCCGGATCCAGCATTCCGGCAAGTATTCCATAATCTTGGTTGGAGAAAATACCGCAGCATGCTTCCAGCCAAATACCGTAAGAGGGACTGAACTGAAGACATCCTGATGCATACTGAACTGAATGCTTTCCATTCAGAATGCATTAGGATAAAACTGAAGAGTTTTTTTCCGGTATTGAGCCCCTGTGACAGAACTCAATATCGGAAAACCTTAACGCTAGTTTGAAAGCACCCTAAAACTTACTTTCAGGTGACAAGTAGTGATGAGCGGAAGGTGCCATATTCAATTTCGCAATATTTCGCAAATATTTTGTCATTATTCTATATATTGCGAATGTTACGTGAATTTATATTCTCATTGCGAATTAAACTTAGAGCTGAGTTCCTAATGGTTGTAACTTGTATTGCTAGAATTGACGAAGATAACAAATATCACGAATATAGCACTATAATCTCAATCTTCGTTATATTCTAGCAATACAACCATTAGGAACTCAGCTCTAAGTTTAATTTGCAATGCGAACATTTACTCGCATTGTGAATTCAACTCAAAGCTGGGTTCCTAATGGTTGTATTGCTAGAATATAATGAACATCATGAATATAGCACTATATTCTCAATCTTTGTTATATTCTAGCAACAACCATTAGGAACTCAGCTCTAAGTTTCATTTGTGAAGCAACAGGCATTGATTGGAGCGGGCAGGAAGCCAGGAATCCTCCGGACAGGTAACAACAGCTTTTGGAAAGTGGGAATACAACCAGAGAGCCACAAGGATTAACAACTTAAAAAAAAAAAAAAACGAATATTCGAAATAGCGAATATATAGCGCTATATTCGCAATATTTGCGAATTTGCGAAGTGCCGATATTCACAAAAAAAATTCGCTATTCAAATATTCGCGCGCAACACTAGTGACAAGTTTGGTAATCACACAGTCTCTGCTAATGGCAATAGTCATGCTCTAACCAGCACGTTTGCTCACTCTTCATGTGCCTGGCTTCAGATCTGTTGTGGGCTTCCAAGGCCAAAACAGATCTACTCTAGGGGGCGTGGTTTGGCTGCCGAGCTAAATGGCTGCCTGAATCTGTGCTCCGGCACATGGCAAATTGGAAAAGCCTTTTTCCCCTCTCTATAGCTACTTAAAATACTTGAAACGGGCGTCACCTCCTGTCTCTCACCCTTAAGCATGCCTAGAGGGAAGAAAACTAACCCTAAACAGGGTAAAATCAACTTTTTCTTTGAGAATGGAGCGGACATGGCAAGTACGGAGTCCTCAGCTAGGCCTCCACGTGTACTGGCTACCAACCCTGAGACTACAGCTTCTCCTCCGGGTCAGCGAGAAGCAAAGCAGCCCAAGCGGAATTCATCTCAACTGCCACAAAGCCCGACACCTCTGAGAGACAGCTTTAGCAGCGGAGGGTCGGCACACAGTTCCCCTGCACTAGACCACGTGGCAGAGCAGACGCCATCTTCCGCATCCTCCTCGCCTGCGAAAGAGAAACGGGCACGGTGGGAATCCAGCACCGCACATGTCACCTCTGAGGAGGTAAGCGAAGGAGTTCCAGTGACTAGGTCTATCACACAGATGCTGCAGGGCTTCCCCACCTCTGATAAACCTGCCTCAGGGACCCTATTGAGGGACATGATGATTGCCCTGGGCGAGACCCTGGGCCATGATGTCTCATCTTTAATGTCTCCACTTAAAGCTTCCATTTCAGACATGGACACTAGGATGTCTCATGTGGAGCATAAAATGGGTGAGTTCGCTACCTCCCATAATAATCTCATTGATTCCCATGAGGATCTGGTGGCTGAGCTTGAATGTCTCCAAGTCAAAATTAATGACCTGGAAAATCGATCCAGGTGCAATAATATAAAATTCTGAGGGATCCCTGAAGACGTAGGGGCAGCCGAGCTACCAAAATATTTGAAAAAGCCTGTGCAACAACTATTACCCACATGCTCTGTGCAGGACTTGATCATAGATAGGGCCCACAGGGTCCCTAGGCCAAAAACATCTGTTGTCAACTGCTCCTAGAGACACACTCGCTAGGGTACATTTCTAAAAAACTAAAGAGGCTTCCAGAACTACTGGCACCGTATCAATCGTTGAAGCTGTATACGGATCTCTCTGCAGCTACGCTTCGACAAAGGCGTCTATTGGCCCCAATTACAGCGGCGAATAAAGAACATAAAATTCTATACAAATGGGGCTTTCCTGTACACCTCATTCTCAGCCAAGAAGGGCAACAGCATGTAATCTCCTCGTTAAAAGAAGGCCGTTGTCTCTTGGGATCCTGGAACATCTCCATCCCACCTCAGGAAACCTCCTCTTCATTTCCACAGAACCGCTTGCAACCTGAGTGGCACACCGTTTGAGCAAAGAGGGGAACCAAGCACTGACTGCATTGCATCATTTGAAGTTTCAGAGAGCTATCATCCTATGCCAGGCTTCAAACTGAACTTTTCCCCCTGGTAATCGTCTGATCCGGATTTTGCCCTTCACAGGTCTTGTGCAATCTTTGGTCCTGTAAGACTTTCTTTTACTTTGTATTTTTCAAAACTTTGTAGCCACCTGCTTGTTTTCAGCTGTGGATAGGGTTCCCAGCCCCGTTTTCTTTTACTTTGGTTAGCACCTATACGATACAGTTTTGGCATATGTTTCTATATGCCTGCTTTTTTCTGTTCAGTCTCAAGGATTCACGTCTTATGTACAGGGTCGCAATGGTTTGCACTATCTTGATCAGTCCCCATTGTTCTTAATATTGTAAATATTAATGCTAAAGGTCTAAACAGCCCTCCAAAGAGGTCATGCTTATGGTCGGAAGCGACTTTATTGAAAGCTGACATACTGTGTGTGCCTGAATCACATATTGTAAGTTCAGACGCTCATAGGATCAAACACCGTTCCTATCCTTTGATATTGCAGTCTCACTATGGTAAAAAAAAGAGGGGCATTGTTTTGGCCTTTAGCAATTCAATTGCTGTGAACATTGAATCTTCGATAGTCGATAAAAATGGCAGATACATTATTGTGGTTTGCTCGATAAATAATGTTTCTTATACCATATTAGCAGTGTATGCACCCAACAAACGCCAAATATGTTTCCTGAATAGAGTATTTGCGAAAGTGGCGAGAGTACGGACGGGTCATTTAATAGCCTGTGGGGATTTTAACATAGTCCCTGAAGCCGAATTAGACTCCACAGAGAGTAGTAGGAGTTCGTACCCTACTCTTAACCCCCTACTACGGAGGGAAGAATTATATGACATGTGGAGGCTGCAGCATGCAATGGAGAGGGATTTTTATTTTTTCTCTTCAGTCCACAATAGGTATTCTCGCATAGATCTAATTTTGGTTAGTAGGTCCCTCTTACATTTAGCCCTCCAATCTAAAATTGATGTTATTAAGTGGTCAGACCATGCAGCTATTTCTCTCTCTATTCTGGAAGCAAAAATATCTCTTATCTAATCCAGAACACAGAGGGGAACTACTTAAGTCCTTAAAATTATATTTCAGCTTAAATTGTGTCTCCAGCCCATTCACACTATGGAATGCTCATAAGGCATTCATACGTGGGATCTTGATCAAACTAGGCCACCAGGTGAAAAAACGCAGGGAACAGAAGATGCAGGCCATACTTTCTCAATTAACGTCATTAGAAACCCTTAATAAGAATCTTTTTTCCCCACAGAGAGCAGAACAGATTCGCTCCCTTAGAACATTTTTGAGAGAACAGCTCCTCTTTAACTATGAAAAGCAGCTAAGGTCGACCTAGGCAAAATAATACTCACAAGACAATACAGCAGGCAAGTTACTTGCTAGTCGCCTGAAGGCAAGAGCCGCCAAATCGAGAATTCCCCATATAGTTCATTTTACCACAGGTGATAGAATATATGATCCAAAAGGTATGGTAGAACAATTTGTTTCATATTACTCTAAGCTATATAATCTTAAAAATCTACCAGACACGCATGTGGCTCCTGATTATGAAATTAATGCATATTTATCATCTTTAATCCTCCCGTCTCTGTCCTCAGAGCAACAGGATATATTAGCTAGCCCTGTTACTCATACGGAAGTGTCTAAACTCATATCTGCCCTTCCTCTTAACAAATCCCCAGGCCCTGACGGGTTATCCAATTTATACTTCAAAACTTTTTCGGATTAACAGTTTCCCCACCTTTTACAGGTTTTCAATAGCGCTTTTACTGAAGGTAGGCTCCCAGCTGAAATGCTTGAGGCAATTGCAGTGACCCTCTCTACTAGGGATAAGCGAACCCGAACTGGATAGTTCGGGTTCGTACCGAATTTCGGAGTGTTCGGGACATGGACCCGGGTTCGGGTCCGTTGTTCGGCGATTTCTTCCCGCTTTCTGAAGGGCTGCACAGAAGCCAATCAGCTAGCGTTTTACTTCTTGCCCTAAGAAGCCATCACAGCCATGCATACTTATGGCATGGCTGTGATTGGCCAAGTGCAGCATGTGACCCAGCCTCTATTTAAGCTGGAGTCACGTAGCGCCGCACTTAACACTGCTCTGATTAGTGTAGGGAGAGGATATTTTATTAAGGGGTTAAATTCAATTGACAAAATAGCAATCCCCTAAATCTGGTGTTCCAGCTGAGGCTAACCAAGTGTAATACTGTCTGCTGTCTGACAAAGGATAGATTTTTTTCTGTGGTGAAATTCAATTACCAAAATAGCAATCCGCTAAATCTGGTGTCCCAGCAGTGGCTGGCAAAGTATAATAGTGTCCAGCAAAGGATATATTTAGTTCTGGGGTGAAATTCAATAGCCAAAATAGCAATCCACTAAATCTGGTGTCCCAGCAGTGGCTGGCCAAGGTTAATAGTCTCTGGCAAAGGATAGAGAATTTTCTGGGGTAAAATTCAATTGCCAAAATAGCAATACCATAAATCAGTGGTTTCAGCTGTGGCTGGCCAAGTTTAAAAGTGTCCGGCAAAGGATATATTTTTTTCTGGGGTGAAATTCAATTGCCAAAATAGCAATACCATAAATCTGGTGTCCAAGCAGTGGCTGGACAAGTTTAATAGTGTACGTCAAAGGATTTATTATTTTCTGCGGTTAAATTCAGTTGCCAAAATAGAAATACAGTAAATCTGGTGTTCCAGCTGTGACTGGACAAGTTTAATTGTATCCGTCAAGGGATAGATTTTTTTCTGGGGTGAAATTTAATTGCCAAAATAGCAATACCGTTAATCTGGTGTTCCAGCTGTGACTGGACAATTTCCCTAGTGTCCGTCAAAGGATATATTATTTTCTGGGGTGAAATACAGTTGCAAAAATAGAAATACAGTAAATCTGGTGTTCCAGCTGTTGCAGGCCTAGTTCAAATCTGTCCGTAAAAGGGTATATTTTTTTCTGGGGTGACATTTAATTGCCAAAATAGCAATACCGTTAATCTGGTGTTTCAGCTGTTGCAGGCCTAGTTTAAATCTGTACGTAAAAGGGTATATTTTTTTCCAGGGTGACATTTAATTGCCAAAATAACAATACCCTGAATCTGGTGTTCCAGCTGTGACTGCACAATTTCCCTAGTGTCCGTCAAAGGATATATTATTTTCTGGGGTGAAATACAGTTGCAAAAATAGAAATACAGTAAATCTGGTGTTCCAACTGTGGCTGGACACGTTTAATAGTGTCTGGCAAAGGATATATTTTGTTCTGGGGTGAAATTCAATTGCCTAAATAGCAATACCATAAATCAGTGGTTTCAGCTGTGGCTGGCCAAGTTTAATAGTGTCCGGCAAAGGATATATTTTTTTCTGGGGTGAAATTCAATTTCCAAAATAGCAATACCATAAATCAGTGGTTTCAGCTGTGGCTGGCCAAGTTTAATAGTATCCGTCAAAGGATAGATTTTGTTCTGGGATTAAAATCAATTGCCAAAATAGCAATACCCTGAATCTGGTGTTCCAGCTGTGACTGGACAATTTCCCTAGTGTCCGTCAAAGGATATATTATTTTCTGGGGTGAAATACAGTTGCAAAAATAGAAATACAGTAAATGTGATGTTCCAGCTATGACTGGACAAGTTTAATAGTATCCGTCAAAGGATAGATTTTGTTTCTGGGGTGAAATTCACTTGCCAATATAGCAATACCCAGAATCTGGTGTTCCAGCTGTAGCAGGAAAATTGTTAATCTGTCTGTAAAAGGGCAAATTACACTCAGCGTGCATCTCCAAGTATATTTCTTTCCTAAAAAGGGTATATTACAAAAAGTGTTACATTACAATTGCTGAAAGCATAATCCTGTAATCCTGCACGCACTATTGTGCATCTCATAGTGTATTTCTGTCCATAAAAGGGTATATTACACTCAAGGTGTTAATACAAGTGCTGAGGGGGTCATCCTCAATAACTTCACACGCTACCGTGCATCTCCAAGTGTATTTCTGTCCGTTAAAGGGTATATTACACAAAGTGTTAAAATACAATTGCTGAAGGCATAATCCTACATATTTTTTCACACGCTACTGTGCATCTCCAAGTGTAAATCTGTCCATAAAAGGATACCTTTTATCCAGGGCCTAAAAACTAGCCCTACAATTGATATTCCCGAAATCAGTGGTTACTGCTGTGCTTGGATTAGTGTAATACGGTACATAAATAAATAGGCAAATAGTGTTAGGTGCCTGTAAAAAAGGCCTGAATTTGAAATCAATACATTGGGCCAAATATTTTTTTTCTTATTGTGGTGCTTGGTGAACGGTAACAATGAGGAAAACATCTAGTAAGGGACGCGGTCGTGGTGGTGTTCGTGGACCCTCTGGTGCTGGGAGAGGATGTGGCCATTCTGCCACAGCCACACGTCCTAGTGAACCAACTACCTCAGGTTCCAGTACCTGCCAGAATTTACAGCAATATTTGGTGGGGCCCAATGCCGTTCTAAGGATGGTAAGGCCTGAGCAGGTACAGGCGCTAGTCAATTGGGTGGCCGACGGTGGATCCAGCTCGTTCACAACATTATCTCCCACCCAGTCTTCTGCAGAAAGCGCACAGGTGGCGCCTGAAAACCAAGACCATCAGTCTGTCACATCACCCCCATGCATATCAGGGAAACTGTCAGAGCCTCAAGTTATGCAGCAGTCTCTTATGCTGTTTGAAGACTCTGCTGGCAGGGTTTCCCAAGGGAATCCACCTAGCCCTTCCCCAGTGGTGGAAGACATAGAATGCACTAATGCACAACCACTGATGTTTCCTGATGATGAGGACATGGGAATACCACCTCATCGGAGTCCGCACGTCTCTGATGATGACGAAACACAGGTGCCAACTGCTGCGTCTTTCTGCAGTGTGCAGACCGAACAGTAGGTCAGGGAGGAAGACTGTGTGGAAGACGATGCAGGTCATGCCACTGACTTTCATAGTTCAGAGGAAGAGGCAGTGGTGAAACCGAGCCAACAGCGTAGCAAAAGAGGGAGCAGGGGGCAAAAGCAGAACAGCCGGCGCTAAGAGAGTTCGCCTGCTACTGGCCACTGCCACCAGGGACCGAGCACCCCAAAGGCAGCTTCAAGGAGTTCCCTGGCATGGCACTTCTTTAAACAATGTGCTGACGACAAGACCCGAGTGGTTTGCACACTGTGCCATCAGAGCCTGAAGCGAGGCATTAACGTTCTGAACCTTAGCACAACCTGCATGACCAGCCATCTACATGCAAAGCATGAACTGCAGTGGAGTAAACACCTTAAAAACAAGGAACTTACTCAGGCTTCCCCTGCTCCATCTATTGCTGCTGCCTTGGCCTCTTCCTCCGCCTCAGGAGAAATGTTGGCACCTGCAGCCCACCAAACAGAGGATGTGCCACCGACAACACCACCTGCGTCACCAAGCATCTCCACCATGTCACACGGCAGCGTTCAGCTCTACATCTCACAAACCTTGGAGAAAAATTGTAAATTCCCACCTAGCCACCCTCGAGCCCTGGGCCTAAATGCCAGCATTTCTATACTACTGGCCTTTGAAATGCTGTCATTCAGGAGGGTGGACACAGACAGCTTCAAACAGCTGATGGTGATGGCTGTCCCACAGTATGTTGTTCCCAGCCGCCACTACTTCTCCAAGACAGCCGTGCCTTCCCTGCACAACCAAGTATCCGATAAAATCAAGTGTGCACTGCGCAACACCATCTGTGGCAAGGTCCACCTAACCACAGATACGTGGACCATTAAGCACAGCCAGGGACGCTATATCTCCCTAACTGCACACTGGGTAAATGTAGTGGCGGCTGGGCGGAGAGTTCTTTGGCGCACGTCCTTCTGCCGCCAAGGATTGGCTTCCTCCTCCTCTGCTTCCACCAGCTCATCCAGTCAGCCACACACCTTCACCACCAACTTCAGCACAGCTCGGGGTAAACGTCTGCAGGTCATTCTGAAACTCATATGTTTGGGGGACAGGCCCCACACCGCGCAGGAGTTGTGGCGAGGTATTGAACAACAGACCGACGTGTGGTTTCTGCCGGTGGGCCTCAAGCCCGGCCTGGTGGTGTGCGATAATGGGCGAAATTTTGTCGCAGCTCTGGGACTAGCCGGTTTGACGCATATCCCTTGCCTGGCGCATGTGCTGAATTTGGTGCTGCAGAACTTCATTCACAACTACCCCGACATGTCAGAGCTGCTGCATAAAGTGCGGGTCGTCCGTGCGCGCTTCCGGAATTCACATCCTGCCGCTGCTCGCCTGTCTGCGCTACAGCGTAACTTCGGCCTTCCCGCTCACCGCCTCATATGTGACATGCCCACCAGGTGGAACTCCACCTTGCACATGCTGGCCAGTCTGTGCGAGCAGCAGCAGGCGATAGTGAAGTTTCAGCTGCAGCAAGCACGGGTGAGTCGCTCGGCGGAACAGCACCACTTCACCACCAATGACTGGGCCTCCATGCGAGACCTGTGTGCCTTGTTGCACTGCTTCAAGTACTCCACCAACATGGCCAGTGGCGATGACGCTGTTATGAGCGTTACAATACCACTTCTATGTCTCCTTGAGAAAACACTTGAGCGATGAGGGCGATGATGGAAGAGGAGGTGGCCCAGGAGGAGGAGGAGGATGAGGGATAATTTTTAGCACTTTCAGGCCAGTCTTTTAGAAGTGCCTCAGAGGGACTTTTTTTGCAACAGCAGAGGCTAGGTACAAATGGGGCCAGCCAAGGCCCACTACTGGAGGATGATGAGGATGAGGAGGAGGTGGAGGAGGATGAGATGAAGCAGGTTCACAGCGGGGTGGCACCCAACACAGCTCAGACCTATCACTGGAGCGTGGCTGGGGGGATACGGAGGACGATGACGATATACTTCCCACAGAGGACAGCTTGTCCTTACCTCTGGGCAGCCTGGCACACATGAGCGACTACATGCTGCAGTGCCTGCGCAACAACAGCAGAGTTGCCCACATTTTAACGTGTGCGGACTACTGGGTTGCCACCGTGCTGGATCCCCGGTACAAAGACAATGTGTCCACCTTACTTCCTGCACTGGAGTGTGATAGGAAGATGCGCGAGTACGCGCTCCTGAGGTCATTCCCAAATGTCACAGGGGAACAGGTGGAAGCCCAAGGCGAAGCAGAGGAGGAGCAAAAGGTCGCCAACACAGCTGTGTCACAGCCAGCTCCTCTGAGGGCAGGGTTAGCATGGCAGAAATGTGGAAAAGTTTTGTCTCCATGCCACAGCTAACTGCACCACTACCTGATACAGAGCATGTTAGCAGGAGGCAGCATTTCACTAACATGGTTGAACAGTACGTGTGCACACCCCTCCTCATACTGAATGATGGTTCGGCCTTGGAGTTGCTGGCCTGCCCGGCGGCCAGCGTTTTGTCTGAACGTGTATTCAGCAGGGCAAGGGGCGTCATTACTGACAAACACAACCGCCTGTCCACAGCCAAAGTGGACAAGCTGACATTCATAAAAATGAACCAGGCATGGATTCCACAGGACTTGTCCCTCCCTTGTGCAGAATAGACATTTATAACTGCCCCCCCCCCCCCCTCAACCATGTATTCTTGTACTCCGGGCACTTCTTTATTGAATCCTCATTTTTTTAACTTTACCATGATCTTGCGGTACAACCCAAAGTTGAATGAACCTCTCCTCAATATGGGCACCGGGGCCTAAATAACTGAAAGTGGCCTGTTACAATTGTTGGTGACATAAAGCTTGAACCTGTGCCATGCGACCTCTCTCCTCTGTCTGGGTGCCGTGGGCTAAATATCTGGAAGTGGCCTTCTCCAGTGGTGTGTGATATTAAGCTTGATTCTGTGCTATGGGACCTCTCTCCTTTGTCTGGGTACTGGGGCCTAAATAACTGAACGTGGCCTTTACCAGTGGTGGGTGATATGACGCATGATTCTCTGCTGTGGGACCTCTCTCCTCTGTCTGGGTGCTGGGGCCTAAATAACGGAAAGTGGCCTTCTCCAGTGGTGGGTTATATGACGCCTTATTCCTTGCTGTGGGACCTCTCTCCTCTGTCTGGGTGCTGGGGCCTAAATAACTGAAAGTGGCCTTCTCCAGTGATGGGTGATATGACGCATGATTTTCTGCTGTGGGACCTCTCTCCTCTGTCTGGGTGCTGGGGCCTAAATAACTGAAAGTGACCTTCTCCAGTGGTGGGTAATATGACGCCTTATTCCTTGCTGTGGGACCTCTCTCCTCTGTCTGGGTACTGGGGCCTAAATAACTGAAAGTGGCCTTCTCCACTGGTGGGTGATATGACGCATGATTCTCTGCCGTGGGACCTCTCTCCTCTGTCTGGGTGCTGGGGCCTAAATAACTGAAAGTGGCCTTTTCCAGTGGTGGGTGATATGACGCCTTATTCCTTGCTTACTCCAGTGCACCTTGTTTGGGTTAACCAAGGTATCATCCAACTATTTATTGGTCCACTGGACTTGATTTTACTGAGTGCTCCATCATTTCTACTTACCCAATGGGTAGTTTTCCAAAAAATGATAGATTTGTGATTATATAAAGACAATTTGTTTTAAAAAATATACTGTGTGTTGTCTTTTTTCAACAATTTAAGGTAGTAATTAGAGATAGCAGCAGCATTAGGAGGAGGCCACAGAGTGGCATAATGACAGTGTGGAGGTGGCGGCAGCATCAGAAGACCAAAGAATGGCAAGGTGACATAGTGTGGAGGCGGCAGAAGCATGAGGAGACCACAGAGTGGCAAGGTGACATACTGTGGAGGTGGCAGCAGCATGAGGAGACCACAGAGTGACCCGGGGGCAGAGTGTGGAGGTGGAAGCAGCATCAGGAGGCCACAGAGTGGCAAGGTGACACAGTGTGGAGGTGGCAGCAGCATGATGAGACCACAGAGTGGCAAGGTGAAACAGTGTGGAGGTAGCAGCAGCATGAGGAAGCCACAGAGTGGCAAGATGACGAGAGGTTGTGGAGGTGGCAGCAGCATCAAGAGGCCGCAGAGGTGCACAAAGACAAAGTGTAGAGGTAGTAACAGCTTGAGGGGCCACAGAGTGGCACAATGACAAAGTGGGGAGGTGGCAGCAAAATTAGGAGGGCACAGAGTGGCACGATGATAAGAGAATATGAACGTGGCAGCAGCATGAGGAGGCCACAGAGTGGCATGACAACGAAAGATTGTGGAGGTGGCAGCAGCATGAGGAGGCCACAGAGTGGCACGATGACAAGAGATTGCAGTAGTGTCAGCAGCATGAGGAGGCCACAGAGTTGAACGACAAGGAGAGATTGTAGAGGTGGCAGCAGCATGAGGAGGCCACAGTGGCACAACGACAAAGTTTGGAGGTGGCAGCAACACGAGGTGGCCACAGAGTGGCATGACTACGAGAGATTGTGGAGGTGGCAGCAGCATGAGGAGGCCAAAGAGTTGCACAACGACAAAGTGTGGAGGTAGCAGCAGCAGAAGGAGGCCACAGAGTTGCACGACAAAGAGAGATTGTAGAGGTGGCAGCAGAATGAGGAGGCCACAGTGTGCCAAGACGACGAGAGATTGTGGAGGTGGCAGCAGCACGAGGAGGCCACAGAGTGGCACGATGACGAGAGATTGCAGAGGTGTCAGCAGCATGAGCAGGCCACAGAGTGGCACGATGACAAGAGATTGCAGTGGTGTCAGCAGCATGAGAAGGCCACAGAGTTGAACGACAAGGAGAGACTGTAGAGGTGGCAGCAGCATGAGGAGGCCACAGTGGCACAACGACAAAGTTTGGAGATGGCAGCAACACGAGGTGGCCACAGAGTGGCATGACTAGAAGAGATATTGTAGAGGTGCAACCTCTGCCTGCACCAGAAACATTTAGGCCTCTGACACTCCCCTTTGCATGGCCTGGCACTTCTCTGTCTGACATACTGTTAGATCAAATAATCAGATGTTAGATCAAATATTTTTTATTTCGCCAGTAATACACTGCAAACTGGGTTTTAGAATATATTGCTGCACCGCAGAATGGCAATTAGGCCCTAATTATTTTCACTTTTTACACAACACAAAAGGCTTTTCAACAAAGGAGTGCAACGCTGAATGGCGAATATATTTTTATTTTGCCACTAATCCATGGCAAAATGGGCTTTAGAATATATCACTGCACCGCTGACCGGCAAATAGGCCCTAATTTTTTTTTTTACTTTTACACAACATAAAAGGCTTTAAAACAGATAAGTGCAACGATGAATTGGTTATGTATTTTTATTTCGCCACTAATACATGGCAAGCAGGGCTTCAGAATATGTCACTGCACCGCAGAAGGGCAATTAGGCCCTAATTATTTTCTACTTTTACACAACACAAAACGCTTTAAAACAGATAAGTTCAACGATGAACGGCTGATGTATTTTTATTTCGCCACTAATACATGGCAAACAGGGCTTCAGAATATATCTCTGCACCGCAGAATGGTAATTATGCCCTAATTTTTTTTCTCCTTTTACACAACACAAGAGGCTTTAAAACATATAAGTGCAACGATGAACAGCTAATGTATTTTTATTTCATCACTAATACACAGCAAACAGGGCTTCAGAATCTATCATTGCACTGCAGAACGGCAATTAGGCCCTAATTTTTTTCAACTTTTACACAAAAGGCTTTTCAACAGATAAGTGCAACGCAGAACAGCGAATATTTTTTTTATTTTGCCTCTAAAACACGGCAGAAAGGGCTTTACAACATATAACTGCACCACACAAGGGCAAATAAGATATACTGTTGAAATATTTCCTAGTAATAAACCCTATTAATGGCTGTATCAAACAATACTTGCATCCCAATAACAAGAACGGTTTGCTGGAAAGACAGAGCTGTATAATGGCAATTTGGATGGCCAGTCAGTGCACCAAGGTATAATAGGATAGTTCCTATTACCCAGTTTGTAACCTCCCCTACTGAACCCCGTTCTACCTAAATGCTCTGGAACGATTCCTCCCTATCCTTTCCCTGGACTTATAAATCATTTTTTCACCACAATTAAGTCTTTCCTATCACTGTCCCTGTGCAGGTGCAGGCTGGTACAGTGACACTCCTGCAAGCGATGCATCGGAGGGCTGTCCTTATTGTGCGCCGCTTGCTGTAATGTGACGTACGGGACAGCGCCTGCACACTGGATACTCCGAAGCTTCTGACAGTAATCGGGAAACCAGTGCACAGGCGCGGACATCCAGATCCTACACGCAGGCGTGGGATTTGACCAATGTAGGAGGAGGACAAGGTGCAGACACTGGGCGGGCCGTCTGGGTGAAAGGGGGAGTGGAAAGTTATGAAGATGAGCGTGCGGCCTGGCCATCGGCCGTTATGACGCCACCCCTGGGCACCTTCAACAGTGATTGGCATATGGAATTAAATTGATTTTCTAAAGATCTGTAGGAGGTACAGCAATAGGGTAAGAAGCTTTTTAATGTGGGGGCAATTTTGCATAGAATGATGTGAGTGTTGAAAAATGGGTTTTTGGAGGTGAAAGACTCCCTTTAAACTAATACTAAATTTGTAATGTATGTGAATACTTCTGAATAGTATATGAATACTTCTGTTCAGTTTTTACAAAGGAAAATGAAGGAGAAGGACCTCAGTTAGGGAGGAAGACTAATGAATCCTTTGATGCATGTGTCTTTACAGAGGAAGAGGTTCTAAGTCAGCTGTCTAAAATTAATACAAATAAATCACAGGGGCCTGATGGGATACACCCAAAGCTATATAAAGAGCTTAGAGGTATACTAGAAAAACCATTAACAGATTTATTTAACCAATCACTGGTAACAGGTGTCGTCCCAGAAGATTGGAAATTAGCAAATGTTGTGCCAATTCACAAGAAAGGTAGTAGAGAGGAATCGGGCAACTACAGGCCAGTAAGCCTGACATCAATAGTGGGGAAATTAATGGAAACCATACTCAATGAGAGGATTGTGGAACATCTAAAAACCCATGGGTTGATTGATAAAAAACATCATGGGTTTACTTCAGGGAGATCATGTCAAACTAATCTTATTGACTTTTTTGATTGGGTGACTAAAATAATAGATGGTGGAGGTGCAGTAGACATCACTTATCTGGACTTTAGTAAGGCTTTTGATACTGTCCCACATAGAAGGCTTATCAATAAACTGCAGTCCTTGAGCTTGAGCTCACATATTGTTGAATGGATTAGGCAGTGGCTGAAGGACAGAAAACAGAGGGTTGTAGTCAATGGAGTATATTCAGACCATGGTATTGTTACCAGTGGGGTACCTCAGGGATCTGTTCTGGGACCCATATTGTTTAATATCTTTATCAGCGAAATTGCAGAATGCCTCAATGGTAAGGTATGTCTTTTTGCTGATGACACAAAGATTTGTAACAGGGTTGATGTTCCTGGAGGGATACACCAAATGGAAAAGGATTTAGGAAAACAAGAGGAATGGTCAAAAATCTGGCAACTAAAATGTAATGTCGATAAGTGCAAGATAATGCACCTGGGCGTAAAAACCCAAGAGCAGAATATAAAATCAGTGATACAGTACTAACCTCAGTATCTGAGGAATGGGATTTAGGGGTCATTATATCAGACGACCTAAAGGTGGGCAGACAATGTCATAGAGCAGCAGGTAATGCCAGCAGAATGCTTGGGTGTATAGGGAGAGGCATTAACAGTAGAAAGAGGGAGGTGCTCGTGCCGCTCTACAGAGCACTAGTGAGATCTCATTTGGAGTATTGTGTGCAGTACTGGAGACCATATCTGCAGAAAGATATTGAAACTTTGGAGAGAGTTCAGAGAAGAGCTACTAAACTAGTACATGGATTGCAGGACAAAACTTACCAGGAAAGGTTTAATGACCTTAACATGTATAGCTTGGAAGTAAGAAGAGACAGAAGGGATATGATAGAAACTTTTAAATACATAAAGGGAATCATCACGGTAAAAGAGGAGAGAATAGGGGCAAAGGTTTAAAAGTAATATCAGGAAGAATTACATTACTGAGAGAGTAGTGGACGCATGGAATAGCCTTCCTGCAGAAGTGGTAGCTGCAAATACAGTGAAGGAGTTTAAGCATGCATGGGATAGGCATAAGGCCATCCTTCATATAAGATAGGGCCAGGGGCTATTCATAGTATTCAGCATATTGGGCAGACTAGATGGGCCAAATGGTTCTTATCTGCCGACACATTCTATGTTTCTATGTTTCTATGTAAAAAGGAACTGGGCACTCAGGATATCTGACTCATACGGAATTTTATTAACAATATATTAAAATGTATCATTTGATGGAAAATAAAACAAAATGTCTCGACCAAAGTGTATAAGATGATGGCTATCCAAATAAATATCAATAACAGTCTAAAAATGGCAACATATATATGACCTAAAATATTAAATGGCACCTAAAAATATGTATGGTTAAATTATAGAGCAACAACCACTATAATGGCAGCATAAAAATAGACTCTTAAGGGTATGGACAGTCAATATCACAGCCTATTGGGCTGGCATCGATTGAAGTGAATCGCACTTATAATGCTGTGCAAAAAAGTCCCAAAGATGTATAGACAGCAAAATTCGCAATGTAAAGGAATATGCCCAATAAATGTCAATTCGAAATAGTCCCGAAGATAAATGAACAGCAAAATTCGCAATGTCCAGGAATATGCCCAATATCATATATTCAAGTGTTCCTATGTTCCAGAAAAAGAATATAAACGAGCAGATAGTAGCGGCGTCCCGCTATAAGCGAATACCAGCGGCGTCCCACTGGAATATTTTAAATGCTATTTGTATGACGGTTTTGCTGGTAAAAATTCAAATGGTCTTACCACATCACTTTTTTGCATCACACAGTCGCTCTCTAGAATGGTCCTATGCAAATTAAGGCCAATATGCTACGAGCGATGTTCGTCCTAACTTCCCACGCTGGTAAATGTTTGGCACGTGCAGACTGAGCTTCGGGTTTGGTCTCAGGTCTTGCTCAATATTTCCAAAATTACCATTCATGCAGCGGACGACGTTCCAGTGCGAATACAGTAGAATATTCCAACTTCTCGAGTGGTCACAGATTTGGGGGTTCTGTCCTAGCTAGACGCGTTTCGGGGTATCCAGTCACCCCTTCCTTCTGTATGGTTAAGATATCCTGAGAGTGCCCTGTTCCTTTTTACATACTCAGTTCTTATATTTGAGTGGACATATTTGAGTCCTCTTTACTGAGTGCACCTCTACTGGTGATTAGTGAATCCTGTGCGCCACAATTACTACTTAAATTTGCAATGTGATGAAATCTGAGATAAACCCCAGAAAAAGAGGGAATTTCCCACGTGCAGGGAGGGAACAACATAGATTTGATAGGATAATGTAGGTGGGGAAGGAAGAAGATTCAAGGGATTCAAGGATATACTATCCCTGCAATACCCTAGACTCCCCTCAGCCCAGGCTTGCCCCCTGATGGTAGAGGTTCCCTGTCCCATACCTAATTCTAAAACATCCCTGTTAAAAGCCCTATGGTAGAGGGAAAAATTTGATATAGATGGTCACGTGGTTTGTGTATATAGATGATTAGATGCACAACCTCATAAACCCCAAGTGATTGGAGTACCAAAAATAAATAGATGCCAGAACTATCAAAAACCCAGACGCGTTTCACCTAGACCAGTGGTCAGCAAACTACGGCTCTAGAGCCACATGTGGCTCTTTAGCCCCTTGATATTGGCTCCTCCAGGTGCGGGCTCACATGTACAGTGCGATCAAATTTTTGTTGCCCGTGGCAAGAATCGGCAGGAGGGGGAGGACCAGGAAGCAGCGAAGGCTCTGTACTTTCCGCTTCTTGGTCCTCCGCTGTCGGCTGTGCGGGGCTGCGCATAGTGTGAGGCGCTCTGTGACGTCACGCTGTGCACGCCAGTTTACAGCACAGCCGACAGCAGGAGGAACACAGAGCGAGGGTGGTGAGGAGCAGCGGCATCCAGGAGCAGGAGAGGTAAGTGCTTTTTTATTTTATGAAACTTGGGGCTGATCTGAGGCAATGGGATGATGAGAATCATAATGGGGGATATGAGAGGTATCATGGATGATGAGAGGCATCATGGATAATAAAGGAGATGATAAGAATCATAATGGGGGATATGAGAGGCATTATAGATGATGAGAGGCATCATTGATGATAATGGGGGTGATGAGAGGCATCATGGATAATAACAGGATTGATAAGAGGCATCATGGATGATAATGGGGGTGATGAGAGGCATGGGGCTCTTATCAAAGGTCTGATTGGGGGTCATTTACTTTGGGGTCTGAGCTGACGTCTGATCTAAGGGAGGTCTTATTAACATTGGGGGTCTGATTAGTGGTTTGACCTGAGGTGTAATGAAAAATATTTTCTAAAACCTACGTGCGTCTTATAGGGTGAAACGTTGTGGAGTGAAAGATGTAGTGTCAAGGATTGAGAAAGGTATGTTCAGATGGTTAGGAATACCCTTAATGGTTATTAACCCTAAGTTAATAACAATGTACCTTCCTATATAGTTTACGTTTAAAAAAGTTGGCTCTCAGGAAAAATAAAATCGCTGTTTTGTTGATATTTGGCTCAGTTGACTAATAAGTTTGCCCACCACTGACCTAGACAAAAGGATCATCAGGATGTAGAGAAAGTATTAAATATCAGATGCCTTAAATAGGTACTTAGCTCCCCATACAGATATTGAAGGACATCCAGGACCTCACATGGCACAATCAACATAGATAACAGTGACCTGTGAAGTAAAAGCAATGTATGAGTATAAATTCATGCGGTACTGATGGTTAGTCAGCAGGTGTGTGAACCATGCTATAAATAAAGTTACTCCGATAGAGAAGCTGGTCAAGTCATGTCCAGAGTGGGAGATAGGAGGTTAACAGGCTTACCTACTTCTATTTGAAGTACTAGTGTGCCATTAGAGATGTCCCGAACTATTCGCCGGCGAACATCGCATGTTCGCGTTCGCCGCGGCTGGCGAACATATGTGATGTTCGATTCGCCCCCTATACTTTATCATTGAGCAAACTTTGACCCTTTACCTCACAGTAAGCAGCTCAAAGACTCATCGGCCTCTTTCACACGAGCGTGTCCGGATTAGGCCCCATTCACACGTTCATAGTGTGTTGAGCATCCGCAACACACAGAGCCGCCATCAGGGGGGAACAGCCCATACTCCAGTAAGGGGCCCAGACCCTGGGGGGGCCTGGCCAGTCCTGAAACTTTTTTTTTATTTTTTTATTGTGGCAGCCGGCTCTGGGGCCCAGTGCTCCTCCCCCTCTTCCTTCTGCAGCCTGTCCCTTACCTCCCGGGGCCCCGGGCCCCAGCTATCTTGTTCTGAGAACAAGATAGCTGGAGTCTCGGCAGATCCATGGGTAGAATGTAGTTGCTAGAAGGAGGTCTGTGACATCACTGTTCACATGCTCCTTAATAGTCACATGGACAAACCCGGACAGCAGCAGCAGCAGCTTGTGGAGGGAGGAGGGGCTGTGTGCCTGCAGGCTGCTCACTGAGGGAGGATGTGCTGCAGTCCTGGAGTCCACAGAGCTTCATGGAGAGCAGGTGAGGGGCAGCTCATATATGAGGGGGTAGGTGGAGCACTCAGGAGCAGTGGGGTTTAAGTGGAGTGGAATCTGGTGCAATTAAGGGGGTTTATAGCACAGATCCAGGTGTATTCTGAGGGCCATGGTGTATGTGTGTCTGTCTGTCCCTGTGTGTGTCTGTCCCTGCGTGTGTGTGTCTGTCTGTCCCTGCGTGTGTGTCTGTCTGTCCCTGCATGTGTGTCTGTCTGTCCCTGCGTGTGTGTCTGTGTCTGTCTGTCCCTGCGTGTGTGTCTGTCTGTCCCTGCGTCTGTGTCTGTCTGTCCCTGCGTCTGTCTGTCCCTGCGTATGTCTGTCTGTCCCTGCGTCTGTGTCTGTCTGTCCCTGCGCCTGTGTCTGTCTGTCCCTGCGCCTGTGTCTGTCTGTCCCTGCGCCTATGTCTGTCTGTCCCTGCGCCTGTGTCTGTCTGTCCCTGCGTCGTGTGTGTCTGTCTGACGTGCAAACTAGCTAATTTACTCACATCACTGGCGCTGACATAATTGAAGAGAAGCGCTGTAATCTATATTATGTAATAAATTAACTAGGAGGCGGCACTGGGCTCCGGAGTGTGGCGTGATTCTGAAGAAAAAAAGGTCTTTGCTTTATTATACCACTATTAATTCTGAGTGTTAGGGATCACTTATGGGGGATCAGTGTGGATGGTACTTAGGGGGGATCTGTGGATGACATATATATATAGCATAAGATGCCATATATGTGCCGTCCACAGATCCCTCCCCCAAAACAGTGCCATCCACAGATCCCTCCCAAAACAGTGTCATCCACAGATCCCCCCCAAAACAGTGTCATCCACAGATTCCCCCCCCCCAAAACAGTGTCATCCACAGATCCCCTCCCCAAAACAGTGCCATCCACAGATCCCCCCCAAAAAAAACAGTGCCATCCACAGATCCCCCCCCCCCAAAATAGTGCCATCCACAGATCCCCCCCCCCAAAAACAGTGCCATCCACAGATCCCCCCCAAAACAGTGCCATCCACAGGCTACCATTAGTTCAAATGCTCACCTTATGGTTAAAAATATTTTTTTTCTTATTTTTCTCCTCAAAAACCTAGGTGCGTCTTTTTATGCTTTTCTATCTTGAAATAAACTAAACCTTTAATGTTATGAAATTAAAATTTAATTTATATTAATTCACGCCCCATCCATCTACTCTCGGCCCAGCCCCTGGGTCCAAAGCCTTTATTTAATTGACCAGTTTTCTGTTGTTCATAAAAAAATAAATATTTTCAATATGTTCCTGGTACGGCACTTCTAATATACATTTAAGCTTTTCCATCACGTCGCCCCTCCCCTTCATTACATTCTCAGAAACAAGCAGAGCATGGATGTCAATAAAATTTGCCCCCCCCCTCTCCCTGGAAAAATTTCTGCGGACGCCCATGCACAGAGACTGGATTTAAGGAAAGGGTACCTCCAGCCGGTGCTGGGGAGCGAGCTGGCCGGAATCAGCGACACAAGTACAGGGGGTGGGGGGTCAATAATGGAGGGCTGTCTGGGGGCAAAATTAACTTGTGTGGGGGCAAATTACTTAGTGGGAGGTCAGTGTGGCGGGCAAACTACATGGAGGGCCATGTGGGGGCAAAATTACTTAGTGTGGGGGCAAATTACATAATGCAGGGCTGTCTGGGGGTAAAATTAACTTGTGGGGGAGGGGCAAATTACTCAGTGGGGGTCAGTGTGGCGGGCAAACTACATAATGGAGGGGCATGTGGGGGCAAAATTATTTAGTGTGGGGGCAAATTACTTAGTGGGGGCAACTTGCATAATGCAGGGCTGTCTGGGGCAAAATTAACTTGTGAGGAGCGGGGAAATTAGTCAGTAGGGGGTCAGTGTGGCGGGCAAACTACATAATGGAGGACCGTGTGGGGCAAATTACATAATGCAGGGCTGTCTGGGGGCCAAATTAACTTGTGTGGGGGCAAAATTAACTTGGGGGGCAAATTACTTAGTGGGGTGCATTGTGGCGGGCGAACTACATAATGGAGGGCCGTGTGGGAGACGTCCTTGGATGTAAGAGGTATGGGCGCGATATATGGGTGTGGCTGTGTGTGGGTGTGGCTTGAAGGTGGACGAGGACACAGGGGCCCCATGATCTCCTATTCCTGGGGGAAGTGCCCCTCCAAAGACCAGGCTCTGGATCCGCCACTGGGGCAGTGTCGGGGGGGGGCAGCCCTGGCAACACACCATGCCGGAACTCCCCATAGAGATGCCTATTCTTGTCCGCAGGCTGCAGAAAATAATAGGTCATGCTCTATCTTTTGCGGCTGGATGTTTCGGGGCCAGAACCCGGAAGTTCAGGGCCGCGGCTCGGCAAATGCAGAAGCGGAGAGCACATAGTGTGCTCTCCGCATCACGTCCGGCCCCATTCAAAATGAATGGGTCCGCATCTATTCTGCAGAATTGCGGAATGGATGCGGACCAAAATTGCTGGTACATCAGTCTGCTTTTATTTATTTTTTTCTATATATATATTGCAGTTGCCTGCCCGTGTGTGAGAGGCCGCAGGCCCACAGACTGTACTGTGTGCACACCACTCATATAGGGTGGTACAGTACCTTGCAGATAAATAAGTCATTTAGTTTTTACCCTTTAAGATAATTGCAGTTGCCTGCCAGTGTGTGTCAGGCCCACTGACTGTACTGTGCCCACTGCTAGTGTCCACCACTCATATCGGGTGGCACAGTACCTTGCAGATAAAAAAGTCAGTTAATTTTTACCCTTTAATATAATTGCAGTTGCCTGCCAGTGTGTGTCAGGCCCACAGACTATACTGTGCCCACTGCCCACCACTCATATAGGGTGTCACAGTACATTGCACGGTGCACGCGCAGTGACCTATTATTCAAACGAAGCGGACCGAGCATGGGTCTTTTTCCATCACCCGGTTCTAAAAATCTATTCACTACCCCGGCCCTGGCCCTGATAAGGGACAAAACAGAGATTAAACTGATAGGAATAGTACTTAGTTAACACTAGTTGCATTGGTGGCAAATTCCATTGCAAGTGCCCAAAATTAGAAGGAAGCGGACAGAGCAAGCTTTTTTCTTTATCTTCCCATACAAGGATTCAATTCAATACACGTCCCCTGATAGGGGACTTAACAAATATTAAAATGGTAAGAATAGTAGTTCACACTATTTGTATTGGTGGCACAGTACATTGCACGGCGCACACGCAGTGCCCCAAGTTGGAAGGAAGAGGACCGACCAACCATCTTTTTCCATCTCCCGGTTTCTAAAATCTATTCCTTACACCGGCCCCTGATAGGGGACAAAACAGAGATTAAACTGGTAAGAACAGATTTTTTTAATTTAAAAAAAAGAGGACAGCCTCTGCGGAGCTGGGTACTTTTTGGCTGCGTTACTGAACGCTCATGCATAATGGCTGTAGGCTCATGCGTCCTTTTGCGGAGGTGACAAACCTGGTCAATAAAACCCAAGAAAACATCATCGACCTCATCCTATATGCGTTTTTTCTGGAGGGTGCCCTGCGAAGAGTGCTGGATCAGGCCGTAGATGAGCATAAAGAGGAAGAGTTGTAGTCACCATCATCACCAGAAGCAGCCTTGTCGTCAATTTCTGGACCTGAGTCAACGCAGAGAGAGGAGTCTGAAGAAGAGGAGTCAGAGGAGGAAGGTGGCTTTGAGGAGGTGGAAGACCAACCACAGCAGGCGTCCCAGAGGGCTTGTTGTCACCTTTCGGGGACCCTTGGTGTTGTACATGGCTGGGTGGAGGAAGAGACCTTCAATGGCGTCAGTGAGGACAAGGAACGGGACATGGATAGCTTGGTATTCAACCTTGCGCAAATGGACTGTTTGCGGTTGTTTGCGGTGCGTTAAACGGGGAGTTTGGTCTGTGAGAGTATGGTCTGTTACTGTGGAGCGAGCGTAACCCTTACACTACCTGATCGTTAAAACATCATACCTGATCGTATACACACACTGGATGTTTTAAAGCACGTTATTCCAAACAATTTAAGAATGTTAGGTGATTTATGCCCTTTATGGATTAAGAGTTGAACTCTGTATCAACTACGTTATTTTCCATGGGAGTTTTGCCATGGATCCCCCTCCGGCATGCCACAGTCCAGGTGTTAGTCCCCTTGAAACAACTTTTCCATCACTATTGTGGCCAGAAAGAGTCCCTGTGGGTTTTAAAATTCGCCTGCCTATTGTAGTCTATGGCGGTTCGCCCGGTTTGCCCGTTCGCGAATATTTGAAGAAGTTCGCCGTTCGCGAACGGAAAATTTTATTTTCGCGACATCTCTATGTGCCACTTTCGGTGCAGTGGAACGCATTGTGAAGTGCATCACGTGACCCCCTGTAACCCGAAAGTCGCCGTGGAATGAATACGAGGTGCACCACTTAGCACAGGAGAGGACATGGTAAGCGCAAAGTGCTGGGAAAGACGTGGCTAGAAGACTGACACATGTAAGTGTAACCAGTGTCAGAGCCCAGGAATGAATACTCAAAGGGATGCATCCATTAGCAAATAAAAAGATATAAAACCGTGATGTTATAATGGCATTCATTATAAATATTATGATAGGAAGCATGACCCTAATTGATTCTATAGGGGATCACATTAATAAGTACTCAGATATGGGGAATGATGAATAACGGCACAAACCGTGATGCTTTGCGCATCGATGAAGCCGGTTACAGACAACTCGTAGCAATAACTGAGGAAAGTCTATCAATGACTGAGAGATGAAATTAAACATGTAAATGTCAGTCTTTTATTAAGACTACAAAGCGACTGGGAACGGAAGCGATAAATTCACTATGTTACCTTCTGGAGAATTTTCCTATCCCAGTCGCCTTTTCTAGGAGAGGGAGGAATAGTCTCAAGGGCAGAAAAGAGGACCGATTTTAAATCCCCATTATGATGATCATTACTATGATTGGCCACAGGGGTGTCGTTTAACTTAACAATGCCATTGATATGCTCACATATTTTCCTCCTGAGTTCTCTCTTAGTTTTACCAATGTAATCCTTGGGGCAGGTACATTGGCAAATATAAACTACACCCCTTGTCCTGCAATTATTAAAGTCCCTGATGTTGTAGAGATTTTGTGTGACAGAACATGCCACACTTTTTGTGGGGCGAATATAATTGCAGGCTTTACATGAACCACATCTCAAGACTCCCATTAGTTTTCTATCCAGCCATGTACCCTCTTTCTTGGGGCCCACATAATGGCTGTGGACCAAACGGTCCTGTAGGCTTCTACCCTTACGATATGTGATTTGGCGGTACTCGTTGATGGCATTGGATAAATCAGGGTCCATTGTGAGAATGAGCCAATAAGTCTGAAGGATGGATAGAACTTCCTTTTTGACTGTTCCAAATGTGGATATAAGGCGTATTAGTTTGTCGCCTTTTCCATCCTCTGTTTTGGGAATAAGAAGGTCTTCCCTTCTCTTTGACTCGGCGTGTTGGAAAGCATCTCTCAATAAGCGTTGTGGATAGCCCCTCTGTGTCAATCTGTGTCAATTTTTTGACTCATGATGAAAATTAGGTAGGTATTGCCCCCTGGGGATCCCTCTCTTTACTGCAGGAGGATGGTAACTACTCCAATGGAGAATGTTGTTAATGGCCGTTGGTTTACAGAAAATTGACGTAGTTAGCGTGCCTTCAACCTTTCTAACTTCAACGTCCAAAAAAGTGATCCGTTCCGACTGAATTTTAGAGGTAAAACTCAGACGAATATTATTATGGTTAAGTATCTTAATAAACTTATCAGAAAAATGTCGTCCATATAACGAATCCAAAACGTGATGTTATCGTTCCACCAACAGTGTTGATCAGGGAAAACATATTTGTCTGCTCACCAGCCCAGGAGGAGATTAGCGTAGGTCGGGGCACATGGGCTCCGAATTGCTGTCCCCCTGAGCTGGTGGTAGAAGGATCCGTTAAATAGGAAGAAATTATGGGTTAAGGTATATTCTAATAAACGTAGAATATATTGAGAATGTAGGACGTAGGTGCCAGACCTTTATTGTGGGGGATGGAAGTATATAGAGATTTGACGTCTATGCTAGCAATAAAATTAGATGTATCGATAGTCAGAGTCTCCATCTTACTAAGAAAATCCATTGTATCTCTTGTGAAGGATGGTAAAGACCACACAAAGTCTCTCAGGACTTTGTCCAAATAAATCCCACAATGATGTGTCAGTGAGTCAATCCTTGTAACCCTTTATGTACCTTTGGTAGGCAGTAGAAGGTTGCGACTTTTGGGTGTTTAGGGAGTAAGAAATCAATTTCGGTCTTACTGATGACCCCCCTGTTTAAGGCCCCAGCTGAGGATCGTTTTCAATTCAACTAGGAAGGAGGTGGAGGGATCCCTGGATATGATGCTATAGCTATTCCTGTCATTTAACAGGTCACGGCACATTTTTTGATATTTAACATGGTCAAGTATAACTAGATTCCCACCCTTGTCTGAAGGTTTAATTATAATTTGATTATTTTTCTACAACTTATAAAGAGCCGATAGTACTAGATCAGTTAGATTTTGATAAATAGGATCCCTCCACCTCTTTCCTAGTTGAATTGAAAACGATCCTCAGCTGGGGCCTTACCCACAAGTCACAACCTTCTACTGCCTACCAAAGATCCTTCATAAGAAATACAATGGATTTTCTCCATCAGATCCAGACTCTGACTATTGATTCATCTAATTTTCTTGCTAGCATAGACGTCGAACCTCTATATGCTTCCATCCCCCACAATAAAAATTTGGCAGCTACGTCCTACTTTCTCAACTACAGAGGTACACAGTTCCATACCCATAATGACTTCATTCTACATTTACTAGAATATACCTTGACCCATAATTTCTTCCTATTTAACAGATCCTTCTACCACCAGCTCAGGGAGACAGCAATGGGGAGCTCATGTGCCCTGACCTACGCTAAACTCAAGGACAAATGCGTTTTCCCTGATCAACACTGTTGGTGGAACGATAACATCACGTTTTGGACTCGTTATATAGACGACATGTTTCTGATATGGGATTGTAACAAAGAAACTTTAAAGTTTATTAAGATACTTAACCATAATGATATTGATCTGAGTTTTCCCTCTGAAATTCAGTCGGAACGGATCACTTTTTTGGATGTTGAAGTTAGAAAGGTTAAAGGCACGCTAAATACGTCAGTTTTCCTTAAACCAAAGGCCACCAACAACATTCTCCATTGGAGTAGTTACCATCCTCCTGCAGTAAAGAGAGGGATCCCCAGGGGGCAATACCTACGTACTCGTAGGAATTGTTCCTCCCTGGAAATTTTCAGTCTAAAAAATTGCAGAATAGATTGGCACAGAGGGGCTATCCACAACGCTTATTGAGAGATGCTTTCCAACACGCCGAGTCAAAGAAAGGGGAAGACCTTCTTATTCCCAAAACAAAGGATGGAAAAGGCGACAAACTAATTCACCTTATATCCACATTTGACACTGCCAATACGGAAGTTCTATCCATCCTTCAGACTTACTGGCCCATTCTCACAATGGACCCTGATTTATCCAATGCCATCAACGAGTACCTCCAAATCACATATCGTAAGGGTAGAAGCCTACGGGACCATTTAGTCCACAGCCATTACGTGGGCCTCAAGAAAGAGGGTACATGGCTGGATAGAAAACCAATGGGAGTCTTTAGATGTGGTTATGTAAAGCCTGCAATTATATTCACCCCTCAAAAAGTGTGGCATGTTCTGTCACACAAAATCTCTACACCATCAGGGACTTTATTAATTGCAGAACAAGGGGTGTAGTTTATATTTGCCAATGTACCTGCCCTAAGGATTACATTGGTAAAACTAAGAGAGCGTTCAGGAGAAGAATATGTGAGCATATCATTGAGATTGTTAAGTTAAACGACACCCCTGTGGCCAATTATATTAATGATTATCATAATGGGGATTTAAAATCGGTCTTCTTTTCTGCCCTTGAGACTATTACTCCCTCTTCTAGAAAAGGCTACCATAGGAAGATTCTCCAGAAGGAGACGGAGTTGATTTATCGCTTCCGTTCCCAGTCGCCTGGTAGTCTTAATGAAAGACTAACATTTAAATGTTTCATTTCATCTCTCAGTCATTGATAGCCTTTCCTCAGTTATTGCTACGAGTTGTCTGTAACCGGCTTCATTGATGTGCAAAGCATCACGGTTTGTGGCGTTATTCATCATTCCCCATATCTGAGTACTTATTAATGTGATGCCCTTTAGAATCAATTAGGGTCATGCTTCCTATCATAATATTTATAATCAATGCTATTATAACATCACGGTTTTATATATTTTTATTTACTAATGGATGCATCCCTTTGAGTATTTATTCCTGGGCTCTGACACTGGTTACACTTCAATGTGTCAGTTTTCTAGCCACGCCTTTACCAGCACTTTGCGCTTACCATGTCCTCTCCTGTGCTAAGCGGTGTGTCTCCAATGCGTTCCACGACGACATCCGGGTTACATGGGGTTACGTGATGCACTTCACGATGTGTTACACCACATCTGAAGTGGCACACACGGCGCCTGGACGTGGAATTTGGCACGTGGCACTAGGTAAGCCTGTTAACCTGGTTGTATTGCTAGAATATAACAAAGATTGAGAATATAGTGCTATATTCTCAATCTTCGTTATATTCTAGCAATACAACCATTAGTAACCCAGCTCTAAGTTGAATTCGCAATGCGATTAATGCAGGTTATATTAATCGCATTGTGAATTCAACTTACCACACTCTGCGTCAACTACGTAATTTTCCATGGGAGTTTTGCCATGGATCCCCCTCTGGCATGTCACAGTCCAGGTGTTAGTCCCCTTGAAACAACTTTTCCATCACTATTGTGGCCAGAAAGAGTCCCTGTGAGTTTTAAAATTCGCCTGTCTATTGAAGTCTATGGCACGTTCGCAAACATTTGCATAAATTCGCGTTCGCCGTTCGCGAACGGAAAATTTTATGTTTGCGACATCTCTATCTATATACACAAACAAGGTGACCATCTATATCAAATTTTTCCATCTACCATAGGGCTTTTAACCACCTCAGCCCCCCTAGCTTAAACACCCTTAATGACCAGGCCACTTTTTACAATTCTGCACTACACTACTTTCACCGTTTATTGCTCCGTCATGTAACTTACCACCCAAATGAATTTTACCTCCTTTTCTTCTCACTAATAGAGCTTTCATTTGGTGGTATTTCATTGTTGCTGACATTTTAACTTTTTTTGCTATTAATAAAAATTTAACTACATTTTTGCAAAAAAAATGTCATTTTTCACTTTCTGTTGTAATTTTTTTTTTTAAAAACTACATTTCTTTATAATTTTTTCTCTAAATTTATTGTTCTACATGTCTTTGATAAAAAAAATCCAATAAGTGTATATTTATTGGTTTGGTTAAAAGTTATAGCGTTTACAAACTATGGTGCAAAAAAGTGAATTTCCGCATTTTGAAGCAGCTCTGACTTTCTGAGCACCTGTCATGTTTCTTCAGGTGCTAGAATGTCAGGATAGTATTAATAACCCCCAAATGACACCATTTTAGAAATAAGACACCCCAAAGTATTCGCGGAGGGGCATGGTGAGTTCATGTATAATTTCATTTATTTTCACAAGTTAGCAGAAAATGACACTTTCTGAGGAAAAAAAAAATAATAATAAAGTTTCCATTTCTGCTAACTTCTGGCAAAAAAAAAATCTCAGACGGACTCACTATGCCCCTCAGCGAATACCTTGGGGTGTCTACTTTCCGAAATGGGGTCATTTGTGGGGTGTGTTTACTGTTCTGGCATTTTGGGCGGGGCTAAATTGTGAGCAGCCATGTAAAACCTAAAGGTACTCGTTGGAATTTGGGCCCCTTTGAGCACCCAGGCTGCAAAAAAGTGTTACTCATGTGGTATCGCCGTACTCAGGAGAAGTAGGGCAATGTGTTTTGGGGTGTATTTTTACATATACACATGTTGGGTGAGAGAAATATCTGTAAATTGACAACTTTGCATAAAAAAATTAAAAAAGTTGTCGTTTACAGAGATATTTCTCATACAGAGAGTATGGGTATATATATAAACATACACCCCAAAACACATTGTCCTACTCTCCTGAGTACGGCGATACCACATGAGTGACACTTTTGCAGCCTAGATGTATCATGTGTATCGCCGTACTCAGGAGAAGTAGGGCAATGAGTTTTGGGGTGTACTTTTACATATTCCCATACTTTGTGTGAAAAATATCGATGTAAACGACAACTTTTTAAATTTTTTTATACAAAGTTGTCAATTTACACAGATATTTTTCTCACCCAGCATGGGTATTTGTAAAAATACACCCCAAAACACATTGCCCTACATCTCCTGAATACGGCGATACCACATGAGTGACACTTTTTTGCAGTAAAGATGCGCAAAGGGGCCCAAATTCCAATGAGTACCTTTTAGGAGGGCATTTTTACGCATTTTTCTTCTCACGCTTTAGGGCCCCTAAAATGCCAGGGCAGTATAAATACCCCACATGTGACCCCATTTTGGAAAGAAGACACCCCATGGTATTCCGTGAGGGGCATGGCGAGTTCATAGAAGATTTTTTTTTTGGCACAATATAGCAGAAATTGATTTTTTATTGTTTTTTCTCACAAAGTCTCCCTTTCCGCTAACTTTTGACAAAAAGTTAAATTTTTCATGGACTCACTATGCCCCTCAGCGAATACCTTGGGGTGTCTTTTTTCCAAAATGGGGTCATTTGTGGGGTGTTTGTACTGTTCTGGCATTTTGGGTGGGGCAAAATTGTGAGCAGCCATGTAAAACCTAAATGTATTCAATGGAATTAGGGCCCCTTTGTGCACCCAGGCTGCAAAAAAGTGTCACTCATGTGGTATCGCCGTACTCAGGAGAAGTAGGGAAATGTGTTTTGCGGTGTATTTTTACATAATCCCATGTTGGGTGAGAGAAATATCTCTGTAAATTGACAACTTTGCATAAAGAAATTTAAAACGTTGTCGTTTACAGCGATATTTCTCACACAAAGTATGGGTATATATAAAAATACACCCCAAAACTTATTTCCTACTTCTCCTGAGTACTGGCAATACCACATGTGTGCCACTTTTTTGCAGCCAAGATGCGCAAAGGGGCCCAAATTCCCATGAGTACTTTAGGTTTTCACAGGGCATTTTTACGCATTTGGATTCTCACGCTTTAGGACCCCTAAAATGCCAGGGCAGTATAAATACCTCACAAGTGACCCCATTTTGGAAAGAAGACACCCCAAGGTATTCTGTGAGGGGCATGGCGAGTACACAGAAAAAAAATTTGGCACAAGTTAGCGGAAATTGATATATATATATATATTTTTTTACAAAGTCTCATATTCCACTAAATTGTGACAAAAATAAAATTTTACTTGAGCTCACCATACCCCTCACGGAATACCTTGGGGTGTCTTCTTTCTAAAATGGGGTCACATGTGAGTGTTTGTACTGCCCTGGCATTTGAGGGTCTCCGCAATCATTACACGTATGGCCAGCATTAGGAGTTTCTGCGATTCTCCTTATATTGAGCACACGGGTAATAAGATTTTTTTCCGTTCAGCCTCTGGGCTGAAAAAAATAGAAATGAACGGCACAGATTTTTCATTCGCATCGATCAATGTGGATGAAAAATCTCTGCCAAATCAGTGACTGCGGTTCGGTGGGCTGGGCGCTAACTACCTAACAAGTAGCTAACTAACTGGCGGTGATAAGGGACCCTTATGTCCCATTCACACGTCCGCTAATTCTGTTTGCGGAACGGAATTGCGGACCCATTCATTTCTATGGGGACAGACTGTGTCCCGCTCGGATCCGGAATTACGGATCCGCGCTCCGGGTCTGCACTTCCGTTCCGCAAAAATATAGAACATGTCCTATTCTTGTCCGCAATTGCGGACAAGAAAAGGCATTTTCTATATAGTTCTGGCAATGTGCAGATCTGCAAAATGCAGAAAGCACATTGCCGATGTCCGTGTTTTGAGGATCTGCGGATCCGCGGATCCGTGCATCAGATCCAGCGGATCCGTGGATTCACGGATCCGCAAAACACATATGGACGTCTGAATGGAGCCTTACAAGGGTGTGATCAATGATAGTGGGGTGATCAGTGACAGGGGGTGATCAGGGAATCTAGATGGGGTGATCAAGGGGTTAACAAGGGGTTAATAAGTGAGGGGGTTAGTGTAGTGTTTGGTGCAACTTTACATAGCTACCTGGTCCTCTGGTGGTCGATCCCAGCAAATGGGACCACCAGAGGACCAGGTAGCAGTAGCATATCTGACGCTGTTAACAAAACAGCGTCTGATATACTTGTTTGATGCGATTTATTTCGCTGCTACAGCCTGCCAGCGATTGATCATCGCTGGCAGGCTGTAGTACAACTTGTGAGATGCGCAGCACTGTGAACACGCAGCGTTCACAGGAAGTCTCGCTCTCGCGAGATGACACGCCGACGCCGTCAACCCAGAACTGCAGGCCCGCTTCGGACGCATCCGTGCGTTAGGCGGTCCTGCAGTGGTTAACAGGGATGTTTTAGGATTAGGTACGGGGACAGGGAACCTCCACCATCAGGGGCCAACCCTGGGCTAAGGGGAGTCTAGGGTATTGCAGGGATAGTATATCCTCAAACCCCTTTAATCTTCCTCCTTCCCCACCTACATTATCCTATCAAATCTATGTTCTTCTGTTCCCACCCTGCATGTGGGCAATTCCCCCTTTTTCTGGGGTTTATCTCAGATTTCATAACATTATAAATTTAGTATTAGTTTAACAGGTACTTTTGTACCAATACCCCTCAATATTTACAATAAAGGTATTTTTAAAAGTTGTGTCTGTCTCATTAATCTTTTAATACATTCATTTTCGGAGTGCAAAAAAGTGAATTTCCGCATTTTGAAGCAGCTCTGACTTTCTGAGCACCTGTCATGTTTCTTCAGGTGCTAGAATGTCAGGATAGTATTAATAACCCCCAAATGACACCATTTTAGAAATAAGACACCCCAAAGTATTCGCGGAGGGGCATGGTGAGTTCATGTATAATTTCATTTATTTTCACAAGTTAGCAGAAAATGACACTTTCTGAGGAAAAAAAAAATAATAATAAAGTTTCCATTTCTGCTAACTTCTGGCAAAAAAAAAAACATCGGACGGACTCACTATGCCCCTCAGCGAATACCTTGGGGTGTCTACTTTCCGAAATGGGGTCATTTGTGGGGTGTGTTTACTGTTCTGGCATTTTGGGCGGGGCTAAATTGTGAGCAGCCATGTAAAACCTAAAGGTACTCGTTGGAATTTGGGCCCCTTTGAGCACCCAGGCTGCAAAAAAGTGTTACTCATGTGGTATCGCCGTACTCAGGAGAAGTAGGGCAATGTGTTTTGGGGTGTATTTTTACATATACACATGTTGGGTGAGAGAAATATCTGTAAATTGACAACTTTGCATAAAAAAATTAAAAAAGTTGTCGTTTACAGAGATATTTCTCATACAGAGAGTATGGGTATATATATAAACATACACCCCAAAACACATTGTCCTACTTCTCCTGAGTACGGCGATACCACATGAGTGACACTTTTTTGCAGCCTGGGTGGTATCTCATGTGGTATCGCCGTACTCAGGAGAAGTAGGGCAATGAGTTTTGGGGTGTACTTTTACATATTCCCATACTTTGTGTGAAAAATATCGATGTAAACGACAACTTTTTAAATTTTTTTATACAAAGTTGTCAATTTACACAGATATTTTTCTCACCCAGCATGGGTATTTGTAAAAATACACCCCAAAACACATTGCCCTACATCTCCTGAATACGGCGATACCACATGAGTGACACTTTTTTGCAGTAAAGATGCGCAAAGGGGCCCAAATTCCAATGAGTACCTTTTAGGAGGGCATTTTTACGCATTTTTCTTCTCACGCTTTAGGGCCCCTAAAATGCCAGGGCAGTATAAATACCCCACATGTGACCCCATTTTGGAAAGAAGACACCCTATGGTATTCCGTGAGGGGCATGGCGAGTTCATAGAAGATTTTTTTGGCACAATATAGCAGAAATTGATTTTTATTGTTTTTCTCACAAAGTCTCCTTTCCGCTAACTTTTGACAAAAAGTTAAATTTTTCATGGACTCACTATGCCCCTCAGCGAATACCTTGGGGTGTCTTTTTTCCAAAATGGGGTCATTTGTGGGGTGTTTGTACTGTTCTGGCATTTTGGGTGGGGCAAAATTGTGAGCAGCCATGTAAAACCTAAATGTATTCAATGGAATTAGGGCCCCTTTGTGCACCCAGGCTGCAAAAAAGTGTCACTCATGTGGTATCGCCGTACTCAGGAGAAGTAGGGAAATGTGTTTTGCGGTGTATTTTTACATAATCCCATGTTGGGTGAGAGAAATATCTCTGTAAATTGACAACTTTGCATAAAGAAATTTAAAACGTTGTCGTTTACAGCGATATTTCTCACACAAAGTATGGGTATATATAAAAATACACCCCAAAACTTATTTCCCTACTTCTCCTGAGTACGGCAATACCACATGTGTGCCACTTTTTTGCAGCCAAGATGCGCAAAGGGGCCCAAATTCCCATGAGTACTTTAGGTTTTCACAGGGCATTTTTACGCATTTGGATTCTCACGCTTTAGGACCCCTAAAATGCCAGGGCAGTATAAATACCCCACAAGTGACCCCATTTTGGAAAGAAGACACCCCAAGGTATTCTGTGAGGGGCATGGCGAGTACACAGAAAAAAAAATTTGGCACAAGTTAGCGGAAATTGATATATATATATATATATTTTTTTTTACAAAGTCTCATATTCCACTAAATTGTGACAAAAAATAAAATTTTACTTGAGCTCACCATACCCCTCACGGAATACCTTGGGGTGTCTTCTTTCTAAAATGGGGTCACATGTGAGGTGTTTGTACTGCCCTGGCATTTGAGGGTCTCCGCAATCATTACACGTATGGCCAGCATTAGGAGTTTCTGCGATTCTCCTTATATTGAGCACACGGGTAATAAGATTTTTTTTTTCCGTTCAGCCTCTGGGCTGAAAAAAAAATAGAAATGAACGGCACAGATTTTTTCATTCGCATCGATCAATGTGGATGAAAAAATCTCTGCCAAAATCAGTGACTGCGGTTCGGTGGGCTGGGCGCTAACTACCTAACAAGTAGCTAACTAACTGGCGGTGATAAGGGACCCTTATGTCCCATTCACACGTCCGCAATTCTGTTTGCGGAACGGAATTGCGGACCCATTCATTTCTATGGGGACAGACTGTGTCCCGCTCGGATCCGGAATTACGGATCCGCGCTTCCGGGTCTGCACTTCCGTTCCGCAAAAATATAGAACATGTCCTATTCTTGTCCGCAATTGCGGACAAGAAAAGGCATTTTCTATATAGTTCTGGCAATGTGCAGATCTGCAAAATGCAGAAAGCACATTGCCGATGTCCGTGTTTTGAGGATCTGCGGATCCGCGGATCCGTGCATCAGATCCGCGGATCCGTGGATTCACGGATCCGCAAAACACATATGGACGTCTGAATGGAGCCTTACAAGGGGTGTGATCAATGATAGTGGGGTGATCAGTGACAGGGGGGTGATCAGGGAATCTAGATGGGGTGATCAAGGGGTTAACAAGGGGTTAATAAGTGAGGGGGGGTTAGTGTAGTGTTTGGTGCAACTTTACATAGCTACCTGGTCCTCTGGTGGTCGATCCCAGCAAATGGGACCACCAGAGGACCAGGTAGCAGGTATATCTGACGCTGTTAACAAAACAGCGTCTGATATACTTGTTTGATGCGATTTATTTCGCTGCTACAGCCTGCCAGCGATTGATCATCGCTGGCAGGCTGTAGTACAACTTGTGAGATGCGCAGCACTGTGAACACGCGCGTTCACAGGAAGTCTCGCGTCTCGCGAGATGACACGCCGACGCGTCAACCCAGAACTGCAGGCCCGCTTCCGGACGCATCCGTGCGTTAGGCGGTCCTGCAGTGGTTAACAGGGATGTTTTAGGATTAGGTACGGGGACAGGGAACCTCCACCATCAGGGGCCAACCCTGGGCTAAGGGGAGTCTAGGGTATTGCAGGGATAGTATATCCTCAAACCCCTTTAATCTTCCTCCTTCCCCACCTACATTATCCTATCAAATCTATGTTCTTCTGTTCCCACCCTGCATGTGGGCAATTCCCCCTTTTTCTGGGGTTTATCTCAGATTTCATAACATTATAAATTTAGTATTAGTTTAACAGGTACTTTTGTACCAATACCCCTCAATATTTACAATAAAGGTATTTTTAAAAGTTGTGTCTGTCTCATTAATCTTTTAATACATTCATTTTCGGAGTAGAGGATGGTTGTAAAGTATGCCTGCAAGTAAGCTGTCCGACTTTTATAAAGGGTGGTGGATCTGTCCAAGTAAGGTATCAGCCAACAGCTGTCCAAAACCTTTCAAAACCATAACTGGCACAGGGGTTTAGTAAGTCCATTATATTAAATGCTGGTTGTAATAAGTAACCCACTTTTCTTAAAATGGATAGTCTTTATTAGAAACAAGACCATTTGGGTCCTTTGCACTTTGGGATTTTCATGGCATAAAGTACGTATTAGTCAGTATTTTCCATCAAGTTAATTTGTTTCTTAAAAACGAATGGGGTGATTTATCAAACTGGTGTAAAGTAGAAACAGATTATTGACCCATAGCAACAAATCAGATTGCACCTTTCATTTTTACATGCTCCGTTCAATAATGAAAGGTGGAATCTGGTTGGTAGCTATGGGAAAATAAGCCAGTTCTACTTTATAACAGTTTGATAAATGACCCCATTAGGTTTTAAAATGATCAAACAAAAAACTTGCTTTAAAATACCTAAGCCTGCAAATCCCTACAGTAAACTAACAACAAGGAAAGTAACTAACTAATTAATTAATTTGGCAGAAATTTAGAGACCAAATCCCAGCAGATTTCAATGATTACCACAAATCCTGTCCAATTGCCATGGTAATGCACCCTCTAAACTACGGAAGTAATCAGAATAGAGTGCCCGAACTGCAAGTACTGCTGTTCCAGGTCTTCCAGTAAGATTTTGCTCCAACCCAACAGAAGATGGTGTCAGCAAATGGACCACTTCAGGTTCAGCGCGTGCATCATGAATGCCAGTAACGTTGTGTAAAATCACAAATGCTTGGATCACCAGAGTGGCATGTTCCTGATCCATTTGCAAGGATGACATAAACTCTCTCCATTTATTACAAAGTATTCAGAAAGCACATTCAACATATAAACATGCACAACACAGATGATTATTGAATATGCGCTTCCAGTCATTCAAATTGCATCGGGGAAAGGTCCGCATTACATGTGGAGATAATGAAAATACCAACAGCTTGGCAGTCATTTGGGCACTGGAAAGGAAAGTTAGTTTGCACAAAGCCGTTCACCTATTCTGGAATTAAAGAAGATGCGGGAATCTGCTGTTCTTTCATAGGCCCCAATATCAACAATAATAAATCTCTAATTAATGTCAACCAAGGCCAACAGCACTACAAAAAAATATTGCTTAAAATTATATTATCAGGACCCTGAGTTAGTCGGCTTTCTAACACAAATGTGCCATCCAATACCCCTATGCAGTTTGGAAACTGCATTGATTGATTACATTTTTCAGTGATTCGCTGCCAATCTTCCGCTTTGGGTTGGGGCATCACCGCATCTCTGAGATGCTGCCAGATAAGTTCACACGTGTGACAGAGGATCCCAGATATGGTTGAGATTCCCAGCAGATACTCGTAATGAGGTGAAGCCAAAGAGTTCCCAGAAGCAAGGAACCTGTGGAAAAAAATAAAAAAAGAATTAGGTTTTAGCTAATAAATCAATACATTAAAAAAAAAAAAAAAAACTCATTGTGACCAGAAGCCTATCTTCAGGAGAAGAAATCTCATCATGTTCATGTCCCAGAAAGTAAGGCCCGAATGTAGAGATGCAAGCAAGTTATCAAATGATGAAAGAGGACACCGACATACGTAGGTAACCCTGAAATTTCTCAGGGTGCTGATGTAGGTCAGTGTGTAAATCATGAAAGTTGCCCTTCCTGAGCCACTGGAAGACAATGGAATGAACAGTTCTTCGGAGAGCACAGGTGACAAGCTGTTCGAATCTCTGAGAAAGGAGATAGCACAGGACAACCTCACTCATATTAGATATGATAAACGCTAAGAAATAATGTACGAAACTGATGCCGACCAAGAACAAGTCTCTCATAAAGCTGCCAGAAGATGTCACCTATGTGATCACGTGACAAAAAATTATATCAGTCACCTTTTCTTAATCATTTGACTTTGAAAATCTTCATTCTAAAAAAAAAGTCACCGGATCCGCAATAAATGGAAGCCACTGAACCATACACTCAGTTTTTTTTGCAAAGATGTCCGCAAAAAACGGATCCACATTTTTGCTGAATATACAGCTGTTTGAATGAGCCCTATTGGTTATAAATACAGTATACCGCACAATAAATACTGCATAATCTGCTGCCCTTAAAAATGTTGTAGGAGCAGGAGATTTTATATACACATCTCTCATAACCCTTTGCTATGGCACAGGCTTAAACTCTGGCAGGTTCACCATTTTTCCAAGACTTTATTTAATGTTTACTGGTATTAACTGTTTTCTCCAGTTTGATTGTTTTAGTTTACTCAACTGCTTTATATGAAACCTGTAAATTACAACATAAGGACAATAAAAACATTCATAAAATGAATGTCTATCTATTTTTGTGTAAGTTGATGTAAATGTTCACGGATATGTATAGTACTTCATAACCAAGACAGATGAAATGAGTCTTAGTAGGTCTGTGATGTAGAAGCCCTCTGTGCTTTGATCAGCCCACCAATCATCTATTTATACAGATGTTCAGTGAAACTGGTTTTAATCTTCCTCTTCTGCCCTCTGACTCACCTTTGCCTTAACAATTCTCTGCAAAGTAGTGTTGAATTGCATTTGCAACTTTATTATATGCCATAGAATATCTCTTTTCTCATTGTCTCAAGAGAATTGATGCTAATTTTCTAGTGTGAAAACTAAACCATCAACTTGAATGCAACATAGACAAATTCCTTGCAATCGAATTCCTGGGAAAATAGTTTTATTATTTAAAAGATAAAAAAAAAAACATACCAGTTTTCTCTGCTATAGAGACTCCAAACAATGTAGAAAAATAAAGCTATTATAGTAGAATTGAGACTCAATGAAGCAAACACTGAATAGATAATTATTAAATGTGATGTCTAACCTTATTAGTTTTTACATCTTAGGCCTTCTAATTGCATTCACATGGGCGAATTAATATTCACAATAGGCGTCATACATAAAAAATTACTATAAAAAAATGTTGCTAACAGCCAACTTAAATTTTTTAACTTTATATGGAAATGTGAAATGCAGAATAAGAGTCTCAGTATTCTTACTAGTGCTTTTGAGTGTGGTTCTCGGCCCCTCTACATGTGGTCCCGAACTGTTGACAGAACCAGATACAATTATGTACTAGCATGACCAGGCATGTCAAATCATTTATAGAACCTGGTACCACTGTCAAAGCCATAAATCAAGCTACATAGGTACCAGACCTTGTTCTGAAGAATCATAACTTGGTGAGTAAAGGGGTTTTCCAGTTTTTTTTTTCTGATGATCTATCTTCTGGTTAGTAGAAAATCAATGAGCGGCGGCAGCATTACTCCATTTCTTTCTTTATTTGGGCTTTACAGCATACATAAAAGAGCAAAGTTTCGGCTGTAAACCATCTTTTATCAAGCACAAATAGAATATGGCCCGTATACATTTAAATAATAAAAACCTGGTCCACCCACTACTGTATTGACCAATCAGAACTCCCTGTGAGTATCCCTTCCTATCTATCACCTATCCCAGTGTATACATTCCCGATACCTGTTTAGCATGATTGCTAAGTACACTCTTCTCTTCATCCAATAAGAGCTTCATCAGCCTTGTGGACGATTCTAGGGATTCCTTTTCCCACTCTTGTTGGACGAAGAGAAGAGTGTACTTAGCAATCTAGAGGGGGAACTGAAGGAATTGGTTAAACAAACAAAAAAATTCAACACACATTCAGATTTCAGTAAGAAAGAAACCCACCTCCAAACAGCGATTGAGAAATATACAACAGATGAACTTCAACATGACGACATCATTGTAATTAAACCCTCTGATAAGGGGGGCAATGTTGTCGTTCTGGGGCACAATGAATACAAACAAATGTGCCATAGAATTCTGGACAATAAAAATACTTATCGGTAACTACCATCTGATCCCACGCTGATATTTAGAGCAGAGTTGTCTGGAATTCTTAACAGAGCTTTGGAAGGGAAGTTGATAAATAAAACCGAATTCGCTTTCCTACTCCCAGAATTCCCTATCACAGCTGTCTTCTATGGTCTGCCCAAAATCCATAAAGGATTAGATCCTTTAAAGTGCAGACCAATAGTGTTTGGTGTGGGTAGCTTAACAGCCAACATTGGTACATATGTGGATATCGTACTAAGTCCATTTGTCGCCAGACTCCCGTCCCATCTCCATGATACTATAGACGGCTGCACGATATCCAATGTGAACCGGATATCAAGCTGGCAAGTCTCGATGTGGAGGCCCTTTACAGCTCCATCCCACACGATCTGGTCTGTAAAGCGGTCCTCTTCTACCTACAACAAAGGGGTGAACATCTCAAACAGCACAATATGTTTGTTCTGGAGACACTATTCCAAGAATTTGTTGCAGCACTGAATGTTTATGACATGGGCCTCTTTTTCACGTCGGAAATCAATAATAACTGTATTTCCTTCCTGGATTTGTCCATCACCCTGACACCCTCAGGACAGATTGTCACCAATGTCTTTAGGAAATCCACAGCTACCAATAACCTGCTAAGGTGGGAGAGTGGGCATCCTGTAGCCCTTAAGCATGGGATCCCTAAAGGACAATATCTGAGGGTGAGGAGGAACTGCTCCCGTCTTGCAGATTTTCGCTTCGCAGCGAAAGATCTTCAGGAGAGGTTTGTAAATTGTGGCTACCCACGGAGAACACTAGAAAAAGCATACCATTATTTGTTAAATGTGAGAGACCAACTCCTCACTCCAAGACGAGCTAGGTCTGAGGATACAGTGAGAATCATAGGGACCTATGATAAAGCACACAATGAGGTGCGACAGGTTCTAGCAGACAACTGGGAAATCTTAAGATCTGACCCAGACGTAGGTAGCCCCATACCGTCAAAACCAATGATTACGTATAGGCGGAGCCAAGATATCGAAGATCTCTTGGTGCATAGCAATTACCAGAGTCCGAGGCCAAACATATGGCTATGGAATAACCTCAAAGGTACATACAAGCTAGATGCTTTGAGGGACACACTCCTGGTAAAATGCTTTTCAATAGATCGTTTATAAACTGCAAAACAATGGGGGGAGTTTACCTCCTTACATGTGTCTGTGGGATCAGATATGTAGGCAAAACCACACAGGAATTGAGGCGTCGGATTGGAGACCACAGAGTGGCAAGATGACATAGTGTGGAGGTGGCAGCAGCATCAGGAGACCAGAAAGTGGCAAGGTGACATAGTGTGGAGGTGGCAGCAGCATGAGGAGACCACAGAATGGCAAGGTAATATAGTGTGGGATGGTGGCAGCAGCATCAGGAGACCATAGAATGGCAAAGTGACATACTGCGGAGTTGGCAGCAGCATCAAGAGACCACAGAGTGGCAAGGTAACATAGTGTGGGATGGTGGCAGCAGCATCAGGAGACCATAGACTGGCAAAGTGACATAGTGCGGAGCTGGCAGCAGCATTAGGAGACCAGAGAGTGGCAAGGTGACATAGTGTGGAGACGGCAGCAGCATCAGGAGACCAGAGAGTGGCAAGGTGACATAGTGTGGAGGTGGTAGCAGCAGCAGAAGACCACAGAATGGCAAGGTAATATAGTGTGGGATGGTTGCAGCAGCATCAGGAGACCACAGAATGGCAAAGTGGCATAGTGCAGAGGTGGCAGCAGCATTAGGAGACCATAGAGTGGCAAGGTGACATTGTGTGGAGGTGGCAGCAGCAGCAGGATACCACAGAGTGGCAAGCTGACATAGTGTGGAGGTGGCAGCAGCAGCAGGAGACCACAGAGTTGCAAGGTAACATAGTGTGGGATGGTAGCAGCAGCATCAGGAGACCATAGACTGGCAAAGTGACATAGTGCAGAGGTGGCAGCAGCATTAGGAGACCACAGAGTGGCAAGGTGACATAGTGTGGAGGTGGCAGCAGCATCAGGAGACCAGAGAGTGGCAAGGTGACATAGTGTGGAGGTGGCAGCAGCAGCAGGAGACCACAGAATGGCAAGATAACATAGTGCGGAGGTGGAAGCAGCATTAGAAGACTACAGAGTGGCAAGGTGACATAGTTTGGAGGTGGCAGCAGCATCAGGATACCATAGAATGTCAAGGTGACATAGTGTGGAGGTGGCAGCAGCATCAGGAGACCGTAGAGTGGCAAGGTGACATAGTGTGGAGGTGGCAGCAGCATTAGGAGTCCACAGAATGACCCGGGGGAGGTGGGTGGCAATACCAGTACCAGCTAAAGATGGTGGGTGAAAGAAGAAGCACTTGGCATCCGATGTGTGGCATCGGGTGGGTGGCAGCATCAGAATAGTAGCTGATGCAGGTGGCCAGAAGAAACCGGTTTCTTTTGTCAAAGTGTTGGTTTGGCACTATGGATGATTTAATCTAATGCATCAGGCATTGGTGGAAATCCTGGCTGATCCTTGCCTGATTCATCTTGACAAAGGTCAATCTCTCCACATTTTGGGTGGACGGGTGAGTTCTTCTTGGGGTAACTAGGGCCTCAGCCTCACTAAACACCTGCTCTGATGCCACACTAGTGGCCCGGGCAGCACAGCTTTTCCAGGGCAAACTCTGCCAGTTGCGGCCACAAATCCAGCTTGGCTGCCCAGTAGTCTGGCGGATCTTCAATGTAGGGTGGCAAGGCGGTGTCTACATATGCCTCCACCTACTAGTTTGGGTCCTGCTCCAGGTCCAGTTGATGCTGCTGGTGAGTAGTTTCTTCACTAGGCGGGTGAAGAAAGCTGCTCATCAGCGATTCTAGACTCAAGTTGCTGCTGATGGAGCTGGAACTGCTTCTACTCCCCCACCCTGCCACAGCAGCCATGGAAGAGGAACATTAGCACAGAGGCCACGGTGTCTGGGTACTGTGCCTAATCTTTCTCATCACCCTGTAGCTCCTCTGGCTGGTCCTTCTGCTCCTACTCCTCCTCTCCTGTCACCTGTGTAGAAAAAACACCCATTTCACTACACATTGCTTGTGCTACAATATCCTCCTCCTCCTTCAGTTCAGCCCCCACAGGGCTCATGTGGCCATGAGATTTAGGTGCCACGTCTCTAGTCCCCTGACCAGCCAGATGTACCAGCATCTGTTCCAGAACATGAAGCAGTGGAATGACGTTGTTCATTCCGTAGTCTTGGCGACTGACAAATAAGGTGCACAAGGTGTCACGCATTAGCTGCCACTAGCTGACATCGAGGTTACACAGGGGAGTACTCCTGTCCTTTTGGATCATAAATAAATCGTTTATAGCCTTTCTCTGTTCATATAGTTGGTCCAACATATGGAGAGTGGAGTGCCAACGGGTAGAAATGTCGTATATGAGCCTATGTTGGGGGATGTCATTCTGCCTCTGCAGGTCAAGGAGGTTGTGCTTTGTGGTGAACGAATGGCTGAAGTGCATGCAAAGTTTCCTGCCCATTTTTAGGATGCAAATGCGTGGAAAACTTTAGGAACTGCTGGACAACCAGATTGAACACGTGTGACATCTTGACGTTGTCGGTCACCATGGTTCCCATTTTAAATTGTCGCGGGGAAAGCCAGGATTCAATTTCTTGATGAAAAGTTCTTCCCCTATGTGACTCCGTTCACCCAGGCAAATCAGGTGCAGAACAGCGTTACACCGCTGCCTGCACATGTGGTATGATGTGATTTGTCCCTACAGTGAAGCTGAGGACATGGTGGAGGTTGAGGAGGCAGAGGCAGATATTGTCGCAGGACCAACGGCGTGAGAACGTGGAGGCGGAAGCAGCGTCACCTGGCCAAGTTGCTGGTGTGGCTGTACAAAAACCACGTTCACCAAGTGGGCCATAAAGGACATGTATTGTCCATGACCATAGTTACAGCTCCGTACTTTGGCATTGTCATGCATGTTTGCAGACACTGACAGGCTGAAGGACTGGCCCACCTTCTGTTGCACATGCCTGTGCAGGGCTGGCACTGCCTTTTTGGCAAATAAATGACACTTGGGACTCTCTACCTCTGCTCGGCACAAGCCATCAGTTCTCTAAAAGGTGCAGAGTCCACCACTTGGAAAAGGAGGGACTGAAGCACCAGTATCTTGGACAGGAGCACATTCAGCTTCTGCGTCGTTGGATGATTGCACACATATTGTTGTCTCTTGGCACTCGCTTCGGTAATCGATTGCTGACAGAATAACTGATTAGGAGTAGGAGCATCTGGACCAGCAGAAGATGGGATTGATAGATAGCTCCCTTCGGCTGAGGTGGTGGAGTCTTGACTGGCTGACTCTGTGTGCGTGCCACTAGGTGATGTAGAGGTAGCTGCGGCAGGCTGGACCACGATTTAATGGTGACACTGCATATGTTAACACAGGGCTGGGGTGCCAACACTGGCCAAGCTTCACCTTCTGCCCACATATTCTATATATGGCCATGCTGACCTCCTCTGACGGCTTCACAAAAAACTGCCACACCCCAGAGTACCAGATTCCCTCCCCCAACTTTACTCACTGGCTGACTGCTACCGCCGCTGCTTCCATGAACCCTTGCACTACTCCTTTCCGGGCAGGTAGGCTGCAGCAAAGCACGCGGTCAACCTCATGCTCGTTTCGCTCCCGACCTCCCACTGCTGCCATCCAGCTGACTCCCGACCATGCTAGCGACTTGCAGGCTCATCCACTACCTGACGGGCAAGCTGTCACCCTCTTCTCCTGTTGATGACAAAGCCCCTTCTTCACCCGGCTCCCAAGTGCGATCGGCTTCATCATCATCGAGTAGTGTCTGCGCTAGAGTTAAGTGAACACCTGGATGTTCGGGTTCGCGAAGTTCGGCCGAATTGAAGTCAATGGGGACCCGAACTTTTGGGCACTAAAAAGGCTGTAAAATAGCCCAGGAAAGGGCTAGAGGGCTGCAAAAGGCAGCCAAAAAATTAACCAATATCAATTGGCAACTTAGAGGAGGAGGAGGAGGTTGGGGTGGTGTCAGGTGGGAATGCTATGAGAGTTGAAGTTCTCATCATAGACAAAAAGGATTCATGTCTGCCTGCAGTGCCACAGGCCTCATTCACAGACTGAGGACCATGGCACCCACAAAGAGGAGAGCGGTCCTGTAACAGCAACACAAGCCTCAGGTCAACCTGCAATGGAACAGGACATTATCATTTATGTAGGTCCCTGAAACCCAGACAGAGGAGAGGTCATTTGACAGTAAAAACAGTTTAATGTCTCCCACCAAGAAAGCAAGCAATTAAACGAAATATAGGCCACTGACACCCACACAATGGGGCAGTCATTAGACAGTAAAAAGAGTTAAATGTCTGCTACCAAGACAGCAAGCAAGTACGTGAAATTTAGGCCCTTGACACCCAGACAATGGGGCGGTCATTAGACAGCAAAAAGAGTTAAATGTCTGCCACCAAGACAGCAAGCAATTAAACAAAATTTAGGCCCCTGACACCCAGACAAGCAAGAAAGTACCTGAAAGTTAGGCCCTGACACCCAGACAGAAGAGAAAGGTCCCATAGAGGAAACAGAGGCATCATGTTACTCACCACTAGAACATTACACTTTCAGATATGTAGGCCCCGACACCCAGACAGAGGAGAGAGGTCCCATCATCAAAAATGTGCGGACTCTAATGAGGTAGTATTCCCATGTCCTCATCATCAGAAAACATAAGTGGTTGTGCGTCAGTGCATTCTATGTCTTCCACCACTGGGGAAGGGCTAAATGGATTTCCTTGGAAAACCCTGCCAGCAGCATCTTCAAACAGCATAAGAGACTGCTGCATAACTTGAGGCTCAGACAGTTTCCCTGATATGCATGGGGTGATGTGACAGACTGATGGGCTTGGTTTTCAAGCGCCACCTGTGCGCTTTCTGCAGAAGACGTGCTGGATCCACTGTCGGCCACCCAATCGACTAGCGTATGTACTTGCTCAGGCCTTACCATCCTTGGAACGGCATTGGGCCCCACCAAATATCGCTGTAAATTCTGGCGGGTACTGGGACCTGAGCTAGTTGGTTCACTAGTTTGTGTGGCTGTAACAGAACGGCCACGTCCTCTCCCAGCACCAGAGGGTCCACTAACACCACCATGACCATGTCTGTGTCCCTTACTAGATGTTTTCCTCATTGTTACCGTTCACCAGAAAAAGAAAAAAATTATTTGGCCCAATGTATTGAGTTCAAATTCAGACCTTTTTTTTACAGGCACCTAACACTATCTGGCTATCTATTTATGTACCGTATTGCACAAATACAGGCACAGCAGTAACCACAGATTTAGGGGAATATCAATTGTAAGCCTAGTATTTAGGCCCTGGATGAAAGGTATCCTTTTACGGACAGAAATACACTTGGAGATGCACAATAGTGTGTGCAAATGTAGAGGATTATGCTTTCAGCACTTGTATTTTAACACTGAGTGGAATATACCCTTTTACGGAAAGAAATACTCTATTAGATGCACAATAGTGTGTGCAAATATAGAGGATTATGCTTTCAGCACTTGTAATTTAACACTTAGTGTAATATACCCTTTTACGGAAAGAAATACACTTGGAGATGCACGGTAGCGAGTGCAAATATAGATGATTTATTTATCAGGCCTTGTATTTAGACGCTAACACGCTGAGTGTAATATACCCTTTTACGGACAGATTTACACTTGGTCAGCAACTGCTGAAACCACTGATTTACGTTATTGCTATTTTGGCAATTAAATTTCACCCCAGAACAAAATATATCCTTTGCCGGACATTAGTAAACTTGGCCAGCCACAGCTGAAACCACTGAATTGCTATTTTGGCAATTGAATTTCACCCCAGAAAAAAAAATATCCTTTGCCGGACACTATTAAACTTTGCCAGCCATAGCTGGAACACCAGATTTAGGGGATTGCTATTTTGGCAATTGAATTTCACCCCAGAACAAAATATATCCTTTGCCGGAAATTATTACTCTTGGCGAGCCACAGCTGGAACACCAGATTTACGGTATTGCTATTTTGGCAATTGAATTTCACCCTAGAAAAAAATATATTCTTTGCCGGACACTATTGAACTTAGCCAGCCACAGCTGAAACCACAGATTTACGGTATTGCTATTTTGGCAATTTAATTTCACCCCAGAATAAAAACTATCTTTTGCCGGACACTATTAAACTTTGCCAGCAACTGCTGGAACACCATATTTAGGGGATTACTATTTTGGCAATTGACTTTCACCCCAGAAAAAAATGTATCCTTTGCCGGACATTATTAAACTTGGCCAGCCACTGCTGGGACACCAGATTTAGGGGATTGCTATTTTTGCAAATGAATTTCACCCCAGAACAAAATCTATCCTTTGCCGGACACTATTAAACTTGGCCAGCCACAGCTAAAACCACTGATTTACAGTATTGCTTTTTTGGCAATTGAATTTCACCCCAGAAAAAAAACGATCCTTTGCCAGACACAATTAAACTTGGCTGGCCATAGCTGAAATCACCGATTTACAGTATTGCTATTTTGGCAATTGAATTTAACCCCAGAAAAATATCTATCCTTTGCCGGACAGTATTAAACTTAGCCAGCCACAGCTGGAACACCAGATTTAGGGGATTGCTATTTTGGCAATTGAATTTCACCCCAGAAAAAAATCTATTCTTTGCCAGACAGCAGACAGTATTACACTTGGCTAGCCACAGCTGGAACACCAGATTTAGGGGATTGCTATTTTGGCAATTGAATTTCACCGCTCAATAAAATATAGAAATTTCTATCCTGAGTTTCTAGGGGTGACAATAAGCACAGCCAAACCCCTGATGTAGGATATAGCAAAAAAAAAAAACTACTATTGATGGATTGATGGACTTGGTGGCAGCTTGTGCTAGTGTACCACAAGACACAAAATGGCCGCCGATCACCCCAGAAAAAAGTGACAGAAAAACGCTCTGGGTAGCCTAAAAACCAGTGAGCAATTAAGTAGCAGAAGGGGACCCGAACTTCATTTTATTATTTTTCATTATGACACGGTGTCCTCTTCTTTCTTCAGGACCTGCTAAAGGAACTGTGATGACTTCACCATGCTCAAAACGTGGTGAGCGTGGTGACGTCACCACAGGTCCTTCTATCTTCATTCAGCAGGACCTGCGATGATGTCTCAGCGCTCACCAGGTGGTGAGCGCGGTGATATCATGGCAGTTCCTTTTGCCGGCAGGATACCGGCTGTGTGATCAAGTGGATGAGGTGATTTTTGTTTATAATTTTTAACCTCTCAATGGCCATTTTATTTAGCATTCTGTCTTAAGAATGCTATTATTTTCCATTATAACCATGTTATAATGGAAAATAATAAAATCACCCGAGCACAGAACCTGAACCCGAACTTCAGTGAAAAAGTCCTGGTTCGGGTCCGGGAACTCAAAGTTTGCAGTTCGGGTTTGCTCAACCCTACTGGTCCGGCTAAGTAAAAAATTATGAATCCTATTGTGCTATTTAAAAAGCTTGTTTTACTTGATCATTTTATTTAATTTACTCTTTACAGAATTCCATGGAATTTCTGTAATATCGGCAATAGTGTGCAATACACTATCCATTGATTTTACCTTCTAATTTGATTCTCTTGTTTGAAAGAATCGGAAATTCAGTTTATTGAAGGACTTATTCTGTCAGTCCTTTCTGCCAATTTAATCTTTAGTTTTGCCTTTTGAAATACTGCAGGTGCCCATATCCTGCTGGTTGGCCAAGTGCAAGCCTCCCACTGGGATTTTTACTCAGCCAGGTGTCATGGCTGCTACACACTGAATGACAAACACTAAGTAGAACCTGTCACATGAATATTTGCATTACGGGTTTTGCTTAAGAGTCAATGTGTTATAGCAATGGCATTGAATCCCTTATAATAGTGACTAAGCATTTCCTGTACTTCAGCATCTTAGACTAACTTGCAACTCACAAGTCATATCGACCTCCTGCAGGTAAGCCTAATAACTCTATAGCTCTAGTGCCTATATCTCTGCACACCTTTTACCATAAAGCAAGTATTGTCTTTGATTGTCCATCAAACCTAATCCACTCTCAGTGTGATACTAGTTAGCATAATTGCTCTAAAGAAACCAAAAAAAGCATTATGTTTCTCTGTCTCTCTCCGGTTCTTTTTTCATAAATGACATCGGCCATTTTGATGGAAAGGTCACAGTATTTATCAAGCTAATCCAACATTTATGGATTTGTTCCTTCACCTCCTTCCCCATGTAAAAATATATTTCAGCCTTACGTGTTTTCATCCTTTTTGTGTTACCCGAAGGTCCTGTCCAAATCTCGAAGAAATTTTTGTAATAACCACCATTAGCATTATATCAAATCAAAAAGGACTCTTGGCTAATATTGAAATTGTTACAATTTGGAACTTTTAGCACTTCTACTCCTGCTGTTTTAAATTGTGTAATTTACTGTACATATTCACACATGCTACTTTTATGTGTCATTAACTCTAGGAGAAAGTTAGGAGCTTCTGCAACAGTATGTGCTCAAGGTATTATTTTTTTTTCTTCTACTGGTAGAACACAAGAATGCATTCTGTCAGCTATATTAAAGAGGCAGAAAAATGTTCATTGTGATTAGATTTCTAAAATAACTCCCCGTGGTCATAAAAAGACCATTTTTTAAATTCATGGATTTAACTGATATCTATACCCACACGACTGAAATGAAAACTTGGAAAAAAATTTGTATTGTTTAGGGTCCTTACAAAACAACAGGTCTTCACAGCAGTCTGTTCAATGTAAATGTAAAATCTTATGAGTATTCCAGCTTAGTTAGAGAGAATAACAGATAGTGACACATACTGTAATAAAAGAGGGAGATGAGGAGATAGGGTTGTCCGGAAATGGTATAATATAAGACAATTTAAATTGTTCAGTTTGAGAGATATGAGATAACCAGACATATTTTAAGAAGCATTTGCCTCTTCACAGATTTCACATTGCATTTCATATTTGTCACAATTAATGGTTTTCATTTAAAAATAATGTTGCAGAAAAAAATCTTATAAAATATATTACATAGTTTAGCCCAGGGGTCAGCAACCTACGGCATGCAGTCTGCATTTTGCTGGCATGCCAGCTGTTACCAAATGATGGCAAGATTTTTCAGTGTAGTCACCATTTGTTACTTACCCTGCCACTGCACTGTACCTTAATGAAAAAAAAACTTCAGACGTATCACACACAACACGTCTGATAGTTCCACCCCTCACACTTCCCGCCCTGGCCTGCACAGTCCTGTCTTCATTTGTTACTTGCCCTGCCGCTGCACTCTACCTTAATGAAAAAACCCTTCAGACGCATTACGCACAACGCATCTGATAGCCCCACCCCTCACACTTCCTTCCCCGGCCTGCACAGAGGAATTATAGCAGAGTGTGGGACGCTGCTATACTGTCTGCTACCTCGCTGCTCCTGCTGCTATGCATATCCTCAGAACTGCCACAGAAAGGTATGTGAATGTACTGGGGATGGGGGGGGGGGAGTATGGTGAGCTTGACGACATAGGGGAACAAACTTTGACTATTTGGGGGATTGGAGGGAGAAAGGTGAAATGGGGGAACGAACACTGTGACTAGCTGGGGTTGGGTGGAGGATGGTGAAATGGGGGAACGAGCATGGTAACCAGTTTAAAGGTGGGGGGAGGATGGTAAGGTGGGGGAACGAGCACTATGACTAGTTTGTGGTGGGGGTAGAACCCCTAAATTAATACACACCCTAGAGAAGTTCTCTTAATAAATTATAGCCCCTGACACTAATCCAAATTTAATTAATGCCCCAGACAGATTCAAAAATCAATTTAGACCCCTGACCACACCCCAAAATTTATTTAGATGTGCCTCCTCCCCTCTCCACACAATGTCATGCTGAAATCATATTGAGCACTGTGACTAGTGCCGTGGGGGAAGGATGGTGAATTTGGGAAAATGGGGGAACGAGCACAAGTTTGAGGGTGGAGAGAGGATGTTGATCCTGTATGTAACTTTGGAAAATGCAAGAGCAAGCTCTGTGACTAGTTTGAGGTTGGAGAGAGAACGGTGAGCCTGCATGTAATAGCTGGGGGGATTATGGGGAGCCAACTTTTTGACTTCTTTGTGGTGTGAAGGGGTGGTGAGCAGGGATAGAATTGAGAAAACAGCTTGATAAAACTATTGTTCTATTTATAGGCCTAGATAAAGATGCTCATAGAAGAGTAATGCATTGATTATTTGTAATAAGTGATGCTTCAATTGAGTCACTACTGGGCATTCTTTCTGACCACAGTGATGGCCTGACTGAGAGCATTATAGAGGTTGTCCCACAACAAAATATTATATATATATATATATATATATATATATATATATATATATTAGATTTATATATTTTATATTTTTCTTAGTAATTGTAAACAATGTATGGCACAAAATAAATGTGTAATTACTAAAATATATATATATATATATATATATATATATATATATATATATCATACTTCTGTTATTTATGAATGCATAATATGTGGGAAACTACTGTTTTAGCCATAATATATTAACATATCTTATATATTCTAAATATATATATTATGGCTAAATGCATATATATATATATATATATATATATATATATTTAAATTAAGTTTAAGTTTATAACGGGATTTGAACTCTCAGCTTCTGCATCAGAGCCCAGAACTTTAACCACTACACTATAAAGCTGCATAGCCAATCACAAACAAAAAAAATAAAAATAAATATGAGACAGTAGAAGTCTCATATTTTATTTTTTATTTATTTATTTATTTGTTTATTTATTGATTTATTTATTTTACTAAAGGAACTGGCTATGCAGCTATTATAGCTGAGTGGTAAAGTGCCGTGCCTCTAATGCAGAAGGTCATGACTTCGAATCCCAGTAGAAACCTTTCTGAAATACAGGCTAAATTAGATTTAAATACACTGGGGTGTCCCCAAGCACTGACTCCATATATGGACATAGCTATATATGGAGTCAGTACAGGGACTTCTAAGCCGAACTAGAGTCCTGACACCCTGCCCTCTTCAGAGCAGGGGGTGCCTGGTTTAATGAGCACCCAAACATCGCAAATAGTTCTACATGAGCACTTTGGTGCTCGTTCAACACTACTAATTAACCCTTTCGCTACCAGCATCGTACATGTACAGCGCTTGAGCAATGGGTAAACCTGGCATCCTCTTGAACCTGCAGTAGGCATCATGGCCGGCAGGTTTCTAGTGTTTCAAAAAGCAGATGACTGGCCCAACGGAATGCAAAAAGGAAGTCTTTAAGAGGCATTCAGTTTTGATCCATTATAATAGAAGTCTATTGGCAAGCATAATGGATCTGTCTGGTTTCCGTTATGCAGGACGGAAAAAAAGTCATGTCAACAGGATTTTGTTTCCATCCTGCATAACAGAAACCAGAGAGATCAGATATGCTTGCCCATAGACTTATCTTGTGACAGATCAAAATGTAATGCCTCTTAAACGCTTACGTTTTGCATTCCTTCTGGGGATTCCATTATATTCCGTTATAAGCAGAACCTCTAACGGAATGCCATAACGCTACTGCAAACCCACCCTTACCTCTGCGGCCAATGAGGATGTGAGTAATTGGTTTCAATACGCTGGGTCTCAGGTAATGGAGATGCAATTCTTATGTTGGCCAGCAGGTGGCAGGCCAACATAAGAAATTAGCAATTCTAGTGTCATTAATTATTTGTATGAAACATAATGTTATAGCCTCTAATACAAGCTACAAAACCATTTAATAAGTAAAAAAATATATTTAAAAAAGTAAAAAATAAAAAAATTTAAATCACCCCTGCTCTCCTTAAAATAAAAAATAAATACATACATAACAAAAAATATAAACAACATGGGCATCACCACGTTTGAAAACATTTAAGCGTAAGTTCTTTTCTAAGCGTATGTTTATGTTATTCTGCGCATCCAGTGTATTGAGTATATCTTCTGGAGCACAATAAAATTCAAATATACCCAGGATCATGCCCGGCGCTAGAACCCGACATACAAGGGCAAGTGCCGGGGGCCCACTGCTTCTGGGGGGCCCACTGAGCTGCTATGAGCACTTTCATCAATACAGATGGAAGAACTTATTGCTGGAGCTGCTGTCATTTCACTTATGCAGTACCCCTCGTGGAGGGCCCTCTGATAGTCAAATGAAGCTGCTGCAGAGACTCAGACATGCCCCCTCTACACGTGCTGCCTGAGGACAGTGAAGAGAGAAGATCAAGATCACAGGGCTGTGAGTAGTAAGTCTGCACTGTGACTGCCTCTGGGACAGGGAACTCTTCCAGGTGCTGCTGGATGTTGTAGTAGACAAGCAGCTTCATGCTATTTGTTTTACTGCCCACTTATACCCTTTTATCTGGTCACAGTATGGCGGTGTCATTATACTGTGTGGGGGGCACTGGGGATCATTATTCTGAATGGAGGGCCACTGTGGGGTCATTATACTGTGTGGGGGGCACTGGGGGTCATTATACTCTGAGGGCCCCTTACCTTATACAGTATAATGACCCCCAGAGCCCCCATTCAATATAATGACCCCAGTGACCACTATACAGTATAATGATGGGGATCACTGGGGGTCATTATTCTAAATGGGGGGCGACTGGGGGTTATTATTCTGAATAGAGGGCCACTGTGGGGTCATTATAATGTGTGGGGGGCCTCTGGGGGTCATTATACTGTGTGGGGGGTCATTATACTTTGTGAAGGGCCACTAGTGGTCATTATACTGTGTGTGGAGCCACAGGGGGACATGAAAATGTAAAAAAATGCCTGAAGGGTGAATCTCTCTTCACTGTGGGTGCTTAATCAAATAGCAAAAGTTGTGATCCTTTCAGAGTACTCACAGTTCAGTGGATCATTGCGGGGTTCAGTGTTCCCAGTGGCGTCCCAAGTGTCATGGAACACTGAGCTTTTCTCACTCTCACTCGATTACCACAATAGTGAGACTCATCAATGTGTTGCTGGTTCACACTGCACTCAACCCCAGTTTCGGAGTTCCACGTGTGTGGTTCAACCTGTCTGTTTGCTTCTAGTGCTGGCGTCGCACCTGATGTTTTTTTCTTCTGGGGTTATAGGTTAGGCAGCATTCTAAATGGATAGACAGCAGTATGAATCCACGATTACATTCCCGGCATCCACAGTAGTTGTTTGCCCATGTTTCTGCCTGCAGAATGTCAATTTCCAATGTTGCTTCTTGGAAGCGCAATGTCCGTGGGTACTTGAAAGCTGTGATTTATTCACAGACACGTTTTGAAGTCTCTTATGTCTGACTTCTTCCTCACTGGTTATGTAGGAGAGATATTTATATAGAAGAGATATTTGATAATAGGTCTAATCCTCCTATGTGGATCTCTAGTATTTTATACTAAGGTGAATAGTTCATTTGCGATTTAAAGCTACTGCCAAAACTTGGACTGTCCAATTTCTGGGAACACGCTGACCTTTGTCAGTGTACACCTAACACCATGTCCAGTGTTTCTGTGGTTATTGAACAGCCAAATCATTTTTTTGGGGTCAATTTTATTTTATTTTAATTTATTCTATTCTACAGTTTTTACATATTTTTTGGTATTGTGTATTCGTTTTAACTATGTCAATAAACACTTGTTTCTAAGGTGACTCTGGATTGTGATTGCCTGTCTAGTTTATAAGATTATACGGTTCAAGTGAATAGGAGCACTGTCACGATAAGAGCACCATATCCTTCTCAAAAAGAAGTGGAACCACCTTTTTTTCTACATGTACTATATAATGTCTGATTTTCATTTTTTAAATCAGTCATAGGTAGGGTTGAGCTGACACGTGGATGTTTGGAATCTCTGGGTACGGCCGAACTCCGGGTCAAAGTCGGGTTCGGGACTCGAACATGTACCCAAACCCGAACCCTATTGAAGTCAATGGGGACCCGAACTTTGGGCCACTAAAATGGCTGTAAAATAGTCATAGTAAAGGCTAGAGGGCTGCAAAAGGAAGCAACATGGGGGTAAGAGCAGGACAATTGCCCTGCAAACAAATGTGGATAGGGAAATGACTTAAAATAACATAGAATATAAAAAAATAAAAAATAAAAAATCTTGAACTAGGAGGCGGTGGTCAAAGTGGAGCAGGAAGTTGAGGAGGCTGTGGATGTGGCGGTGTAGGTGGAAACGGCGAAGGAGAAGGAAAAGTTAGCCAACACAGTTTTTGTTGTTTTATTATTTAATTTTTTTTACATAGTAACATAGTATTTAAGACCGAAAAAAGACATTTGTCCATCCAGTTCGGCCTGTTTCCTACAAGTTGATCCAGAGGAAGGCAAAAAACCCCTGTGAGGCAGAAGCCAATTTTCCCCACTTAAGGGGAAAAAATTCCTTCCCGACTCCTATCAGGCAATCAGAATAACTCCCTGGATCAACGACCCCTCTCTATAGCTATAGCCTGTAATATTATTACACTCCAGAAATACATCCAGTCCCCTGTTGAATTCCTTTATCATACTCACCACCACCACCTCCTCAGGCAGAGAGTTCCATAGTCTCACTGCTCTGACCTTAAAGAATCCTTTTCTATGTTTGTGTATAAACCTTCTTTCCTCCAGACACAGAGGATGTCCCCTCGTCACAGTCCTGGGGATAAATAGATGATGGGAGTGATCTCTGTACTGACCCCTGATATATTTATACATAGTTATTAGATCTCCCCTCAGTCGTCTTTTTTCTAAAGTGAATAACCCTAATTTTGATAACCTTTCAGGGTACTGTAGTTGCCCCATTCCAGTTATTACTTTAGTTGCCCTCCTCTGAACCCTCTCCAGCTCTGCTATGTCTGCCTTGTTCACAGGAGCCCAGAACTCTACACAGTACTCCATGTGTGGTCTGACTAGTGATTTGTAAAGTGGTAGGACTATGTTCTCATCACGGGCATCTATGCCTCTTTTGATGCAACCCATTATCTTATTGGCCTTGGCAGTAGCTGCCTGACACTGGTTTTTGCAGCTTAATTTGCTGTTTATTAAAATTCCTAGATCCTTTTCCATGTCAGTGTTACCGAGTGTTTTACCATTTAATATGTATCGGTGACTTGCATTATTCCTTCCCATGTGCATAACTTTACATTTGTCAGTGTTAAACCTCATCTGCCATTTCTCTGCCCAAGCCTCCAATCTATCCAGATCCCTCTGTAGCAGAAAACTGCCCTCTTCAGTGTTAATTACTTTACACAGTTTAGTGTCATCTGCAAAAATAGATATTTTACTGTGCAGGCCTTCTACAAGATTATTAATAAATATATTGAAGAGAATGGGGCCCAATACTGACCCCTGAGGTACCCCACTAGTGACAGTGACCCAATCTGAGTATCTACCGTTAAAAACCACCCTGTGTTTTCTGTCACTCAGCCAGTTACTTACCCACATACAGACATTTTCTCCCAGTCCGAGCATCCTCATTTTATATACTAACCTTTTATGAGGTACAGTGTCAAATGCTTTGGAGAAGTCCAGATATACGACATCCATTGATTCGCCGCTGTCAAATCTAGAACTTACCTCCTCATCGAAACTGATTGAATTCGTTTGGCATGACCAATCCCTCATGAAGCCATGCTGATATGGTGTTATTTGCTTATTTTCATTGAGATACTCCAAAATAGCATCTCTTAGAAACCCTTCAAACAGTTTACCAACAATAGATGTTAAACTTACCGGCCTATAATTTCCAGGCTCTGTTTTTGGACCCTTTTTGAATATCGGCACCACATTTGCTATGCGCCAATCCTGTGGAACATTCCCTGTCAGTATAGAGTCCGTAAATATCAGAAATAAAGGTCTGGCTATGACATCACTTAATTCCCTTAGGATACGGGGGTGTATGCCATCCGGTCCAGGCGATTTGTCTATTTTAATCTTTTTAATCACTGTTGTACTTTTTCCTGGGTCAGACAGGGCACTTTTATTGGGGAATTTACTTTTACATTCTGCATTTCATCTGACAGTTTATTTTCCTGAATATAGTGGAGAAAAAAATTGAAATATTTAATAGTTTTGCTTTATCCTTGTCGCTCTCTGCAACTCCCCCCTCATTGCTATGTAGAGGGCCGACTCCTTCAGATTTATATTTTTTACTATTTATATAATTAAAGAACATTTTAGGGTTAGTTTTACGCTCTTTGGCAATTCATTTCTCGGTCTCTAGTTTGGCAAATTTTATTAATTTTTTACATATTAAATTTTTTTCCCTTATAGTTTATCAGTGCTTCCTGGCTCCCCTCCTGTTTTAGTGATTTATATGCTTTCTTTTTGTCATTTATTGCTTTCTTTATGGTTCCATTTATCCACATGGGTTTCTTATTGTTCCTTAACCTTTTATTCCTATAAGGTATGTACCTCTCACAATTAGATGTTACAATGCTTTTAAAAATCTCCCATTTTATAGTTGTATTTTTATTTTTGTTGTTCTGTTGTTCTATCAGGTCTATTGGTTAATACTAAGTCCAGCATGGCCGTCCCTCTAGTGGGGTCCTAAACCAGTTGGGAAAGGTAATTGTCTTTGGCTATTGCCAAGAACCTGTTTCCTTTTTGGGATGTACAGCTTTCAGTTTCCGAGTCTATCTCTGGATAGTTGAAGTCCCCCATAATAACGACTTCATTATGTATTGCCGCCTCGTCTATCTCGTTTAGTAGTAGATTTTCTGTGGAGTCTGGTATATTAGGTGGTTTATAATACACTCCTATTAGTAATTTATTATTATTTTTTGCTCCATGTATTTCTACCTACAGTGACTCCACATGATCATGTCCCTCAGAGATGTATTCTCGAATTACGGGATTTAGAAACGACTTCACATAGAGGCAGACCCCTCCACCTCTCCGGTTTTGATGATCCTTTCTAAACAGATTGTAACCTTTTATATTAACTGCCCAGTCATAGCTATCATCCAGCCATTTCTCAGTTATTCCCACTATGTCATAGTCCTCCTCACACATCACTAATTCCTGTTCACCAGTCTTGTTAGTCAGACTTCTGGCATTAGTATACATACATTTGACAGGTTTATGTGTATTTTTTACCCTACATCTTTCATTCTGAGCTGTTCTAGTCCCCCCTTCCATTCCTCCCCCAGTCACACTACCTCGCCCCTGGTCTCTATCTGCACTATCTTCCCCTCCTATAATGTAATTACCCTCTCCCCTAGTCCCTAGTTTTCCTTTAATTATTATTTTTTTGTACATTTGGGAGACCCCAAAACATTGGAAAATAGAAAAGAGTATGCAAAGAGAAAGTGCGCTGGAGTCTAACAATGACTGGGTGCGGCCGGTATACTTGTCTATTTAGCACAAGGTATGGACAAGTCCTGTTCACCTTAATTAACGTGAGCTTGTCCACATGGCTGTGGGCGGCTGCGATTGTCTGTGATCAGAACCACCCCCCCCCCCGCCATGCTAAACACATACACATACACTGGCCGTAGAGCAGGCCAGCACTTCCAAAGCATAAAGGGCAAGCTCAGGCCATATGCCCAATTTGGAGACCCAGAAGTTGAATGAGGCAGACCCATCAGTCAGTACATGTAGGCTTGTGCACATATTCTGTTCCACCATGTTGCTGAAATGTTGCCTCCTGCTTTATCAGCTGGTGGTGCTGGTTGTTCTAGCGTGTTGACAAAGCTTTTCCACATTTCGGCTATGCTAACTGTCCCTTCTGAGTTGCCGGCAGTGCCCCAGCTGCATTGGCGACTTCTTCTTCCTGCTCTGCCTTCGCCTTGTGCTTCCACTGAGCCCCCGCTGTCAGGTGGGAATGCCATCAGCAGCGCATCTACCAGCGTGCGCTTGTACTTGCGCATCTTCCGATTACACTCCAGTGACGGAATTAAGGATGGCATGTTGTCCTTATTGCGGGAATCCAGCAGGGTGGACACCCAGTAATCAGAACTGGTAAGAATGTGGGCAACTCGGCAGTTGTTGCGCAGGCACTGCAGCATGTAGTCGCTCATGTATGCCAGGATGCCCAGAGGCAATTACAAGCTGTCCTCTGTGGGAGGTGTATCATCTGTGTCCTCTGTATCCCTCCAGCCATGCTCCAGTGATGGCCATGAGCTGCTTTGGGTGTCATCCTGCTGTGAACACGGTTCCTCCTCATCATCAACCTCTTCATCCTCATGCTTTTAAAAATCTCCCATTTTATAGTTGTATTTTTATTTTTGTTGTTCTGTTGTTCTATCAGGTCTATTGGTTAATACTAAGTCCAGCATGGCCGTCCCTCTAGTGGGGTCCTGAACCAGTTGGGAAAGGTAATTGTCTTTGGCTATTGCCAAGAACCTGTTTCCTTTTTGGGATGTACAGCTTTCAGTTTCCGAGTCTATCTCTGGATAGTTGAAGTACATAGAAGTGGGATAGTAACACTGAGGATGGTGTCATCAGCACTGGCCATGTTGGTGGAGTACTGGAAACAGCGCAACATGCAAGACACGTCCCATGGAGGCCCACTCGTTGGTGGTAAGTTGGTGATTTTACACAGAGCGACTCACCCGTGTGCGCTGCAGCTGAAACTCGACTATCGCCTGCTGCTGCTCGCACAGTCTCTTCAGCATGTGAAAGGTGGAGTTCCACCTTGTGGGTACATCACATATGAGGTGGTGTGCGGGAAGGCCAAAGTTACGCTGCAGGGCAGACAGTCGAGCAACAGCAGGGTGAGAACGCTGAAAGCGAGCAGAGATGGCCCGCACTTTCTGCAGCAGCTCTGACATATCAGGATAATTTTTCTGGAACCTCTGCACTACCAAATTTAGCATATGCGCCAGGCAAGGGACTTGAGTCAAACCGGCTAGGCCCAGAGCTGCTACGAGATTTTGCCCGTTATCGCACACCACCAGGCTGGGCTTAAGGCTTAGTGGCACCAACCACTTATCAGTCTGTTGCTCCATGCCCGTCGACAGATCCTGCGCGGTGTGTGGTTTTCGCCCAAATAGATGAGTTTTAAAAGAGCCTGCTGTCGTTTCCCCCTGGCTATTCTGAAGTTGGTGGTGCAGGTTTTACACTAACCCCATGAGGAGGTGGTAGAGGAGAAAGCGGAGTAGGAGAAGGAGGCAACAGGAGGCAACAAGGACAGTCCCGTGGCAGTAGAACATGCGCCAAACTGCTATCCGCCTCAGGCCCAGCAGCCACTGCATTAACCCAGTGTGCAGTTAGGGAGATATAACGTCCCTGCCCGTGCTTACTGGTCCACATATCGGTGGTTATGTGAACCTTGCCACATATGGCGTTGAGCAGTGCACACCTGATTTTTTCTGCCATTTGGTTGTGCAGGGTAGTGATAGCTCGCCTGGAAAAGTAATGGCGGCTGGGAACCACGTACTGCCATAAGGTGTTTAAAAGTCTCCATCTCCACCAGGCGGAATGACAGCATTTCAAAGGCCAGGAACTTTGAAATGCTGGCATTCAGGCCAGGGATCGGCGGTGTTAGGGGGTACTTCCTATTTCTCTCCAGTGTTCGGGGGATGGACAGCTGAACGCTTCCATGGGACAGTGTAAATATGCTGGGTGAGGGTGGTGAAGGTGGTGTTGTTGCTGTCACATCCTCTGTTTGCAGGGTGGAAGGTGCCACTGTCACTCTAGAGGGGGAAGAAGAGGCCGAGACTGCAGCAGAAGAGGGAGAAGTAGAAGCCTGAGATCTTTCCTCGTTTTTGAGGTGTGCACTCCACTGCAGCTCGTGCTTTGCATTTAGATGCCTGGTCATGCAGGTGGTGCTCAGTATTAGAACATTTATGCCTCGCTCCAGGCTCTGATTGCACAGCATGCAAACCGCTTGCATCTTGTCGTCAGCACATTATCTGAAGAACTTCCACGCCAGGGAACTCCTTGGAGCTGGCTTTGGTGTACTCAGTCCCTGGGTGCGGTGGGCAGTACTAGGCATACTGGCTAGGGGAAGGCCACTCTGCTTTTGCACCCGCTCCCTCTTTCACTGTTCGGCTGGCGCTGTGTGACCAACACCTCTTCTTCCGAACTGCACATGTCACTCTCATGACCTTAATTCCATTTGGTGTCTAGGACCCCATCATCCTCTATATCATCTTTCACCCACTCCTCACCCCTGCCCTCCTTGCCGGTCTGCACACTGCAGAAAGCCACAGCAGTTGGCACCTGTGTTTCATCATCATCAGAAACGTGCTGCAGTGGTCCTCCCATGTCCACACCCTGAAACATAAGTGGTTGGGCATCACTGCACTGAATCTCTTCCACTTCTGGGGCAGGGCTAGGTGCATGGCCGACAGAAACCTTGCTAGCAGAGTCATCAAAAAGCAGAAGAGACTGCTGCATGACTTGGGGCTCAGACTGCTTGCCTGATTTGCAAGGGGGTGAGGTGAAAGACAGATGCAAATGGGCTGCAGGTGCCAACTCTGTGCTTTCAGCAGAGGACCGGGTGGAAGACAATGTAAAGGAACTGGAGGCACAGTCTGCCACCCAATCTACTACTGCCTCTACTTGTTCTGGCCTCACCATTCATACTCCGGTATTTGGGCCTACAAAATAACGCTGAACGTTCTGTCGCCTACGTGCTCCTGAGGAAGGTGTTTCATTTGGGCATGTAGCTGGCACAGATCGACCACGTTCACGTCCTCTCCCTGCAACAGGAGCTCCACCAACACCAGCAGCACCACGACCAGGGTCACGTCCCTTATTTGATGCTCTCCTCATTCTTTGAGGTCACCCACCTAACTAACAGATTAATAAACTAGATTTATTTCCTTGTCAAGTATGCAGTGCAAGTGTACCTCAGACAAACAATATGTATATGTAACTTTTGTGAAATAGGACTGGCACTCAGATGTGTCACATAGAAAATTTGTATTATTTATTTTATAAAAAGTAATGACATAAAATACCCCATAAAACTTGAAAACTAAAAGAAAAACTAATGCAATAAAAATCATGTCACAATGTTCTAAGAAGGTTGATTAGCAACCATCTGTGTAACTCCAGATAGTAATATAGAGCCCCAGTGTTCTATCCCTAAACACCTCAAAACATTCTTTCTCACAGGTAGTACCATATGATCCTTCTTATCACCCATAGAATATACATTCATAGATATGGATATATTTTCTGAATGGTGACTTATATCCAGATATGTTATTGATAACCTTGATATAACACCTCTTGGGCCAGTGAATGAGAGATCTCAGTATATCGTTATCTCCGTATCTTGTATGGAAATAGTTATGGTCCAATAAATCATCCCAATATGGTCCTCCTTATTCTCAAAGGTTTATCAAGGATTAGTGAGTATAAATCTCATCAAGGGTTAATATATATTTCACAGAACAAGCAGCGCTCTGAACAATATTCATGTCATATAACACATCTTCAATAAAGATGACACATAGGAAAAAATTGAGGGGTATTAATGAAAACCAGTCCCAATGTTCACAAATCCATGCCTCGTTCATTTTGACAAACTTGATGTTTTGTGCACTGGCAGAGCACAGTTTCATCCATTTGGGTGTCCTGATGCCCCCTGCTGTGCTGAAAACCTTCTCTGAGATAAAACTGGAAAGTGGACCAGACAGTACAGAGAGAGCATACTGAGCCAGTCCCAGCCACTGTTTTACTCTTCCTACCCAAAAGTCCATGGGAGTCAGAGAGCAGGGTTTGTGCCGGACAAAGGCCAGAGTCCAGCTAGGACTGAATCAAAGTGTTCAGGCGGTGTTTCTCCGTTTGCTGATTTGCATCAGCCTGGCACAGTAACTAGAAAAATTGTTCCATCATCTTGATTAGAGATGAGTGAATTTCTTTAAAAATCTATTTGACTGATTCGCCGAATTTCGCAAAAAAATTAGCTTTTTGACGTATTATTTCATCATGAATTGCATTTTTTTGTAAGTAGCGGGTGCAATGACAGGGAGCTGCGATAGCGCCACCCTGTCATTGTACCCCTCAGATGCTGCATGATCGTGGTATCTGAGTGTACAAACAGTGTGAAATTAACATTAAAAAAAATTACATCAAACTTACTGCGACAATTTGCTCATGACGGGCTGGCCGCCACCACCTTGCTTGAAGATCTTGGCTGAAACCAACTGCGGCGTGAGATTAAGTCATCACGCCAGCTGGCGTGATGATGTAATTTTATGCCTCATGAGATTTCGGCCAAGATCTTCAAGAAAGATGGAGGCTAGTGGCCCTTCGCGCGCAAATGGAGGCGGTAAGTTTGAATTTTAGGATTAATCGAATAATTCTTGAAATTCCGATCGAATTCCACTTTGTGGGATTCTCATTTCAGACATGCGGGTGACAGTTTGGCCTCCCTTTCAGTAACAGGAAAACATTCTCCCATTTTGCTTTGACAGCGAGGGTTTAAAAACATGGCTACTCTTGCCCAGGCCGACCAGCTCTAACACCACATGGCAACAATTCACTTTACACATACTGTATGATAGGAGGGGGAGGGGCAGTGGGAGCAACACTCTGCCTTACTTTTATTAGAGCAAGGATGATGTCCATAGAAAATGAAGTGGAGGAGGCAGATAAACACTTGGGATGGGAATCACACAGACACCTTGTTGCTGCAGTGCTACCTCAACATGGCCATGAAAAACATAATTGTGCCTAGGTACAGTATCTTCCAGCCAGGCTTAGCACACACCACCAGCTCCCTAAAGGCAGTAGAATCCACTAAGTGGTATGGCAGCAACTGTATAGCCAGCAACTTGTCCAGGTGGGGGTTAAGCTTTTCCTGGCCACAAATTCTATTATCGTTGACTGATAAAGGATCAGAGTAGGAGGAGGAGTCTGAGAGGGAGAAGTAGTAACTGATAAGGGCAATGACAAAAACAATGAACTACAATATTTTTCCACAGTAACTGGTAATGCCGCATCATGTGCTACAATAGAGCCATTGTGCCTATGTTTGTGTTTGAACACTCATTACTTATTTTAATTGTGTAGATCATGTACATGACAATGCTTTTTTTCTTCATACACTGTGGAGAATACTGCCAGATGGGAGATATTCATACACTCCCTAAAAAGAGCTAGCTAAAGCCAAGCTTGTTCTTGCACATTTTGAGCCTGCACCCACAGTATCAGCGGCACCACTAGTTCTCGAGCTGACCATAATAGAAGCAGGCAGTTTTTGGGAGGTTTTGGCTGTATATTTCCTCTGCTCTTTATTGCTGTCGCTGCCACTACTCTCCTCCTTTGATGTTACCTCCTTCTCAGCACCCTTATCTGGCTTCTAGGTCCTGTACAAAATACAATTATCATCATCCTCACCCTCCACGCCACTTTTATCAAACTGTAATATGTCATTGTGGACTGTTTGCCCATCCTCCCAATCCCTGCTCTGTATTTTCCCACTGTCATTACCACTGGCCCTACTACCACTAATATGTCTACAAGTGCCACTACAACCAATACCATCACAGCAATGCATGGGTTCCCCCACTTCTGCCTGGTCTGCTTCCTTATGGCAGTCGAAACGCTAACTGTTCTCACACAAGTCCTCAACAAGAAGAGTATTTTAAGTATCTTGGGGTTTTGTCGCCTCTTCTTAAGAAAAAAAGAAGGTGACCCCACTAGAGTGGCCAGTGAAGAAAAAGATGATGCAAGTGAATGTCTTTTCTGGGATTGCAATGAGGAGGCACAGAAGGATTGTTGTGACTCCTGGCTCCAAAGCATGGTGTAAGACTTCATATCATCCTGATGTGACTGAGATGAGGAGTAAGCCATCCAGTCCACAGTCTCATTCTTTTTGTCCTCAGAATGTGGCCTATTGCTAAAACTACTACTACTACTACTACTACTACTACTGGCCGGGTGGCTGGTACTGCTACTACTGCTGCTACCCACATTACGATTCTCTGTTGATAAGGCCTGGGTCTTTAGTTTACCCTTTTCTGTTTTCCAGAGTTTTTGAGGCCTATAAATGAAAATTCAGTTTGGTGCACAGATTAGACAATACTAGCGAAATTGCAAGTGTTTTTTCCGTAATTTAAAGGCAGAGGGGCAATTAAATGTTACTCCCCTTCTATAAACACACTGCACACTGGTATTTACAATTTACTGGTAATAATGCAGTTTTTCCTGTAAAATGTGTTTGAATTACATGGTCTGATGCAGTAATGTGTTCACTAACATGGGTATAAAAATGCAATTTTTGAAGTAAAATGTCTTTGAATGACATGGTATGATGCAGTAATGCTTTCATTAATATGGGAATAACAACGCAATATTTTCAGGAAAATTTCATTGTACTAAGCGTTAATGGCATAAGAATGCAATTTGCGCATTGAAATGTCTTTGAACTACATGGTTTGATTCAGTAATACAACATGTTTTTTAAAGTGATAATCAAATGTGTTCAATAACATGGGTACAAAAATTGAATTATTACAATATTGATTTTGCTTTAACTACCCATTATCTTGCATCAATATGCAACGCGTTTACTAACACAAGCATAATGATTACATTTTTGCCATAAAATACTTTTGCAGTAACTACCTGGTATCTTGCATTAATATGCATTGTGTTTAATAACACGGTTATAATAATGGCGTTTTTGCTGTAAAATGCTTTTGTTATAACAACCTGTTAACTTGAAGCACTATGCATTGTGTTTAATAACATGGGTATAAAAATGCAGCAGAATGCTATATGAACTGTGGAAACTTGAGTTTTTGTTTTGTTTTTTGTTTTTTAAAGTTGCCTGTTGATATACAGAAAACATGTGTTTCTTCTTGCAGAATCTTGTAATGAGCAGAAAATTAAAATTAGTGGCTTGTGTTTGCAATCGTTTTTTTTTTTTTGCTAGACACTGCCATAACACATCCTTCCAGGTCATAATCTGAAAACAGAATGGTATACCATGATGTTCTCAGGAAAGGACTTTCCTGAATTCCTGACCTTCCTGAATTCTTGACTAAAACGGGAGCAAAATGAGCATAACTGGTGTTCAAAATAAAAGATCCATTTTTTTTATGATGGATGAGAGTGAAATTGTAATGTGAACCTAGCCTTTGAGTACCATATCCCTGGTTCTGAAGAACTGTGGGAGGTCCAGGTATTGTATCTATAATATGCTCACACAAAAGCACCAGCATTAAACCCATCTGAAATGGTACTATATCTATGTATTGGAAAACATTAAAATCATTTTCAGTACTGCAGAGATTTTATATAAGAGAGTGGGTGAATTGTTGTCATGGAGCCCTAGTTTAATAAAAAGTTTCACAATTTAAAAAAAAGTTTTTTTTTGCTCTGGTGTATTCTGCAGGTTGTCTATTATATAGTCACGTATTTATTTGCATTTATTTGCCAGGTAATGCTACTACTTCACTTGCAATGGCCACTTTAGGGGAAATGTATGGTCTGGCAAAACTTCTCCTGGTGATATCAAGATATTGATAGCCAAACTGCTTAGGCTACTTTCACACTAGCGTTTTGGCTTTCCATTTGTGAGATCTGTTCAGGGTCCTCAACAAATGGTCCAAAATGGATCAGTTTTGCCCTAATACATTCTGAATGGAAAAGGATCTTCTCAGAATGCATCAGTTTGCCTACGTTCAGTCACCATTTCGCTCTGGAGGTGGACACGAAAACGATGCCTGCAGCGTTTTGCTGTCCGCCTGACGAAGCAGAGCCAAACAGATTCTTCCTGGCACACAATTTAAGTCAATGGGGTTAGATCCGTTTTCTCTGACACAATCTGGCACAATAGAAAATGGATCCGTCCCCCATTGACTTTCAATGGTGTTCAAGACGGATCCGTCATGGCTATAGAAGAAATAATAAAACCGGATCCATTCATGATGGATGCATGCAGTTCTATTATTGTACCGGAAGCATTTTTGAAGATCCTTGATGGATCTGCAAAAAACGCTAGTGTGAAAGTAGCCTTAGCTTTCAGGGAAAGTTTCAAGTTCAAAATCAGGTGAAAATCAGTAAAACTGTCTTAAAGGTTTTTTTTTTTTTTTACAGATTTGTGTAAAAAAAAAATGCTAATAAAATAAATAATCTGGCATAAACATGCATGATGGGACACTGCAGGGAAATGGATGGAAACACATTTAGGTCTCTTGCACACGACTGTATGCCCTCCAAGAAATATGGTCCATGAGCGGGCCATATGTCCCAGAGCGGCATTGATCGTGCGCATAGGAGCGCACAGCATCATAGATTACAATAATGCTGTGCACGTCGGGCAGTGCAAAATTAGGGTACACACTAAAACATTGGGAAATTTACCTATGATAACCACCTCCAGTCATGCTAAACACACGTTTGGACAATACACTGGCTGCCGGGTAGGCCAGCACCTCCAAGGGGTAAAGGGCAAGCTCAGGCCATGTGCCCAATTTGGAGACCCAGAAGTTGCATGTTCCCAAGTAGTTAATGTATTTTTAATAGAGAGATTAATAAAGATTACATTTTACCTATTACTAGTCAGAGAGGTTGCAAAGGTTACGCTAGGTCCAAGTGACCAACTTCCAGAAGTTGCAGGGGCTGACCCCTGTCAGTCAGTTCGTGTAGGCGAGCTCGTAGAGAATGAGGAAGCAGAGTAGGAGGAGGAAGCAACAGGAGCAACTGAAGCGCCCTGCAATCCTCGGTGGTGGAAGGGCATGCGCCAAACTGCTATCCGCCTCAGGCCCAGCCCCCACTGCATTTACCCAGTGTGCTGTTATGGAGTGTGGTAAGGTGCAAGGTGTCATATGCGATGGCAGGTACGTGTCACCGAGGTTGCTGGCCTCGGTGAGGTGAGAGCCGGGTTTTTGTCTGCAGCAGCTAGTGCTGTTTTGACTCTTTTAAATAGCATGGCTGCAAAGCCGAACGGGCCGGCTCTTACTGGGAGCAGCTAAAGAGTAGGGTGGGTGGCTGCTCCCCACGGTCCAGTCCGAGTTTTGGGCTGGGTATAAAACACAGCCATCAGCTGTGTCTGAGGTGATTATCCTGGAGCCTGCTAACAGGGCTGAGGAGTTCTCTGTGCTGGAGGATGGAGCTCAGCAAGGTGGTGTTTCCCTGCAACCTGAAGGAGGAATCGCCTGCGGCTGAACCGACTGCTAGGTGTGAACCCGCACTTAAACCACCCAAGGTGACTGGACCCTGTGTTGGCCTGTTTTTGGTTTTGCCACATGATTTCTGTTGTGTGTGAACTGTCACCAAGAGACTGTTTTCATTTCTGGTGTGCAAGTGTGAATAAAACACTGTTTGATGCACAATCTGGACTCCTTGTTTTGCCTCTAAACTGCACCCGCACCGCTGTCTACCAGAGCGACTCCCCACAGGAGATATAACGGCCATGACCGTGCTTACTGGTCCACGTATCTGTAGTCAGGTGCACCTTGCCACAGATGGCGCTGCGCAGTGAACACTTGATTTTGTCCCCTACTTGGTTGTGAAGGGAAGGGATGGCTCGCCTTGAAAAGTAGTGGCGGCTGGACACAATGTACTGTGGGACAGCCATCGCTATAAGGCCTTTAAAACTATCCTTCTCCACCAGACGGAATGACAGCATTTCAAATTCAAGTAATTTAGAAATGCTGGCATTCAGGGCTAGGGATCGCAGGTGGGTAGAGGGTTACTTCCTCTTCCTCTCCAGCGTTTGGGATATGGAGAACTGAATACTTCCGTGGGACATTGTGGAGATGCTTGGTGACCCAGGTATTGATGTTGCCGGCAGATCCTGTTTGTGGGGTGCCAGGTGGCACTGTTACTCCAGAGGTGGATGAAGAGGCCGCGACTGCAGCAGAAGAGGAAGCAGGAGGAGCCAGAGACCTTTCATTTGAGGTATCTACTCCACTGCAGCTCGTGCTTTGCACTTAAATGCCTGGTCATGCAGTTTGTGCTCAGGTTGAGAACGTTTATGCTTCGCTTCAGGCTCTGATTGCACAGCGTGCAATCCACTCGTGTCTTGTCGTCAGCACATTGTCTGAAAAACTGCCACACCAGGGAACTCCTTGGAGCTGGATTTGGTGTGCTCGTTCCCTTGCTGCGGTGGGCAGTAGGAGGCGTACTATCTAGAGAACGGCCGCTCCGCTTATGCACCCTGCTCCCTTTTCTGCTGTGCCGGTGGTTCAGTGCGACCACCACCTCTTCCTCTGAACTACATCGGTCACTCAAATGACCTTGACTCCATGTGGAGTCAAGGACCTCATCGTCCTCCACAACATCTTCCACCCAGTCTTCCCCCCTGACTTCCCTGTCGGTCAGCACACTTTCAAAAGCCCCAGCAGTTGGCACCTGTGTTTCGTCATCATCAGAGACATGCTGCGATGGTCCTCCCATGTACTCATCTTGAAAAATAAGTGGTTGGGCATCGGTGCACTCAATCTCTTCCACTTCTGGGGCAGGGCTAGGTGGATAGCCCTGGGAAACCCTGCTAACAGAGTCATCAAAAAGCAGAAGAGACTGCTGCATGACTTGGGGCTCAGACTGCTTGGCTGATTTGCCAGGAGGTGAGGTGAAAGACTGATGGACATTGGATGCAGGTGCCAACTGTGGTCTTTCAGCAGGAAACTGGGAGGGAGACAATGTGAAGGAACTGGATCCACTGTCAGCAACCCAATCTACTATCGCCTGTACTTGTTCAGACCTCACCATTCGTAGAGCAGCATTAGGCCCAACCAAATACTGCTGCAGGTTTTGTCGCCTACTCGCACCTGAGGAAGGTGTTTCACTTGTGCGTGTAGCTGGCACAGATCGACCACGTCCTCTCCCTGCAACAGGAGCTCCATCAGCAGCACCATGACCTGGGACACATCCCTTATTTGACGCTCTCCTCGTATTTTTTTAATTCAGGATCTTGCCCTAAATGGGTGTTTAATTAATAGTAGAAAAGAACGACAAGGGTGTATCTCACACGGCCTGAACCAGACTATGCCTCAATTAAAGATTTCTTTGCACAAAATGGCTGTATTTCAAATGGCTATATTTCAAATGCTTGATTCAAACCCCTGTATGTAGAGGGAGTATCTCACACGGTCTGAACCACTGTAGGCCTGAAGTAAATATATCTTTGCACAAAAAGGCTGCATTTCAAATGGCTGTATTTCAAATGCCGAATTCAAAACCCTGTATGTATAGTGGGGATCACACACGCCCCGGAATCAGTGTAGGCCTGAAGTAAATATATCTTTGCACAAAATGGCTGTATTTCAAATGCTTGATTCTTGTATGTAGAGGAAGTATCTCACATGGTCTAAACCACTGTAGGCCTGAAGTAAATATATCTTTGCAAAAAAAGGCTGTATTTCAAATGGCTGTATTTCAAATGCCTAATTCAAACCCCTGTATGTATAGGGGGGATCACACACGCTCTGAATCAGTGTAGGCCTGAAGTAAATATATCTTTTCACAAAAAGGCTGTATTTCAAATGGCTGTATTTCAAATGCCTAATTCAAACCCCTGTATGTATAGGGGGATCACACACGCCCTGAACCAGTGTAGGACTGAAGTAAATATATCTTTGCACAAAATGGCTGTATTTCAAATGGCTGTATTTCAAATGCCTGATTCAAACCCCTGTATGTAGAGTGAGTATCTCACACAGTCTAAACCAGTGTAGGCCTGAAGTAAATATATCTTTGCACAAAAAGGCTGTATTTCAAATGGATGTATTTCAAATGCCTAATTCAAACCCCTGTATGTATAGAGGGGATCACACACGCCCTGAATCAGTGTAGACCTGAAGTAAATATATATTTGCACTAAATGGCTTTATTAAAAATGGCTGTATTTAAAATGGCTGAATTAAACCCCTGTATGTATAGGGGGGATCACACACGCCCTGAATCAGTGTAGGCCTGAAGTAAGTATATCTTTGCACAAAATGGCTGTATTTCAAATGGCTGTATTTCAAATGCCTAATTCAAACCCCTGTATATATAGGGGGATCACACACGCCCTGAATCAGTGTAGGCCTGAAGTAAATATATCTTTGCACAAAAAGGCTGAATTTTAAATGGCTGTATTTCAAATGCCTAATTCAAACCCCTATATTTATTGGGGGGATCTCACAGGGCCTGAACCTCTGTAGGCCTGAATTCAATATTGGTGCACCAAATGACGGTATTTAAAATCTCTGAATGTAACCCAAATGTATTAAGGGTGTATCTCACAATGACATCTGCATCAAAGGCTGCCAACTAAATTTTTTGTGCCCAAACGACTGTTTGTTTAACAACTGAATCTGACAGCAGTATATAAGCCTGTAATTTCACACGTGCTGATGCTGCAAGGCCTGAAAGTGTTTTTCAAACCCCAGAAAATGATGGGTGTATTTCTAGCTTAAATTGCACACTGACTAATACAGATGTTGTAGATTGCCCAAAAAGTCTTTTTTTGCTAACAGAATATGAATGCTGTATATATTAAACTTGAATTTAACACTTGCAGATCTGGAAAATACTGTTTTTTGAAAAAAAAGTGTGTTTTTCAAACCCCAGAAAATGATGGGTGTATTTCTAGCTTAAATTGCACACTGACGAATACAGATGTTGTAGTTTGCCCCCAAAAAATGGTGATTTGCAATGTCCCAAAAGCTCAAATGCAGTCCTGGTGCACTGTGCATGCATAAAATGGCCGCCGCCACCTACCTAACTAACAGAATTCTAAAAGTTAGTATTTTTTGGTCAATGAGCTCAGGGCAGGGTGAAATGATAGTGCCCTGCACCCACACAACTATTTCTAGGTAGATCGCTGAGTTAGATTCTCTCCTATTCTCTCCCTGAAATCACAAGTCCAGCAGCATCCTCTCCCTACACTTGTAACAGCAGAGTGACGTAAAGCGCTATGTGACTCAAGTTTATATAGAGCCTGGGTCACATGCTGTTCTGGCCAATCACAGCCATGCCATTAGTAGGCATGGCTGTGATGGCCTCTTGGGGCAAGTATTATGACGCTTGTTGATTGGCTGCTATGCAGCCTTTCAAAAAGCGCCAAGAAAGCAGTGAACACTGAACCCGAACCAAAACCCAAACTTTTACAGAAATGTTCGGGTTCGGGTCCGTGTCCTGAACACCCAAAAATGCGGTACGAACCCGAACTATACAGTTTGGCTTTGCTCAACTCTAATTATAAGTAATTTAATAAAAAAAACAAAGATGCAATTTTTGGTGAAAAATACATTTACTATGTACAAAATAATAACAAAACACAGATGTATCCACTCAACTGTAATAAGTTGAAGGGTTCATTTGTCAAGCTATTTAATGTGAAACATGGACAACATAAAACATATTGTTTTCTATGTTTCTGCAGCAAAAAATAATGATATCAATAACACTGTACAACTCAAAAAAATTATAAAATTTTTCCTGTATAAAAGAAGGTGCCAAACAGCCACGTCGATAAAAAAAAAGCTATGGCTGCTGAAATACAGAGAGTCAAAAACGCATATATGTTAGGCCTAATTCACACGTCCATAGTGTGTTGCGGATCCGCAACACACCTTGCCACCAGCAATTGCGGGCAAGAATAGGACATGCTCTATATTATTGCGGAGCCACCAGCCGGAAGATTGTCGGTGTGCTCCGCAAATGCGGAGGGCACAGTGTGTGCTCTCCGCATCCATCATGTCCTTATTCAAAATGAATGGGTCCGCACCCGTTCTGCAGATTTGCGGAATGGCTGCGGACGAACATTGCGGACGTGTGAATAGGGCCTTAGTCATTAGAGCCTTTTTTGGCCGGATCATTAAGGGATTGCAAAATACTTCTTCCTCCCTAAAGTATCTACAGAACTGAAAGCCACTGAGTAAAACTACAGACGCACTCTTTCTATTCATTGCACAGAAAGGGTCTCTCCTATGAAATCCGAAGTTTTGGTCAGTCACTTTGGAAGAATTATGCAAAACGGCACCCACCATTTTACATTTTGGCATGTATTTTAATGTTAAAAAGCATAATATGTCTGACAATGCAGTGTTGTTGTTTTTTTTTAATACTGTCAACCATGCATTTACCCATAGCTGTATAAGTAAATCTGACATTGTTTACTATTTCAGTCTTTGCATTAAAAAGCTTGAAACGTGGAAGAGAGAGAGAGAAATTTGAAAAAATAAAAACTGTATAAAAACAAGAGATAAAAAAACTGGCCAAGGAGACCTCAGAGTTTAATTTACCAATTTTCAGGCCAGTTGCATCACTCGTACACAAATTGAATTTTGTGATCCATTCATTAGAATCAGATCCAAAATGAATTTCAAAAAATTTGCTTATCTGTTCCTCATGTGTCCCAGGCATCAGCATTGTTCTGTCTCTCTTCTGTCTCTCTTTTCCATGTCATATTCCTCCACGCGAGCAATTGCTACCATAAAAGACCTGTAGTCCATCCTTGGTCTCCAAATTCTGACTTAATATAACTATTGAACTGCTACTTCTAATAGAATTTTTAATAGTTTCTGACTCCACTTTTGTTGCAGATTTGACTGTCATGATGCTCCTGCATAACCTCTTAGACTTCTTCCTCGTACCTGTAGTTTCACTGTTCTAACCCTTGGTTATTCTGCTGTCTACCTGCTGCTGACCTCTGCCTGTTTCTGGACTACTGTTCTGCCAGGAAAGGATAAAGAATGCATAATCCTTTAGATGCTGCACCTCTCAACTTTCTAGAAAGGGATATAGCTACATTATATAAACAAAAGTAGTGGCAAAGACTAGAGTTGAGCAGCATAGGCAATATTAGTTTTCGCGATATTTCTAAACATTTTTGCATAATATTCGCAATAAATTCGCTAGTTTTAGAATTCACAATCTCCAGTCATTATTTTTTCGAAATTGCACAAATTACACAGATTATAACTTAGAGGACCCACCATTGCAATTCACTGTAACACCATGGCGTCCTTCAGTGTCAACATATGGCATAGTCATAGTTGAGAACATTGGGGGACGTTTATGAAAAGTGTCTAACTGTAAAATTGTCTTTGTTACCCATACCAGCCAATTATAACACATCTTCTATTTCACATTCTGCTCTTGAAATGAAAACTGGTAATTGGTTGCTCTGAACAACAAATATAATTAAAATAAATCTGTATTTCCCTCTCAACTGTCTAGAAAGGGATATAGCTACATTATATAGACAAACGAAGTGGCAAAGAATAGTGATTAGCGGCATAGGGAATATTTGTTTTTGCGATATTTCGCGAATTTTTTGCATAATATGCGCAATAAATTTGCAAATTCTAGAATTCGCAATCTACAGTCATTATTTTCGTGATTGCACAAATTGGCACTAATAATGCGCTCTTTTTTGCGCAATACATACAACTTTACATTTTATCAGGTCTGAGTAGATATTCTGGATTGGTGCACTAAGTATTGTTGTGCCATCACAGCACTATGTCTATAGCATGTATGTATGGACAGCAGAGAAACTAATTCCTATCATGCTACCTAACACCCTGCACTGGAACCTATTGGCTACATTATATCACTATCTAACCTACACTGACTATCTCCCACAAACTATCTGTATTATATATATGAGCTAACTATCTAATGTAATTAAATAAGGATCCAGATGAGTCTGCAAAGCACAGAGAACAACAATTACACTGCTGTCTCTCTCAGAACTGCAAAAAACTTCAGAAAATGGCTGCTGGGGAGTTTCTTATATACTAAAGGGGTAGGCAACTTTTCTGTTGGTTGCTAGAGATGTTGCTAAGCTCTGACAAAAATATTGCAGCCTTCTCATTGGCCCACAAGCAAGAATTAGTAGTACTGATAAAAAAAAAAAATAATATTCGCGATTACGAATGTATAGCACTATATTCTAGATTTTCACAAATTCTCAAAGTGCAGATATTAACGATAAACATTCACAATTAGAACACTTGCAAAGAAGACCCTTTGATCACTGAATTCAGGTGTTTCATTCAGTTCCATTGCTACAGATGTATACAATCCAGCCCCTAGCCATGTAGCCTGCCGTTACAACCATTTGTGAAAGAATTGATCATTCTAAAGAGGTCACTAAATTCAAGTGTGGTACTATAATAAAATGTTGCGTTTGCAACAAGATAGTTCGTGAAATTTCTTCCCTTCTAGATTTTCCATAATCAACTCTGAGTGGTATTATTGCAAAATGGAACTGTGTAGAGGAACCACAGCATCTTAACCACCAAGAAGCAGACCATGTAAAGCTACAGAGCATAAAAGTTGCCAATGCTCTGCTGACTTAATAATTGCAAAACATCTCTCGTATTAACAGCGACAACAAAAAAAACATACACCAGGAGCTTCCTGACAAGGGTTTTTCCATGGCTGAGCTTCTGCATGATCAACAAGCAAAATGACAAGCATCTTATGAAGTGGTGTAAAGTTTTGCACCGTTGGACTCTGAAGCAATGAAAACGTGTTCTGTGGCGTGACAAACTATGATTCTCTATGGCAATCTGGTAGATGAATATGGGTTTGGCGAATGCCAGGACAACATTAGCTCCTTCACAGTTTTTTTTTACAGGTTGTCCAAGGTCCCTTAGTTCCAGTGAAAAGAAATCTTAATCTTTAACCACTTTACGCCCGATGACGTATATGTACGTCATCGAGCGTGTGTTTAAAGATGGCGTCCGCTCCTGCCCGCTGCGGGCGCCATAGCCGTGGGTGGCTGTCTGCTTCCTATAGCAGACACTCGCGGCTAATGTCCGCAACCGTCAGTAATGCCGATCGTGAACATTTAACCCCTCAGATGCTGTCGGTTGTGCTCCGGCTCCCCCATGTGGCGATCGGAGGAGCCGGAGCGTGTATGCAGCAGCCCGTCTATGAATGACAGTAGTGAAATCATCATATATTCCACTGCAAGTGCATTGGAGTCTATGATAATAGAAATCAGATGATTGCATGTTATAGTTCACTATGGGAACTATAAAAAAGTGCAAAAAAATTAAATTAAATAAAGTTTAAAAAATAAATAAATAAAAAAACATAAAAATTCAAATCACCCCCCTTTTCCCAAAATAAAAATAAAAGAACCAAAAAAAAAAAAAATCATGGGTGTCACAATGTGCGAAAACGTCCATAGTTTAAAAATCTAAAGATATATTCCCCATACGGCAAACAGCAAAACGGAAAAAAGCGTCCAAATGGCCGATTCGACGTTTTTGGTTGCTTCATTTACTACAAAAAATGTAATAAAAAGTGATCAAAAAGTCATATACACCCAGAATGGTATAAATGAAAATCCCCCCTGCAAAATATTTCAGATCGCCCCGCAAAATATGAGCTCTCATACAGCTCCGTACACATAAATACGAAAAAGTTCTAGGTGTCAAAATATGGCCACAAGTTAAACAGATTTTTTCCCACTTTTATTTTTTTTTATCATTGTCAAAACGCAAAAAAAAACTATACATATAAGGTATCGCCGGATTCATACTGACTTGTAGAATAGAAGTAACTGGTCAGTTTTATCTCAAATCAAACGTCGTAAATAAAAAAAAAAACGTAAAACTGTGGTGGAATTGTTTTTTTTTTTTTTTGCAATGTGACCCCATTTGGAATTTTTTTCCTGCTTCCCACTACATCATATGCAATAGTAAATAGTAGTGTTAAAAGGTACAACTTTTCCCACAAAAAAACAAGCCCTCATATGGCTTTGTGAGCAGACAAATAAAAAAAGTTATGGCTCTGGGAAGGCAGAGAGCACAAAACTAAAACACACAAAAGAAAAACCTCCTGGCTTGAAAGGATTAAGCATAACAAAGCTAGTGATGAGGAGTCCACTTTGATCCGAATTTCAGGGAAAATTAATTTCGCCACAAAGCTGGATTACCTTGTGCTTCACGGTAGCGAATTGATTTTCCCTGAAATGGTGTAAAAAACTAATAAAATAATTCTTAGCTCATCTATTTGCCCACGATGATCTGGGCGCCATTATCTTGATTGAAGATCTCTCGCAAAATCCCGTGCGCAGTGACTTATAAGATTTTGCGGCAGATCTTCAATCAAGATGGTGGCGGCATGGCCTGATGCTGGCAAATGGATGAAGTAAGTATGATGAAATTAAAAAAAAAAAATTACTCTGTATTATACTTTCAGATGTCGTGATCAGCTATGGACGTGACACGTGAGGGGAACAATGATGGGGAGCACCGCTCCCCTTCATTTCACCCACTACTTACAAAGAAATGCACTTTGTGATAAAGTAGTCACGAAACAACTTTTTTTAAATAAAATTTGGCGAAACAGCTAAATCGAATTTTTGAATCCTTCGCTAAACAAGGCATTTAGACAAGTATATGCTTCCAACATTGTGGAAAGGGTTTGGGGAAGGTTCTTTTTGGTTTCAGCATGACTGTGCCCCAGTACAAAAAGCAAGATCTATAAAGACTTGGTTGGGGGAGTTTGATGTGGAAGAAGTTGACTGGCCCACATGCCCACATGAGTCCTGACCTCAACCAAACTAAAATCCATTAGGAAGACAGGCACTCTATATCAAGTCACCAGCAGATATCAACAAAAGACAAAGGATAGTATAGGTATGTTAAAAAACTATATTTATTTTAGTGGTAGGAATAATATAAAAACGTATTCAATATAGGTCACTCCCAATGTACAGGGAGAAGGGAATAGTAGTGAAAAATAGGATTAAAAAAAAGAAGAAAAAAAAGAAAAGTAAAAATCAAAAAAGAAAAAAGGGGTGGGGGGGTGTGAAGAAATAAATGAAACACCTTGTATTGGGCTAATATGTCCAGAAAAATAATATGTAAAAATATAAAATATTGTATATTATATAATATGTTATATCATAAAAGTATAGTCAATACTCTGAAATGGATTCAGTTGGTTAAAATTTGTAAAAAGTTTATACAAAAATAATTTGTGACAGATGAAAAAAGTACAGGGACAGCCTTCCAGACCCAATGTATAGATATATACAGCTATACGAAAGTTATTTTCAGCGAACCAGTGCCTGGTGGCGTCCCACCGAAAAATGGCTCGCTGGTGGCTGTTACCTTTCCTGGAAGATCTCAGGTTCTTCTATGCGCAGGGTCCTCTGTGTGCTGTGGGTACTTGGTGCGGTTGGCAGCGCGATTGCAGATAAAATGCGATGGTCGCGAAGGGCTGCTGTTTGCGGACCGGTCCGTCGATGCGAATGTTGCTCCTTTTTCCTGCCTGCGCTGTACGGCTCAGGCAGCGCAATTATGTCATAGCGCCACCTGCACCGGCCTCTGATAGGCTTCAGGCCTAGTGTCTGCAGCCTAACAGAGGAACGGGGAAGGGAGACACCTCTCCCTCTCCTGCCACAGCAGATCCATCTGAATCGCTGTCCTAAGGACGGCGAAACAGATGACTATGGAGATGAGCGCTTCCACAATGGAAGCACTCATCTCCCTGTGCCCCATTGGCGCCCCCTTAATTTTTGCAAGCTGTGCAACAGTCCCCCTGCCCCCACACTACACCACTGATGGATGTACAGATAAAATGGTTGTTTATTGGGCCAAAAACTTTTGTAAAGGGTAAAATGGGTTAAAAAATAGAGAATTAATACTCAACTTTCAGATCCTCCTTTTCTTATGCTTATTCTGTCCCCACCGGTCTCTACTTCCTTATCCCATCTCGACTTTCAGGAAATGCATACTGAGCCACTCAATGGCTGAAACATTTTTCAGTTCTTACAAAAAGCCAATTTTACTGAAAACCTAAGTATTCTAGTCTTCTGTGGCTTTGTGCTACTTGTGCTACCATATGATGGCATTGGGCATCATGTGTCAGATGAATTATTTTAGGGTAGAATACCTCCATAATATGTAATGCAATAGAAAATACCCCTGTTTCTTTCTGTTGGGTTTGTAGGATATCCCGCGATGCTAGGGAGGCTCGTTCCCGTCGTGGCCTGCTATTGCCTACAATCCCCTGACCCCCCCAACTCCCTTATCTCTGGATGTTTTGATCCGCGCCACGGAGAGATGCTACTGCGGCCGTGCAGACATCAGAAGCGATGCGGATGACAGGGACCAAGGTAAGTACAATCTGTGTGATGGGCTTAGGCATTTGGGGGGTATTTTTGAGGTTGGATAACCCCTTTAATCTAATCTTGAGATTTGGCACTCATGCCAAAATCAAACATTATTATGTAATATCAATAAACAGAGAATCAGAGGATCCAAATAATTTAGTAGAAAGTTAATGGTATTTTCTTCTTAGTTCTGTTATAGAATGTCACGTGCCAGGTAAAACCCAGTATAAACACATGCAATATCACTATAATGAAAAGCAAGACATTTAAATGCAAGCAGAACTGGAAGGTTACAATGTGTGAAAAAATGCACCAGATGGCAGTGTCCAAGACTGATTGTTTATGTCACATTTTGATGATACTTTGCTGGGGCTCTTTGCTGTGCTAGCAGACTTTGCAAGGCTTTTGCCAGTGTGACCTTGTTTAGCTAAACGTCATAGGAGGTTAGTAAGCCATTGCTCATTTGAAGCAAGAAAGCAGGGTTTTATTATGCAGATTTGGATGCCAGATGATCCTTCACTTCCAACCTACATATAGGGCATAATCATTAAGTGGAAGCTTATGGAGAAATTGGCTAATAATTACTTTTGTATTTGTAGTAAAGATTATATTCTTACTAAAGACATTGTGCATTTTTTAAATAAAATATTTGAACAAAATAATTTATTCTGCTTTTGGTAACCATAGGCAGCCATAGTCAGGAACAGAAACCCATTGCAGTAATATGAGCTGCAGTGCAGTTAATATATATGAGCCCTCAGTCAGGTCCAGACACAGTTTAGCCTAGTTCATTTAACCTCCTAAAATTTCCAATACTGAGTCCATGGTCAACCAAAATACACAAAAGATACTTTAGCATAGTGATGGGTGTTGTTGTCTTCTTACATTCTGGGGACATTGGATTAAATCCTAGTTACTAACTGGACTGGGGAAACAGATGAAACTGGACCAGGGAACAGATGATTGCTTTTGATCTGACTTCTGAAACTCATGGCAAACAGCTGATATCAATGGAGAAATTTCATATTCCAACCAAGCATAACATCTGCATAGAGTTTGTATATTCTCCCCGTGTTTGCTTGGCTTTCCTACCACACTCCAAAGACATGCTGGTAGGAAATCTAGATACATTTTGTTCATTGAAATAAATGGTCAATCATGTAGTAAGAGTCTGTCAAGAACTAATGAAGGGCTGTCTTGCTTGTGGAGTCCCCTCTATGATGTCTATTTTGCCCAATATGGCATATTGAAATGGGTTTTGATACTGCAATTGACTCATTATTTAATTTCTATTATATTGGCTCTGGTATATGAGATAGGGAGTTCAGTTATAACCCCTTTGAAGACATGTACTGATGCTAATGGCAACTTTTTTTGTACTAAGAAAGATAATATATTAATATTGTAGAAATGTGGATGTGCAAGTGAGTCTTTAATGTAAACCACATAACTACATTCATAGACCTATGTATATATATAAATAAATATATATATATATATATATATATATATATATATATATTTAGATAGAGCCTTCTCTGTGGGCACCCGCACCCTGGAAAAAGTATATGGTGTACCAATATACCTTAGACATTTTCTGCTATTCATAAGCGCAGGGCACACTATGAACAGCACAGGCAGCTCATTGAATGTAGGAAGGCTATTATAGCTAAATGAGAAAGTGCATGTTAGATATACTAATCTGGTATTCAGGTTAAATTGTCATGTTGGCACTTTGCAATAAATTGGTTTTGGGTTGCAGTTTGGGCACTTGGGCTCTAAAAGGTTCACCAGCACTGGCCTAGGCCATCTTTGTGTAGGGCAACAATTCTTTTTTTCAGATCCTCAGAGTTCTTTGCCGTGAGGTGAACACACCTGCTTCCCATTCACACCTCAGACTACAGACTACATTGTATCAAAGTGTCATATGTTCAGTGTTGTCCCATGAAAAGATATAATAAAATAGTTACAAAAATTTGATGGGTGTACTCACTTTTGTGAGGCACTGTACAGATATTGCTTGTGACCTAATATTTTTATTTTTTATTTTAACTAAAATAAATATAAAAATTAAAATACACTTTGCTTCTCTTTTGTCAAAAAGGTTATGTCTTCATTTTGGAGTAAATTGTGACTTTTCTGTCATTTTACTTGTAAGTCAAATTTATCAATAGTCTGCTACAGGCCAATATTATTACTTTATTTTTTTGTGCCTACTAAGTCAGTTTCAAAAATCCTGCTGTTTTCAAGTGTTTCTATGAAATGAATTGGCTTTTGGCTTGATTTATCATTAGGACATTTGGATAGTTGATAAATCAAGACCCTTGAGTTTTAAAAAATGATGCAGCTTGACGCACACTGTTTTTTCCCCTGAGTCCCTCCCACCTTCTCTGAAAATCCTACATGTCATTATAAGAAATAATATTTTGTAATATAACCTTGCTCATAACTGTGAACTTATATAGAACAGTATTTGACATAACCAGCCATTTCAGCAGAAGGCCTATAGACAATCCAATCATACGTACCACACATAGTTATATATATCTATCAGTACTTAAAGCAATAAAACAATAATAATCTTTTGTTATTTCACCCTTGTAAAAGTATGGCTGTAAATTAATAAGACAATGCTAGTAATTTATATCTTCAGTGCCATTTGATCATTTTACCCATCAATGATTATATCCATTGGGTACTAGTAAAATGTTAATATATTCATAATAATTATAATTTTATAAAAATGTTATTGCATCCATAAGTAGCAAGTGTGAAATTAACTTGGAATGGCAATGTGCTTTTAACAAAAGGCTGTTACATATTAGTAGGATATTAATATAATTGAACAGTTTAAACTAATGTAATAAGGGGCACACACACACATTAATACTAAAATATTATGTTCCCTCTCTCTCCTGAGTAGCTGCAGTTGATTTATACGTTTAGATAATTATGTTCTGTAGTATTAGTAATTCACAGTTAAATTGAATTGCAGGACGTGCAAACAAATTGAAAATGTGGTCATATTTCTTGCTTTCCCTGTACGAGAAACAAGAACGTATTGATGTAAGTTATAAAATGTAGCACAGGAGTTAAATTCCCCAGGCTGCAATTTGATCAAATCATATTAAACACGTAGCTCAGGCTATGTTACCTCTTTGCCATTGGATGGCAGTAACATTCTGCATCAATCACCTATTGCGGAGCAAAATGAAATAAATAATATCAGGCTGCTAAAGCTACCCTTGTATGTCAAGAAACAAGCAGTGCGTGTACTGGGATATACATGAAATATGAATGTAAATATCATCTGTAATACATTTTTGTACAATGTTAGACAAGATAAAAAAAATCTGTATTAATCCTTCGGCCACAGTAATTAGCACACTTTACTGTCATATAGTTTTTGTGAAGTAAAGTTTTGGTTTAGAGTCCCTTTAATAAGGGATTGCATTACTAGCAATTCATTAATATAATGTTATTTTTAGATTGCCTAATTCTTCAAGGAGAAAAATTCTGCTTGGTTGTTGAGTACTTCAGATCCCCTCTCATTACCAAGTTGATACTGTTACTCTTCTGCCACAATGCATTTATACTAAGTTCTGATCTCTCTATAGGCATGTTCTGATGCTTGCTTCCCCACAGCTGCCAATGACTAATTATACTGGTGACCATAGCACACTATCGTTGGCATTGGTTGTGGCAGTTGGAGTATTTCTATAAAAACTCACTTTTGTAAGGTGTTTGCTATAGTGGCACTCCGTGCCCGCTGCCACTCTGCTATCCAAGGCGGGCACTAACACCACATTACTCACTGTCCTACTGCCACTGCTCTAGTGGCCAGAATGCCTTGCGTTGTCTGCTGCTTTAGGATTCTTGATGGCTAAGCTTCTCCGGTCTGCTTGCAGGTTGTGTGCGTGCTTTCCGACCCTTAAAGGGCCAGCATGCATGCACTGTAATCTTTACTAGATAATGGTTAGAAACCCAGGGTACTTAAGGCATTTTTCCCAGTGGGAAGGTGCTTGAACAATAGGTCTAGCTTGCTAGTTGCTGTATAGGTTTGATTTTTCATTTGTCTATTCCTGTACTGACTTCTGCCCAGTTCCTTAATCTGATTCTCCACTGCCTGACACGAACTGTGCCTGAATACACCATATTGACCCTTTGCTGCTTGCCCTGACAGTTGGGATGTTTCACGGATTTGCATGTACTCTGCCTCCCCTGACCCCGGCCTGTTACAGAATGCAAGTTTTGACCCAATGGCAGCTAACCAAATAGAGACTAGACCAAGATATAGCAGCTTTTTGAATTTTCTGCCGTGAAGTTTAGATCCCTATATATGGGTGAAAGGATGAAAACCAGCTAGCTGCCGGGATAACACCTTTAGGTTTAGCCCTAAGTTAAATCCGTTGGTTGGCACAGTGTTTTCACAGTGTGGAGGAAATCCCCTAACCCATTCCCCAGTATGGCGCTGGCCCGGTCTTTAAATATGGCACCCGCTTTTGAGCAGAGCGGGAGCCATAGTCATGGGGTGTCTGCTGTTTCATACAGCATACACCTGTGGCTAAAATCCGTGACCATTGGTAATGCGGTTCGCAGACTTTTTAAACTTAAGATGTCGTGGTCAATCCTGACCATGGCATCTGAGCACTGTAAATACAGAAGAATGCGCTTCCCGGAATGCTCCTGACCGCCCATTCGCCAATCGAAGGAGCCAGAGCTTGTGTGCAGCAGCCCCTGTCTTAATGAATGAAATGAGGCTGCTGCTCAGTATTTCCTATAGAGCCCTTGCCTGTAGAAGTGCTCTATAGGAAACTAATTATTTTCTCAAAGACTTCAATGCTAATGCATTGGAGTCTATGAGAATAGCAATCTAATGATTGCTTGTTATAGTTCCCTATGGTAACTATAAAAAAAGGTAAAAAAAATAAATAAAATTAAAAAAAAAATAAAAATTAAATAATCTCCTTTCCCCAAAATAAAAATAAAAGAACTAAAAAAATGAACAAATACACATCATGGGTATCGCCATGTGAAAAAACACCCTTTAAAGATATAAAAATATATTCTTCATACGGCAAACAACGAAACGGAAAAAGGCCATTTTTGGTCGTTTCATTTCCCATTTTTTTAGCAGTGTGTTTGGGGTCATTGTCCTGCTGGAAGGTGAATCTCAGTCCTAGCCTCAAATCAAGCACAGAGTGGTACAGGGTTTGCTCAAGAATATCCCTATATTTAGCACCATCCATCTTTCCCTCAACTCTGACCAGTTTCCCAGTCCAGGCTGCTGAAAAACATCCCCACAGAATGATGCTGCCACCACCATGTTTCACTGTGGGGATGGTGATCTTTGGGAGATGTGATGTGTTGGATATGTGCCAGACATAGCATTTTCTTTGATAGCTGAAAAGTTCAATTTTAGTCTAAACAGATGAGAGTACCTTCCGTCATACATTTTGGGAGTCTCCCACATACCTTTTCGCAAACTCACAATGTGCCTTTTTGTTTTTGGCTGAAAGTAATGGCTTTCTTCTGGCCACTCTGCCATAAAGCACAACTCTATGGAGCGTATGGCTTATTGTCATCCTATGTACAGATACTCCAGTCTCTGCTGTGGAACTCTGGAGCTCCTCCAGGGTTACCTTAGGTCTCTGTGCTGCCTCTCTGAATAACATATTGTGAAAAATAAAAGAGCATATACTCACCTTACTGATCCTATTTTTTTTGCGGGGGCACGGACGCGGACCCAAAATATGCGGCTCGGACGCGGACCCAAAATACGTTCATGTGCATGAGGCCTGACCCTGACTTTTACTTCTCAACAACATTGTCCCTTATTTGTTTAAAGAGTACCTTGGTCTTCATGGCAGTGTTTGGTTAGTGATGCCTCTTGCTTTGATGTTTCAGCCTCTGGGGCCTTTCAAAAAAGGTGTGTATATGTAATGACAGATCATGTGACATTAAGATTACACACATGTGGACATCATTTCACTAATTATGTGACTTCTGAAGGTAATTGGCTGCACCAGAGCTTTTTATGGGCTGCCTAACAAAGGGGGTGAATACATGCGCACATGCCAATTTTATGTTTTCTATTTCTAAACAGTAGTTATATTTATATATTTTTCTCATTTCACAAACTTATATTATTGTGTTCTGAGCCATCACATAAAATTCAGATTAACAAAACCTTGAACTTAAGGCTGTAATGTAACAAAACACGGAAAAAAGTCAAGGGGGGGGGTGCCTTTGCAAGGCACTGTATACTAGGTATGTTGCGCATTGTTTTTATTATAACAAATTTATGGGGACATTTAAAAAACTGGTGTAAATTAGAACTAGCTTAGTTGCCTATAGCATCCAATCAGATTACACCTTTAATTTTTTACTGCACCTTTGGAAAATTAAAGGTGGAATCTGATTGTAATTTGTAGTATACAAGAAGAAAAAGAATGTTTCACCACCAGGTAAAAACGACAACAATGAAGTTACATGACAAGAATCTGCATAACTAATCATATGCTAAATAGTTGCAAGTCCAAATTATGTATGAGATAGCCAAGATGATATGTGTATATGATGGTCTATAAAATGATGGTAGTCTCTTGTTCGAAGCTGTCGTGGACGGTGACATATGGAGCCTGAAAGTCAAAAGTTCAAAACATTGTTACCCTTTTTCTTGTCAGTGCATATCAATAGCTTCTCATGAGTCTGAAGTAATGGATGGGATGTTTAGGGTTCTGCTCAGCAATAGTGAAAGTCTATAAAAGTACTGAAATAGGAACGAACAGAAGAACTCACATGTTGAACTATCCTGTTTTTAAGAAAAGTGGACAATAACATTATGTAACCCAGCTTACTGGCCATGACTGCTATTCATTTTCTGATGTTTTGTTAAGCTGGGTGAGTGCCGAAAGTGGCAAACACTTTGAAGTTGCTTAAAAAACATGGAGGGACAACCACTTTCAAGCTGCCTAGAAAGCAATAATTAACGTTCCAATTTAGACAACACAGTACCGAGGTACACATACTTAAAGGTAATGTGTCATGATTTAAATAATAGGTTATTTTCTAATGTTTTATTTTTAGTATATTTTTAAAGAATTTTGGATGGTGTTATTTTTCATTTTCCATATCAATATCTATATTTAAACAAAAAACATAAAATCCTGCAGTTTTACCTCTGGCCCCTAGGCCTAATAATAAGTGGCCTTCTTGGTCTGTACAGATTACTTTACTGCAGTTCCCTGCTTATCTATACACAGAGGTAATATCATTACAGACAGGATTAGAATGATAGATAAGACAGGATTTACCATTCACAATAGATGATTTTCAAATCTTTTCTATTCTTTCCTTGTACGATGTCCTCTGCACAGGGCACAGAGCATGCCTAGAAATCTCTCCCATAGAAGTCAATGAGGTCCCCTCCTGACCATTGTGTCTATGGACCATGGGTCTGCCATAAAGCAATTTTCTTATTGCTTTCTAAGTGCTGTAAAGAACAGATCAGGCAAGATGTCAGTCCCCATAATCATGTTCAGGAAATCTGCAATCAGAAAATAAACACAGATTAGAAAAAATGGATGTGTGTCGCTATTTGGTTTTAACTGACAGATATAATTTTTGGTCACACATTTGCTTTTAGCTATATGATTTCTTTTTATAATTATACATTTTTTAAGAAATTTGACTTGTTCCAAATTAATTAGTCATGATAGCTTATCCACCCCAATTTGAGAAACAAGGCCAATTAGATTTGCTTATGTAATAAACAAGATGGACACCCCAATAACAGTAAAACAAGACTGGTTATTCACCCCAGTTTGAGAGTGAAGGCATAATAGAATTGTTTAGCTAATAAACAAGAGGGGCACACCATGAACAGTAGAAGTAGATAAGTTATTCACCCGGATTTGAGAATCAAGGCCTAATGGAATTGTTTATTTAATAAACCAGGTGGACACCCCAATAACAGTAGAACTAGACAGCTTATTCACCCCAATTTGAGAATCATTCAATCTATTAAACAAAGTGGACACAGTTTAATTAGATAGCTCTGGCCCTACACAGGGATTGATGCTAACTGTGCTTTGTCCTATGTATCTCTTCAGCTTCAGATTACAATGCCTTCACTGTGTCTGCAGTCTCTCTATTCTCTCCCTACAGTGTGTGAAAACTTTCCCTACAATCTCCCTACACTGTCCGTGCACTCTCCCTATCTAATGTGCCACAATTAAAAGCTTTTAGCAACATTGTCCTTAGAGCTTGCCATGTCTCTTCTTATGCTCAGCTCACAGTAAAATGGTGGAGACCACGTAGGATGAGACTTTTAAAGGGCTGTGACATCACAGAGACTGGCCAGCTGCTAATTGGCTGTCTGCATGGCATTATGGGCGCATCAGACTATTCAGTGAAACGGTCAAAATATAGGATAAGGAACAAACAGGTGGCACTATACAGATACATTTTATTTACTAGCTTACTGGTTGTACTAAATTAAATGCAATTAAAAAAGTAATCAGATCCAGATGCTGATTTGAAAATAAACTATCTGTATGGTTTGTACTTGTATATTTCACCTCAACTTCATTATTTGGTGCAATTAAGACCTTAAAATATTTATAATCAGAAGATTTATATGCTAATATTTAAACGGATATTGAAGCGCCAAAAAAATAAACTGTCCCAAGGGCTGCACATATTGTGAAAAATAAAATAACTTATACTCACCTCATTGATCCTCAGCATCTGCAGTTCTGAAGGCGTCAGGTCACTGTTACACCTCACTTCCTGTTACTATCTTGACATGGCTGTGAATGCTGCTCAATCACTGGCTACTAGTGTTGTGTAAAGTGAAACATTCGAAGCGGAGTTCAGTCCGAACTTTTTCATTGTTCATGCTAACGAATCCGGTTCTCCTAAAACGGTGGCTGCATGTGTTACAAAGCGAAGCTAAATGTAGAGGAGACAAGCCCAAGAATGCAAGATCACCCATAATGCCATGCAGCCAGCCAATCCGCAGATAGCCATCCCCTGTGATGTCACAGTCTTATGAAAAACTCATCCTGCGCAGTCTCCTCCATTGTCCTGTGAGCTGAGTATAGGAAGTGATGTGACAAGCATGCATGCACTAGGGACTGTGTTGCTGAAAATGATTAATAGAAGAATATTGGAGAGCAAAAGTGCAGGGAGGGTGCAGTAATAGTGCAGTGAGACTTATTCTGCTTTAGTTTTTTTTATTTATTCCTACATCAGCCTTAAATATAATTAAATACCTATAAGATGAAAGCCATATCCCAGTGCCAGCATGCCAACCAATAACATCTAGGGGGGCAGGTCTTAATGATGACCAACATCATCTTTTGCTGGCTTTACTTCATTCAAATCATCCTTCCAAGTATCTATGTCCTAGAAAAGTTAGCAAGATGCAGAGAGAGGAGGAGCTGAATGTTCCTGATGACATATTCTCATTAATGTTAGATGGTGTGGAAAAGGAGGAAAAGCAGATGGCAGAAGAAGGGCACCCACTTGTAGGGCAAAAGAGTGTTGGGGTTGGAGAAGTGAGAAGTGTCAGAGCTGATTAATATCCTGTGTCTACTGTCAAATATCCTGCAGGAGATTGCAGGCCAAAACAGCAACAATATGCTTATTGTCCCCCCACCTAACCAGCCAAACCCCATATCAGCAACAGCCCCTGTTTAAAGGTGCATTGAAGGTGCACATGGCCATTAACAATAAAGACTGACTATACAGTGCAGTCTTCACCTCAGCAAGGCCACAACCTGCCCGCAGCACAGCCACTCCGTGTGGCTATACCCAAAGGCAGAGTGGCCTGCTATTCTTGATTTATAGCGATTTGTGACGAATTAATTTTGAACAAATCAAATTTCTTTGCAAATTCAGCAAAGTCCGCAAATGCAATTTTTCTAAAATTCTCTCATCTCTACTGGCCAGTTATTGGATGTTTAAGAAAATGGGCTGCAAGTGTCCCTCTTTGATGATCCAAAAACGTGAGTTTTCCTTTACACCAGTTTTGATAAATCTCCTCTTTTCTCATAGACCTGGTCAGAGATAGACAGAACCCCTTGGACTCATTTGCATTTTGTACCTAATCAAAATACCCTTAAAAATTGTGTAACAGCAGGCTAAAATGGAATTTTATTGAATATTTATGGAAGAACATATCATAAGAGAGCACAAATTAAAATGACTGAAAATAAGGTTCCTAATAAGAGTTGAAGAAGTATAAAAAATAAAAAATAAATTCATCAGATCATAATACATGTCCATTGGTAATACACATTCATTAGTTCGTTTTACTATAGTCAAAGTAATCTAGAGTCCAAAGGCTATAAGAACTGAACTATCCAGCATGCTCTGACAGCCCTAGATCCACAGGTTTGCTATGGCTAAAAGCCATATAGAAATGTTACATTGAAAGCCACATTTGTACTTTAATCATATATATTATGAAAGGTTGGAAGCATGTTCTACTAAATAGAAACTTTACGGATCATCTTGCATGCTAACAATGTGTAAGTATGTATAAATACAATGATTCATTCCAAACATAAATCAAGCGACACATTTGTATCCATTATGTAAATAACATAAGGAATTCCAATAGTGTATCAATGTTGTAGAGCAGATGGTATTGTAAGATTTACCACCCCATTACATTTGATGGGATTGAATTCATTTTCTTTTCTGGGTGTTCAGTGTCCTTCGTGAAGCAGCCAGCATGCCAATGTGTCTTTTTACAACAATTCCAGAAGCTGGTTAACAAATATAACCCCTGCTTGCATATGCAATATACATATCAGACGAAATAATCAAAAGGGAACATTTTTGTGTTCTATAAATTGAATTAGTCTTATGTTTCATCTGGATTGTAAACTTTTTTGAGAAAGAATCAATGTTACTTTGATGCTCTTATCCCCAATTCCAATATATTTGATAAAATTCTTTGAAAGTAAAAGTGTATGTTTGAAATATGTTTATTCTATGTTCCATCTAGCTCTCTCGCACCCCTACAATCTATTCTCAACTCTGCTGCCCGACTAATCCACCTCTCCCCCCGTTACTCCTCTGCCTCTCCCCTCTGCCAGTCCCTGCACTCCCTCCCCATTGCCCAGCGAATTCAGTTTAAAATACTAACCAACACATACAAGGCCGTCCACAGCCTGTCCCCTCCCTACATCTCTGAGCTACTTTCCCGATACATCCCCACACGCAATCTTCGATCCTCACAGGACCTCCTTCTCTCCTCTCCTCTTATCACCTCTGCCCACAATCGCCTCCAGGATTTCTCCCGTGCATCCCCTATACTCTGGAACTCGCTACCCCAACATATCAGACTCTCACCTACAGTGGAATCCTTCAAAAGAAACCTGAAAACCCACCTCTTCAGACAAGCCTACGACCAGTGACACTGCTGCCTCTATACCGCCATGACCAGCTTCACCCTCGCCTACTGTCTCCTTCCCCCATACCATGTAGATTGTAAGCCCTCACGGGCAGGGCCCTTTATCCTTCTGTACCAGTCTGTAACTTGTCTCGTTCATGCTTAAGGCAATTGCCTGTATTATGTATGTGCACCGCCTATGATAAGTACAGCGCTATGGAATGAATGGCGCTCTAAAAATAAATAATAATAATATATATTTATACTGTACTTCATGTCTTGTAAAATCAACTGCTCAGTGAAAACTACTAGTTTTTCTTAATTACTGTATGTAATAAGTCTAAAAGGAAGGAATTATACTATAGTTTTGTTAATTAAGCTAAAAGTAACTATTGGGAAGCACAGATTATGCATAACACCTCAACTGCAGTGACATACCATCAATAAAGGCAGACTTCAAGGTTGGGCTTGAACAGCCCATCCCCTTTCTGATGCTGTAAAGAGTTCCTGCTCTTCTCTGTTGGGTCACTGTTCATCCCCTCCTCTCTTTCAAAGGCTGTTCCCTGCTCTTTGCTATCAAGTCCCAGAGTTGTCATTCTGACATGAAGAGGGATGAACAGTGAAGACAAAAAACAAAAAAAAAAAAGTGAATCCAATCTCTTAAGGATCCAAACAAATCCCAAGGGGAATGGAGTAGGGGTGGGTGCCGACAGTAGTGGGGTGATGTGAGACATGAAGAAAAAGGGAATTGGGGAAAACTGCTCAGAAAAAGTGTTTGATATATATCTAAACACTTATGAACCAGGGGTTATAGAAATGTGGAAAGACCAGAAATATACTGGGCAGAATCCCAGTAGCAGACTGTATCAGACCACTGTAAAAGGAGAGAGAGGTGAGCGCCACTCTCCAGACTTAGTTTGTGAGACTAAAAAGGCCAGTAGTAGCCTATTATAGGGATAGGGATGTCAGTCCCACAAGAATCACTAAAAGGCAATGAAGATCATCTGAACCAGAAGTACAGGTCACCAATTAGTGAATAGGTGATAAATAGAACCACGGCCGCTCGCACTGGCAGTAATACTATAAAAATACTAAAATAAAATTACTTGAATAAAAATGGCTGCCACTGGCATCAGGATAAGCACATGACACCTGTGATGTAGACCCCACCGGCCTGGATCGCATGTAGATTCGTAGTCAAGAAAGCAGCAACACTTCAGGGCTTCAGATCAATCACTTTATTTGGTAAATATCAGGCTTGACGCTTTTTGGAATCTGTATTCCCCTTCCTCAGGATCAGGTGTCATGTGCTTATCCTGATGACTACCTCCCAGCAAAGTGAGTGCACAAATTTTTATTGCTTTTTAAGCTATTTAATTTAGGATTTTTTTGGGCATTTCTGCCAGTGCTAGCTATTTTTATTCAAGTAATTTTATTTTAGTATTTTTATAGTATTCCTGCAAATGCGAGTGGCCGTGGTTCTATTTATCCCTATAATAGGCTACTACTGGCCTTTTTAGTCTCACCAACTAAGTCTGGAGAGTGGCGCTCACCTCTTTCTCCTTTTACAGTGGTCTCATACAGTCTGCTACTGGGATATTGCCCAGTATATTTCTGGTCTTTCCACGTTTCTGTAACCCATTAAGGGGTATGGGCATTCCGATTTTTGATAGTACGTGAGCATACCCTTGTATATTTAACTTTCCTTACTCTTTCTTTTTAGAGTGTCTCTGCTGGGTCATGAATCCAGGACCTGCTATATGGGAGGCAGAAACCTTACCAGGTAATCTATAGGCTTAACTGTAGTCAATATGTAGATTTTTTTCTGACTAAAAACTTCATTGTAGTCTTCCCAAGCATAATGTGCTGGTATCTACATGCAGATATGTCTTTATATATACACCAGTACATTGTGCTAAAAAAAAGTAATGGTGCTAAAAAAAAATTATAATTAACGTATTTGTATGTGCGTGTGTATGCACAGTATATATTGTGAGGATTAGCATCAGGAGAGTTAGGCAAAGTGGGTTTTACAGCAGGCAGAGACAATGACACAACGGTAAAAGTCCAAACAGGGCTGACCTCTATTTTATTCTTAGCGTCCACAGGTAACTAACATACAAATCTTTTACATTTCAGGAAAGAAACAGGAAAACAAAACCTGCTCATCTGAGCACTACTAAACAGGTATAGTCCCTTACACCAGGTGCTATCCTACTAGGCACTGAAGACACAACGCACTGTTGTACTTACAGACAGTATGCAATGTCCAAAGCTTAGAAGTCAGCCCCACACCATGAATGAGTGTTCCAAAGCTGGCTTTGCTCTCTCTTGTGTATAAATGCTGCAGGTGCAAGCAAATAAATAGGAGACTAGTCCAAAAGGCTAAAATGGACTAGGGATTGGGAACCCAACCTACTCTACCCCAATCCAGCTCCATTTACACATTCCCTAGAGCCTAAGACACATATGACAGGATTGTAGGGGAAATGCACCTGTCACAATATACTAATATATATATATATATATATATATATATATATATATATACAGTACAGACCAAAAGTTTGGACACACCTTTTCATTCAAAGAGTTTTCTTTATTTTCATGACTATGAAAATTGTAGATTCACACTGAAGGCATCAAAACTATGAATTAACACATGTAGAATTATATACATAACAAAAAAGTGTGAAACAACTGAAAATATGTCATATTCTAGGTTCTTCAAAGTAGCCACCTTTTGCTTTGATTACTGCTTTGCACACTCTTGGCATTCTCTTGATGACCTTCAAGAGGTAGTCATCTGAAATGGTTTTCACTTCACAGGTGTGCCCTGTCAGGTTTAATAAGTAGGATTTCTTGCCTTATAAATAGGGTTGGGACCATCAGTTGTGTTGTGGAAAAGTCAGGTAGATACACAGCTGATAGTCCTACTGAGTAGACTGTTAGAATTTGTATTAGGGCAAGAAAAAAGTAAAGAAAAACGAGTGGCCATCATTACTTTAAGAAATAAAGGTCAGTCAGTCCGAAAAATTGGGAAAACTTTGGAAGTGTCCCCAAGTGCAGTCACAAAAACCATCAAGCGCTACAAAGAAACTGGCTCACATGTGGACCACCCCAGGAAAGGAAGACCAAGAGTCACCTCTGCTGCGGAGGATAAGTTCATCCGAGTCACCAGCCTCAGAAATCGCAGGTTAGCAGCAGCTCAGATTAGAGACCAGGTCAATGCCACACAGAGTTCTAGCAGCAGACACATCTCTAGAACAACTGTTAAGAGGAGACTGTGTAAATCAGGTCTTCATGGTAGAATATCTGCTAGGAAACCACTGCTAAGGACAGGCAACAAGCAGAAAAGACTTGTTTGGGCTAAAGAACACAAGGAATAGACATTAGACCAGTGGAAATCTGTGCTTTGGTCTGATGAGTCCAAATTTGAGATCTTTGGTTCCAACCACCGTGTCTTTGTGCGACGCATGAAAAGGAGAATGGATGGACTCTACATGCCTGGTTCCCACCATGAACAATGGAGGAGGAGGTGTGATGGTGTGGGGGTGCTTTGCTGGTGACACTGTTGGGGATTTATTCAAAATTGAAGGCATACTGAATCAGCATGGCTACCACAGCATCTTGCAGCGGCATGTTATTCCATCCGGTTTGCGTTTAGTTGGACCATCATTTATTTTTCAACAGGACAATGACCCCAAACACACCTCCAGGCTGTGTAAGGGCTAGTTGACCATGAAGGAGAGTGATGGGGTGTTACGCCAGATGACCTGGCCTCCACAGTCACCAGACCTGAACCCAATCAAGATGGTTTGGGGTGAGCTGGACCGCAGAGTGAAGGCAAAAGGGCAAACAAGTGCTAAGCATCTCTGGGAACTCCTTCAAGACTGTTGGAAGACTATTTCAGGTGACTACCTCTTGAAGCTCATCAAGAGAATGCCAAGAGTGTGCAAAGCAGTAATCAAAGCAAAAGGACCTAGAATATGACATATTTTCAGTTGTTTCACACTTTTTTTGTTATGTATATAATTCCACATGTGTTTATTCATAGTTTTGATGCCTTCAGTGTGAATCTACAATTTTCATAGTCATGAAAATAAAGAAAACTCTTTGAATGAGAAGGTGTGTCCAAACTTTTGGTTTGTACTGTATATACTAGCTGAAGGACCTGGCTTCGCACGGGTATATTTCATCTATTTTATTTAATGTTTGTAGGTGTCGTTAAAAGATACCGACAGTATCCACTATAACAGTGACATCTACAGTACCCAGCCCCTTAACAGTGCCCCCCCCCCACAGTGCCGCATCTCTTTAAAATATGAACTCCACAGCAGCCTACCCCCTTAACAGTGAGTTCCACAGCACTCCACCCCCTTGACAGTGACCTCCACAGAGGTGCGCTCCCTTAACAGTGACCTCTACAGCACCTGCCCCTTAACACTGACCATAAGTTAGGGTCCACTTAACTGTGACCTCCACCATTCCCAGCCCCCTTAACATGATCTCCACAGCCAATGCCCCTTTAACAGTGACTGCCATAGTACCCCGCTGCCTTAACAGTGACCTCACAGTACCCCGCTGCCCCTTTAATAGTGGCCTCCATAGTCCACTCCTCCCTTAACAGTGACCTCCACAGTGACTGCCCCTTTAACATTGACCTACACAGCGGCCTACCCCTTTAACAGTAACATCCACATTGCCCTCCCTTTAACAGTGACCTCCATAGAGGCCTCCCTTTATCGGTGACCTCCACAGTACCCCGCCTCCTTAACAGTGATTTACACAATAACCCGCCACCTGAACAGTGACCTCCACACAGCTCCGTTCCCTTAAAATTTGATCTCCACAAACCCCACCCCTTAACACTGACCTCCATAACGGACCGTCCCCTTAACTGTGAACTCCACCGTTCCCTGCCCCCTTAACAGGGATCTCCACAGCGCTCGCCCCTTTAACAGTAATCTCCACAGCTTCCTGCCCTCTTAACAGTATATATTTTTAATCCCAGTATTGTCTTGCACACAGTTCAGACCAGACTTGAACTCCATGTCAGCAAAAGCATCATTATAGTCTGATTAAATATCGCAGTATAATCAGACTGTAATGAAGGTTTGGAAAAAAAGGAATGGTTCCGGCACCTGATTGTAGGTAAAAGCTTCCTTTATTCGGGGTTCAGTATACAATCGTGTTCACACAATGGCTGGTAGTTTACGCGTTTTGGACAGTCTTGTCCTTAGTCGTAACAAAAATAGTTTGATTGTGACCCATACTTAAATGGTTGCCCTGGGACCGCCCAAGAAAAAGGCGGAGACACAGGGTTTAATCACAAGCAGACTATTAACTTGTTGGCAGGTGATATACATTAACAACATGATAGCTCTATATATGCAGTTGGAGAACATTCTGCTTAGAGAGGCTTTCTGGATATTCAGACTCAACACAAGAGTTCCTATGGGTCTTAATCTAAGAAAAGAAATTATGCATTTCTATTAAAATAAACCAGTTAAGAAGTAGTCGGACCTGCAGCAGTCAAGCATAAGGGTCATTTTGTGTGAACATAGCTGTCTAGAACAAATGTGCCTATTTGTGTATTCACATGATCCATGCGATTTTATGATCACATGTGAACAGTAACGTATATGTTTTTAATTATAGAGCATCATGTTTAAAGGCAAATGAAACATCAACTCATGTATGCGGCGAATTGGTTTATCATTGTTATTATAAATGTTATAACTGCATATATAGAGCGATCATGTTGTTAATGTATATCACCTGCCAACAAGTTAATAGTCTGCTTGTGATTAAACCCTGTGTCTCCGCCTTTTTCTTGGGCGGTCCCAGGGCAACCATTTAAGTATGGGTCACAATCAAACTATTTTTGTTATGACTAAGGACAAGACTGTCCGAAACGCGTAAACTACCAGCCATTGTGTGAACACGATTGTATACTGAACCCCGAATAAAGGAAGCTTTTACCTACAATCAGGTGCCGGAACCATTCCTTTCTTTTCCTGATTGCGGCAAGCACTTCTCTTCAGATTCCGAGCACCGGGGATATGGCTGTCCTGGACGGGTGAGCTGGACTTTTGCACATGTTATACTGTAATGAAGGTTTGGCTGACATGGATATGAAGTCTGGTCGGAACTGTGGGCAAGACAATACTGGGATTTAAATATCAGGTTTAGAGGTGTGCACTTTTAAACATGTACTCATTGCTGATTAATTAATTATGAGATGTATAAATTGTTGTACCTTTGCACTTTGCAATTTGCTTGGCTTAAGAAAGGTTCTGTGAGAGAACCAAAACGTCACTGCTTTGACATGTGTGAATGAAGGACACATTTTTTCACGTTTTACAGAGGAGTGCTGTGGATTTCTTTAGCATATACCCACACCCGTGATCAAGGGTTTAACACAGGCACCCGCTACACGATTGAAGGAGTGCTGCCCCATTTCCTCGTTTATATATATATATATATATATATATATATATATATTGTGGGGGGGTTAGCTCTGGTCTCGAGGATCGTTCACAAAAACTTCCTTCCGGACAACGGATTTCACGTCCAAACAGTGCGTTTATTATAGCAGAAACAACACAACAGGTGCAAAACAATAAACACTGGCCCGGCTAGGCTCTAACTAAACATATTAGTTGGGTCCCTCACTCACCTAGTGGGTACAGTTCACACCCTGTGAACTGCTGCGGCTTTCTCCAGCCCAATGTCCCACAGCCTCCTGGCTGTTCAGAGCACTGTTCACACACAGCCTCCGATCAGTGTCCGTTGGGGAATTCAGGCTCACCAGTCCTCCTGACTGTGGCCCTGCGACCCTTCCAGGCGTCGCTGTGTCCCCAATTCCGGGCTATCACTTAGCCCGTGGCCCCTCAGCCAACTCAGCCGAGACCACACACACAGAGCCTCTGTCTCCAAAGCTCTCTCCAGAGTTGGGCCCCACCCATGTCCAACAAGAGGATTAAATATCCTCCCTGGACATGGGCATTGTCCAAAATCCTGGACTGGAGCATGGGAACAGGCACCCACCCAGCACATTGCCTGTTCCCAGTAAAAGCCCGCCCTGGAACTGGCTGAGCCAGCTATACTAACACTAGTACTTGGGCTTTCACTCCCCCAAGGCCAGGCACCTTGGTGACACGCTCTCTCTGGCGGCCTCCCTGGGGTTTCACTGCACACCCCAGTGTTCACATTGCCACATATCCCCCTCTGTTCACACCTGTGGGGTGAACACATGTACCGCCTGGTCGCTCGTGATAGGGCACCCGCATTATCTTGCCATCTTTAAGCTCAAGGGTCCCCTGGAAGATGTGGCCAGCCCCACAGGCTTCCCCTTATTCTGCCACAACCACGCCAACAGAACCCAGTTCGTCATAACCACGAAGCTTACTACCCTACCAGTCATCTTGTCCCATACTAGAGACACCTGGTCGCTACTAGCAACTACCACAGTTTTTGCGGACCTTGACCTGTCAGCCTCTTTTTGTCTCTTTGTTTTATCAACAGATAGCATCTTTCTTTTCCTTTACTCCCCCAGGGGTTATGTCAGGTTTGGCTTCAGTTTCAGAATCTTCTGCTTCTTCAGTGGTACTCCCCACTTCAGCAGACTCTTTTCCAGTCTTTTCTTTGGAGTCTCCATTCACTTTATTAGCCGTCTTATGCTTCACAGACATGGCATCATATGCTTTCCTTCTTAACTCCTCCCCCTCTTTCTCATCAAGGTTGGAGGCACCGGGGACATCAGGACCTTCGCCAGACTCGTCGTCTTCTGGCAATCCCTGCAGAGGTTCACTCAGGATATGGTTCTCCTTTCGGGCAGGATTCAGGCGAGCCAGCCCATCGGAGTAGACAGGACCCTCATACTGGTTGTCGGTCCCCTCGTATTTCTTCCCCAGCACACTGCTGGCTTTCTGGAAGGCATTGACAGCAGAGGGAATGTCTTTCATGACCAGGTCGTGGCCACACACTGCCACGAGTCTCTGGGCTTCTGCATCCACCTCAGCACCATCATCTGGTTCAGCAGATACCTCTTCCATCTTCCTCTCTGCCTCGGCTGGCACCACAGCGCCACCACCTCCAGACCCATTCTTAACGGGCTCTGACTTCTTGGCATCTTTTAGAGAATCTTCCTCTTCAGGTATCTCATTTTCTTCCCCCTGCTGCGCAGGAGCACGCTTAGGCCTCTCCAACTCATAGATTTCATCTTTTGAGCTCCTGAGATCTTCCATCTCTACTCTGAGTTGCTTGTTCAGCCTCTCCAATTCATCTCGCTCCTTAAGCGCTTTTTCAAGGGCTCTAGCCAAGGAGAGGGCCATAGTCGTCTTCTTAGTTTTTCGGACCAGCTTGTTAGCAGCGCCCCGCTCTTGGGCCTTCTGTTCCAGCGGCTCTTCACTCTGTTCTGGTGTAACAGCAGTTGTAGGAGTACCACCATTCTTCCTTAGACACTCTGTGGGATTTCCACCCAGGGACTCTTCAAGCCCATTGTCGAGGTCTACTATAGACTTTTGTGTCTTTCTGGAGTCTTTTCCCCTCCCCAGGACACCAGGAGGTAGACCCTTCAGTTCACTCATCTTTTCTGGGGTCTCCTCTTTTGACCCTTCTGCAGCCTTCTTCGGTGACCCTGTGACGACAGCTTGTCCCTTCTCTATCGTATCTAGGGACCGTGTGGCGAGAGGGAGGGCAGCCTCCTGTTTGCCGCTGTACTGTCCTGTCAGGTCATCTAAGACTGCCTGGATATGAGCTTCAGGCACTAGGCTGACGTCACCCGACTGTACTCTCGTCACATCAGGTATAACTATCGTCTGGTTGCTACCAGTAACCACGTCAGTTTGGCAAGACCTCAACATGGCAGCCTCTCTCTCAGAGTTGCTGTCGGTCATAGCACCTGCTTCATATATACTGCTCATGTTATTCTCATTTCCGTCCTCTAGGGGCACCGATGAGCTAATCCCCACCTGGGACATTTTATTAAGCATAGAAACCTGTGGAGACTGCATATCCACTTCTAATACGTGTGGTACACCCTCTAGGACCGCCCCATGTACTTGCACATTTTTCACAGTGGGTTCCCTCAGTTGTGAGCTCTCAATATCAATTAGCATTTTTATACCATCCACATTTTTACCAACAGGGGGAGCTTTTTCCCCAATCACAGCCTGCAAAGGAAAAGGACTGTCATCATCCTCATCACTTCTTGCACATAGACCCACATTATTATTATACGTTTCATCAAACTCTGCACCTTCACTTGGCACCGTGTCGGCACCATTGTTTCCAATGGTCATTTCACTTAAACCATTGCTTCCTATCTGCATTTCCCTTACACCTTCATTTAAAGGGACAGGTACAGGTTCTGTAGGAGCTTCATTACTTCCTACAGAAGTGTCTCCATTGCCCCACATTACATCACGCATGAGCCTATTTCCAACATCAAGTCCATCAGTCTCTGTTCCCACCACGGTCTCACCCTCCGTGCGGACCACTGGATAGTCCACAGGATTCACATAATTGTCCCGGACAAACATCATTCTACCTCTTACCCAGGCTAGCATGGGATCTCTGATTTTCACCATCCCAAATCTAGCCTTGGTCACGGGCACTTTAAACAACATCTTGAGCTTCTCCCCTGCAGATTCCTGCGAGAGAGCAACCGCAACAGGCTTACCAGCCTGTTCAGACACAACATTTTCCCATAGTCACTCATTTTTGAGACATCTTCACGCCGCAGCGCTTTATCACTGACCAGCCCGGCAGGTAGCAACTGCCGCCGGCTCATTGTCACAGGGTCTGCCACAAAATTATCAATAGGAACAGTCTTACCGATTGTCGTCACTGACTCGGCACTCCCGGAAGATAAGGGTAGTCCAGGAATATCTCCAGCACGGTCATCACCCTTCTCCTCAATGCAGTAGTTGCCACGGGAGACGCCTTGGACTTGTCTCCTGTCTTTTTCTGGACGGACATTCCAGCCGCACCCTTTAGGATTCTGTGCACAGTCGCAGGGAAAATAGGCACTCCTGAGAAACGCACCGCTCTCCACCTCTTTGTCTTCCCGACGGTTGCCCTTGGCAGCGGCACATATTACCTCGAACAGTCCACTCAGAGCCGCCTCTCCAAGTGCCGCACTCGGCTTTCTCACCAACCGATCAGTCTCCAGCACCAGCTGCTCCATTACACCCTCAGTGGCCTTGGTTTTCCGCCAAACCGGGCCACTTCTCACATATGGCATCACCTTTGGCATAAGCAGCTTCCGCCACACCTGACTATCTTTCACCCAGGACGCCATTTTGAGCAAAAAATTTCCACAGGTCAGTTTTTTCCTTTTTCCCTCTTTTGTGCTTCTGGCCCTTTAAACCTTCGCACCGCTTGCACCACAGGAAAAAACAGTCCAGACAGCAGTTCTTTTGCAACCCAGCAAAGTGTCCAGGACCACACGAGCAGCACCTGCTCCACCGAACAAACAGGCTTCCGGCCCTAAGCTCCAATACAGCAATCGCACAGTTTTTCCTCTGTCCTGTCGTTGCCCCCAGCAACACTTTACCTTTATCCAGCAGGGACGACTTGCCCGCATCCGACACCAAATGTGGGGAGGTTAGCTCTGGTCTCGAGGATCGTTCACAAAAACTTCCTTCCGGACAACGGATTTCACGTCCAAACAGTGCGTTTATTATAGCAGAAACAACACAACAGGTGCAAAACAATAAACACTGGCCCGGCTAGGCTCTAACTAAACATATTAGTTGGGTCCCTCACTCACCTAGTGGGTACAGTTCACACCCTGTGAACTGCTGCGGCTTTCTCCAGCCCAATGTCCCACAGCCTCCTGGCTGTTCAGAGCACTGTTCACACACAGCCTCCGATCAGTGTCCGTTGGGAATTCAGGCTCACCAGTCCTCCTGACTGTGGCCCTGCGACCCTTCCAGGCGTCGCTGTGTCCCCCAATTCCGGGCTATCGCTTAGCCCCGTGGCCCCTCAGCCAACTCAGCCGAGACCACACACACAGAGCCTCTGTCTCCAAAGCTCTCCCCAGAGTTGGGCCCCACCCATGTCCAACAAGAGGATTAAATATCCTCCCTGGACATGGGCATTGTCCAAAATCCTGGACTGGAGCATGGGGAACAGGCACCCACCCAGCACATTGCCTGTTCCCAGTAAAAGCCCGCCCTGGAACTGGCTGAGCCAGCTATACTAACACTAGTACTTGGGCTTTCACTCCCCCAAGGCCAGGCACCTTGGTGACATGCTCTCTCTGACGGCCTCCCTGGGGTTTCACTGCACACCCCAGTGTTCACATTGCCACAATATATATATTGTAACATAGTTTATAAGGCCGAAAAAAGACATCTGTCCATCCAGTTCGGCCTGTTATCCTGCAAGTTGATCCAGAGAAAGGCCAAAAAAGATAGAAGCCAATTTTCCCCACTTAAGAGGAAAAAAATTGCTTCCCGATCAGGCAATCAGAATAACTCCCTGGATCAACAACCCACTCCAGAAATACATCCAGGCCCCTCTTGAATTCCTTTATTGTACTCGCCATCATCACCTCTTCAGGCAGAGAGGTCCATAGTCTCACTGCTCTTACCGTAAAGAGCATACAAACCTTCTTTCCTCCAGAGGCAGAGGACGTCCCCTTGTCATAGTCACAGTCCTGGGGTTAAATAGATGATGGAAGAGATATCTGTACTGACCCCTGATATATTTATACATAGTAATTAGATCTTCCCTCAGTCCTCTTTGTTCTAAAGTGAATAATGCTAATTTTGACAATCTTTCAGGGTACTGTAGTCCCCCCATTCCAGTTAATACTTTAGTTGTCCTTCTCTGAACCCTCTCCAGCTCTGCTATGTCTGCGTTGCTCACAGGAGCCCAGAACTGTACACAGTACTCTGTGAGTGGTCTGACTAGTGATTTGTAAAGTGGTACGACTATGTTCTCATCACAGGCATCTATGCCCCTTTTGATGCTACCCATTATCTTATTGGACTTGGTAGCAGCTGCCTGACACTGGTTTCTACAGCTTAGTTTGCTGTTCACTAAAAATCCTAGGTCCTTTTCCACATCAGCGTTACCCAGTGTTTCACCATTTAGTATGTACGGGTGACTTGCATTATTTCTTCCCATGTGCATAACCTTACATTTGTCAGTGTTAAACCTCATTGGCCACTTATCTGCCCAAGCCTCCAATCTATCCAGATCCATGTGTAGCAGTTTACTGTCCTCTTCCATGTTAATTACTTTAGTGTAGTGTTATCTGCAAAAATTGAAATTTTACTGTGCAAGCCTTCTACAAGATCATTAATAAATATATTGAAGAGAATAGGGCCCAATACTGACCCCTGAGGTACTCCACTAGTGACAGTGACGCAATCTGAGTGTGTACCACTAATAACCACCCTCTGTTTTCTATCACTGAGCCAATACAGATATTTTCTCCCAGTCCAAGCATTCTCATTTTAGATACTAACCTGGTGCATGTGGTGCAGTGTCAAATGCTTTGGAGAAGTCCAGATATACGGCATCCATTCATTTGCCGCTGTCAAGTCTAGAACTTATCTCCTCATAGAAACTGATTAAAATAGTTTGACATGACCGACCCTCATGAAGCCATACTGATATGGTATTATTTGCTTATTTTCCTTGAGGTACTCCAAGATAGCATCTCTTAGAAAACCGTCAAACAGTTTACTCACAACAGCTGTTAAACTTACCAGCCTATAGTTTCCAGGCTCTAGTTTTGAACCCTTTTCGAATAATGGCACCACACTTGCTATGCACGAGTCCTATGGAACACTCCCTGTCAGTATAGAGTTCTTAAATATCAGAAATGAGGGACTGGCTATGACTTTACCTAATTCTCTTAGGATACAGCGGCGTATGCCATCTGGCCCTGGCGATTTTTCTATTTTAATCTTTTTAAGACGCCGCTGTACTTTTTCCTGGGTCAGGCGGGGCACTTTTAAAGGGGAATTAACTTTTATATTCTGCATTTCATCTGACAGTTTATTTTTCTCAGTGAATGCAGTGGAGAAAAAAATATTTAATAGCTTTGCTTTCTCCTCATCGCTCTCTGCAACTCCCCCCTCTTTACTCTGTAGAGGGCCAACACCTTCAGATTTATACTTTTTATCATTTATATAATTGAAAAACATTTTAGGGTTTTGCTGTCTTTGTCAATTAATCTCTCAGTCTCTAGTTTAGCTGCTTTTATTTGTTTTTTACATATTCTATTTTTTTCCTTATAGTTTTTCAGTGCTTCCTCGCTACCCTCCTGTTTTAGTTATTTAAATGCTTTTTTTTTGTCATTTATTGCTTTCTTTACAGTTCTATTTATCCATATTGTTTTTTTCTTGTTCCTTAACCTTTTATTCCTATAAGGTATGTACCTCTCACAATTAGATTTTATGATGCTTTCAAAAATATCCCATTTTGTGGCTGTATTTTTATTTTTGAAGGACTTTGTCCCAAGTAGTTAGGCCTATGGCCTCTCTTAGTTGTCTAAATTTAGTTTATTTTTAAGTTTGGTATTTTTGTTCCTCCCTGAAGAAAATCTCTTTTGAATGACAATTGGAAGGTTATTACTTTATGGTCACTATTTCCCAGTTGTCCCCCCAACCTACACATCTGTCGTTCTGTCAGGTCTATTGATTAATACTAAGTCCAGTATGGCTGTCCCTCTAATCGGATCCTGAACCAGTTGGGAAAGGTAATTGTCTTTGGCTATTGCCAAGAACCTGTTTCCTTTATGGGATGCACAGGTTTCAGTTTCCCAGTCTATATCTGGGTAGTTGAAGTCCCCCATAATAACCACCTCATTATGGTTTGCCGCCTTGTTTATCTCGTTTAGTAATAGATTTTCTGCGGACTCTTGTATATTAGGTGGTTTATAGTAAACTCCTATTAGTATTTTATTATTGTTTTTGCCTCCATGTATTTCTACCCACAGTGGCTCTACATGTTCATTTCCCTCACTGATATCTTCTCGGACTGTGGGCTTTAGACAGGACTTTACATAAAGTCAGACCCCTTCCCCTCTCCGGTTCTAAGCAGACTGTAACCCTGTACATCAACTGCCTAGTCATAGCATAGTTCTAGTCCCTCCTTCCATTCCTCCCCCAGTCCCATTACCTTGCCTTGGGGTACAGCCCATCCCTACGATAGAGCTTGAAACAGACAGAGAAGTCGGCCCAGTTCTCCACAAACCCAAACCCCTCCTTCCTACACCAGTTCTTGAGCCACTTGTTAACCTTCCTAATTTCCCGCTGCCTTTCTTGTATGGCTTGTGGTATAGGTAGTATTTCGGAAAACACTACCTTTGAGGTTTTTGCCCTAAGCTTGTGACCTTAATCCCTAAAATCATTTTTAAGGACGCTCTACCTTCCTCTAACTTTATCGATGGTTCCAATATGGCCCATGACTGCTGGATCTTCTCCAGCCCCTCTCAGTAATCTGTCAACCCAATTAGCGGTGTGCCGAACTCCAGCATCAGGAAGAAAACACACGTTCGAAGATTCCGATCTTTGTGACAGATCGCCCTATCTGTACCACTAATAATTGAGTCTCCCACTACCAGCACCTGTCTGGCCTGCCCTGCTCTCCTGGTCCCCTGCTTACTGGAGCTGACATTCCCCTGACTGGCAGAAGAAGTGTCCGGCTGCAGCAGTACTCTCCCTGAAATGACATCCCCCTCATCTGCCAACCTTGCAAACTTGTTGGGGTGTGTCAGATCAGGGCTAGCCTCCCTGGCACTCTTCCCTTCTAACTGTTATACAGTTAGCTAGCTCACTTTCCTGAGCCTCCGCTACCACCCTCCTCCACATCTACCCCATAGAGTGCCCGCTCAGTGAGCAGCAAACTCTGTTTCAAATTACCAAAGCCTCTCAGTGTTTAAACTGGCCTGGTTAGATACACAATGTGCAATTCCAAATGGGCAATTTGCTCACATTTTGAACAAAGATATGCACCCTCAAACAGCTGTTCCAGGACTGTATACATTAGACAAGATGTGCACTGGACTGTGCTGTCAATAATGGAACACATACTAAATTGGAATTACGCAAGAAAAGAGAAAAAATACAATATAGTGTAGTCATAAGAATCTAACCTACTGTAGTCCCCTCCTTAAGTCCCTGAATCTCAAGTCACATAATCTAAAGTCACACACTTAACCCCTTAAGGACTCAGCCCTATTTCACCTGGACCCGACCATTTTTTGCAAATCTCACCAGTGTCACTTTATGTGGTGATAACTTAATGCTTTTACTTATGCAGGCCATTCTGAAATGGTTTTTTCGTCACATATTGTACTTCATAATAGTGGTAAAATGGAGTAGAAAAATGTCATTTTTATTTATAAAAAATACCAAATTTACCAAAAATTTCAATTTCTCCACTTCTATAATATATAGTAATACCGCCAAAAAAAGTTATTGATTTACATTCCCCATATGTCTACTTCATGTATCGATCGTTTTGGGAATGCCACTTAATTTTTTGGGGGACGTTACAAGGCTTAGACATTTAGAAGCAAATCTTGAAATTTTTCTGAAAATTTCAAAAAACCCACTTTTTAGGGACCAGTTCGGGTCTGAAGTCACTTTGTAAGGCTTACGTAATAGAAACCACCCAAAAATGAGCAAATTCTAGAAACTACACCCCTCAAGGTATTCAAAACTGATTTTACAAATGCTGTTAACCCTTTAAATTTCTGAATTTCGATTTTTTTGGAAACTTTTCCATTTTAATACATTTTTTCCAGCAAAGCATAGGTTAACAGCCAAACAAAACTCAATATTTATTGACCTAATTTTGTAGTTTCCAGAAACACCCTATTTGTGGTCGTAAACTGCTGTATACAAGTACAGATACAGATGTCTGCTGTATACAAGTTCCACAAGAGCTATTGGCAAATGGAGATGAAATTTCAGAATTTCTATTTTTGTTACCTTGCCTCAAAAAAAGTGTAATATAGAGCAACCAAAAATCATCTGCCTCCTTATCCCGTAGTCTCCAAAATGGGGTCACTTTTTTTGGAGTTTCTACTGTAGAGGTGCATCAGGGGGGATTCAAATGGGACATACAGTAGTGTCAAAAAACCAGTCCAGCAAAATCTGCCTTCCAAAAACTATATGGCGTTCCCTTTCTTCTATGCCCTGCCGTTTGGCCATACAGCAGTTTACGACCACATATGGGGTGTTTCTGCAAACTACAGAATCAGGGTAATAAATATTGAGTTTGTTTGGCTGCTAACCCTTGATTTGTTACTAGAAATAATGATTAAAATGAAAAATTTGCAAATAAATAGCTGTTTTGGGACCGTTTTTATTTTTTGTTATTTGCATAGTTGATCTGACAGGTTAGATCGAGTGCTATTTCTATAGAGCAGGTTGTTACGAACACGACAATACTAAATATGACTACTTTTTGGGCTTTTTTTGTTTCAGTTTTTCATAACAAAGCATTTTTGTATTAATAATTTTTTTAGTGTCTCCACATTCTGATAGCCATATATTTTTTTATTTTTTGGGACGACTTATGTAGGGGCTCATTTTTTGCGGGATGAGATGACGGTTTGATTGGCACTATCTTGGGGTGCATATGACATTTTGGTCCCTTGCTATCACACTTTTTCTGATGTAAGGTGACAAAAATGGGTTTTGATATGGTATTTATATTATTATTATTGTTCACCTGAGGGGTTAGATCATGTGTTAGTTTTATATAACAGGTTGTTACAGACGCGATGATACCTAATATGTATACTTTTTATTTATTTATTTAAGTTTTACTCAAAAGTATAATTTTTGAACCCCCTAAAAAATCATGTTTAACCCTGGGAACACACCTAAGCGTTTTTCAGCGCGTTCAAACGCGCTGAAAAACGCACAACAAGTGAAAACCCATGTATTCCAATGGACATGGTTCACACTTGAGCATTTTACAGCGCGTTTGAACGCGCTGAAAAACCCCAAACGCAAACGCTTGTGCATGAGCTTCTTTGGGGCGTTTGCCCAAGCGTTTGCACCCATTGAAAAGCATGGGAACGCGCATATAAGAAAATATGCTCGTTTTCCGCTTTAAAAACGCGCATATGATCGCGCGTTTTTGTAGTAAAACCCAGCAGAAAGGCAGAATCTCCACCCACCTTTGCTTGGGGGAGGATTCTTTTTTTCTGCAAATTGTAAGCTTTGCAAAAATATAAAAACGCCTAAAAAAACACGCGTTTTCCGTGGAAAAAACGCTCAAAAAAACGCCTGATCCAAAAACGCCTAGGTGTGTTCCCAGCCTTAATGTCTCCATAGCCTGACCCATATTTTTTTATATTTTTGTGCGGTTTGATTGGCACTATTTTTGAGTGCATATAACCTTTTGATCGCTTGCTGTTGCAGTTTTTGTAATGTGAGGTGACAAAAAAGTTTTTTTTTTTACATTGTTTTTATTTAATTTTTTTACGGTATTTACCTGAGGGGTTACATCATGTGATATTTATATAGAGCAGGTTTTTTCAGACGCGGCGATACATAATATGTATATTGTATTTTTTTATTTTTTTTACTTTAACACAATAACAGCATTTTACAGCAGGGGGGTATAATTAAACACTTTTCCGCACATTTAAAGTTTCTGATCCCCGCGGTCTGTTATTAAAGATCGCAGAAAGCACTGCAAACCGCAGGTCTAAATTGACCTGCGGTTTGCTGCGATCGCCATTACGGGGGGCATATGATCCTTCTCGGCGTTGTGACTGTATGCCTGCTGAATGATTTCAGCAGGCATACTGTTCTAATTAACCTCTGCAGCGCCGCAATGTACTTTTAAAGATATGACGTACCGTTTAAAGATGTGGGTCCTTAAGGGGTTAATACAAACACACACTTGAAATCAAACGCGCGAAAGCTCGCAAACTCACGTTGTTTGTCTGCTTGTATGTAAGTGCAGCTCTTAAACCAAACTGCTTTTTTTCCTATATATGTATATATATATATATATATATATATATATATATTTTAGAGATGAGCGAATATTTTGAAATTCGTTCACGCTTTGTTTACTGGTAAAAAGTGAATTGCATTATGGATTCCGTTAACACGGACCATAACACAATTCTATGATGGAATGCATAACGGAATGCCTTTAGAGGCATTCCATTATTCTTTCCGTCTTAATAGAAGTCTATGGGCTGCAATTCATATCTGTCCTGTCTCCTTTATGCAGGGGAGTCCTCTCCTGAATAACGGAATCCGTAACGCAATTTACCTTTTACCAGTAAATGAAGCGTGAACGAATTTCAGAACTGGAAATCGGCTCATCTCTGAAATATATATGTATATAGGCCCAATTCTGACCTTTGCTATGCTGCTCAATCATTTCTGTGTATACCCCTTTCCAACTGACATACACACAGTGCCTCATAATAGCTTTTGGCATTGAGTGCTAATGCAAGGTATACTACCATCAAACATGTTTTTATTAAAAATTAACAGCCTATATGTGAATATTCTATGTATTTAAAAAAACACAGCTAAATGGTTTTCTGGATATACTTTTTTTAAATTCACTTCACCTATTCTACTTTCTACCCTAGCACTTTCATATTTGTTTGGACCTTCAGCATACAGTCTCACTTGACTTTTTTACTCAGACCTTTCACTGTGGTCAGAGAGATCCCCCGTGTAGTGACTCAATTAAAGCATACACGTTACTCTGGTAAATGAGATCCTTTTCTGCAGGAATCTTTATTTAAGGGTGCATTCATAGAACTATATCTGGTTTGTGGTCCTTAACTTGGAGATCTGCAAAATATGGCTGAGGTCGGTGTTAAAAAATGTCTATTCTAAAATACGGTCATTTGAATACACCCTAAGCCTATAAACTAAACAATTGAGCTAATACTGTTGTTCTAAATTTTACATCCACTATAAAGCCACATTCACATGTCAGGGTTCCACGGATTTGTGCTGTATGTGTTCTCCATTGACACACGTCCCCATTCATTTTAATGTGTGTATTCAGACATCAGTGTTTTACCACGTTCCATGAGTGCATGTTTTTAGCACAGATGCATGCTCTATTTTGTCCGTCTTCATGGATCCATCATGCCCATTAGTTTGTAAAAACCACAGATGCCATCTGTGCTAAATCCGTGTTTCACAAATCATTAGGAAGAGATGCTTTGAAAATTATATTTCAGCTGTGCAGTGTCAGTGAAACACGGATGGCACACGGACAGCAACAAATGGACATACGGAACCAACACAGATACTTCACGAACAGCTTCAAGGATGCATCACTGATAACCTTCTCACGGATTTGAGCACAGACGTGTGAATAAGGCTTTATACTACTATTATGAGTGGACCAATCATGGAGCAGCTAGGCTGACCAACTTGAACTAGAGATGTCGCAAACATAAAATTTTCCGTTTGCGAATGACGAACGCGAATTTACGCAAATGTTCGCAAACCGCCATAGACTTCAATAGCCAGGCAAATTTTAAAACCCACAGGGACTCTTTCTGGCAACAATAGTGATGGAAAAGTTGTTTCAAGGGGACTAACACCTGGACTGTGGCATGCCAGAGGGGGATCCATGGCAAAACTCCCATGGAAAATTACGTAGTTAATGCAGAGTCGGGTTTTAATCCATAAAGGGCATAAATCACCTAACTTTCCTAAATTGTTTGGAATAACGTGCTTTAAAACATCCAGTGTGTGTATACGATCAGGTATGATGTTGTATCGATCAGGTAGTGTAAGAGTTACGCCCACTTTACAGTGACAGACCAGACTCTGACACACCAAACTCCGTTTAACGCACCGCAAACAACAGCAAAAAGTTGTTAATAGTTGACACACTCATGACATAAATTTTATTCCTCTATGCGTCAATCTTGGTGTAGTCATGCGCACGTTCGGGAGATTGCAGACAATGGCGTTTTTTCAAAACCTATGGTCGTGCTGAGGTAGTTCAGTGACAGTTAAGTGACCCAGAAAACAATGATTCTGCAGTGTGGGCCCTCTGTTGGCCTAGTAGGCTTTAATGATCACCTTAGATGATCACAAAGAAAATTAATATTTTTTCTATGAAAAATTATCCAGCCGATCGCTTTTGGTCTGTTCACAATGAAGCAACGACCTTATCATCTGGGGTGTGTCAACATTGCCAACACACTCAGAGGTGATCGCTTCATTGTGATACGCAAGCCCCTTCACCACAACAAGGTAACGATCACGAAGGGGAATTGACATATGTATGTGCCTTTTTTTGTTTTGTTTTTGCAGCCACAGTGCAGCACCAGTGGCCAGAAAAATTTGGCATGTACATATGCCTGAAAAATTAGGTATTGTTGCAGCCGCTGCTGTAGCAGCAGCAGGAAAAATTCATGTTTTCCAGGCAGAAAGTGTACTAAAACATTGTGGCTTGAACCCTAGTTGGTGGCGGAGAAGTCACGCAAGTCATCCGGCATGCAGAGATTAAATACAGCAGCGTGGGGACAATTTTTAGCCCAAGGCATCTCATCAGACCTTTTTTAGTCAAATGCATCCCCCACTGTCAGTCCATTCTGGTTCCATGCCTCATTTATCTTAATAAAGGTGAGGTAATCTAGACTTTTTTGACCTAGGCGACTTCTCTTCTCAGTGACAATACCTCCTGCTGCGCTGAAGGTCCTTTCTGACAGGACACTTGAAGCAGGGCAGGCCAGAAGTTCTATCGCAAATTGGGATAGATCAGGCCACAGGCCAAGCCTGCACACCCAGTAGTCAAGGGGTTCATCGCTCCTCACAGTGTCGATATCTGCAGTTAAGGCGAGGTAGTCTGCTACTTGTTAGTTGAGTCGCTCTCTGAGGGTGGACCCCAAAGGGCGGTGGCGATGCGTAGGACTTAAAAAGCTCTGCATGTCCTCCATCAACAACACGTCTGTAAAGCGTCCTGTCCTTGCCGGCGTGGTCGTGGTAGGAGGAGGATTACTTTCCCCTCTTCCCCTGTTAGATTCCCGTTGTGCTGTGACATCACCCTTTTATGCTGTGTAAAGCATACCTTTTAACTCGTTTTGGAACTGCTGCATCCTTTCCGACTTCCGTTAATTCGGTAACATTTCTGCCACTTTCTGCTTATACCGGGGGTCTAGTAGCGTGGCCACACAGTACAGGTGTTTCTCCTTCAAACTTTTTATACGAGGGTCCCTCATCAGGCTTGACAGCATGAAAGACCCCATTTGCACAAGGTTGGATGCCGAGCTACTCATGTCTCGTTCCTCGTCCTCACTGATCTCATTGAAGGTCTGTTCTTCCCGCCAGCCATGTACAACACCACGGGTCCCAGATAGGTGACAACGAGCACCCTGGGGTGCCTGCTGTGGTTGGTCTTCCTCCTCCTCAAAGCCACATTCATCCTCTGACTCCTCTTCCTCAGACTCCTCTTCTAGCATTGTCGCAGGTCCAGCAAGCGATAATAATAAGGCTGTTTCTGGTGGTGATGGTGACCACAACTCTTCCTCTTCACGCTCATCTTTGGCCTGATGCAGCACTCTTCGCAGGGCACTCTCCAGGAAGAAAACAAATGGGATGAGGTTGCTGATGGTGCCTCCGGTGCGACTGACTAGGTTTGTCACCTCCTCAAAAGGACGCATGAGCACAGGCATTGCGCATGAGTGTCCAGTAACGTGGCAAAAAAATACCCAGCTCCGCAGAGTCTGTCCTAGCACCCCTGTCATACAAATACTCGTTGATGGCTTTTTATTGTTGAAGCAGGCGGTCGAACATTAGGAGTGTTGAATTCCAACGTGTCGGGCTGTCGCATATCAAGCGCCTCACTGGCATGTTTTTTCGCAGCTGAATATCGGAAAAGTGCGCCATGGCCGTGTAGGAACGCCTGAAATGGCCACACACCTTCCTGGCCTGCTTGAGGACGTCCTGTAAGCCTGGGTACTTAGACACAAAACATTGCACGATGAGATTCAACACATGTGCCATGCACATGTAACATGTGACAACTTGCCCAAATTCAATGCCGACAACAAATTTGTTCCATTGTCACACACCACTTTGCCGATCTCCAGTTGGTGCGGGGTCAGCCACTGATCCACCTGTGCATTCAGGGTGGACAGGAGTGCTGGTCTGGTGTGAGTGACTCTCTGCTTTTAGGCAAGTCAACCCCAAGACGGCGTGACTCTGTCGTATCCGGGATGTGGAATAGCCCCCGGGGAGCTGGGGGGGTGCAGTTGATGATTTGGAGCAAGACGCAGCAGCAGAAGAGGACTTAGTCGAGGAGGTTAGTAAAGAGGATGGAGTAGGAGGAGTAGAGGAGGTGGCAGAAGGCCTGCCTGCAAGTCGTGGCAGTGTCACCAACTCCGCTGCAGAGCCACGCATTCCATGCTTGGCAGCCGTCAGCAGGTTTACCAAATGTGCAGCGTACGTGATATACCTGCCCTGACCATGCTTTGCAGACCAGGTATCAGTGGTCAGATGGACCCTTGCCCCAACACTGTGTGCCATGACTTCTTTTTCCACAATAGAGTACAGGTTGGGGATTGCCTTTTGTGAAAAAAAAAATTCGTCTGGGTACCTTCCACAGCGGTGTCCCAATAGCTACAAATTGTTTGAAGGCCTCAGAATACACCAGCTTGTATGGTAAAAGCTGGCGGGCTAAGAGTTCCGACAAGCCAGCTGTCAGACGCCGGGCAAGCGGGTGACTCTGTGACATTGGCTTCTTACGCTCAAACATTTCCTTGACAGACACCTGACTGTGGGCAGATGAGCAGGAGCTGCTGAAGGTGAGAGGCGGAGTGGCGTGTGGTTGAGAGGGGGCAAAGAGGACAGCAGTGGTTGACGTGGCTGAAGATGCTGGACCAGGAGGAGGATCATGCTGCTTGTACTCATGTGTTGATCCCATAGGCATTTGTGATGTGAGATCATGTGCCTTCGCAAAGCAGTTGTACCTAGGTGGGTGTTGGACTTCACACGACTCAGTTTCATTTAGCACAGGTTGCAAATGGCATCGCTGTTATCAAGGGCACACACACAAAAAAAATGCCACACTGTTGAGCTTTGCAATGACAGCATTCTGGTGGTGGCAACAGCATGCATTGATTGGCGTACTGTCTGGCTGACCCCGGGTGCCGATACATGCTGTCTGACTGTGCCACTAGCTCCTCGTGATGACCTCCCCCTGCTTCCAACTCATCTCCTCGTTCTCTCTGTCTCCCCATCTGAACTTTCCCCCTGTTCTTCTCTTCGAGCGGGCACCCACGTGACACCCACGGACACATCGTCATCATCAACCGCTTCACTTGTATTTGACAACTCAGCAAAGGAAGCAGCAGCAGGTACAACATCATCATCTTCACACCGTACGTCCATGTGTGTAATGCTGCCTGACTGAGACATATCGCTGTTATCTACATCCTCTGTCAATAATGGTTGCGCATCACCCATTTCTTCCAACTGATGTGTAAAGAAATCCTCTGACAGATTAAATAAAGCGGCTGTGGTGCTAGTGTTGGTGGTGGCGGCTGGCGGGCGAGTGGTAACTTGAGAGGTGCCCGAAGCTGAGCTGGAGGAGGATGGTGCGTCAAGGTTCCGAGCGGAAGCTGTAGACGATTGGGTGTCCTGTGTAAGCCAGTCAACTATGTCCTCAGAATTTTTCGAGTTCAGGGCATGTGGCCTCTTAACACTGGGCATTATTCTAGGGCCAAAGGACATCACAGCACCACGACGGCCCCTGCGGGGTGGCCTGCCTCTGCCTGTCATTTTTTTTTTGATTAGCGGTACTATGCGTGCAAGGTACTGTGCCACCCCATATGAGTGGTGGGCAGTGGGCACAGTACAGTCAGTGGGCCTGACACTCACTGGCAGGCAACTGCAAATATATTACAGAGGAAAAATTTAATGACTTTTATATCTGCAAGATACTGTGCCACCCTATATGAGTGGTAGGAAGTGGGCACAGTACAGTCAGTTGGCCTGACACTCACTGGCAGGCAACTGCAATTATATTACAGAGGAAAAATTAAATCACTTTAATATCTGCAAGGTACTGTGCCACCCGATATGAGTGGTGTGCACACAGTACAGTCTGTGGGCCTGTGGCCTCTCACACACGGGTAGGCAACTGCAATATATATATGTATATATATATATATATATATATATATATATTGTGGCAATGTGAATAACAAGGGGTGTTGTTTGCACCAGGAGCGTGTCACCAAGGGGCCCGGCCTTGGTGAAGTAAAGGCCCTAGTCTAGAGATGGGTGGCCACTAAGTTAGTTGGTGGTCACCAAGATAACTAGCTTAGCTGGCTCCAGCTAGTCCAGGGTGGGCTTTTACTGGGAACAGGCAATGTGCTGGGTGGGTGCCTGTTCCCCATGCTCCAGTCCGGGGTTTTTGGCAACGCCCATGTCCAGGGATGCTATTTAATCCTCTTGTTGGACATGGGTGGGGTTCCCACTCTGGAGAGAGTTTTGGAGACAGAGTTTGGCAGAGGCTCTGTGTGAGTGGTCTCGGCCAAGTTGGCTGAGGGGCCACGGGGCTAAGCGATAGCCTGGAATTGGGGGACACAGCGACGCCTGGAAGGGTTGCAGGGCCACAGTCAGGAGGACTGGTGAGCCTGAATTCCCCAACGGACATTGAACTGAGACTGTGTGTGAACAGTGCTCTGAACAGCCAGGAGGCTGTGGGACATTGGGCTGGAGAAAGCCGCATCAGTTCACAGGTTGTGAACTGTACCCACTAGGTGAGTGAGGGATAAAAATAATATGTTTAGTTAGAGCCTAGCCGGGCCAGTGTTTATTGTTTTGTACCTGTTGTTTTGTTTGAAAAGACTGCCAAATAAATGCACTGTTTGGACATGAAATCCGTTGTCCGGAAGGAAGTTTGTGTGGATGATCCCCGAGACCAGAGCTAACCCCCCACATTATATAGAAAAAATAAATAAAAGCAGACTGATGTACCAGCCCCCACTTTTTTATCTGCAAGGTACTGTGCCACCCTATATGAGTGGTGGACAGTGGGCACAGTACAGTCTGTCAGCCTGACACTCACTGGCTTGCAACTGCAATTATATTACAGAGGAAAAATTAACTGACTTTTTCATTTGCAAGGTACTGTGCCACCATATATGAGTGGTGGGCAGTGGGCACAGTACAGTCAGTGGGCCTGACACTCACTGGCAGGCAACTGCAATTATATTATAGAGAAAAAATTCAATGACTTTTTTATCTGCAAGGTACTCTTTCACCCTATATGAGTGGTGGGCAGTGGGCACAGTACAGTCACTGGGCCTGACACTCACTGGCAGGCAACTGCAATTATATTACAGAGAAAAAATTCAATGACTTTTTTATCTGCAAGGTACTCTTTCACCCTATATGAGTGGTGGGCAGTGGGCACAGTACAGTCAGTGGGCCTGACACTCACTGGCAGGCAACTGCAATTATATTTCAGAGGAAAAATTAAATGACTTTTATCTGCAAGGTACTGTGCCACCCTATATGAGTGGTGTGCACACAGTACAGTCTGTGGGCCTGTGGCCTCTCACACACGGGTAGGCAACTGCAATATATATATATATATATATGTGTATATATATATATATATATATATATATATATATAGAAAAAATAAATAAAAGCAGACTGATGTACCAGCCCTAAAAAGGGCTTTTTGGGGTGCTGTCAGGGCGCTGTCCTTACAGCAGATGAGTCTTTGAGGACTGGAGTGGACACAGAACACTGGCCTAGCTAACGCTTTCCCTATTAATTCAGCAGCAGCAGCAGCACTCTTCCTGCTCTAAGTAACACTGCAGCTTCAGAATGAATCTAAGATAGCTGCTTTTTTTTAGGAGGTGGGAGGGTCTGGGAGGGATTGTTTGCTGATTGGCTGAAATGTGTCGTATAGGGATGGTCCGAACATCGCATATGTTCACCCGCCGTGGCGAACGCGAACAAGCCATGTTCGCCAGGAACTGTTAGCCAGCGAATAGTTCGGGACATCTCTAATTAGAACTCCTTGTACACTGTTTGAATTTGCTTTGTACTATCTCATGTGGCAGTCATTTTGTTATGGTACCTGATGTGAATTGACAATGACATTCTATTCTCATCTTCTTACCTGGCTCCCATTTGACTACTTTGTGGATTAATCATTCTTAATATGTTTTCCTATTGACTCTGGCATGTTTGACTACTCATTTTTCATGCCATTCAGCTCAGCGCCAGTTCTTATAAGTGAGAGCTAAGCTGCAGTAACTGAGCATAGCCACTACATAATGTAAGGAGCTGTTTGCTTCTGGCTTGATACACTGTGTTATAAATGATGGATGCAGCTCCAGCTAGCAGCTGATCTGTGATTTCATGTTGATGACCTCTTCTAAGGATAGTTCATTAATATTGAAGTCCTAGAAAACCCCTTTAAATTAAAAAAATATATATTTTGGTGATTCTTATATATCTCTTCTTAACATAATCTAGATTTATAATTTTCTTAATATACACATTAGATTGTTGTTGGCCTGGCAGGTGTGATGTGAAACTGTCAACAGCACAAAGTCTGAGCAATTCTGTACCCTAGAATATTACAAAAGAAGGGTAAATTGGTAGAACTATAATAGAAGGGATGAATTACAAAGCAGGTTGTGCAAATAAAGTAGATAGGCTGCAAGAGGTAGATAAATAAATCAAGTCTTATTTTGCTGTCCTGTGGACTTAGGTCAAGTCAAAGTGGTTTGTTTCATCACAAATTTTGCAAAAAGTTGTCTTCCTAAGGAACACAGGGTTTTGGTGATGACTCGCGCAAAATTGCACCTGCCATTTTATGTTTAAAATTTCCCTTGTAAGGGAAACAGGGCAGGGAAGATGAAGACGGAAGATCAAATAATGATGGGTTGCCCTGGGGCGGGCTTGTCCAGTATCCTTTGCAGTCAGCCTGGCAGCCAATCAGAAGTTAGGTTGTCTATTGCGGCTGCTCAGTGTGAACCCCAGGCGGCTCTCTCAGTCTTAAGCGGAGAGTATGGGGTTCGAAATCATGTGCCGCGTACTAGTGATAGAGAATTAAACTAATAGTGAAGAATGCTCATTTAGAAGTGAATTAATCCCCTCAGGCAAACGATTGCATCCGCTAATTTGGTGTAGGCAAACACATGTATATCTCAATCACACTTTGGCCACCGTAATATACAGACAGTCTCTCACTTGTGGGGAGTTAAGTTAGAGTTCACATGATTAACAGCTAATTGCATTATCCAGGTAACGCAGCTATGCAGTACTAATAGTCTCCACCACGAGTCCCTTACTCTCAGTGAGTACCGTCAGTAAATCAAGTGACAGGCTGAATACTTGCTGTTAGAAGTCCTGCGGGGATCCTGCAGTGATGGAGCCGGTTAGGGTAGGTGGGGGTTCCTTCTGGAGGTTCAGAGTTCCGGGTAGTTAGAGTCTTAAGTCCTCGTGGTGAATGGAGCTGGCAGGGTCCACACTCCATTAGTGGAACACCCTGTGCAGCTCCTGGCTCCTATTTATTGGCCAAAGCGTGGCTGGGCGGAGCCACATAGACGGCCCAGCGGCCACTGCTTCAAGCCTGGAAGGCAAGCAGTGATCGCTGTCATGGTTACACAGGGCATGGATCCAGGCTGGAGCTCAACCCACCGTACCCTACCCTTACAACTATGTTTCTTTAGCCAGGGGTAGAGTTGTTCATAACTTCATGTGTTGCATTACAGAAGACATATATGATTTCATATGCAGAAGCTCTGGTTATAATAGTCTAAAATAATTCAACCCCTTTGTACCCCCTGACATAATATTATGTCAGTGGGGTGCAAAAGGTGTATGGTGCTGGGTCATCAGTTGATCCTGCTCCATAAGCAGCAGTTGCCGGCTTTATAATATAGCCAGCACAAAACTGCAATGACCAGGATTCATTTGAACTCAGATTTTGGGTAATTTAACCTCTCAGATGCCACAGTCAATGGCAGCTGTGACAACTAAGTAGTTAGACAGGGGGAAGGGGCTCCCTCTGCCCTCTGATAGGGGTCGCCATGGCAGGTTTGTGGAGCTCAATCCATTGCTGTGACAGACTGTTGCCTTGTTAAGGCTCTAAGGTCTGTTATAGTGAGCTGTCTAACATTCATCGATTAAAAATCTCTGTTGCAGCCTATGGGACAAGCAATCAGAAGATCAAATGTTTAAGACTCACATGGGTGCTTAAAATACATTAAAGTTCCTGTGTGGTGAATGCTATAATAGATATAAGAATGACACTTTTTCCCTAAAAAAAAAAGGAATAAAAAGTGATAAAAAGTTGCTTTTCCACAAAATGGTACCAATAAAAACTAGATCTCATCCCACAAAATAGAAGCCCTAGCACACCCCTGTAGACAAAAACAGTGATGGGCCTCCAAATTTGGTGATGCAAAGAAAATTTATCTTTTCAAAGGTTTTTATTTCTTAAAAGTAGTAAAGCGTAACAAAAACTATTGTTGAAAGTATACTGCCTGCAGAATAAGCTCGTCTTGTCAATTTTGATGAATGTCATAAAAACTAAAAACCATGACTGAAATGTGTTTTTCTTGTATTTCTGCTGACATTATTTTCCCTGTGATTCAATACAATATATAGTGGATTGAAGGGGTTGTTCGGGTTTTCACTATTGATGACCTATACTCAGGATAGGTTATCAATATCAGATTGGCGGGGGTCAGACACCCGGCACCCCCGCCGATTAGCTGTATGAGGAGATGGTGCAACAGACAGGAAGAGAGAAGGGAGACGGCACGTGCGCAAAGTCTCCTCACACAGTTGGGTGCTGGGTGTCTGACCCGCGCCGATCTGATATTGATGACCTATCATTAGGATAGGTCAGTGGTGGCGAACCTATGGCACGGGTGCCACAGGCAGCACTCAGAGCCTTCTCTGTGGACACCCGCACCCTGGAAAAAGTCTATGGTGTACCAATATGCCTTAGACTTTTCCTGCCATTCATCAGCACAGGGCACGCTATGAACGGCATAGGCAGCGCACAGAATGTAGACAGGATATTATAGCTAAATGATAAAGTGCATGAAAGATATACTATATTGCCATTCAGGTTACATTGCCATGTTGGCACTTGGCGATAAATAAGTGGCCTTTAGGTTGCAGTTTGGGCACTCGATCTCTAAAAGGTTCACCATCACTGGGATAGGTCATCAATAGTAAAAGCCTGGAAAACCCCTTGAAATGGTGCCATTAAAATGTATAATTTGTCCCACAAAAAATAAGCTCTCATAAGGCTGTTTGAATTAAAAAAGTTTAAAAGTTTTGGGTCTTTAAGGGACCAATCATGTTAACATGTAACATTTAACATGGTTTTTGGTAGAACAATATGTAAGACTGCACTCTGCATATTTTTACATCAACTAAATTGTCTTATAATACTGTATATTCTGCGAGTCCTCAAGGTGATTTTACCGCATGCCAAACTAAATGCTACTGTATATTACAAGTGCTGGCACATAATAAATATGTGTGCTATCTGTGATCTCAATGGTAGTAATTGTCACAACAGGCTGCTGTGTTACTTAGGTCCTCACAACAAGATTCCCTTCAAGTGCTGCACTCTGTACACAGATAAAATAATAATTAGGTTTTTATTAGAAAAAAAAAATGCAAAGTGAATCTGTGATATAAGGTTGATATGTTATGTGACATTAAATTTAGTATTGTTTATAATTAGAATGGAATTAATTATTTGCAATTTTTTTAAAAGTAAGGTAAGGTAAAAGTTAACCATTTAGCAATGATTGTTTTGTAAAATGGTCCAGACATCTTAACGCAACACGGAAGTAGATATAAAGCTGCATGAGCCAGTCACCAGCCAATACCTCTATTGCTTCTGAGTGCATGGGCTGTGGTAGAAAGTAATGAGGAATCAGGTTCAGAACAACGGTGTTTAAGGCGTTTGAGTGGGGATGTGATAGACCACCCTAAAATGATGTGTTTTTAAGGAGCACCTAAAACTGTGAATGTTGTGAATTAATTGTTTGGGAAAGGACATTCCAAAGAACTGGTGTACTCTGTAAAAGTCTTGAAGATGGGAATGAGAGGTTTAGATTAAGGTGGATTTTAGTTGTAAGTTATTGGTTGAACAGAGAACAGAGAACAAGATAAGTGTGTTAGACAGAAATGTGGGGTTGTAGCACTGTAGATAGCGTTGTGGGTAAGAATGAAAAGTTTAAACTGAATCCTGTACTGAAGAGCTGATCAGGAGTGCTGGATATCAGACTCCCGCTGATTAGCTAGTAATGTCCTATCCTTAAAAAAAGCTAAACAACCTTTAAATCTACATTAGTACTATATGATAGGCACTCCTCCTTCTGGGTTGTATGTAGAAAATAATTATTTATTCAATAAAATAGATTCAGTTAAAATGTTGTGCATATATCATCAATATTCAATGATCTCGAATAAAAATCCATAATACATTTTATATTCATGGGGCCCCTAATATTATTTTTGCAATGTATTGATGTATTGCTGTAAAAAACAATGTATTGCTACAAAAAGTCGATCGTAGTATAGCAGTTCATCTAACATTGCAATTAATACATAAAATGATGTTTGTATCTAAAAACTAAAAAGATAATGGTATATATACAATTCATAAAATAAGTTGTAGTTCATATAATGTTAATGCATGTAGCACTACTAAAAGTAGATATAACGCATAATAATTTGTCAGCATAGTATCTAATATATATGCACAAGTGAATAATCATAGCGTCTCACCAAAGGCTCCCCCTCTTCCACTTGCTGATTTCTAGGGAAGTACTTCAATTTGAAGCTGTACGGGACTATATTAAATTCCCCTCCTCCTCTTACCCGAATTGAGCTTGATCTCCTCTTGACGGGAACAACTTACATATGAGGCTGTACAGTTCCTCTTACTCGGAGCAGCTTGCGTGTGGAGCAGTCTCTTAACAGGCATAAGTTGTGTACGGGGCTGTGCGATCTCCCCTACTCCTAATAATAGGACCTCAGGTGGATCTCTTCTCACTGAGGTAGTGTACCACAATACTTCCCTCCTTCACTTGTTAGTTCTGGAGCGGGGCTTTTAAAGTACAAAGATTCAAAGTTGGCTGCAAAAACGGGTGAATAATCACTTGCATGCAATAAAAATATGAGTCAAAGATGCCAAAGGCCAGATGCGTTTCGGAGTTCAACTCCTTCCTCAGTGGCCATATTTATTTTGACTCATTGTTCACCTTTTTATTGTCTGAATATAGCCAAAACATTAACTGGATTTCTTCTGAATTGTATAAAGAAAACATTGCCTGGATCCATAAATTATAACATAACGTATTTTTCGCTTTATAAGACGCACCTAGGTTTTTGAGGAGGAAAATAAGAAAAAAAAGATTTTGAACCAGAAGGTGCGCTTTTGGTGTATTTTAAACTAATGGTGGTCTGGGTATGACATTGTTATGAGGGATCTGTGGATGGCACTGTTATGGGGATTTGTGGCTGGCACTGTTATGGGGATCTGTGGCTGGCAATGTTATGGGGATCTGTGGATGGCACTGTTATGGGGATCTGTGGTTGGCACTGTTATGGGGATCTGTGGTTGGCACTGTTATGGGGATCTGTGGTTGGCACTGTTATGAGGGATCTGTGGTTGGCACTGTCATGGGGATCTGTGGTTGATAATGTTATGGGGATCTGTGGATGGCACTGTTATGGGGATCTGTGGTTGGCACTGTTATGGGGATCTTTGGTTGGCACTGTTATGGGGATCTGTCAATGGCACTGTTATGGGAATCTGTGGATGGCACTGTTATGGGGATCTGTGCTTGGCACTGTTATGAGGGATTCTTTGGATGGCACTGTTATGGGGACCTATGGATGACGCACTGTTATGGGGGGATCTGTGTATGATGCACTGTTATGGGGGATGTGTGCTATGACACATAGGGCCATGAGGGGGGCCAGCATAAGATGCTATATGTGTAAATGACACACATATAGCATTTTATGCTGATCCCCATCATGGTCCTATGTGTCACAGCATTACTTTATCCACTCGTGTCCTAAAATGTGCACATAACTGTCTTTGTATGTAAAGTCTTTCTTTACTGCGCTGAAACAATCGCTCTCATATTGATAAACTCCTACTGAAATTCCAATTGATAAAATCGCCAGTCTCTATACTCACTATGAATGCCCTGCAGCGAGTGGTCCGCCAGCGATTTTATCAATTGGAGTTTCAGTAAGAGTTTATCAATACGAGAGCGATTGTTTCAGAGCAGTAAAGAAAGACTTTACACACAAAGACAGTTATATACGCCGGGCCTGCAGTGACTTGCCACCAGCCCCTCCTCTCTCCCCGCACTGTAACTGTTGCATCTCTGGCCGCGCTGTGCAGTATAGCGGCCGGAGATACATCAGTGTCAGCCACCTAAAAAGTCAACCATCGCTTTATAAGATGCACTGCCATTCCCCCCCCCCCCCACACACTTTTGGGGGGAAAGAATTGTGTCTTATAAAATGAAAAATTAGGTAGTTTTCTTTTATATTCATGTGAACATTCGCTTAATCAATTTGGAGTCCTCTATTTTTTGAATTATCTTATAGTCAATCACATAGAGACCAATCTTCCAGGTTTTTCAATTTTTCTGTTCCCGTGTTTTCCGTCAGTTTTTTTTTTTGTGCATATGCGTTTTTTTGGTATTTGCATTTTGCATTTTTAAAACATTGTATCATATTATTTTTCACAAAAACCTAATATTTTTCAAAGAAATTTAAATTAATCAACAGAAAAAGCTATATGGAAAAATCTCCAATATGTAGTGGGTTCTGCTTTTAACATACACTATTTATTATTTATTGTTCACTTTGATTTCTAATTACTTTTCTTGCTAATTTGTAGTCTAAGTGAACAATACTACAATCGACTTTTTGCAGCAATACATTGTTTTTTACAGCAATACATCAATACATTGCAATATTAATACTTGGGCCCCATGATTACTGTATGTAATGTATTACGGATTTTTATTTGAGATCATGGAATATTGATATACGCACAACATTTTAATTGAATCTATTTTATTGAATAAATAATTATTTTCTATATACAACCCAGAAGAAGGCGTGCCTATCATATATTTGCTCAATTTGATTCTTTACACACTGTTTTTGGGTGATTCAATGGATAATTGAACCCTTCAACTTCCTTAACTTCTAACTGAGAGCCTCCCCATTGAATACAGTAGTATTAGCCTTTCTGCCACTTGTACTTCAAGAGAATTATCTACTCCTTAGTAATGCAGTAACAAAATGTATTTTCTTCAGTACGATGGAGTGAGGACAGAAAAGGTCTTGTGTACAAGTACTGCAAGTAGGCTCATTAATCTACACTTCCTTATGCAGCAACATTGGTGGCAGTAGGAGACAGATAGTTGATATTGTGGTTACATCTTTACCTGGTTTCAAGGGAGCCATTCACATAGAACAGGATGTCTCATCACCAGCAGCATGGTATAGCTCAGGAGGAGCTGAGCAGAATAATATACAGTACAGTTTTATGGATTCAGTATACGTTGAACAAGTTACTTGACTCAAGCATAGAGTGATTAGCAAATTAAACGACTAAAATATGTTATACTGAATCTTTTCTCTCAAATCAGTAAATCAATATCTTCATTATCTCCTGCTCTATAATCTCCTGCCCATATAATGCACATTGTTTCTGAAGTGATAGGTTCCCTTTAAATCTGTCCGCCTGATTTTGGACCATTATCTGTAGTAATAAATGTGTAGTATTGCAGATAAGTAGTCCAGATTACTATTTTTTATTTTTCGACTGTCCTCCATTTCCCACTGTCAGCACTCAGAGCTGCATTGAAATGTATTGTCAGTACTGCAGTGCATGCGCACGTGACAACTCTCCATTATGTTAAAGCAGCACAGCAGTGTATTTCAGAGCAGATTTGACTGCTGACAACAGGAGAACCGTGGGCAGTACGAAAAGAATAGACATGAACAGACTTGAACAAGACAAGACATGAACAGACATGAACAAGACAAGACATGAACTCCTTATTTGCAGTACTTTGCATATGCTACTGTAGATAATAGTCCAGAATTGAGGTGGCATATCCCCTTTAATCTTTAAGCAGAATATCAACATGAAGTACTATGTGCTAGGGCTTCAGTATGGGCTCCATACACAGTGAGCAGCTCACATACACTCACTTCATTCATTCGATCGCGGAGAGTCTGTCGCGGACATCTTTATTAAAGAAAATGCATCACCACCACATCATCACACTGGGCAGGCGCAGGGACACGTCAGTGCACGCAAGAATTGGTGCGTTTTCTTCAATCAAGATGGGTGCGATGGCCTCTTTGAGCTCAAATTGATAAGATATGTGTTTTTTTTTTTCTACGTATTAGCAGTTTGTGTATAATATATCAATCTTTTAAAAATATATATATCGTAGAGGGAGAAGAAAGACGGTATCATCTAGAGATAAGAACTTATGTACCATTTAATAAAAAATAAGCTCAAAATTGGTATTGTAGGTAAACCATGTGATTTCAAAGAAGCATCTACTATCTTCACAACCTAAGGAAAACACAGAACATTTTAGCATTAAATCTAATATAAGAATATGCTGCATTAAAAAATTAATGCAAGCACATTCTTATTGGAGGGGGATGGGGAGTTGTTGATGAGCATGTTAGACTCAATAAGGAGCCTTGACAATGGCTCCATAGAGATGAGATAAATCTTTGCATTGGGTTTAATAAAAGATCCACTTTTTTCACTAAAGACTGGGTTGCTGCCTTGTTACCCATTTTTTTTTCTAGTAACTAATACAGCTATTTTACCAGAGAAGCAACCTTAATTGGTTGTATCTGAGTCTGAGATATTGTATGTTAAGTTTAGCTTCAACTTAAGATGGGTCAGAGAAGACCATTGTATGTTAAAAATATTGTATCCTGAGGCCATTGTATCTTAAAGGACCACTGTATATCTATCTATTTATCTATCTATCTATCTAGATATCATTGTATAATATATATATATATATATATATATATAAAACAAAAATAGAGCAGGTAGCACTCCGGACTTGTGTAGAAAATGTGGGATTTATTAACACCCAAACAACTGCAACGTTTCAGCTCGCCTCAATGGAGCCTTTGTCAAGCAAAGTGTAGTGCTCAAGTGAACATTAAATAGTGGAAGCTCATAGTTAATTACTTAACAATCAATCGGTAATCAAAGTGATAAAATAGTACAAAAACAGTGTACAAACATAGTCTAAACAAGATCATGTGATACATTTAAATATAATGCGTGATCAGTATAAAAATCAAGTTCATTACAAAAAAAAATTTGCTTTCTATAGCGAAAAGTTGATGATCCAATCAATTAATTCAATCACGTGCAAGTGTGTAAGTGATTAAATAAAATAAAATAAGGACATATGCTAGTCACGGAAGCTTCCATGGATCGCAGGCTTGTCGTGGTACCTAGTGCGCCTGGTCAAACATCACGAGAGTATGACGCTGCCCGCTCACTAGCGCGCAGGATCCTCCTCTCGCCCATCGAAAAGATGGAGTCACTTGTCTCTATGTCATACTGCGTATGACCAAATAGGACCGCAATGTAGCTAATGACGATCACCAGTACTGAATAACCTTGTCGTCTATGGACATATCATATTATAGAATAAAGGGAAAATCATGAGTATTCAGGTACCGATATGCTGAAATGGGTGACAATCGCATAACATGTTAATGTTTTACGTGTCCTCCCCAAAGGTAAGCAGAGATCAAATCAGCTCCATGCCTATTAACCCCTACCTTACATAGGTCGGTACCTGTCCCATGGATTCCTTAAGACATCATTCTATGTATACATCCCCTTAGGATGTTGATAGGAGGTTGAGGTTGAGTACTGACATTTATGTCAAAACGACGGACAAAAACACACTTCTAAAATTTGACAGTTGCCACCCAAAACCAATGTTAAAATCACTCCCCTATAGCCAATTACTGTGAGTAAAAGGGATCGTGCAGGACAATGATCTTAGTGTCCGGAGGTTAGAGGAGATGAGTATGAAATTTCGGGTTAGTAGCTATCCTAAGAAGTTGGGCAGACTAGATGGGCCAAATGGTTCTTATCTGCCGACACAATCTATGTTTCTATGTTTCTATGTTAAGTTGGTGCATCAACATGTGAATAAGGTAAAATCTTTCTCTAGACAGGAACTTTTGATTGATAGGAAGACAAACTCTAAACAGAGGATGCATATTCCGTTTGTTTCCTGCTATTCGCCTTTGAGTGTCAGGATTAGTGAGATCCTGAGGAAGCACTGGCAAATCTTAGGCAGTAGCTTTAGACAAATACAGGAATTCAATAATCCGCCCTTGACATCATATAGACGTACACAGAACATCAAAGACCAGGTGGTATGAGCTGATGTGGGCACTAAGAGAACTTCATTTCGTGCCTACTTTGGAGCTAGACACACTGGATGTTTCCTGTGTCATGGGTGCGTGAACTGTTCCTTGATGGATAAAGGTTCAACACATCCAGAGACAGGAGAGAGTTTGTCTATAAAACAACATCTCACTTGTGACTCCGCATTTGTGGTCTACCTCTTGGAATGCCCATGTTGTCTCCTTTATTTAGGGGAGACGACGTGGGACATGAAAACAAGGCTCAACAACCACAAATATAGTATCAGGGAGAAAAAAATTGAACTACCGGTCTCCAGACATTTTGTGGAGGCCAAACATAGAGAAAGTGATTTGAGATTCCGTATTATTGATCAAGTACAGATACCCAGACGCGGAGGTGATAGAGTGACCCTATTGAAACGCAGGGAACTCTACTGGATATTCCGCTTGCAAACAATAAAGCCCAAAGGGTTAAATGTTGAATTTAAGGTGATTTGATCCTCAACTACTTGATGGGGGTTCGTTCCCCATACCTCTTTAGTGTTTGAATTTAGTAGTGCAAATGACATTATGTTAATTTTTCCTTTTTTTCTCTTTTATTTTTAGTTATATCCGAAATGGATTTCTACAGCCACTTTAAGGACAAGACGCAGCATGAGACTTCCATATGAATAGATATATTAATTTGATCCGTGGTACAAATGTTTTTTCTTCTCTACTATGGTATCCAAATGGACCGCAATAGTATTTTTCCCAGTTTAATGTGAGTAAATTTTTCTTTTTATATGTGTACGTCATCTTTCGTTGTACCATCTCATGGTAGGAGTGGATTGGGTGACACCTACCCCCTCCTCCGTTGCTATGGATTCGGATGAGGTGTATGGTGCAACATCCACCAAACCCGGACCCAAGGGGATGTATACATAGAATGATGTCTTAAGGAATCCATGCGGCAGGTACCGACCTATGTAAGGTAGGGGTTAATACGCATGGAGCTGATTTGATCTCTGCTTACCTTTGGGGAGGACACGTAAAACATTAACATGTTATGCGATGGTCACCCATTTCAGCATATCGGTATCCTGAATACTCATGATTTTCCCTTTATTCTATAATATGATATGTCCATAGACGACAAGGTTATTTAGTGCTGGTGATCGTCATTAGCTACATTGCGGTCCTATTTGGTCATGCTCAGTATGACATAGAGACAAGTGACTCCATCTTTTCGATGGGAAAGAGGAGGATCCTGTGCGCTAGTGAGCAGGCAGCGCCATACTCTCGCGATGTTTGACCAGGCGCAGGCGCACTAGGTACCACGACAAGCCTGCGATCCATGGAAGCTTCCGTGACTAGCATGTGTCCTTATTTTATTTTATTTAATCACTTACACACTTGCACGTGATTGAATTAATTGATTGGATCATCAACTTTTCGCTATAGAAAGCTTATTTTTTATGCAATGAACTTGATTTTTATACCGATCACGCATTATATTTAAATGTATCACATGATCTTGTTAAGATTATGCTTGTACACTGTTTTTGTACTATTTTATCACTTTGATTACCGATTGATTGTTAAGTAATTAACTATGAGCTTCCACTATTTAATGTTCACTTGAGCACTACACTTTGCTTGACAAAGGCTCCATTGGGGCGAGCTGAAACGTTGCAGTTGTTTGGGTGTTAATAAATCCCACATTTTCTACACAAGTCCGGAGTGCTGCCTGCTCTATTTTTGTTATTTCCTGCTGATCCCCTGGTCTAGGACCCTACAGTGATTTGCACCTGGCATCCTAAGGAGTGCTGCTATTCATAACTTTTTTCTTTATATATATATATATATATATATATATATATATATATATAGTAAGGGATCACCCTCTCACAGGGATGGCAATGACAGACTTCTCATCAAACAAGGTGTTTAATGTGTCACGTTAAGCAGTACAAATGATCTTTCCAGTTATAACATCACTGGGTGAGGTTCCAGCACTTGTGATGGCCTTGTGGTTTGCCCGGCGATCGTTTCGCAGTGAACTTTGAGCTTTCGCGATTTGCTGAACATGTGAACATATGGCAATGTCTGCAGGCGCCATATTTTTTTGCATTGCGCCGAACTTTGACCCATAACACATCCATCAGGTGGGACAGGATAGCCAATAGAGATGTTTCAGCACATGGACACAGACCCCCACCGTATAATAGAACCCGATCTGGCAGCCATTTAACATTCTTTGTTTTGCCAGTGTAGGGAGAGGTTTCTTTGTGGAGCAGGGACAGACTGTTAGGGACACCAAACGCTAGATAATAGGGCCACAAAAGTCCTTTTAAGGATTGGTATAGGTGTGCTACCAATAGGTGTGATATACTGATGGGTTTGAAATACTTATAATATACTTTCTAACATAGGAAGTATAATATAATGCATTTGTATTGTGCAGCAGTTGTGTGAGGTTCTGCTGCGATACCATTGGTATATAGAGGGACACGCGCTATTGGAACAACTATTTGCAATGGGTGTGCTATACCTGTTGCCCCCCAAAAAACTGATTGAGGGGTGCGATATACCTGCTTTCACACTATACTGATTGACGGTTGCGTTATACCTGTAACCTGTAAACAAAAAATAATAATTAAGGGGTGTTATATACCTGCTTCCACAAAATACTGATTAAGGGAATTGATATACCTGTTTCCACCAAATATTGATTAAGGCCTGCGAGATACCTGCTTTTACAAAATACTGATTAAGGGGTTTTATATATCTGCTTCCACCAAATACTGATTGAGTCCTGTGATATACCTACTTCCACAAAATACTTATTAAGGGGATTGATATACCTGCTTGAACCAAATATTGATTATTTGAGGCCTGCGATACATGTGCTTCCACAAAATACTGATTGACGGCAGCGATATACCTGTAACCTGTTGCCCCAAATAAACAGGGTTGTGTGATATAACTGTCGTGAAAAAAAATTGAGGGTTGTGATATACCTGCTTCCACAAAATACTGATTAAGGGGATAGATATACCTGCTTCCATCAAATACTGATTAACGCCTGCGATATACCAACTTCCACAAAATACCGATTAAAAGGGGTTTGATATACCTGCTTCCACCAAATATTGATTGAGGCCTGCAAGATACCTGCTTCCACAAAATACTGATCAAGGAGTTTTTTATACCTGCCTCCACCAAATACTGATTGAGGCCTGTGATACACGTGCTTCCCCAAAATACTGATTAAGGGGATTTATATACCTTCTTCCACTAAATATTGATTGAGGCCTGCGATACAACTGATTCCACAAAAAACGAATTAATGGGTTTGATAGACCTGCTTCCACCAAATACGGATTAATGCCTGTGAGGTACCTGCTTTCATAAAATACTGATTAAGAGGTTTGATATACCTGCTTCCATTAAATACTGATTGAGGCCTGCGATACACCTGCTTCCACAAAATACTGATTAAGGGTATTGATATACCCGCTTCCACCAAATATTAATTGAGGCCTGCGATACATCTGCTTCCACAACATACTGGTTGACGGCTGCTATATACCTGTAACCTGTTGCCCCAAATAAACAGAGTAGTGTGATATAACTGTTGTGGCAAAAAAATAATAATTGAGGGTTGTTATATACCTGCTTCCACAAAATACTGATTAAGGGGATTGATATACCTGCTTCCACCAAATATTGATTGAGAAGTTTGATAGACCTGCTTCCATCAAACACTGATTAACGCCTGCTATATACCAACTTCCACAAAATACTGATTAAGGGGATTGATATACCTGCTTCTATCAAATACTGATTGACTCTTACAAGATACCTGCTTCCACCAAATACTGATTGAGGCCTGCAATACACCTGATTCCACAAAATTCTGATTAAGGGGTTTGATAGACCTGCTTACACCAAATACTGATTGAGTCCTGCGATACACTTGCTTCCAACAAATACTGATTAAGGGGTTTGATATACCTGCTTCCACCAAATACTAATTGAGTCCTGCGATACACTTGCTTCCAACAAATACTGAATAAGGGGTTTGATATACCTGCTTCCATCAAATACTTATTCATGCCTGCGATATACCAACTTACACAAAATACTGATTAAGGGGATTAATATACCTGCTTCCACCAAATATTGATTGAGGTCTGAGAGATACCTGCTTCCACAAAATACTGACTAAGGAGATTAAAATACCTGCTTCCACCAATAGTGATTGAGGCCTGCGATACAAATGCTTCCAAAAAATACTGATTAAGAGGCTTGATAGACCTGCTTCTACAAAATACTGATTGACGCCTGCAATACACTTGATTCCATAAAATACTGATTAAGGGGTTTAATATAGCTGGATAGTATTCCACAAAATACTGATTAAGGGTATTGATATACCTGCTTCCACCAAATATTGATTGAGGCCTGCAAGATACCTGCTTCCAAAAATTTCTGATTAAGGGGATTGATATACGTGCTTCCACCAAATATTGGTTAAGGCCTGCGAGATACCTGCTTTAACAAAATACTGATTAAGGGGTTTGATATATCTGCTTCCACCAAATACTGATTGAGTCCTGCGATATACCTGCTTCCACAAAATACTGATTAAGGGGATTGATATACTTACTTCCACCTGTAAGGGTTTAGGACTTTCTGGTACCCCTGGTACCCTAGACCTCCTTGGTTTGAATCTTTACTGACTTCAGGAGAGATATTTCTCAGTTGCAAAGAAAAAGCACACAAACAAATATCACTGAGAAACACTCAAACTTTATTGAGGGTGGGGTAACATATATATAGCAAGGGGGAGGGGGGAATCAACAACCAATAAAATGAAGACGCACGTACTATAAGAAAAGTTACTGTTACAAAGAAATTGACCTTTGCTACATTTCTTAGAAGTGAGGAACATAAACAAAATAACGGGATGTAGCCAGAACAACCACAGCTCAAGGCCTTAGACGCATAACTTACAGTGTTAACCCTTCAATTCCCTCTTAGAACCATTTAATTTTCATATAATATAGTTCTTTTTCTTCTTTTCTCTATACACCGCCAAGTATTCCCGATACCCCTCTGGGGAATGGGCATCTGAATCGGAGGAGGGTAAAACCTCATAAAAGGACATATTGATCATGCCCTTAATAAGCATTTTCTTTACACAGGGTATGACACACAAAGCAACTACAACTATCATTATAATAGCAATAAGAATCATGAGGCCTATTTGCACAATTGCCTGGTTCCAGTTACTAAACCATCCAAAGTACTGGTCCCATGGATTGTTCAATCCTGAATTTTGTTTTAATTCACCTGACAAGTCTTCAAATTTTTGTATGGATACTGTCACCTTACCATTTGGACCAGTATTATTGGGGATAAAAGTGCAACATGAGGTGGGATCAACCAGCACCTTACACACACCACCTTTTTCTGCCAGTATCATGTCTAGCACCATCCTATTCTGGAATGTCATAATATAATCAGCCTGCAATTGATCCGCTACCCCTTGTAAAGCATCTCTAGTATAGTTAACAAACCTTTGTTGATTATATTAGATATAATTAATCCAATCTACATTTTTATTTACAGTGATAATAGGGATGATGGTTTCAAAACCAGTGGCTACTTGATCCCTGGCCTTGAATTCATCGGGGACCCCTCTTGGAACCCCTATAGCGTCTATGTACACATGTGGGTCAAAGCTCCCTTTAAGTGTCCGTTTTGCCCTTAAATTTACCTTTTCTTTGGGGAGTTCCGACTCTTCATGACATGACAAGATATGCATGTTCGTGATAGCTTTGGCTAAGGCACATTCCACTTGCCAATTTGCTTCTAATCTGGATCTTATCTTTCTATCTCCACATATCCAGTACACATCAGCAATTGAGAATACCTGGTTTTGAGTTATTGATTGGTAGTACTATAATTGGCACAATACCCTTTAGTAAAATTTCCCAGCTGTCTACCTGTGTTTCCACCTGTGTAACATGTGTAATTTCCTGGATATATGTGTATACCAGCCCCAGGGTGAGTTGTGGGTGTACTTTTTGGCCTTCCAATGGTGCAAATTACATAATGGTAAGCAGTGGCAAAGGCAGAACATGTAGGTGGCTACATGGGTGTTTGAAGAATTATACCACAATGTTGTGACCCCATCCACCTGAGTCGTTGCCACCTCTGCATAGGTTCTATTCACCAGAGTCAATAAGATCGGTGACACAATGGAGACAGCCGTCGCCATGTTCAAGCATTTGCCAGAACTGTCAAAGGGTCTCATCCTGGTGGAGGTCAGAGCTGTCTGTTCCCGTTAATACTTTTTTTGGTGTGTTTTCAAGGCCAAGGCTGTCTGCCTCTGTTAGTGCCTCTTTTTGCTTGTCTCTTGTGAGGTCAGGGCTGTCTGCCCTCGTTACTACCTCAATCTTGTCTTCCTCCTTTGGGTGCACCAATTTCACCCTGGTCGCATGGACCCACGTAGGCGAATCCTCGGTCAATATTGTAGTCCTGGTTACTGCAACCACAATCATGTTGTATGGCATGAATGCAGTCATGTGATTCTGTGAGATGATCCTCTGGTCCTTTAAGTCCTAGAAGAGCATTGAGAATTGGAGCGGGACTAGAAGTGTGTGATGCATACTTGATCTCAAGTATAGGATTACTCTGGAGTAACACTTCGTATCCTGACTAACTTTGGGCTGTCATGTGTTGTGTATGTAAGCCTTTTAGGAGCCCCAGTACATCATGGATCGTGTACAGAATTGTATGGTGCCCTAGAGTGAGGGAAATGGCCAGTTCTACCTTGATAGCACATGCTGCAAGCGACCTGAGACATGCCGACATCCCTTGTACAGAGACTGGCATTGCCTTCGAGAAAAAAGCAAGGACACAACTTGTCTCCATGAAACTGGGTGAGTATGCCCGCCATGGTTTTGCAATTTTCTCGAGCATATATGTGGAAAGACAGATTATAGTCAGGGAGGCCTAACCCGGGACTTGTCCTGAGAGCACATTTCAGATAATAAAATGTTTGTAACATTTCATGTGACCACCTTATCAGATCAGTGGCTTGCCTCAAAACATTGTCATGGTAGGAGCAATCAGGGATCCATTGTCTACAATAGTTTATCATGCCAAGGAAGCATTGCATTTCCATTTTGGTTTGCAGGGTGACCAGGCCTGCTATAGACTGGGCCCTTTCTGAGCTGATCCTCCATTCTCCCTTTGTGAGGACAAAGCCCAAATATTCAACCTGCATTTTACACCATTGCAATTTCTTTAATGACATCTTGTGTCCACATTCTGACAACCATTGTAGTAGGGACAAACCATCTGCAATATTGGCCTCGTCTGACACGCTGCACAACAAAAGATCTTCCACATATTGCAAGAGTACATAACTTTGGGGGGTACCATGATTTTAAAGTGGCTTGGAGGACAATGCTGTACACAACAGGTGAGTCAGCATAACCCTGGGGCATCCTGCTCCAGGTTAGTTGGCGACTCTCGAAGAAAAAAGAAAAAAGAAGTCTGGTCTGCTTATCAACCGGGATAGAGAAGAAAGCATTTTTCAAATCTATCACGCTGAAGTAGACAGCAGCTGCTGGGATGGCAGAAAGTAATTGGGTAACATCAGGTACAATGGGTGCAATTGGGACAATGAGATTGTTAATTGCTCTGAGATCCTGAACAAACCTCACAGTACCATCAGCTTTGGTTATGGGATTTATGGGGGTACTGTAGGGCGACACAGTCTCCTCGAGCACTCCTGTATGGAGCAATTCCCTTATCATTGGTATTAGACCATAAATTTTCTCTTGGGACAAAGAATACTGCTTCTGGTAAACAGGGTTTGCATCCTTTCTCAATCTTGCCTTATACGGGGTGAAATCAATGAAACCTGTGTCATATTCCCCTGTAGACCACAGCTGAAGGTTTATCTGGCTTAGCTCAGACATTTCTGCTGGTGTATCCCGTGTCGTGTTTGTGAGTGACAAAAAAAGAGTGGTGGTGGGTTTGGTAATGGGTATCAGATCAGATCTAACGTGTAGGCCCTTTTGTGAGGTGAATACTTCAAGTTGGAGTTTAAAGAAAAGGTCTTTTCCCAACAAATTTACTGGGCAGTCAGGTATAATGCTGAAAAAAATGATCTGTAATTTATTCTCTATCAGCAGTTTTCAGGGGGAGGGGTTCAGTTTTATATGTTTTAGTGAGTACCCCATTAATACCGATGGAAGGATCGGACTTTCTCAAGGGCCCTTTGTATAAGTCCCTGCACAGAACACTAGTGGTGGCTCCGCTGTCTACCATGAAGCCTACTCTCCTGCCTCCTACCTTCAGGATTATGATAGGTGCATCTTGCCAATGTGTAGTGATCTGTGTGAAAGTGGGGGCTACTGTCCTCTGGGCAGCTTCAATATTGGCTCTGTTGGTTCCAGTCAATGGGGAACCTGGGAAAGTTATCTCCTGTGTGAGTCTGGATGACCTGTTTGCCACGCTGTTTCCTTGCCATTGGACATTGCCAAGGCCAGTGACCTTCCTGCCCACAGTTGTAACAAGCTGTGTTAGAACCCTGCTGTGAGGGTATGTTAATATTTTATTCATACTGCTTTGTTTGAGACTGCTGTTGTTGTGGTGAGGATCTATTACCCTGTCCCCTATAATTTCCTCCTCCTCTACCTCTGCCTCTCTGATTCCTCTTGCCTGAATATGCATGGGTGGTGGTTGATTTCTTTACATCAAAACATCCTGCTGATTCTTTCTCATACAAATGTTTGTCAAATTCCTCTACTTTATCAGAGGTCCAGGAGGATACACTCTGTTTTACTGTGAGAACCAGATATGTGCTAAGGTTGCTGATAACGGCAGAGATAATAAGACTATCATTTTCCATTGTAGGTAATCCTGCATTGTGTTTCCAGCAATCCATGAATCATTTCAAAAACTCTGTAACTATTTCTCCTGTATTTTGTTTGCATGCTAATGCTAAAGGGAGGGAGGATTTTTGTTTAAACACTATACCCATATGTTCAGCTAACTGTTTCCACATTTCTTCTCTCCTGTCTTCTGTAATAAAGATATACTCATCTGCTGGAACATTTTTCTGTATGTCACTAATTGTGCTGAGATCCCTCCAATCCCATCCTGTATGTGTACCTTCTATCCCGTCCACAATTAACCTCATATCTTCTCGTGTGTAGTTCCTGCCTTTGCAAGCTCTTTTTAATTAGGTCAGTGGTGCCGTGGTGGGCTTGGGGCAGTGTTTGACTCCTCTGTTTATGTCCTCAATCTCTATAGGCTTTTTCATGATTTGGTCTCCTATCGTAATAAAAGGGTAGTTAGGGTTTGCCTTGAGTTCTATCTTGCTTCGTGTGTTTTTAGCCACAGGACTAGCCAACCCTAAAGGGGCAGAAAAAGCTTCTTCTTTCTCCCGTTCGGTAGTGGATGTAGCTTGCTCTATGACAGGGGGTGTTCCCCGTCCCATGACTGGTAGGTCAATTGGTGCTGGTCGAGGTGCAGAAGGAGCGCGAGTAGCCTGTGCTGCAATAGCCGCCTCCTCATCCGTGAGATTGGGGTATATTTTTTTAATGGTTTTCATCTTTGATTCTCCCAGGGAAGCGGGTTATGGATTGGGGTGGGATGGTGGGGGTTTTCCTAGGAGTCTCCCTTTTCTTAGGTCTGTTTCCAACTCATGTTTGTTCATGTCCCCTACTGCCACCTTGGGGCCTTTAGTTTTTTTTGTTGTTCTGTCATACCAGTGTGGGGCTATTTCTAACCATTGTTCTCCCCCTTTTTGCATATATACTTGGTCCCATTCGGGGTCTGTCTCAAAGTGCTGCCATGCCACAGTATCTCCCAGGCATAACCCTTTTAGCATATCCATATGAAAAGGACTGTTGTCACCCTCCCGTGGGAAAAGACTACATGATTCCATGAACTCTGTCCAACCTGCAAGGTTATCTACCCATGGATTTACTAGATAGTAATTGGTAGAACTGACTCTTGCTACATATTCCTTACAGGTTTCCCCTATGTTGGGAGAGGGATATTCTGCTTTAGACCCCTGGCCACCCATTTTTGTGTATTTTATACCGTAAAATCAGTGAGGCACAAACTTCTCTCAGAACCGGCTGTCCTGAACAGTAAACCTGTCCACTAAGGATGGGACTCAATAATAAATGCCTGACCGCTTTTATGGTCCCTATCAACTATTGTTCTTACCAACCGTCACTTGCTTTCACCTATCTCTGGGTCAACGGGTTTCCCCTAGCCAGAGAGGTGGAGCGTCTTATGGTCTTTCAGAACACATGCAATTTCTACACTTCAAAATAGATAACAAACTGGTACCGTACACTTACCACCCGGCAATCAATTTGTACAGACAGATTATCTTATACTCTATGTTGTTTTAAGATTCAAACCAAAGTTGGCACGTCTCCCTGAGACGGAATATTTATGTAGTGCACAAACTAGCAGACTCCCAGAGTCTGTCCTATCCCTTTTCTAAGTATTTATGTAGTGCTCCAAACACTAGCTAGCAGACTCCCTGAGTCTGTCTATGTATCCCGGATACAAAATTCTGTACTTACTGGATCGAGACGTGGCCAGTGCCCTCGGTCTGGGCAGTGGACAATAAATTTGTCTTCCTTACCGGACACAAGGATGACCTTCTCGATCCCGGAGGAGCCCCCAGAACTGTAAGGGTTTAGGACTTTCTGGTACCCCTGGTACCCTAGACCTCCTTGGTTTGAGTCTTTCTTTACTGACATCAGGAGAGATATTTCTCAGTTGCAAAGAAAAAGCACACAAACAAATATCACTGAGAAACACTCTAAATTTATTGAGGGTGGGGTAACATATATATAGCAAGGGGGAGGGGGGGAATCAACAACCAATAAAATGAAGACGCACGTACTATAAGAAAAGTTACTGTTACAAAGAAATTGACCTTTGTTACATTTCTTAGAAGTGAGGAACATAAACAAAATAATGGGATGTAGGCAGAACAACGACAGCTCAAGGCCTTAGACGCATAACTTACAGTGTTAACCCTTCACCACCAAATATTGATTGAAGCCTGCGATACACCTGATTCCACAAAATGCTGATTAAGGGGTTTGATATACCTGCTTCCACCAAATATTGATTGAGGCCTGTGATACACCTGCTTCCACAAAATACTGATTAAAGGGATTTATATACCTTCTTCCACCAAATATTGATTCAGGCCTGCGATAAACCTGATTCCACAAAATACTGATTAAGGGGATTGATATACCTGTTTCCACCAATTATTTATTGAGGCCTGCAATATACCTGCTTCCACAAAAAATTGATTAAGGGGTTTGATATACCCGCTTCCACCAAATATTGATTGAGGCCTGCGATACACCTGCTTCCACCAAATACTAATTGAGTCCTGCGATATACCTGCTTCGACAAAATACTGATTAAAAGGGTTGATAAACCTGCTTCCATCAAATACTGATTGAGGGGTGCAATATACCTGCTTTCACAAATACTGCTCTTCTCTAGGGACTTAGGCACAGGGTAATTTTGAAAATGACAGGCAGAGGAAGAGTCAGGCCATTCCGCAGTGGTGGTAGGGGTCGGGCAGGTGCCCCAGGCCAGAGTCTAAGTGGGAAGTTGGAGAAGGTGCATGCGATTGCTTCAAAGGACGTACCAGAGTTGGTTGAGTGAATCACTTAGCCTTCCGCTTCTGCACCTTCCTCATCCTCTGTATCTGCACCCTCCTTACATTCTGCTGTGTGCACCCCCAAGGACACCACCACCATCACCATAGCCCCTCCACTCGAGTCAGAGGAATTATTTTCCCATCCATTCTCGGACCTTAGCGATGCACAGCCATTCTTGGCATCAAATGAAGAAGAGGAGGTAGCAACGGCAACCACCCAGCGGTCTGACGACAGTATCCAGATCAGCCCAAGGAGGGAGGTCTCCACTGTTGCTGCCTACTCCGAGATCAAAAATGTCAGTGGTGGTGAAGGTGACGATGATGACGTGTCGATGGGTGTCACATGGATGCCCACAAGAGAGGAAGAGGATGGGAGTTCAGGGGGAGAGATGGAGAAGCAGAGACGGAGTAGAAGGAGGAGAGGCAGGCAGAGCTTGCAGGGTACAGGAGGCAAAAAGCAGACTGCCAATGTATCTGGAGCGAACCTTCCACCATGCACGGTCATATCTGGCACTCCCAGTATGCCGGCACATGGCTCCGCAGTGTGGGCTTTTTTTAACGTGTCAGCTGCTGACAATAGTGTTGTCATCTGCAGCCTGTGCTCTCAATGGATAGGTAACTGTAAGCCAACCACTCACCTAGGGTGGCCGTCTTAAGAAGGCACCTGGCCTCACATCACCGAGCCCAGTGGGAGCAATGCCACTTCTGGCGCTCCACGTCCTGCCTCTTCTCCTCCTACTTCTACTCTCTCCTCCCATTTGTCCTCCACTCCACCTTCCATTGTGCCGTTGTCGCGTTCATCTGGCAGAAGTTAGGCTTCCATGGCCCAAATGTTCGAGCGTAAAAAGTTGATGATGCCGGATAACCCTCTTGCCCAACGGCTGACCGCTGGCTTGTTGGAACTGCTAGCCCGCCAACTACTGCCATATAAACTGGTGGACTAACTCTGAGGCCTTTAGAAAATTTGTGGCAATTGGCACACCGTAATGGATGGTCCCTGGAAGGAAATATTTCTTCCAGAACGGGCATCCCAGAGCTATATGGCCACGTTCAGCGGCAAGGGAATATATATCTGGCACACAGTGTCGGTGCCGGGATACATCTGACCACAGACCTGTGGTCTAGCAAACATGGGCAGAGAAGGTACGTAACTTTTAATGCCCATTGGGTGAAGCTTTTGACGGACGTCAAGCATGTAACCCGTGGCTCCCGTATGGATTTGGTGTTACCACCAAGGATTGCATGAATGCCTGCCTCTTCTTCTCCTCCTCCTACTCCATAATCCCTTTCCTCCTTGGCTCACTTCTCCTTTTCCACTGTAACCGCCTATTCCGCTGCGCCCCCCAAGCTCCCCAGAATCTATTTGACGTGCCAGGTGAGACGTTGCCATGCTGTGCTGCGGCTGTTGTGTCTTGAAGCCAAAAGCAACACCAGTCCTGCACTGCTTTTAGCTCTGCGGTTACAGGCCGATCAGTGGCTAAACCAGCTCAATTTCACAGTTGGTAAAGTGGTGTACGACAATGGTGCCAATCTGCTGAGAGCGCTGAAACAGGGCAAAATGACACACGTGCCATGCATGGCACACTTCCTGAACTTAGTCGTGCAGCGATTCGTTGCCAAATACCCTGGGGTCCAGGACATCTTGCGGCAGGCCAGGAAAATCTCTGACCCTTTTAGACGATCTTACATGGCCATGGTTCGCCTTTCTGATGTTCAGCGGTGACACCACCTGCCCGTGAGACGTTTGATTTGTAACAGCCCGATGCGCTGAAACTCCACCTTGTATATGCTTGATAGGCTGCTCCAGCAGCAACATGCTGTTAATGACTACCTGTATGAACTCTGCAGCAGGGCAGGTTCTGGGGAGCTTGGTTTCTTTTCACAGCGCCAGTGGCTGCTTATGGGCTACCCATGCAGACTTCTGCGGCCATTTGATGAGATCACCAAACTGGTCAGTCGCAACCAGGGTGCCATCAGTGACATCGTACCTTACGCCTACTGGAGCGTGCATTGCATTGTGTCATTGATCAAGCCGTCAAGGAGCAGGAGCTGGAAGATGAGGAAGTTGCAATGCTGAATGAATTCCCAGGGGGGGCTACTCCATATGAGACAAGTCAGCAGGAATCTGAAGAGGAGTAAGAGGAGGAGCAAGAAGAGCAGGCTTTGAGGAGGACTTTTGACTTTTCGGTGATCCCTGGTGTTGTCGGTGGATGGGGGTAGGAGACGAAGGACGACATTCTCCTGGGCGATAAGCAGGAGCCAGGGCGCTCAACCGCTTTAAATTTAGTCCAGTGTTTGAAGAGGGACCCCCGTATAAAAAGTATATAGGGCAAGGACCAGTACTAGTTGGCAACGTACTTAGACCCCGGGTACAAACACAAAATAGCAGACATGTTACCAGCATCACAGAAGGCTGGCAGATTGCAGCATTTTCAGGCCTTGCTGCGAGAGATGCTGCATTCTGCTGTTGCGGGCACTGGCAGAGGAATTTTCATCCACAGCGAAACAGGTTCGGGTACCAATCCTACCACGCCTGCAAGAAGAGGGGGGTTTGAAGATATGTTGGTCACTTCGGATATGAGATCATTCTTGCAGCCAACCCATCAACAGCCGCCCTCTGGATCCAGCCAGGTGTCTGACTACATCGGGTTAACGGCCGATGTGGATGCTCAGAGAAGCGAGGAACACCAGGACTACTAGATGTGCAGGCTTGACCTGTGGCCAGAGCTGGCACAATTTGCCATTGAACTCTTGGCTTGCCCCTCGTCGTCCTGTCCGCAAGGACGTTCAGTGCAGCAGGCGGGATCGTGACCGATAAGTCACGACAGTGTGGACTACGTCACATTTCTAAAAATGAATGAGGCATGAATCTCGGAGGAATTAATTACCTGAAACGACCACGTGTAATTAAATTCCCTCATGCCAGCCCACACATATCCGCCACCACCCAGAACAAAGAATGGTCCTTGTCTTATGTATATACAGCGACATAAAATGCCTTTTCTGTCAAGTGAATGCCTAATTTTTTGGTCCTGTACTCCAGTATCCTACACATAATCACTAGTTCTTTTCTGTCAGGTTAATGCCTAATTTTTGGGGCCTATACTGGCCTACAGTAAACTTTTTAGCCGATGTCCGCCTAATGTACCTCCAGCCACATCATCACAAGTTCTTTTCTGTCAGGTGAATGCCTAATTTTTGGGGCCTGTACTCCCGTGGCCTAAGATACAATTGTTCTAGGCTCCAGCACATTTTTGAGAGTTTCCCTTCAAGATGCATAAAAATGGCCTCTAATGTGGTCAGTTAAACAGGGTGGGCCATTTATATGGATACACCTTAATAAAATGGGAATGGTTGGTGATATTAACTACCTGTTTGTGGCACATTAGTATATGTGAGGGGGGAAACTTTTCAAGATGGGTGGTGACCATGGCGGCCATTTTGAATCCAACTTTTGTTTTTTTCAATAGGAAGAGGGTCATGTGACACATCAAACTTATCGGGAATTTCACAAGATAAACAATGGTGTGCTTGGTTTTAACACAACTTTATTCTTTCATGAGTTATTTACAAGTTTCTGACCACTTATAAAATGTGTTCAATATGCTGCCCATTGTGTTGGATTGTCAATGCAACCCTCTTCTCCTACTCTTCACACACCAATAGCAACACCGCAGAAGAAATGCTAGCACAGGCTTCCAGTATCCGTAGTTTCAGGTGCTGCACATCTCATATCTTCACAGCATAGACAATTGCCTTCAGATGACCCCAAAGATAAAAGGGGGTCAGATTGGGAGACCTTGGGGGCCATTCTACTGGCCCACGACGACCAATCCACTTTCCAGTAAACTGTTAATCTAGGAATGCTCGGACCTGACACTCATAATATGGTGGTGCACCATCTTGCTGGAAAAACTCAGGGAACGTGCCAGCTTCAGTGCATAAAGAGGGAAACACATTATCATGTAGCAATTACGCATATCCAGTGGCCTTAAGGTTTCCATTGATGAAGAATGGCCCCATTATCTTTGTATCCCATATACCACACCATACCATCAATTTTTTTGTTCCAACAGTCTTGGAGGGATCTATCCAATGTGGGTTAATGTCAGACCAATAGCGGTGGTTTTGTTTGTTAACTTCACCATTCACATAAAAGTTTGCTCCATCACTGAACAAAATCTTCTGCATAAACTGTGGGTCCTGTTCCAATTTTTGTTTTGCCCGTTCTGCAAATTCAGTGCGCTGATGTGGGTCAGGGTCATCCTCGTTGAGATGCTGCAGTAGCTGGAGTTTGTAAGGGTGCCATTTGTGAGTAGCTAATATCCGACAAAGGGATGTTCGACTAATGCCACTCTCCAGTGACATGCGGCGAGTGCTACGCTGTGGGCACTTGCTGAATGAAGTTAGGACAGCCACTGATGTTTCTTCATTAGTGACAGATTTCATGCGTCCACATTTTGGCAAATCCAACACTGAACCAGTTTCACGAAACTTAGCAAGCAGTTTGCTAACTGTAGCATGGGAGATGGGTGGTCTTGTAGGGTGTCTTGCATTGAAATCTGCTGCAATTACCCAGTTCTCCTCACGTGTTAAACTCGACGACATGTCAATGGCTGTAAACAAAGAGAAACTTGTAAATAACTCATGAAAGAATAAAGTTACGTTAAAACCAAGCGCACCATTGTTTTTCTTCTGAAATTCCCAATAAGTTTGATGTGTTACATGACCCTCTTTCTATTGAAAAAACAAAAGTTTTGGATTCAAAATGGCCAACTTCAAAATAGCCGCCATGGTCACCACCCATCTTGAAAAGTTTCCCCCTCAAATAAACTAATGTGCCACAAACAGGAAATCAACCAACCATTCCCATTTTATTAAGGTATATCCATATAAATGGCCTACCTTGTATATTATGGTCACTATATGAGGTACACGAGGTAATAATGGTTGTAACTGTCTGCAGTAATATATATATATATATATATATATATATATATATATATATATACAGGCAAAACTCAAAAAATTCGAATATCGTGCAAAAGTCCATTTGTTTCAGTAATAAAAAAATTAAAAGGAATTGCATTAATGCAATTTAAAATTAGAATTTTGTGAAAAGGCTCAATATTCTAGGCTCAAAGTGTCACACTCTAGTGAGCTAATTAATCCATACCCCTGAGCAAAGGGTACCTCAAAATTGTGACTTTGGGCTTTCATGAGCTGTAAGCCATAATCATTCAAATTTATAGTTAAGCAAACACCTGGATGTTCGGGTTCGAGAAGTTCGGACGAACTTCCCAAAAATGTTCGGGTTCGGTTCGGGATCCAAACTCGACCCGAACTTCACCCCGAACCCGAACCCCATTGAAGTCAATGAGGACCCGAACTTTTGGGCACTAAAAAGGCTGTAAAATAGCCCAGGAAAGGGCTAGAGGGCTGCAAAAGACAGAAAAATGTAGGTAAATCCCCTGCAAACAAATGTGGATAGGGAAATGAATTAAAATAAAATAAATATAAATTAACCAATATCAATGGGAGAGAGGTCCCATAGCAGAGAATCAGGTTTCATGTCACCCACCAATGGAGAAGGCCACTTTTACTTGTTTAGGCCCCAGCACCCAGACAAAGGAGAGAGGGGGCATAGCAGAGAATCAGGCTTCATGTCACCCACCAATGGAGAAGGCCACTTTTACTTGCTTAGGCCGCAGCACCTAGACAGAGGAGATAGGTCCCATAGCAGAGAATCAGGCTTCATGTCACCCACCACTGGAACAGGCCACTTTCAGATATTTAGGCCCCGACACCAAGCCAGAGGAGAGAGGTCGCATAGCAGAGAATCAGGCTTCATGTCACCCACCAATGGAACAGGCCACTTTACGATATTTAGGCCCCTGGCACCCAGACGCAGGAGAGGTTCATTCAACTTTGGGTTGCCCTGCACTATAATGGTAAAATTAAAAAAAGAGGATTGAATGATGAAGTGCCCTGGAGTCCAAGAATATATGGTTAAGGAGAGGTAGTTATAAATGTCTAATCTGCACAAGGGATGGACAGGTCCTGTAGAATCCATGCCTGGTTCATTTTTATGAACGTCAGCTTGTCCACATTGGCTGTGGACAGGCGGCTGCGTTTGTCTGTAATGACACCCCCTGCCGTGCTGAATACACGTTCAGACAAAACGTTGGCCACCGGCAGGCCAGCACCTCCAAGGCATAAAAGGCTAGCTCTGGCCACGTGGACAATTTGGAGACCCAGAAGTTGAATGGGGCCGAACCATCAGTCAGAACGTGGAGGGGTGTGCACACGTACTGTTCAACCATGTTAGTTAAATGCTGCCTCCTGCTAACACGTTCCATATCAGGTGGTGGTGCAGTTAGCTGTGGCGTGGTGACAAAACTTGTCCACATCTCTGCCATGCTAACCCTGCCCTCAGAGGAGCTGGCCGTGACACAGCTGCGTTGGCGACCTCTTGCTCCTCCTCTGCCTTCACCTTGGGCTTCCACTTGTTCCTCTGTGACATTTGGGAATGCTCTCATTAGTGCGTCTACCAACGTGCGCTTGCACTCGCGCATCTTCCTATCACGCTCCAGTGCAGGAAGTAAGGTGGGCACATTGTCTTTGTACCAGGGATCCAGCAGGGTGGCAACCCAGTAGTCCGCACACGTTAAAATGTGGGCAACTCTACTGTCGTTGCGCAGGCACTGCAGCATGTAGTCGCTCATGTGTGTCAGGCTCCTCAGAGGTAAGGACAAGCTTTCCTCTGTGGGAGGCGTATCATCATCGTCCTCCGTTTCCCCCCAGCCACGCACCAGTGATGGGCCCTTACTACATGTTTTCCTCATTGTCACCGTTCACCACAATAAGAAAAACATTATTTGGCCCAATGTATTGAATTCAAATTCAGACCATTTTTTACAGGCACCTAATACTATCTAGCTTTCTATTTATGTACCATATTACACTAATCCAGGCACAGCAGTAACCACAGATTTAGGGGAATATCAATTGTAGGCCTAGTATTTAGGCTCTGGATGAAAGGTATCCTTTTACGGACAGATTTACACTTGGAGATGCACAGTAGCGTGTGAAAAAATATATAGGATTATGCTTTCAGCACTTGTATTTTAACACTTTGTGTAATATACCCTTTAACGGAAAGAAATACACTTAGAGATGCAAAACAGTGTGTGCAAATGTAGAGGATTATGCTGTATATTAACACTTACTGTAATATACCCATTAACGGAAAGAAATACACTTGGAGATGCACAGTTGCGTGTGAAGTTATTGAGGATGACCCTATCAGTACCTGTATTTACACCTTCATTGTAATATACCCTTTTAAGGACAGAAATACACAATGAGATGTACAATATTGCATGCAAATTTAAAGGATTATGCTTTCAGCAATTGTAATTTAACACTTTGTGTAATACACCCTTTTACGGAAAGAAATACACTTGGAGATGCACGCTGAGTGTAATATACCCTTTTACGGACAGATTTACACTTGGCCTGCAACAGCTGGAACACCAGATTTTGGGTATTGCTATTTTGGCAATTGAATTTCACCCCAGAACAAAATATATCCTTTGACGGATACTATTAAACTACTTGTCCAGCCACAGCTAGAACACCAGATTTACTGTATTTCTATTTTTGCAACTGAATTTCACCCCAGAAAATAATATATCCTTTGACGGACACAATGAAACTTGTCCAGTCACAGCTGTAACCACTGATTTAGGGTATTGCTATTTTGGCAATTGAATTTCACACCAGAACAAAATATATCCTTTGACGGATACTATTAAACTACTTGTCCAGCCACAGCTAGAACACCAGATTTACTGTATTTCTATTTTTGCAACTGAATTTCACCCCAGAAAATAATATATCCTTTGACGGACACTATGAAACTTGTCCAGTCACAGCTGGAACACCAGATTTATGGTATTGCTATTTTGGCAATTGAATTTCACCCCAGAACAAAATATATCCTTTAGCTGATGCTATTAAACTACTTGTAGAGCCACAGCTAGAACACCAGATTTACTGAATTTCTATTTTTGCAACTGAATTTCACCCCAGAAAATAATATATCCTTTGACAGACACAATGAAACTTTTCCTGCCACAGCAGAAACCACTGATTTAGGGTATTGCTATCTTGGAAATTGAATTTCACCCCAGAAAAAAAATATATTCTTTGCCAGACAGTATTACACTTGGCTAGCCACAGCTGGAACACCAGATTTAGGGGATTGCGATTTTTTGAAGTGAATTTCACCTCTCAATTAAATATAGAAAATTTTATCCAGAGTTTCAAGTGGTGACAATAAGCACAGCCAAGCCCCTGATGTAGGATATAGCAAAAAAACAAACAAACCCTACTATCGATGGATTAATGGACTTGGTGGCAGCTTGTGCTGGCGCACCACAAGACACAAAATGGCTTCCGATCTCCCCAGAAAAAAGTGACAGAAAAACGCTCTGGGCAGCCTAAAAACAGTGAGCAACAGTGAGAAGTTGAATGATTCACAGCTGTAGAGCGATCACTTCATTAAGTGTTTTTGCTGAGTTAATCCCTGCCTAATCTCGCCCTAACAGCAGCTGCATCCTATCCCTACACTAATCAGAGCAGAGTGACGTGCGGCGCGACGTGACTCCAGCTTAAATAGATTCTGGGTCACATGCTGCACTTGGCCAATCACAGCCATGCCAATAGTAGGCATGGCTGTGATGGCCTCTTGGGGCAAGTAGTATGATGCTTGTTGATTGGCTGCTTTGCAGGCTTTCAAAATGCGCCATAGAAATCGCCGAACAACGAACCCGAACTTTTACGTAAATATTCTGGTTCAGGTTCGTGTCACGAGCACCCCAAAATTCGGTACGAACCCTAACTATACAGTTCGGGTTCGCTCATACCTATTCAAATTATAACAAATAAATGCTTAAAAATATCTTGCTTTGCATGTAATGAGTCTAACTCATACATTAGTTTAACCTTTTATGTTGCATTACTAAAATAAATGAACTTTGCAAGATATTCAAATTTTTCGAGTTTCACCTGTGTATAATATATAGGAGTAAAAATGGGGAATGGGGGGCAAATGAAGAGAAAGGAGGATGACCTCCTCTAACCACTCCAGATTAGTCTCAGTGGAGAGCTCATCCTGCAGTTTTTCTCCATGCTGTTGGAGGTTGATGGAACTGTAATGATGCTATGTGCAGTTATTTTACTAGATATACAGGACCTGTGATGATGATGTCATAACAGGTCCTGGCAGATGCTTCTATCTAACCAGGGAGCTACACCATGCTCTGCGCAGTTCCCTTACTAGGTGTACAGGACCTCTGATGCTGCAGATGATGTCATCACTAGAGAAGTCGCGAACATAAAATTTTCCGTTCGCAAACGGCGAGCGCGAACTTCCGCAAATGTTCACGAACGGGGGAACCGGTCGAACTGCAATAGAATATAATAGGCAGGCGAATTTTAAAACCCACAGGGACTCTTTCTGGCCACAATAGTGATGGAAAAATTGTTTCAAGGGGACTAACACCTGGACTGTGGCATGCCGGAGGAGGATCCATGGCAAAACTCCCATGGAAAATTACGTAGTTGACGCAGAGTCGGGTTTTAATCCATAAAGGGCATAATTCACCTAACATTCCTAAATTGTTTGGAATAACATGCTTTAAAACATCAAGTGTGTGTATACGATCAGGTATGCTGTTGTATCGATCAGGTAGTGTAAGGGTTACGCCCGCTTCACAGTGACAGACCAAACTCTGGCAGAAAAACTCCCCGTTTAACGCACCGCAAACAGTCCATTTGCACAACCGCAAACTCCCCATTTGCACAAGGTTGGATACCAAGCTAGCCATGTCCCATTCCTTGTCCTCACTGACGTCATTGAAGGTCTCTTCCTCCACCCAGCCACGTACAACACCAGCCCCCTGGGACGCCTGCTGTGGTTGGTCTTCCACCTCCTAAAAGCCACCTTCCTCCTCTGACTCCTCTTCTTCAGACTCCTCTCTCTGCGTTGCCGCAGGTACAGCAATCGGCGACGACAAGGCTGCTTCTGGTGGTGATGGTGACCACAACTCTTCCTCTTCATGCTCATCTATGGCCTGATCCAGCACTCTTCGCAGGGCACGCTCCAGAAAAAACGCATATGGGATGAGGCCTTGGGTTTGAGTGACCAGGTTTGTCACCTCCGCAAAAGGACGCATGAGCCTACAGCCATTGTGCATGAGCGTTCAGTAACATGGCCAAAATATACCCAGCTCCGCAGAGGCTGTCCTCTTTTTTTAAATTAAAAAAATCTGTTCTTACCAGTTTAATATCTGTTTTGTCCCCTATTAGGGGCCGGTGTATGGAATAGATTTTTTGAACCGGGAGAAGGAAAAAGTCCCATGCCCGGTCCGCTTCGTTTGAATTTTAGGTCACTGCGCGTGCGCCGTTCAATGTACTGTTACACCCTATACGAGTGGTGGGCAGTGGGCACAGTACAGTCTGTGGGCCTGTAACACACTGGAATTATATTAAAGGGTAAAAATGAAATTACTTTTTTATCTGCAAGGTACTGTGCCACCCTATATGAGTGGTGGACAGTGGGCACAGTACAGTCAGTGAGCCTGACACACACTGGCAGGCAACTTCAATTATATTAAAGGGTAAAAATTAAATGACTTTTTTTATCTGCAAGGTACTGTGCCACCCGATATGTGTGGTGGGCACTGACAGTGGGCAAAGTACAGTCAGTGGGCCTGACACACATTGGCAGGCAACTGCAATTATATTAAAGGGTAAAAATTAAATGACTTGTTATCTGCAAGGTACCGTGCCATCCTATATGAGTGGTGTGCACACAGTACAGTCTGTGGGCCTGCGTCCTCTCACACACGGGCAAGCAACTGCAATATATATATATATAAAAAAAGAAAAAAAAGCAGACTGATGTACCAGCCCTAAAAATGGCTTTTTGGGGTGCTGTCAGGACGCTGTCCTTACAGCAGATCACACGAGCGAGTTTTCCGTGCGGGTGCAATGCGTGACGTGAACGCATAGCATCCGCACTGAATCCTAACCCATTCATTTCAATGGGTCTGTGTACATGAGCCTTTTTTTTCACGCATCACCTGTGCGTTGCGTGAAAATCGCAGCATGTTCTATATTCTGCGCTTTTCACGAAGCCCTAGCCCCATAGAAGTGAATGGGTCTGCGTGAAAACCGCAAGCAGGTGCGGGTGCGTTGCGTTTTTCACTGATGGTTGCTAGGAGATGTTGTTTGTAAACGGTCAGTTTTTTATCACATGCTCGAAAAACGCATCAAAACGCATTGCTTTGCCTGTGAAATTGCACAGTTTTCACTGAACGCATCGGAAACGCATCCTGACCTAAGGCCCCATTCACACGTCCTCAATTTTTGTCCGCATTTTGAATGGGGCCGGACGTGATGCGGAGAGCACACTATGTGCTCTCTGCTTCCGCATTTGCAGAGCCGTGGCCCCGAACTTCTGGGTTTCGGCCCCGAAACATCCGGCCGTGGCTCTGCAGAAGATTGAGTATGTCCTATTCTTGTCCTCAGCCTGCGGACAAGAATAGGCATCTCTATGGGGAGTGCAAGCATGGTGTGTTGCGCATCCGCAACACACTACGGACGTGGGAATAGGGCCGAATATGGACACGCTCATGTGAAAGAGGCCGATGAGTCTTTGAGGACTGGAGTGGACACAGAACACTGGCCTAGCTAACGCTTTCCCTATTATTTCAGCAGCAGCAGCACTCTCCCTGCTCTAACTAACACTGCAGCTTCAGAATGAATCTAAGATGGATGCTGTCCTTGCTTTTTGATAGGAGGTGGGAGGGTCTGGGAGGGAGGGTATGCTGATTGACTGGAATATGTCTGCTGACTGTGAGTTACAGGGTTAAAATTTGCTCAATGATGACTTATAGGGGGTGAACCGAACATCGCACATGTTCGCCCGCCGCAGCGAACATGCGATGTTGCCGGGAACTGTTCGCCGGCTCATCATCTCTACTCATCACAGGTCCTGGCAGATTCTCCTATCTAACCTAGGAACTAAACCATTCTTTGTGCAGTTCCTTTATTAGATGTACAGCACCTGTGATTACATCATCACAGGACTTTTAGCTTTCTCCACTGATGATAGGGATACTATCCTCCACTGCCAGACCCTTTTCACTAGGGACCCCATGTGTGGTCTGCCTCTATTGCAAGTATGCTACTGCTTCTCAGTTTCCAAGATGACCTTTGAAAATATATGGGGAATACAGTGAATTGTCTGTCATAGAAAGATAAGATCTTGACTTTTTACAGCTTTCTATAATGGCTTAATGTTTGTATTAGTTTTTCCTGGTTTTGACCATGTTTTTTTTTTGCTCTGTAGTGACTAGTGGGGCCAACTCAAGGGTTGGAATTGACATGAGTAGACAAGTGATCTATATATATATATATATCTTTGAACTTTTTTTTTTTTTTAAACTGGTCATCCATTTCAACTCTGCATCTAATTGGTATAGAATTAAAGAATGATGGCTACTTCAGGGCAAATGCTGTAAGTAGGTAGATAATTTATAAATTCAAAAATGCACTTAAAATTCAGCCAGGAGGTAAGTATTAGAAGACAAAATGGTTCATTCTCTAAGCTCAATATTGGTAGAAATCATGATATTGGGGACTACTTTCTTAAATAAGGAGGAAAGGGTGGTCCACGTTGAAATAATCCACTTTCAAATTTGGGCTCTGTAACAACTCTTATTAGGTGCAAGATGTGATGGTGATGGCCTGGGTCAAAACAGTCCCGATGATTGCTGTTTTGGACATTTTTATTTTGTTTGACGTGTTGGGCAGGACATCTTTACCCTGAGAGTTATAAAAGCAATGTGTATAATAATTAGTCCCAAACAGGAATAATATTTAGTTTTACTCTTTTAATTACTTTTGTGATTTAGGTTCAGTTTCAAATGTGGACATACTACTCTGTTTCAATCTAACCCAGGAGACAATGATCTTGCTATCCAGCATATTACAGGATGTATGCAAAGTAGCTGAAATAACTAATGTTAAGTTTATGAGTATTAAAAATACTGTGTCAAATTATATTAACATATAATTTACGATTAGTGGCCCTTTAAAGCAGGAAATGTGTAGTTTATTGTTTGTCTTTCTTTTATTGCTAAAGTAGAATAGGCTTCCCATATGCCATTATTTTCTTTATATGTTCTCATACTGTGGTATTGAATTTGTTAAATCTATCAATTTACCAGTAAAGATCTATCCACAAGTAGTAACATTGTTTTTATTATGGTATTTGAACATTTATAACAAGTCTTTAAAAACCAATAGTACTTACATTAATCTCAATAGGAATCTTCAGTGGTTGCTAAGAAACTGCACAGCCTTCACAATGTACTTATAGATATTTCAGCAAGCAAGCTCTGAGTCAACGTTTTGTCTCATACTGGGTGATCCTGTTGTTTGGTTTTTTTAAGCAATTTATTTGCATGCAGGTAAAATGTGCTGAATGTCATTAAATTTAACATTAGCACATCCTATGAAATCACAAGTTGTGAGCTTTTCTGGAAAGGCTCCCTTGACACCAAGGACCTTTCTCATAAACCAAGCAAACATATGGTTAGTTTTCAAAAGCTCTATAAAATAAAGCAGAAGCTTTGAACACATGCTTGGTGAATTAATCAACCTCTATAAACACATTTGCTACTTCGTAGATAACATTTGCTTGTGACTAAACCATCATAACTGATGTATGCTTGACTGTAGCACCACTATCAAATACATCTTTGACCAGTCCAGTCTTAATCTTGATATGCTTCTTAAACAACTGACATGGAAGGGCTTGAGACATTTATTTGAACACCTTTTTAACTAATATTACAATCATGGCAGTAACAGCTTAATTTACCTTTCTTTTAAGAAGAAACAAAAGCAAAGAACTTTGCAGAAAAAAAGGACATGATTGGAATTGGACATCTATTGAGGATCCAGCACAAGTGGTGTTTTTCACTTACAAATTTTTTTCCTGAAATCAGATGCTCCTGCAGTCATGAGTACCTACTGAAGAGCTAATCAGCCATAGATCCATACCATTGACACTGTGTTCATGTGGACTTCCTCAATCATCTATAGGGATACAATTTGTCATTCAAGAGAAACTTCAGTCACATGTAAACATTCTCAGATTGTCTTAGACAACAACTGGCTTTAAATAGATTTGATAAATGACAGCCACGTCCTAATTTGTAGTAGTATAGTATTCCTGTGACATCAATAGTCATCAGATAAGGCTAAGCGTATATAAAAGTACCAACAGTAAAGAGAATTTGAATCCTGTAGCTCTTCTTGAGTTATGAACTTTCTGATGGAAATGAAAGTTAGAAAGTAGATAATGTGCTTATATATTTTAATATTTTGTATTGCTGGGCAACAGTACACAATAGGAGATATTGATTTGCCGTGAAAAAATAAAAATATGAATCTCTACGAATATTTTTCCAAGTAATCTGTACTTTCTAATGATTCTGCCCTTGTTGAAATACACATAAAACTCTCCATGTACTGATTTCCTGGTGAGCCTGTGATAGAAATATATACAGTGGCCAATCTGAAGAGGCAGAGCTACTGGCAGCAGGAAGATAGCGTCCTGGATCAATGATTAGATAATTGCTGGATTTAAAGGGAATGTGTCATCAGAAAATGATCTGCTGTTAAAACCTTTTTTTTTTTAAAGAAGTTTTTAAGATGTTTTCAATTTTCCATGTATTCCATATATTGAAACAAAAAAAATAAAATCCTGCAGTTTTCGCACTGGCCACTGTCTTATAATTGGTGCCACTTCTTGGTTTGTACATATCACTTTACTGCAGTTAATTCATTCTAATCTGGCCTGTAAAACAGGATGCTCCATTCACAATGGGTGATTGTAAGAACTTATCTTTTCTTTCCTTGTACAGGTCACAAAGCATGCCTAGAAAACTGTCCCATAGAAGTCAATGAGGTCCCCTCCTGACGATTGCATCTATGGACCATGGCACTGCTATAAAGCAATTTTTTTATGGTTTTAAAAACAGCTCAGGCAAGATGACTGCCCCATAATCATATTCAGGAAGTAGAAATTCTACAACAAAAAGATATGTACTACTATCTGATTTTAACTGGCAGATAAAATTTATGGTGACACGTTTTATTTAAAGGGACCTGTAATCATGTTGAGAATCACAGCGGTTTACCTGCCATAACCCCCACTGGTTCCCTGATAACTTGATCATTGCACTTTTTTCCAAAAGCCCCCCCCCCCCACCCCCACCCCCTCGGTTTTAACTTGCATAATATTTTTAATCTTATGCTCATCATATGCTTTAAATATTTGAAATCAAATTTCAAGAAATTTAATGTTGCAAAACAATAGAATATATTTAATTAAGAAGAAGAAAGCATCTAACGAACATAGCCTATGTTTTCCCATTGTTTTACATTTTTTGACGTGTACAGTCATATTATGGAACATATTACAAAAATTAACATATCCAAGGTACTGAAAAATACCATTATGAACTATTATAAGTGCACTTGTCTGCATTTTTTCCATGGGTTTGCAATTAAAATATATAAACAGATATTTTTGCACCTTTCTAAACTAGTTCACATGTACTGCTTCAATTTGTACCATCCCCACTAATGCAGCTTCTACTTTTAATGAAAAAATATTAAACACTTTCTTAGAAAATCAATGTTGCCATGTTACAGCACATCTATTTGTAGATTAACATTAATGCTGTCTTTTTTCTTACACAGTAGGGGCACCAGGTTAAATGTAACCAGTCCATTCCAAGAATTTTAGAGCCCAATGGATAAATTGCGGCCAACATCATAAGTAAGATGTGAATAAATTGAAAAGGTCAACTACTACATTGATCTGTGAACCCGAGTAACCTTATAATTACGGTATACACCACCTTTTGTGTATTTGAGTGTTGATAAGTGTTTTATTGTGCGGGCCACACAATTAATGGGTTGATATCACATAAACCTTTGTGCCTGCTAAACTAAAAGCTGTGGCATTAGAATCATGCTGTGAATAGAAAAAAAATCTATAATTGTTTACTTTGTGAATTCAAAGGTTTTTCATATGTGTCTGTTTACCAACCTTAATAAGAGATTCATAATATGTCAAATAAAATGATGATTTTTCTAACAGTTCAACATTCCTATCAAGCACTTAATAGGTATTAACATAAAGATATCATACAAAAGTACACACATTTATTGTATTTGTATAAAAAGAATCATAAAAATTAGCAAAACTTAATTAGCATTGTCATGGCGTTTTTTTTTTTTATGTTATTAGTATTCCCATTCAAACTACATTCTAAAGTCTACCCCAAATTATAAAACAGAGCACAATGCAACTGTACTCTGCAAAGAGGGAATATATGAACTAATGCTAAATTCATTATAAATGAATATGAGTCATTTAGTAAATGTATTTTGATCAAAATATTTTGTGGGCATCCATTATAGCAAAGTAACCTCTTTCAGATGGGATCCTACACTATAATAACTTTTTGCTTTGTGCTAGCTGGCCTTAAATGAATTCAGTTAGGGCAGGCTTCAGTTATATACTTCACTAAGTAAAAGAGCCTGTGAAAAAGACTGGTTTGTTAGGAATGCAAAACCAAAATGGAGACAGCCTCCAAATGAATACTACAAAAACAAAACACAAAGTCAGCAAATACTGTAAAATGAAACATGTCTGAAACAGGTTATCTTACTGTGGATGATTGGCATAAATTATTATGATTAAAATACATATATTTGCTAAGCACTTCATATTCATTTATATAGTGAATACAGAATTAATCACATTATTATGACTACCAGCTAATATCCAGATTAACTGCCATGTGCAGCACGAACAACAGCTAAATGGGCTAGGAATGACTCAATATGGTCTTGGCAGGTTGTCACAGGTATCTAGTGCCATGCCGATTTCAGTGTATTCCACAGCTGCTGGAGTGAGCGTGGGGGAGGATCCAAAGAACTAGCACAAAAATCAAGGTGGTCCAACAGATGCTCATGTCACATTGTCTTGCTGGGAGATCCCATACTCAAATCAGTTGAGAGTGCCTTTCACATGGATGAGTGGGCCCAGAGGATGCAACAAAAACATTCCCCAGACCTGTCATGCTAAGTGTGTAGGAGGAAAACACCACACCGAGCATAGGATGGGAAAGGGGATACAGGAATATGGCCTGGAAACTATGGAAGGAAAATGGACACCTCCTTGAGAAAACCCTAACTCCAGTCCTGACAGACAACCAGTATGAATAGGCCCCAAAGGTAGGGAAGTTCATACACTGAATACTTAGAATCCTATCTCACCCTAAAGGACCCTAAAACATTATAATGTCAGGACTGTTTCTACCTGTTCCTCCAAAGGGAAGGACGAACAGGAGTCTACCTCAGGCCTAATGACAAACAACAGGGAAAGGCAATAGTGTTGGGTAAGAATGCTTGGCCGAACACCAGTTCGGCTTGAGCATTGCGATCCTTTGCACATCGTGGTGTGAAGACCGCATGAGCTCAAGTGCGATGCTCGAGTCTCCTCCCTATATAGCACCCGATGACATGTGTTTGGCTCAGTCTTAGTCAGGGAGAGCTGTCCTGAAGAAGGGACAGATAGTGCAGGGAGTGAAATAGTAATATTTTAGTGAAAAAACTTGTTAAGAGACCCAAAAGTCCTTTCCAGGACTATTGTTGTATCTGGCAGAAATATAATTATTAGCGCAACCTGCGCTAAATTGTGCGGAATTGTTAGAGAGACCCAAAAGTCCTTTAGAGGACTTTTGTTGTATCTGGCAGCAATATAATTATTAGCTTAACCTTCGCTAAATTGCATGGAATTGTTAGAGACCCAAAAGTCCTATTAAGGACTATAGTTGTATCTGGCTGCAATATATATTATTAGCGCAACCTGCGCTAAATTGCATGCAATTGTTAGTGCCGCTTCTGATAGTGACACAACCTCTGATATATCTTTGATTTCACATTTGCACAGCCTAAATATCTATGACATTCAGCACAATAGTTTGTCCACTGGTGACAGCGACATTACCAGCGCAACATCTCCTGTATAACGTTTGTGCATCCAAAATATCAGTGACATTCATTCAGTGTAATTTTTTATTAGCAGGTGGTGACAGCGACATTACTTGCGCTATACCTCCGGTATAATGTTTGCATATCCTAAAATTATCTGTGACATTCAGTGCACATTTTTCATAAACGCTGTGGACAGCGACATTATCTGTGCTACATCTCCTGTTTAACAAGTGCGTATCCTAAAAATATCTGTGACATTTTGTGTACATTATTTGTACATACACTTTCAAAACCTGCGCTTCTGTACGTGTGACATACTTGCAAGCGTATATACCATTTAATGTGCCCAAAGCAAGCAGTAAGGGATAGGGAAGTGGACGTGCTGCTGATGGTGCACGCAGAGGCCGTGGCTCTGGGCACGGTGAAACTGTTCCTGCTGCCAGAGCACAAGAAACACACTCATTCACGATACCTAGCTTCATGTCCCAGTTTGCAGGGCGGCGAAGGACACTACTCTCGAAGTCATACCAGTATGACCAGGTGGTCGGGTTGGATTGCAGCAGATAATGCTTCGAGTCAGTTAAGCACCATCCTGTCTTCCACAAAGTCCAGTCTCAGTAGCCAAGAGTCTGGTCAACTGAATCCTCACCCTGATATTCCTTCCACCCACCATGGAGAGTCTTGGCAAGCAAGTGATCCCACACTCAGATATTCCGAGGAGCTCTTTTCATCGCCATTCCTTAATTTGTGCCTCTCGACAAGCCCTGCTTGAAGAGGCACATAAGGAGATCTTAAATGGTGCAATACCAGAAGGTCCTTGTGGAAAAATTGCTCCAAATATTTCCAGCTGACAACGCTGGCTGCAGAGTAGGTAGTTCCTTGGCCAACCGAGGAGAGGAGACGAGGGGAACACACATCAGTTCCAACAGAGGCATGGCAACACTCTCCAAGGCCTGGGACAGTTTTATGACACCCCGCCAGCACTCTCAACCTGATGCGCGGCCTAGTGTCAGAAGAAGGGAAAAACTTTGGAAGATGGTGAAGGAGTATGTAGCAGACCGTGTCAGAGTCCTCAGTGATCCCTCTGTGCCTTACAACTATTGGGTGTCCAAGCTGGACATGTGCCACGAATTGGCGCTCTACGCCTTGGAGGTGCTGGCCTGCCCTGCCGCCAACGTTTTTTCAGAGCGTGTATTTAGTGCTGCTGGGTCCATGATAACAAATAAGCGTATCGGCCTGTCAACTAAAAATGCTGACCGGTTGATTCTTATAAAAATAAACAAGGCCTGGATTGCCCCTGACTTCTCTACTCCACCATAGTGTTGTGCGCAACTTCGAGAATTCGCAAATATTTAGAATATAGTGATATATATTAGTATTTTAGAATATTCAAATTTTTTTTTTCATCAGTAACTTCCCTTTTTGCTTGTGGGACAATGAGAAGGTTGCAATGTCTTTGTCTGAGCTTAGCAACATCCCTAGCAACCATTAGGAATGTTGCCTAACCCCTTTAGTATAAAAGAACCTCCCCACAGCAATTTTCTACAGTTTATTACAGTTCTGAGAGAGACAGCAGTTTCATTGCTGTACTCTCTGCTTTCCTTAGATAGTTAGTTAGTTAACTTACTACAGTTATATAGTTAATAAGATTAGATCCAGTGAGCGGGGGGGGGGGGTGCCTCCCCACACTGTAGTGTCCCCCACACAGTAATGTCTGCCACACTGCCCCCCACACAGTAATGTCCGCCACACTGCCCCCCCCCACACAGTAATGTCCTCCACACTACCCCCCACACAGTAATGTCCGCCAGACTGCCCCCCACACAGTAATGTCCGCCACACTGCCCCTCACACAGTAATGTCCGCCACACTGCCCCCCACACAGTAATGTCTGCCACACTGCCCCCCTACACAGTAATGTCCGCCACACCCCCCTCAACCACACAGCAGTGCCCCCACATACTAATTTGTCATGCTCCCCCCTCTTGTCATAATCCCCTCTTCTTGTCATTCTTTCTGCCCCCTGTCATTCTCCCTCATCTTTTCATGCTCTTTCTGCCCCCTCATGCCAAACTTTGGATCGGGGCCCCTCCCCGACACCATGCCCGGTCACACCCTCTGTGTCCGCAATAGTCACGCCCCTGATCGCCCAGTAATGCCTCTTACTGCCCCTAATAATGTCCCCAGTAATGTACCCCACTGCCCCAGTAGTGTCCCCCACTGCCTCCAGTAGTGCACCCGACTAGTGTCCCCCACAGCCCCTAGTAGTGTCTCCCACTGCCCCTAGTAGTGTCCCCTACTGCCTCCAGTAGTGCACCCCACAACCCCTAGTAGTGCCCCCCACTGCCTCCAGAAGTGCCCCCAACTGCCCACAGACTTCATGTAAGGGGGCCCGGCATTTTCACTGTACTTAATGCCGGGCCCCGTCAGAGCGCTCCTCTCACCTCCATTATGTTCACTGCTCCAGGCTTCTGGGATCAGGCCCCAGCGCTGCCACACATTAAGCAGGTGGGCGGAGCCTAACGGAGGTCTGTTAGGCTCCGCCCACCTGCTTACTGTGTTTCTAGTTAGAGGCAGCGGGGCCTGATGCTGGAGGCCTGAAGCAGTGAACATAATGGAGGTGAGAGGAGCGCTCTGACGGGGCCCGGCTCAGGGAATGACAGGAAGGAGCGCTGAGCGGTTCCCCCCTGTCAGTCCCTCTCCCTCTGGCTGGCCCCCGCCTGCGCCCTGAGGCTGGAGCGCCCTGAGGCTGGAGCCTCTCCAGCCTCTGTGTCGGCCCGGCCCTGTACATAGTGCTGTGATGTCACAAGTTCACAACAATACTTAATGCACCAATGACTAATATGTAGTCAATCCTGCTAAAATGTGAAGTTGCACGTATCGCACAAAAATATGTGCATCATTAATTGCCGATTTGCGAAATCGCGAATATACGGGAACACTCTTTCTGCATATAAAGCTATTGTAATGTTATGCCATGCCAACCATTTTCTCCAGTCTCAGGAAAATTTTAGAAAAATTTAGCTATAGTGACCCACGCCTGTATTCCGCAAGCATTACGCGCATATTACATTGCCAATTTTCGCAATCAAGAAAATAACCGCGAATTTGCGAATATATGACGAATATTCTACCAAATATTTACCAACTATCACAAACTCGAATATTGCCCCTGCCGCTCATCCCTACTCCACCAGGGGAAAGCAGCTGAACATAAAGGCACTCTAAATGTGGCTTTAATGGTGTATTGAATACACTGTATTCTCATGCACACCTTCCACCACTGAAAAGGGTATATGGTTCTATCTCCCTTTTCTTGTCGTCCTCCTCCTCCTCCATCATATCAACATGGTTATTAGGCTGCCCTCGCTCCTAATGTTTAAGAGGGTAAGCTCACCAGCGGGCCCTCACCCATAATGTTTTAGAGGGTCACCAGCAGGCCCTCACTCATAATGTTTTTGAGGGTCACCAGCAGGCCCTCAACCATTATATTTTTGAGGGTCACCAGCAGGCCCTCAACCATAATGTTTTTGAGGGTCACCAGCAGGCCCTTGCCCTTAATGTTTTTGAGGGTCACCAGCAGGCCCTCACCCATAATGTTTTTGAGAGTCACCAGCATGCCCTCAACCATAATGTTTTTGAGGGTCACCAGCATGCCCTCGCCCATAATGTTTTTGAGGGTAACCAGCAGGCCCTCAACCATAATGTTTTTGAGGGTCACCAGCAGGCCCTTGCCCATCATTTTTTAGAGGGTCACCAGCAGGCCCTCGCCCATAATGTTTTTGAGGGTAACCAGCAGGCCCTCAACCATAATGTTTTTGAGGGTCACCATCAGGCCCTCGCCCATAATGTTTTTTGAGGGTAACCAGCAGGCCCTCACCCCTAATGTTTTAGAGGGTCACCAGCAGGCCCACGCCCATAATGTTTTAGAGGGTAACCAGCAGGCCCTCAACCATAATGTTTTTGAGGGTCACTAGCAGGCCCTTGCCCATAATGTTTTAGATGGTCAGATCACCAGCAGGCCCTCGCCCATAATGTTTTTGAGGGTAACCAGCAGGCCCTCACCCCTAATGTTTTAGAGGGTCACTAGCAGGCCCTTGCCCATAATGTTTTAGATGGTCAGATCAGCAGCAGGCCCTCGCCCTTAATGTTTTTGAGGGTCACCAGCAGGCCCTCGCCCATAATGTTTTTGAAGGTAACCAGCAGGCCCTCACCCCTAATGTTTTAGAGGGTCACCAGCAGGCCCATGCCCATAATGTTTTAGAGGGCCACCAGCAGGCCCTTGTCCATAATGTTTTTGAGGGTAACCAGCAGGCTCTCAACCATAATGTTTTTAAAGGTCACTAGCAGGCCCTTGCACATAATGTTTTTGAGGGTCACCAGCAGGCCCTTGTTCATAATTTTTTACAGGGTCATCAGCAGGCCCTCGCCCCTAATGTGTTAGAGGGTCAGCTCAGCAGAAGACCATTAACCCTAATTTTTTAGATCGTCAGCTCTGCAGCAGGACCTCACCCATAATCTTTTGGATGGTCAGCTCAGCAGAAGGCCCTCACCCCTAATGTTTTAGATGGTCAGTTCGGCAGCAGGCCCTCACCCCTAATGTTTTAGAGGGTCACTAGCAGGCCCTTGCCCATAATGTTTTAGATGGTCAGATCAGCAGCAGGCCCTCGCCCTTAATGTTTTTGAGGGTCACCAGCAGGCCCTCGCCCATAATGTTTTTGAAGGTAACCAGCAGGCCCTCACCCCTAATGTTTTAGAGGGTCACCAGCAGGCCCACACCCATAATGTTTTAGAGGGTCACCAGCAGGCCCCTGTCCATAATGTTTTTGAGGGTAACCAGCAGGCTCTCAACCATAATGTTTTTGAGGGTCACTAGCAGGCCCTTGCCCATAATGTTTTTGAGGGTCACCAGCAGGCCCTTGTTCATAATTTTTTACAGGGTCATCAGCAGGCCCTCGCCCCTAATGTGTTAGAGGGTCAGCTCAGCAGAAGACCATTAACCCTAATTTTTTAGATCGTCAGCTCTGCAGCAGGACCTCACCCATAATCTTTTGGATGGTCAGCTCAGCAGAAGGCCCTCACCCCTAATGTTTTAGATGGTCAGTTCGGCAGCAGGCCCTCACCCCTAATGTTTTAGAGGGTCAGTTCAGCAGCAGACCCTCACCCCTAATTTTTTAGATGTTCAGCTCTGCAGCAGGCCCTCCCCCATAATGTTTTAGACGGTCAGTTTGGCAGCAGGCCCTCGCCCATGTTTTAGATGGTCAGCTCAGCAGCAGGCCCTCGCCCATGTTTTAGCTGGTCAGCTCAGCAGCAGGCCCTCACCCTTAATGTTTTAGATGATCAGATCAGCAGCAGGCCCTCGCCCCTAATATTTTAGAGGGTTACCAGCAGGCCATAAATCATAATTTCAATGGTGTGTATGATGCCCTCCTTTATGTGTAATAAAGGGTGTATTGCAGTGCCGATTCCTTGTAATTTTTGGCAGCCCTTTCCCTTAGTGCATAGGCTTTATGAGTGTAGAGGTCCCACTACCTGAACAATTGTACCACAATGTGAATGAGGCCCTCCTTTATGTGATATACAGTTTGTATCGGAGTGCCTCTTTCTTGTAATATTTGCAAGCACTTGCACTTTATATACAAGTAAATATACAGGAAAGAATGTTTCCTAACAATTTTTCCTCTTAAAGTGATTTAATCTTCGGTTTTGTGCGTATTATTGTCAGTCTGTAAAAGTGGCGTACTACTCGGGCAACATCGTTCCCTGCAGCAACATCAGAGTCCAAGATGCATCCAGACATCCTCCCCATGCTGTTCCTGAACCATTTCAATGGTGTTTCCATCAATTTTTACTTTTTATTGTGAACCAGACACCCTTCCTTCTTTAGAGCAGCGGGTGCCTGGTTTAATGCTCGGGTTCTCCCATTGACTTCCATTCCCAGGTGTTCTACTCAAGCACCCGAGCACCCTAGCATTTTGGTGCTCGACCAACACTAAAAGGCAACACACAAAAAAAACTAAATACAAAAGGGAAAAAAAACACTTATCTACAATGAAGCTTTGGTAGCACCAGGAACTTACCCGGGAACCAAACACAAGCTAACCACAAGTCCAACAGAAGCTATAAACCGCACAGCATAGTGGGAGAAACAACAATAAATAGAGAAGGTAAAATGACCAAAATAGCCACACCTGGGGAAAGAAGTTGTGGCAAGCACCAGAAACAACACAGACATCATTTGATCCAAAAGGAAAACATGTCAGATTAAACTATGTGTTGCCAGTCTCACAGATCTCCTGCCACTTGTCGCGGGAAAGTTTGTATGTCTCGGTACGTCCGTGACCTCTGGGCACCCAGGAACGACCTTATCCGGGTGAGACCTGTGAAAAGCTTTTAGCCAAACCACTGGCATTCATGTCAGATGCCGGTACCCACATCCTTTCCTCTGATCCATAACGCTTCCAGTGAACAAGATACTGAAGATACTGAGATGGCCCGAACTATTCGCCGGCGAACAGTTCCCGTCGAACATAGCTTGTTCGCGTTCGCCTCGGCGGGCGAACATATGCGATGTTCGGTCCGCCCCCTATACATCATCATTGAGCAAACTTTGACCCTGTACCTCACAGTCAGCAGACACATTCCAGCCAATCAGCAGCATACCCTCCCTCCCAGACCCTCCCACCTCCTGCACAGCATCCATTTTAGATTCATTCTGAAGCTGCAGTCTTAGTGAGAGGAGGGAGAGTGTAGTTGCTGCTGATTTAATAGGGAAATTGATAGCTAGGCTAGTGAATTCAGTGTCCACTCCAGTCCTGAAAGACTCATCTGATCTCTGCTGTAAGGACAGCGTCCTGACAGCACCCCAAAAAGCCCTTTTTAGGACTGCTACATTAGTCTGCTTTTTTTTTTTTTTTCTCCATATATATTGCAGTTGCCTGGCCTGCCCGTGTGTGAGGAGCTGCAGGCCCACAGACTACATAGTGCCCACTGCCAGTGCCCACCACTCACACCGTGTGGCACAGGACTTTGCATCAAACAAAGGCATTTAATTTTTACCCTTTAATCTAAGGTTAGTTGCCTGCCAGTTTGTGTCAGACCAACTTCCACAGACTGTAGTGTGCCCACTGCCAGTGCCCACCACCACTCATACCGGGTGGCACAGGCATTTAATTTTTACACTTTAGTCTAATTTCAGTTGCTTGCCTGCTGCCAGTGTGTGTCAGGCCGACTTCCACAGACTGTAGTGTGCCCACTGCCAGTGCCCACCACCACTCATACCGTGTGGCACAAGCATTTAATTTTTACACTTTAGTCTAATTTCAGTTGCTTGCCTGCTGCCAGTGTGTGTCAGGCCCACTTCCACAGACTGTAGTGTGCCCACTGCCAGTGCCCACCACCACTCATACCGTGTGGCACAGGCATTTAATTTTTACACTTTAGTCAAATTTCAGTTGCTTGCCTGCTGCCAGTGTGTGTCAGGCTGACTTCCACAGACTGTAGTGTGCCCACTGCCAGTGCCCACCACCACTCATACCGTGTGGCACAGGCATTTAATTTTTACACTTTAGTCTAATTTCAGTTGCTTGCCTGCTGCCAGTGTGTGTCAGGCCGACTTCCACAGACTATAGTGTGCCCACTGCCAGTGCCCACCACCACTCATACCGGGTGGCACAGTAGCTTGCCGATAAATAAGGCATTTAATTTTTACACTTTAGTCTAATTTCAGTTGCTTGCCTGCTGCCAGTGTGTGTCAGGCCGACTTCCACAGACTGTAGTGTGCCCACTGCCAGTGCCCACCACTCATACCGGGTGGCACAGTAGCTTGCCAATAAATAAGGAATTTAATTTTTACACTTTAGTCTAATTTCAGTTGCTTGCCTGCTGCCAGTGTGTGTCAGGCTGACTTCCACAGACTGTAGTGTGCCCACTGCCAGTGCCCACCACCACTCATACCGTGTGGCACAGGCATTTAATTTTTACACTTTAGTCTAATTTCAGTTGCTTGCCTGCTGCCAGTGTGTGTCAGGCCGACTTCCACAGACTGTAGTGTGCCCACTGCCAGTGCCCACCACCACTCATACCGGGTGGCACAGTAGCTTGCCGATAAATAAGGCATTTAATTTTTACACTTTAGTCTAATTTCAGTTGCTTGCCTAATGCCAGTGTGTGTCAGGCCGACTTCCACAGACTGTAGTGTGCCCACTGCCAGTGTCCACCACTCATACCGGGTGGCACAGTAGCTTGCCGATAAATAAGTCATTTAATTTTCACACTTTAGTCTAATTTCAGTTGCTTGCCTGCTGCCAGTGTGTGTCAGGCCGACTTCCACTGACGGTAGTGTGCCCACTGCCAGTGCCCACCACTCATACCGGGTGGCACAGTACCTAGCACGCGTAGTACCACTTATCTAAAAAAAATGACAGGCAGAGGCAGACCACCCCGCAGGGTGGCCACGTACCCTGAACCTGAAAAATTCTGAGGACATAGTTGACTGGCTTAGACAGGACACCCAATCTTCAACAGCTTCCGCTAAGAACCTTGACGCACCATCCTCCTCCAGCTCAGCTTCGGTCACCTGCTCTCAAGTTACCACGGTCCCGCCCGCCGCTGCCACCACCACCACAGTCACCACAACCGCTTCACTCGATCAGTCAGAGGAGTTATTTACACATCAGTTGTATGCAATTAGTGATGCGCAACCATTATTGCTAGATGATGTAGATTACAGGGATATGTCTCAGTCAGGCAGGATTACACACATGGACGTACAATGTGATGATGATGATGATGATGTTGTACCCGCTGCTGCTTCCTTTGCTGAGGTGTCAGATACAAGTGAAGCGGTTGATGATGATGATGATGTGTCCACGGATGCCACGTGGGTGCCTGCTCGAAGAGAAGAAGTGGGGGAAAGTTCAGAAGGGGAGACAGAGAGAAGGAGGAGACGAGTTGGAAGCAGGGGGATTTCGTCGCAAGGAGTTAGTGGCATAGTCAGACAGCATGTATCGGCACCCGGGGTCAGCCAGACAGCACGCCAGTCAACGCATGCTGTTGCCACCACCAGAATGCCGTCATTGCAAAGCTCAGCAGTGTGGCATTTTTTGTGTGTGTCTGCCTCTGATAACAGCAATGCCATTTGCAACCTGTGCCAAAAGAAACTGAGTTGTGGGAAGTCCAACACCCACCTTGGTACAACTGCTTTGCGAAGGCACATGATCTCACATCACAAACGCCTATGGGATCAACACATGCGTACAAGCAGCACACAAACTCAAAGCCACCATGCTCCTCCTGGTCCAGCATCTTCAGCCACGTCAACCACTGCTGTCCTCCCTGCCCCCTCTCAACCACCCGCCACTCCGCCTCTCACCTTCAGCAGTTCCTGCTCATCTGCTCACAGTCAGGTGTCTGTTAAGGAAATGTTTGAGCGTAAGAAGCCAATGTCACAGAGTCACCCCCTTGCCTGGCGTCTGACAGCTGGATTGACGGAACTCTTAGCCCGCCAGCTTTTACCATACCAGCTGGTGGAGTCTGAGGCCTTCAAAAAATGTGTCGCTATTGGGACACCACAGTGGAAGGTACCCGGACGAATTTTTTTTTCAAAAAAGGCAATCCCTGATATGGGACGTAACAGGGATTAAACTGATAGGAATAGTACTAGTTAAGACACCACTCGGGTGTGACAGTAAATTGCACGGTGCAGACGCAGTGACCGTGGATTAAAACAAAAAGGAGGGAGCCAGCGTTTTTTTAACCATCTCCCCGTTCGAAAAATCAATTCAATAGATGGACCCCAGATTGGGTAACGTAACAGGGATTAAACTGATGAGAATAGTACTACAGAAAATACCACTCATATCGGGTGTGACAGTAAATTGCACGGCGCAGACGCAGTGACCGTGGATAAAAACAAAGGGGAGGGAGCCAGCGTTTTTTTAACCATCTCCCCGTTCGAAAAATCAATTCAATTCACCTTTCGGGGACCCTTGGTGTTGTACGTGGCTGGGTAGAGGAAGAAACCTTCAATGACATCACCAGGACATGGCTAGCTTGGTATCCAACCTTGTGCAAATGGGGAGTTTGCGGTTGTGCAAATGGACTGTTTGCGGTGCATTAAAAGGGGAGTTTGGTCTGTGAATGTCTGTAAAGTGGGCGTAACCCTTACACTACCTGATCAATACAACATCATACCTGATCGTATACACACACTGGATGTTTTAAAGAATGTTATTCCAAACAATTTAGGAATGTTACGTGATTTATGCCCTTTATGGATTAAAACCCGACTCTGCATCCACTACGTAATTTTCCATGGGAGTTTTGCCATGGATCCCCCTCCGGCATGCCACAGTCCAGGTATTAGTCCCCTTGAAACAACTTTTCCATCACTATTGTGGCCAGAAAGAGTCCCTTTGGTTTTTAAAATTCGCCTGTCTATTGAAGTCTATGGCGGTTCGCCCTGTTCGCCCGTTCGTGAACATTTGCGGAAGTTCGCCGTTCGCGAACTGAAAATTTTATGTTCGCGACATCACTACTGAAGAGATCTACGGAGAACTCAAGACTCAATAATCTCGGCGATCGGGAATTCAAAACTGCCGTCCACCATGACAAAGGCGTATGGCAAGGGTTCGACTCCAAAGGTTCAACATATCTCTTCAACAAAGTTTTGTGAAACACATTATGAATTTTCAGAGCCTGAGGAAGTTTAAGACAAATAGCTACAGGATTAATAATGGCATTGATCTTATATGGACTAATAAATCTTGGACTCAACCTCCAAGAAGGAACCTTCAACTTAATATTTCTTGTGGACAGCCACACAAAATCAGCCACACTTAGGTCCGGACCATTCGTACGTTTCCTGTCAGCCACACATTTATACTTGTTGCCCATATTCATCAAGTTATTTAGAATTTTCCGCCATTTAGAAGACAATGATGAAAAAAAACGTTCCTCCTCAGAGATACCGGAAGTATCTGAACCAGAGAATGTGCCAAATTTCGGGTGAAACCCCAAAAAACGACGACTTACCAGGGATCCAGGGAGTTATTCTCATTGCCTGATTGGACTCGGGAAGGAATATTTTTCCCCTTAAGTGGGGAAAATTCCCTTCTACCTTACAGGTTTTTTTTGCCCTCCTTTTGATCAACTTGCATGATAACAGGCCGACCTGGATGGACAAATGTCTTTTTTCGGCCTTATATACTATGTTACTATGTTACCAAATTCTGCCAAAGACAAAAATGAGGACCATTCCTCCTAGTTCTTAAGTAAGTCTCCAGACTCTGATTAGTGTGCTCTATCTGTCCATTTGTCTGAGGTCTAAAAGCAGAAGAAAAAGACAGTTGTACCCCCAGCCGAGTTCAGAATGCCTTCCAGAATCTGGACACAAACTGAGTCCCCTGATGCAAGACTACGACAGAGAGAATGCCATGAAGTTTCACAATGTTTTCAACAAACTATTGCGAAAGTGTTTTAGCATTAGGTAGGCAAGGCGATGCTATAAAGTGCACCATTTTACTAAAACGATCAACTACCACCAGAATAACTGTCTTTCCAGACGAATAAGACAGATCAGTAATAAAATCCATAGACAAGTGAGTCCATGGTCTCGACGGGATGGGCAACAGAGATATCCAGAAGGTCGAGTATGTGTCACCTTAGCACATGCACAGATACTACAAGCCGACACGTACTAAGGTGACACATACTCGACCTTCTGGATCTCTCTGTTGCCCATCCCGTCCAGACCATGGACTCACTTGTCTATGGATTTTATTACTGATCTGTCTAATTCGTCTGGAAAGACAGTTATTCTGGTGGTAGTTGATCGTTTTAGTAAAATGGTGAACTTTATAGCATCGCTTGGCCTACCTGATGCTAAAACACTTGCGCAAGAGTTTGTTGAAAACATTGTGAAACTTCATGGCATTCCCTCTGTCGTAGTCTTGCATCAGGGGACTCAGTTTGTGTCCAGATTCTGGAAGGCATTCTGAACTCGGCTGGGGGTACAAACAAATATATAGCACTATATTCTATAGTGCTATATATAAGGGAGTTAGAATATTTGCATTATGCAAATATTACATTGCCGATTTTTCGCATAGGAGAAAAAAAATTAAATAAGGAAGAATATTCTAATTTACTACAAACTACAATATTGCAGGCTTCTCACATTGGCCCACAAGCAAGAAGCAGGTAGGTATACTAGGTAATGGGTTCAGATGAAAAAAAAAAAAAAAAAACAATATTAGTTTTTACAAATTTATATCACTATATTCAAAATATTCGCAAATTTTCAAAGTGCCGATATTTGCGATAAAAATTTGAAATCCGAATATTCGCATTCAACACTATGCATTACTAACCAACCATTTTTCCCACAAAGTTTTTAATTGTGCATTATATGGCTGAAGCCTGCCCTGCCTGAATAAATGTGAGGCCTGTTGGAACAATGAGAGGATTCAGTATAGTGTAGGGTCCCATCTAATGGAGGTCACCTTCCCATAGTATATAGCCACCAACCAATCATTTCCATTGATTGCTTTTAATTAGTTCAGTATATAAGTGGAGCATGCTCTCTCTGAATTCATTTGAGGCCTGTTGTCACAGGGAGAGGAGTCATTATAGAGTAGGGTGCAATCTGAAAAAGGTCACCTACCAGTTCCCGCGATAAAAGGACACAAATGTTTTTGATCCACATGTATTCGCTAAGTACCTTATATTCCTTTATATTGTGAATATAACATTAGTTCATATATTCAATGTTTGCAGAGTCCTGTTGCGCTGTGTTCTGTTTGGTGTTTTTAGACATAGTCATGTGACCCTACAGACATTTTTTTTTTACTAGATGTGCTGACTAACTTTGTGTTTTGTTTTTGCAGTACCCCACATTATAAATTGTATCATCCAACAGTCTATGAAAGCCTCACCACTACAAGAAAACATATATGTGACATGTAACACAACAAACTTACAAGGCTCAGCTTGTCTACACCATTGATTTCAGGCACTTGCATTTCATGTTAAGTGTTTTTTAAGGCATTTTATGCTTGATCTCGAACACCATAAAATGTTCAAACTTACCATGTAAAAAACCGCAAGTACAAGTTTGTGTAATAACCAACATCAAACTATTCAGGCCCAAACATCTGATTTAATTTTTCACTGGTCTTACTTTGACAATGCTTTTGATTTCCCAAAGCATGGTTGTTGAAAAGCCTCAATACAAAATGGCATATGAGGTGGAAAACGTGATAAAAGCTCTTTGTTGTTACATGCGAAACATATTAGGTACAACTGTTTCTACACGCTAATTGTTCTTACCTTACTACCTGAGGGCATGTTCATGTATTTTTCTAGATTTAGAGCAATTCCAAGGGGAACAATGTATAATTTAATATCCCTTGCTTCTCTTTTGCCTGTTTCTGTAACAATAGAAAATGTAATGAAGAGAATTTCTAGTGTGAAAATTGTAGAAATCAACAGTTATTAATTTTTTTCAATACAATTTTGTCATATTTTCTCATAAATATTTGGCTGCATCTATTTATATTACTAATATGGTACAATTGCTGTAGTACTTGTAGTAATCATATCTTATAACGTTGGCTTACATACACTATGCACAAAAAGGGATATTTAGGGTGAAATTTATGGAAAACATAAACAGTTCATGCTACAGTGATATTATATTATGAAAGTAAGGCATTTAAGGAGAAGCATGGAATGGTGATATCCTCATCTCAAACAATGCATTGAAACAAAAGCCAACAACAGTGGTGGGTATACCCCAACAAAAAATGTCAGTGTCTCAATAACTTGTCATGTGGTCTTGAACATCAATTACAGCTTGACAACGAGGTCTCATGCTGTTCACAAGTTGACTTTTTCTCTGCCCAGGCATGGCATCCAACTCTTCTTGAAGGACGGCCCTCAGTTCATTGAGGTTCTGGGGTACATAGTTACGAGCTTCTACATGGTGACTCAGCTGATCCCAAAGGTTTTCAATGGGATACAGGTCTGGACAAAGTGAAGGCCACACTATTTGAGGTACCCCAGTCTCCAGCAGCCACTCTCTAATGATGCGACCTCTATGAGCTGACACATTGTTGTCCATAAAGATGAAATAAATAAATTAACTTACTCTCCTGCTCCGCCACTGCTTTCCATGACTGGGGTGTCCTGCAGTGTCTGCTATGCTGTTCTCCTCTGGCTCGCGCTGAGCAGTCACCTGACTGCGTACAGCGTCAGATCATAGTGTGCGCTGCACGCAGTCATGACACAGCAGCATTAACCGGAGGAGACTAGGGAGGAAGAGTGAGTACAGCGCTCACATAGCTTAACTCCTCCTCCTCCTGCATACTAGTGAGCACTTCCATAATAGAAGAACTCACTAGTATGAATGGGCCCCCTCCAACGCTGGGCCCCTGTGCAGCTGAACCGGCTGCACAGGCGGTATGTCCACCCCTGGTACCTCCAATCTTGCTCGTGTTCAAACAGATATGAAAGCACTCAAAGATAGTTGTTCACTGGTCCCTGCCAATGATACGAGCACATTACCCCTTCAAATTCCAGCATACATAAAACACAATAAGGCCTTTTGCACACGACCGTATGGCTTTTTCTGTGTTTTGCGGTCCATTTTTCACTGATCCGCTGTTCCGTTTTTCGTTTCCGTTGTATTACCGTTTCCGTTTCATAGTTCCGCAAAAAATCTCTGTATGGTTTCCGTATGGATCAGTTTTTTGCGGATCGCAAACAGAAACATAAAATTTTTAATCATTAATGTAATGTACAGTAATGTGTTTTAAGAGTAAACACATGGACAAAGTGGGCATGGATCCGTAAAAAACGGAAGACATACGGTGTGTTCCGTATGCATTCTGAATTTTTTGTGGACCCATTGACTTGAATGGAGCCACGGATCGTTATTTGCGGGCAATAATAGGACAAGTTCTATCTTTCAGCGGAATGAATATACGGAAATTCAAAAACGGAATGCATACGGAGTATAATCAGTTTTTTTTGCGGAACCATTAAAAAGAATAGTTCCGCATACGGACCGCAAATGGAATCTGCATAAACGGAACGGAAATAAAAAGAAAAATGTTCGTGTGCAAGAGGCCTAATTCAGACATAAGCCTTTTTTGATCATATACAGAACAACTTGCATTAGAAAATTCTAATGACATTGAACAATCCAACATCACGATAGTTGACACATATTTTATCCTTGGGACATAAACTGGAAAATTCCAAAAGTTTATGTAAAGTGCAAAATTAATTAGGCATGGAGAGCGTCATACTGGGGTGCCTAGGACCCACCAGTAAAGCTCCTTCTTACATAGTGGGCGGCGGCAAAAAGATTCTCAAGATGATTGCTTATGGGGATCCCTGCAACAACTTTTAGAAGGCAAGTCCCCGGGGAAATAGAATACTGGCTGCTTGCCTCTGTACCTAAAAGTCATCTTACATCTTATACAATAATAACCTGGGTAGTTTGTTAAATAATCTACGCTGTATTTATATGGATATAGGCTGATTAAGAAGCTGTCCTGGCGGACTGGGGGAGGGGTGCACCTTTGCTGGGGCAGTCTTAGGGGATTCACCTGCTCCCCTGTGCGCCAGTTTGAGCCTGTGCATGGAGAACACTGTAGAAAACAATATGACCTCTTGACATGCAACAGCAACATTTCGAGGGGATGCCCCCTTTGTTAATGTAGTCTTCACACCTCTTGCTAGTAGTGATGAGCGGCAGTGGCACTATTCGAATTTGCGAAATTTTGCGAATATTTGGTAGAATATTCGTCATATATTCGCAAATTCACGGTTAATTTCTTGCGAAAATCAGCAATGTAATATGTGCGTAATGCAAGTGCAATACAGGCGTGGGTCACTATAGCTACATTTTTCAAGCTGCTAGAAGTTTACTGAGACTGGAGAAAATGGTTGGCATGGCAGAACATCACAATAGCTTTTTATGCAGATAAAGTGCTCTGATATATTGCGCAAATCGGCAATTAATGAAGCGCATATCTTTGCGCAATATGTGCAACTTCACATTTTAGCAGGTCTGACTACATATTAGTGATTGGTGAACTAAGTATTGTTGTGAACTTGTGACATCACAGCACTATGTATGTAGCATGTACTGTATGTATGGACAGCAGAACCTAACACCCTGCACAGCTACACTAAATCACAATCTAACCTACACTGACTATCTCCCACTAACTATCTGTATTATATATATATATATATATATATATATATATATATATATATATATATTGTAAGAGGGTGCAAGGTGTTGTTTTTGATAGCAGGTACGTGTCACCGAGGTTACTGGCCTCGGTGAGGTAAGAGCCGGGGTTTTTGGTCTGCAGCAGCTAGTGCTGCTCTGTTAAATAGCATGGCTGCAAAGCCGATCCGGGCCGGCTCTTACTGGGAGCAGCTAAAGAGTAGGGTGGGTGGCTGCTCCCCACGGTCCAGTCCATGTTTTGGGGCTGGGTATAAAACGCAGCCAGCAGCTGTGTCTGGGTGTGTGTGATTATCCTGGAGCCTGCAAACAGGGCTGAGGAATTCTCTGTCCTGGAGGAAGGAGCTCAGCAAGGTGGTGTTGCCCTGCGACCTGAAGGTGGAATCGCCTGCGGCTGAGCCGACTGCTAGGTGTGAACCCGCACCTAAACCACCCAAGGTGACTGGACCGTGTGTTGGCCTGTTTTTGGTTTTTCCACATGATTTCTGTTGTGTATGAACTGTCACCAAGAGACTGTTTTCATTTCTGGTGTGCAAGTGTGAATAAAACACTGTTTGATGCACAATCTGGACTCCTTGTTTTGCCTCTAAACTGCACCCGTACCGCTGTCTACCAGAGCGACTCCCCACAATATATATATATATATATATATATATATATAAGCTAACTAACTAACTAAATAACTAACTAACTAACTAACTAACTAACTATCTAATGTTATGTGACACAGTAAAGCACAGAGCACAGCAATGACACTGCTGTCTCTCTCAGAACTGTAATAAACTGTAGAAAATGGCTGTGGGGAGGTTTTTATATACTAAAGGGGCAGGCAACTTTCCTATTGGTTGCTAGGGATGTTGTTAAGCTCAGACGAAGACATTGCAGCCTTCTCATTGGCCCACAAGCGAAAAGGGAGGTTACTGATGAAAAAAAAATTAGAACATTCGAAGATACGAATATATATCTCTATATTCTAAATGTTTGCGAATCCTCGAATTTGCGATATTCGTGTTTAAAATTCGCAATTCGATTATTCGCGCCCAACACTACTTGCTAGGAGTCTCAACCAGAATCAGCTGACAAATTGGGCAGTAACACAGACAATTCATAGGTACTATGCATTTCCTGCAAAGCTGCTATGAAAAAGAGACCATCATGTTTGCTTCTACAATATTACCAACTTATTTTCCCCAGATGTCTCCAGTTAATATCTGTCACACCTTTCCACAGAATGTAATATTTAATATATAATGGAACTAGAGATTAGCAAATCAATTCTAAATTAATTGGATACATTATGAATTTCTAAAAAAAATTGTCCTACAAAAAAATCAGAAGTTGTTGCCATTCATTTCCGAAGAATCACATAGAAACGGCTCCCAGTAGAATTTTACTAATATTGGAGAGGACAATGAGACTGAGAGAGAAAGCAGATGGAGGATGACAAGACACTGAGAGGAAGTAGCTCAGAGGCTTAAAAGCAGCCTGATTAGCCACTCAAGAGGTAGTGGGCAGCCAGGTCGTTATGCTGAGATAGAATCGTCATCCTGTCTTCATCTTGCTACAGTAACTATTACAGGCACAGTCCACTACAATAGTGTGATAGGGACACAATAAACAGAACATAGGGAGGAAATAAGAAGATATACACGTAAGGGGGTATAATTTAGGGACTTTGATCAGAGAAAGCATGAGGGAGTGAAAAACTGGTCACCCAGTTGTGTGTTTAATACAATTGCTGGCAGCTAGTTGTACATTACAAAACCCTGCAAGAACAACTCATTTTTTTTTTTGCATATGAATAGAAAACTTATGTTTCTACAGTTCACAGGCTTATTATCAGCACATCAATAGCATACATTCTGCTCCAAAGGCTAAGCAATACTGCAATAATGCCATTTTTGTACCCATGATATTAAAACATTACATATTACTGCAAAATAATGCATCATATTTAGAGTTGACCGAACACCTGGAAGTTCGGTGTCGCCGGGTTCGGCCAAACTTCGCCGCAAAGTTCGAATTAGGGACCCGAACTTGACCCCAAACCCGAACCACATTGTCAATGGGGACCTGAACTTTGGGGCACTAAAATGGCTCTAATAAAGTAATGGAAAGTTCTAGAGGGCTGCAAAAGCAAGCAAAATGGGGGTAAGAGCTGGACAATTGCCCTGCAAACAAATGTGGATAGGGAAATGACATAAATAACATAAAATACAAAAAAATTAAAATAATACTCTTGAACTTTGGAGGAGGAGGTCCATATGGAGTAGGAGGTTAAGGAGGCAGTGGACGTGGCGGTGTAGGTGGAAGTTGTGGTGCGGGAGGTAGTTGCCAACAACACTGTTTTTTTTTTTTTAATTTGGGAAGACCCCAAAACATTGGGAAATATAGAAAAGAAAACAAAGAGAAAGTGCGCTGGAGTATAACAAAGGCTGGGTGAGGCTGGGATACATATCTATTCTGCACAAGATATGGACAATAGTGATGAGCGGCAGGGGCAATATTCGAATTCGCGATATTTCGCGAATATTTGGGCGAATATTCGCCATATATTCGAAAATTCGCAAATTCGTAATCTCCAGACATTATTTTCTTGTTTGCGAAAATTCGCATAAAAAAAAGTTCGCATAAAATTCGCATAAATTAGCATAAAAATTCGCATAAACTAGCATTTAAAAGATACCTTTTAAATACCTTTTTATGCTAATTTATGCAATTTTTTTAATGTGAATTTTCGCAAACAAGAAAATAATGACATTTTCTTGCTTGCGAAAATTTGCATATAAAAAATTCGCATAAAACGAATATTCGCAATTGCGAATATATTTTGCGATATTCTAAATATTCGCGAATTCTCGAAATGCTGATATTCGAGATTAAAATTCGCAATTCGAAAATTCGTGATCAACACTAATGGACAAGTCCTGTGGGATCCATGCCTGGTTCATTTTAATGAATGTGAGCTTGTCCACATTGGCTGTGGAGAGGCGGCTGCGCTTGTCAGTGATAACGCCCCCTGCCATGCTAAACACACGTTCAGACAATACATTGGCTGCAGGGCAGGCCAGCACCTCCAAGGTGTAAAGGGAAAGCTCAGGCTATGTGCCCAATTTACAGACCAAGAAGTTGAATGGGGCAGACCCATCAGTAAGTATGTGTAGGCGTGTGCACACATATTGCTCCACCATGTTGGTGAAATACCTCCTTCTGCTAAGCTGTTCCATATCAGCTGGTGGTGCTGGCTCTTGTGGAGTGATGACAAAGCTTTTCCACATTTCGGCCATGCTAACCCTGTATTCTGAGGTGCTGGCGGCGCCCCAGCTGCGTTGGCGACTTCTTCCTCCACCTCTGCCTTCGCCTTGTGCTTCCACTGAGGCCCCGGTGTCAGGTGGGTATGCCATTAGCAGCGCGTCTACCAGCATGCGCTGGTAGTCGCGCATCTTCCGATCACGCTCCAGTGAGGGAATTTAGGACGGCACTTTGTCCTGGTAACGAGGATCCAGCAGCGTGGCTACCAAGTAATCAGCACTGGTTAGAATGCGGTCGTTGTGCAGGCACTGCAGCATGTAGTCGCTCATGTGTGCCAGGCTGCCCAGAGGCAACAACAAGCTGTCCTCTGTGGGAGGTGTATCGTCTGTGTCCTCCGTATCCCCCCTGGCCTATGTTGGTGCAGGAACCCACCCTCGAGCCACTTGTTAATGACTGGCCTGATAACTGTGGAAATGATCCCTCTTCCTCCTGTGCCTCATCCTCTTCCATCATCTTCCGAAGCGTTTTTTCAAGGAGACATAGAAGTGGGATAGTAACGCTGATCACGGTGTTATCGGCACTGGCCATATTGGTGGAGTGCTTGAAACAGCGCAACAAGGCACACAGGTCTCACAATGAGGCCCACTCATTAGTGGTGAAGTGGTGCTGTTCCGCAGAGTGACTCACCCGTGCGTGTTGCAGCTGAAACTCCACTATCGCCTGCTGCTGCTCGCACAGTCTCTCCAGCATGTGCAAGGTGGAGTTCCACCATGTGGGCACGTCGCATATGAGGCGGTGAGCGGGAAGACCAAAGTTACGCTGCAGCGCAGACAGGCGACCAGCAGCAAGGTGAGAACGCCGAAAGCACTCACAGACAGCCCAAACTTTCTGCAGCAGCTCTTACATATAGGGGTAGTTTTTCAGGAATTTCTGCACCACCAAATTCAGCACATGCGCTAGGCAAGGGATGTGCATCAAACCGGCTAGGCCCAGAGCTGCTACGAGATTTTGCCCATTATCGCACACCACCAGGCAGGGCTTCAGGCTCAGTGGCACCAACAAACTTAAAAAATCTACCTCTGTGGCCTATAAGTCCTTATACGACAAGTGGCCACTTGCTACCCAATAGAAGACACAAAAAACTGAAAAGTAAGGGGGGTGAAAATCTAAAACATAACATTTAATTCATTAGTTAAAATGCGAAAAAGTTGACGCTCTTATAAGATTAATGATCAGCATAATATGTTCCATTCGGGCAACATCAAAGCTCAATCAAAGCAACAAAATCATTGCCATATCAAAAGGAGAGACAATTCAGGGTAGAAAGGATGCCAATCATAGCCAATGTCCCTGGGAAATCAAACATACCAACATAAGTTATGTTAATGTCATGTTTGGCCCTAGAACAACCCTGTGTGCCCAGACAGGAGAGGGACCCTTCACTGACTTGAAGATGAAGAGTCAAAAGATGCCCCCACAGGGGGATGTCTCGTGCATTGATGTCTTCTTGGAACATGTGACAAGAGATCTTGCCCCAATCGGGTGCACCCCCCAACGGTTTAACTGTGGCAAGGATGAGCGACAGGCACTTAAAAAACTTGAGAAAGATAAGACTGTCACGGTGAAGCCGTCGGACAAAGGTGGTAACATTGTCCTATTAGATACGTCAATGTACAAAGACGTGTCTATCCCTTTTATGTGATAAGGATGGGTATGAGATCCTTCCCTCTGACCCAACGGGACTCTATAAGAGTGAACTGGAGGCTCTCCTTAGACAGGCTAGAAATGAGAGGTTGATTACAAATGATGAATATAACTTTTTATTACCAGACCACCCTGTGATGGCAACTTTTTATTGCCTCCCGAAGGTGCACAAAGAGACTGTCCCCCTGAGGGGTCGACCGATCGTCTCAGGGGTTGGCAGTCTCACCCAGAATTGTGGTGTCTATGTCGACAGGGTCCTTTGCCCTTTTGTTGCGAGTCTCCCATCGTACTTGAGAGACACTGGGGATCTATTGACTAAACTGGAGGATATCAACATAGAACCCCACTGGCTGCTTGCCTCAATTGACGTTGAGGCACTCTATTCCTCGATCCCTTATGATCGGGGAGTGGAGGCGTGTACCTACTTTTTGAAAACGAGGGGTGTGCAGTGCCGGGCACATGACCAGTTCGTTTTGGATTTACTTCAGTTTGTGCTCACTCGCAACTGTTTCCTATTTGACGGTCGAGTCTACCACCAGCTCAGGGGCACTGCGATGGGGAGTTCCTGTGCCCCATCGTATGCAAATTTGCTCCTGGGCTGGTGGGAGGCAACAGTTGTGTTTGGTGAGGTCCAGGAGACCGAGGTGGAGCATGTGGCGCTTTGGTCCCGCTTCATAGACGATATCTTCGTCCTGTGGATCGGGACTGAAGACGCCTTCCACTCCTTTGTAACTAAGCTGAAACACAACAATAGCTGATCTCAGGGAGACCAGCTACAAAAAACACCGCAGAGCCTCACTTAAGAGTCTCAACACAGCAATCCGAAGTGCAAAGTTCCCTGGGAAACAGGAATATGCAAAATAAATGTGGAGCCCCAGTTATGGGTCTACAACACAATGAAAGCCAGATATCCTTCAAAGGAAGGAAAACCAAGCGAAGGGGTGTCTCCATTACAGAGATCACCAAATCCACCATATTAAGTGGCCCCTATGTCAAGATCATGCTTTTTTACAAGCTTTCAGGATGTGACAGGGAAAAACTAAGCTAGGTATCCATCCACAAACAGCTGTTTCGGGGTGTTGCCCCTCATCAGTGTGGAGTAGGATTCTGGCTAACCGGGAGCAATGCCTCGGAGACCACTCAAACACAACAATAGCTGATCTCAGGGAGACCAGCTACAAAAAACACCGCGGAGCCTCACTTAAGAGTCTCAACACAGCAATCCGAAGTGCAAAGTTCCCTGGGAAACAGGAATATGCAAAATAAATGTGGAGCCCCAGTTATGGGTCTACAACACAATGAAAGCCAGATATCCCTCAAAGGAAGGAAAACCAAGCGAAGGGGTGTCTCCATTACAGAGATCACCAAATCCACCATATTAAGTGGCCCCTATGTCAAGATCACGCTTTTTTACAAGCTTTCAGGATGTGACAGGGAAAAACTAAGCTAGGTATCCATCCACAGACAGCTGTTTCGGGGTGTTGCCCCTCATCAGTGTGGAGTAGGATTCTGGCTAACCGGGAGCAATGCCTCGGAGACCACTCAAACACAACAATAGCTGATCTCAGGGAGACCAGCTACAAAAAACACCGCAGAGCCTCACTTAAGAGTCTCAACACAGCAATCCGAACTGCAAAGTTCCCTGGGAAACAGGAATATGCAAAATAAATGTGGAGCCCCAGTTATGGGTCTACAACACAATGAAAGCCAGATATCCCTCAAAGGAAGGAAAACCAAGCGAAGGGGTGTCTCCATTACAGAGATCACCAAATCCACCATATTAAGTGGCCCCTATGTCAAGATCCCGCTTTTTTACAAGCTTTCAGGATGTGACAGGGAAAACCTAAGCTAGGTATCCATCCACAGACAGCTGTTTCCCCTTCGCTTGGTTTTCCTTCCTTTGAGGGATATCTGGCTTTCATTGTGTTGTAGACCCATAACTGTGGCTCCACATTTATTTTGCATATTCCTGTTTCCCAGGGAACTTTGCACTTCGGATTGCTGTGTTGAGACTCTTAAGTGAGGCTCCGCGGTGTTTTTTGTAGCTGGTCTCCCTGAGATCAGCTATTGTTGTGTTTGAGTGGTCTCCGAGGCATTGCTCCCGGTTAGCCAGAATCCTACTCCACACTGATGAGGGGCAACACCCCGAAACAGCTGTCTGTGGATGGATACCTAGCTTAGGTTTTCCCTGTCACATCCTGAAAGCTTGTAAAAAAGCGTGATCTTGACATAGGGGCCACTTAATATGGTGGATTTGGTGATCTCTGTAATGGAGACACCCCTTCGCTTGGTTTTCCTTCCTTTGAGGGATATCTGGCTTTCATTGTGTTGTAGACCCATAACTGGGGCTCCACATTTATTTTGTAACTAAGCTGAATGTGAACATCTTGAACCTGAGGTTCACCTCAGTTATAGTGAAGGATGATTTGCCCTTCCTAGATGTCACGATCAAGAAAGGAAGGAGTGGGAGTTTGGAGACCTCCATCTTCCGCAAAACAACAGCTACGAACTCGCTGTTACGATGGGAGAGTTGTCACCCCAGGTCCCTCAAGCGTGGGATTCCGGTCAGACAGTACCTTAGAATTCGCCGGAACTGTTCCGAACCGGAAGAATTCAAAAGACAGGCGAACACTCTGAGGCAACGCTTTCGGGAGAGGGGATACCCTGATTCAGTTTTGCGGAGGGCCTACCAAAGAGCACTTAATACCTCAAGGACAGTTTTACTGCACCCCACTCCTCGTAAGAAAGAGAAAAGTGGTATGATCACGCGACTGATTGGGTCTTTTGACTCGTCAGCGAGTGAGGTCCGCGAGATTATTGGACGCCACTGGGGAACCCTTTTGATTGATCCCGATCTGAGAGACACCCTTTAGAACAGGTGGCCCTACCAAAAAGAGGGGGAGATTGGGATAGGCTGACACTCCAGAGGGAGTGTTGGTGGATCTTCAAGTTGGACACCTCAAGCCCAAAGGGCCATAATGAACAATTGCACTTTGGATGCTTCCTTTAGTCCACTTGGATGTCCGCATGATTGTCCGTTTTTTACTATTATATACATGGTATGCATTTCCACTCTGTACCTAGGGTTATCTCCCTATATACGTTCCTTATGCTTGTCCCTCATAATCTCTCCATATACGTTCTCTATGCTTGCCCCTCATAGACGGTAGATATTATAAGGATTGCATATGATTTACCTTTATTCTGAGAATAATTGATAAACATCCTCTGACGGAATCATTCCCCGGCAAGAGTACACCTGTGGTTCGTTATCTGTTTAAATTTCCTACCTTTACCTTACGATTAAGGGTTGAGCACATGTTCTATGTAGCTCCCTGTATTGGGCAATTGATTTAGAAATAAGTATCAATTGATTGTACGAGTCCAGTTTTACTTACTATCGAGGGGAGAACATAGCGGCCACTTCCGGGTCTGCCCTCACTAGTATGTGACTCATTAACGCTATTGCACATGCGCGTACCCACTTCCAACGTCGCGACGTGTAGCACGTGATGCGCACGCGATGACGTCACCCCGGTGGCGTGACACGCCGCGGGAGCTTTAAACAGCGGCTCTGCGATTATTATGATGAGCACAATCCTTCTAAACGGGCGCACGGGACATACCGGTCCCTGCAAGAGCTCCTCGATACCTTATTTGGACCATACGTCATATAGGTTATTTGTAAGTATTGGTATTGCGTTACTGTGGTATGCTTTATTCATTTAAAGGATCTAGTTTTATTGTTTGGTAATTCTTTATTCGTTTTGTTTTCTAGTGTGATAAAGGCGTTGAACTATCTGACTCCTTTGTCCGGTGGTGGCCTTATGCCCCCTGATGAGTCTTTGGGCCACTCAGCGTGCCTGACTTGAGATGAAACGCATCGGAGTTTGCACAAACAGGCTGGGAATACCGTGAGATGGAGTGACATACGTGAAAATGTCATTCGATAAGTACCACTATTTTCTTTAGATTAATCTAGGGAGGCCCATTTTATGTATAGGCTCCTGAACCATATGCAGGAGAAACGTGGCTGCTCCCTTGATAAGAATCTGTAACTTGTGTCAGGAGAGTTTTCTTGTCCCATCTAACTAGGGGCAGGGTGTCCAGGGACAGGATCCGGTAACGGTGCTGCCCCTTGAGGGACAGGACACTGTTAACAGGCTTAGGGACCGACAGGCCAAGTAGGGTTGTTCTAGGGCCAAACATGCCATTAACATAACTTATGTTGGTATGTTTGATTTCCCAGGGACATTGGCTATGATTGGCATCCTTTCTACCCTGAATTGTCTCTCCTTTTGATATGGCAATGATTTTGTTGCTTTGATTGAGCTTTGATGTTGCCCGAATGGAACATATTATGCTGATCATTAATCTTATAAGAGCGTCAACTTTTTCGCATTTTAACTAATGAATTAAATGTTATGTTTTAGATTTGCACCCCCCTTACTTTTCAGTTTTCAGTGGCACCAACCACTAATTTGTCTGTTGTTCCATGTCCGTCCACAGCTCTTGGCAGTGTGGGGTTTTTCCCCCAAACAGATGAGTTTAAAAACAGCCTGCTGTTGTTTCCCCCTGGCTGTGCTGAAGTTGTGATGAAGGTGTTACACTGAGTGGATAAGGAGGTGGTAGAGGAGGAAGCGGAGTAGAAGGAGGAGGCAACAGGAGGCAAAGAGAAATGCCCTGCAAACCTCGGTGGCGGAAGGACATGCTGCAAACTGTTATCCACCTCTGGCCCAGCCGCCACTGCATTTACCCAGTGTGCTGTTAGGGAGATAAAAGGTCCCTGCTCGTGCTTACTGGTCCACGTATCAGTGGTTATGTGACCTTGCCAGTGCACACCTGATTTTGTCCGCCACTTAGTTGTGCAGGGAAGGGATGGCTCGCCTGGAAAAGTAGTGGCAGACGGGAACTACGTACTGTCGGACAGCCACCGCCATAAGCTTTTTAAAAGTGTCCGTCTCCACCAGACGGAATGACGGCATTGCAAAGGCCAGAAATTTTGAAATGCTGGCATTCAGGTCCAGGGATCGCGGGTGAATAGGGCGGTATTTGCTCTTTCTCTCTAGTGTTTGGGAGATGGACAGCTAAACGCTTCCATTAAACATTGTGGAGATGCTTGGTGACAGTGAAGGACATGGTGGTGTTGCTGCCACATCCTCTGTTTTCTGGGTGGCAGGTGCCACTGTCACTCCAGAGGGGGAGGAAGAGGCCGAGACTGCAGCAGAAGAGGGAGAAGGAGGGGCCTGAGACCTTTCTAGGTTTTTGAGGTGTTTACTCCACTGCAGCTCGTACTTTGTATTTAGATGCCTGGTCATGCAGGTTGTGCTCAGGTTTAGAACGTTTATGCCTCGCTTCAGGCTCTGATTGCACAGAGTGCAAACCACATGTGTCTTGTCATCACATTATCTGAAGAACTGCCACGCCAGGAAAACCTTTGGAGCTGGTTCTGGTGTGCTCGGTCCCTGGATGTGGTGGGCAGTAGCAGGCGTACTGTCTCTGAGCGACCACAACCTCTTACTCCGAACTGCACACGTCATTCGCATGACCTTGATTCCATGTGGGGCCTAGGACCTCATCATCCTCCACATCATCTTCCACCCGCACACTGCAGAAAGGCACAACAGTTGGCACCTGTGTTTTGTCATCATCAGAGACGTGCTGCGGTGGTCCTCCCATGTCCACACCCTAAAACATAAGTGGTTGGGCATCGGTGAACTGAATCTTTTCCACTTATGGGGCAGGGCTATGTGGATGGCCCATGGAAACCCTGCCAGCAGAGTCATCAAAAAGCATAAGAGACTGCTGCATGACTTGGGGCTCAGACTGCTTGGCTGATTTGCAAGGGGGTGAGGTGAAAGACTGATGCCCATGGGCTGCAGGTGCCAACTCTGAGCTTTCAGCTGTGGACCGGGTGGGAGACAATGTGAAGGAACTGGAGGCACTGTCAGCCACCCAATCTACTATCGCCTGTACTTGTTCTGGCCTCACCATTCGTGAAGCGGCATTCGGGCCTACAAAATAGGTGTTTCATTTGGGCTTGTTGCTGGCACAGATTGACCATGTCCTCCCTGCAACAGGAGCTCCACCACCACCACCAGCACCCCGACCAGGGCCACGTCCCTTATTTGACGCTATTCTCATTCTTTGCATTCACCCACCAAACTAACAGACAGATTTACAAAATGTATTTCCCAATCAGGTATGCAGTGCAGGGGTAGTTTGAAATAAAAAAAGGGGTACAGATCACCCAACAATCTAAACACTGCCGAATTTACAGAATATATTTCCCAGTCAGGTATGCAGTGCAAGGGTAGTTTGAAATAAAAAAGGGTTATAGATCACCCAGCCAGCAATCTAAATGTTAGGCCAGCAGTTCATGCCGGCATCGCTGCCCCTAACCGCAATCATGGGTGCCGGAATCCTTTTTTTTCCTCCTGCCACCCTGCTGACAAACATGGGATACAACTGGCTTAGCTCTGCTACATACATTCCATGCCAGAGTTTCCTTCCTGCTGGAGACTTGCATTAGTACTGTAGCTAGCATGGGTGTGTCTCTCTGCATCTATGAGGAAACACATACATGCCCTCTGTCTCAGCAGCCTATAGCTGCATTGCAGCAGTTATTTAAAGGTACTTCCTACTAGAGGAAGTTGCCTGAGCAACCTCAGTATCTAGCTACTGTGCAAAGGTGTGTTATCTTGTCTGCTTTTCCGTGTACCGACTCCTGCTATTATACTCCTGGACTTTGCCTGATTGCCATCTGCCTCTGACCGCTAACTTTGTTTATGGACTTTGCCTGTTTTGCCGCCTTCCCCTGACCTCGGATCTTGTTTACGGATTTTGTTTGTTGCTGCCTGTCCTGACCCATTACCTCCAGGCCTTGCAAGTCCCCTCAGTGCTTGCACCGAGTATTCTGACCCCCTGGTCAGCTGCCACTGACTTGGGGACTACTCTGGAGTGGCACCTGCCAGCTAACCTACGGCCCAAGCCTATCCCCACCACCAGGGGCTCTAGTGAACAGGTAACTGCTTAGTTACTCCCCTCCGGAGTATACCCAGTCAGTGGCGCAGTGGGTTCACACCCACTTGCATAACACTAAACTCTGCTAAATTTACAGAATATATTTCCCAGTCAGGTATGCATTGCAGGGGTAATTTGAAAGAAAAAAGGGGTACAGATCCCCCAACAATCAAAACAATGCCTAATTTACAGAATATATTTCCCTGTCAAGTATGCAGTGCAGCAGGAACACACCCTCCAAGCCACTTGTGAATGACTGGCCTGATAACCGTGGAATTGTCCACCCACAATGTAAGAGCTGGATTTACTGATTGTATTTCACTCTCATAAATGGAGTGCAGGCTGTAAAGGTACTTTATGGCAAAAAAAAAAGGGATTTTTTTCACCCACAATGTCCTAGTTGTATTTACTGATTATATTTCACTCTCAGAAATGCAGTGCAGGCCACAAATGTACTTTATGGCAAAAAAAAATAAATTATTTGCCCCCCCAGAATCTAACAAATGGAGTTACTGATAAAGATGCCCCGAACTATTTGCTGGCGAACAGTTCCAGGCGAACATCGTGCATGTTCACGTTCGCCACGGCGGGCGAACATACGCGATGTTCCATTCGCCCCCTATACTTTATCATTGAGCAAACTTTGACCCTGTACCTCACAGTCAGCAGACACATTCCAGCCAATCAGCATACCCTCCCTCCCAGACCCTCCCACCTCCTATCAAAAAGCAAGGACAGCATCCATCTTAAATTCATTCTGAAGCTGCAGTGTTAGTTAGAGCAGAGAGAGTGCTGCTGCTGCTGCTGAGTTAATAGGGAAAGAGTTATCTAGGCCAGTGTTCTGTGTCCACTCCAGTCCTCAAAGACTCATCGGCCTCTTTCACACGAGCATGTCTGGATTAGGCCCCATTCACACGTCCGTAGTGTGTTGCGGATCCGCAACACACCATGCCGGCAATCCCCATAGAGATGCCTATTGTTGTCCGCAGGCTGCGGACAAGAATAGGACATGCTCTGTTTTTCGCGGAGCCAGATGTTTCGGGGCCAAAACCTGGAAGTTCCGCAAATACAGAAGCGGAGAGCACATAGTGTGCACTCACTGTGCACAGTGATTTTTACGCAACACACAAGTGATGCGTGAAAAAAAACGCTCATGTACACAGACCCATTGAAATGAATGGGTAAGGATTCAGTGCGGATGCTATGCGTTCACGTCACGCATTGCACCCGCATGGAAAACTCGCTCGTGTAAAAGGGGCCATCTGCTGTAAGGACAGCGTCCTGACAGCACCCCAAAAAGCCCTTTTTAGGGCTGGTACATCAGTCTGATTTTAGTTTTTTTTTTGTATATATATATTGCAGTTGCTTGCCTGTGTGTGAGAGGCCGCAGGCCCATAGACTGTACTGTGTGCACACCACTCATATAGGGTGGCACAGTACCTTGCAGATAAAAAAGTCATTTAATTTTTACCCTTTAATATAATTGCAGATGCCTGCCAGTGTGTGTCAGGCCCACAAACTGTACTGTGCCCACTGCCCACCACTCATATACGGTGTCACCGTACAATGCACGGCGCACGCAGTGACCTAAAATTCTAACGAAGCGGACCGAGCATGGGTCTCTTTCCATTTCCTGGTTCCAAAAATCTATTCACTACACCGGCGCTGGCCCTGATAAGGGACAAAACAGAGATTAAACTGATAGGAATAGTACTTAGTTAACACTAGTTGCATTGGTGGTAAATTCCATTGCAAGTGCCCAAAATTAGAAGGAAGTGGACAGAGCAAGCTTTTTTCTCTATCTCCCCATGTAAGGATTCAATTCAATACACGTCTTCTGATAGGGGACTTAACAAAGATAAAAATGGTAAGAATAGTAGTTCACACTATTTGTATTGGTGGCACAGTAGGGGACATAACAGGGATTAAACTGATAGGAATAGTACTACTTAACACACCACTCATATAGGGTGGCAAAGTACATTGCACGGCGCACTCGCAGTGCCCCAAATTGGAAGGAAGAGGACCGACCAACCATCTTTTTCCATCTCCCGGTTCCTAAAATCTATTCCATACACCGGCCCCTGATAGAGGACAAAACAGAGATTAAACTGGTAAGAACAGATTTTTTTAATTTAAAAAAAAGAGGACAGCCTGTGCGTAGCTGGGTATTTTTTGGCCGCATTACTGAATGCTCATGCACAATGGCTATAGGCTCATGCTCATGCTTTTGCGAAGGTGACAAACCTGGTCAGTCAAACCCAAAGCAACATCATCAACCTCATCCCATATGTGTTTTTTCTGGAGCATGCCCTGCGAAGACTGATCAGGCCGTAGATGAGCATGAAGAGTAAGAGTTGTGGTCACCATCACCACCAGAAGTAGCCTTGTCGTCGTCGATTGCTGGACCTGCGGCAACGCAGAGAGAGGAGTCTGAAGAAGAGGAGTCAGAGGAGGAAGGTGGCTTTGAGGAGGTGGAAGACCAACCTTAGCAGGCATCCCAGGGGGCTTGTTGTCTCCTTTCGAGGACCATTGGTGTTGTACGTGGCTGGGTGGAGGAAGAGACCTTTAATGACGTCAGTGAGGACAAGAAATGGGACATGGCTAGCTTGGTATCCAACCTTGTGCAAATAGGGAGTTTGCGGTTGTGCAAATAGACTGTTTGCGGTTGTTTGCGTGCATTAAACAGGGAGTTTGGTGTGTCAGAGTTTGGTCTGTCACTGTGAAGCGGGCGTAACCCTTAAACTACCTGAAGGATACAACATCATACCTGATCGTATACACACACTGGATGTTTTAAAGCACGTATCTCCAAACAATTTAGGAATGTTAGGTGATTTATGCCCTTTATGGATTGAAACCCGACTCTGCGTCAACTACGTAATTTTCCATGGGCGTTTTGCCATGGATCCCCCTCTGGCATGCCACAGTCCAGGTGTCAGTCCCCTTGAAACTATTTTTCCATCACTATTGTGGCCAGAAAGAGTCCCTGTGGGTTTTAAAATTCGCCTGCCTATTATAGTCTATATGTAGTCTATGGCGGTTCGTACGGTTCGCCCGTTCGCGAACATTTGCGAACGTAAAATTTTATGTTCGCAACATCTCTATTTACTGAATTGATTACACTGTCACATATGCAGCACAGGGGTACTTTACTGAAAAAATTTGAATATGTCACCCCCTGGATCCCTGAACTCAAAGATTTATTACCTATATTATTTTCCCTTCCCCTGGCACATATGCAGTGCAGGTGCTCTTTAAAAATGTGTATATGTCGCCCACTGAACTACATGAACAAGATTAAATTATTGTCCCAGGCACATATGCAGGGGCAAGTGCACTGCATTTGCATAAAATGGCCGCCGACGCCCACCTAACTAACAGACGGATTAAAACTTATTTTATTGTGTCAGTGGGCTCAGGGTAGTGTATATGTTGCATTGCACCCACAAAAAAAAAATCGCTGTATACGCCAGACTTAACACCAAGCTCTGATATCAGATTCTTTCCTAATCTCCCCCTCACAGCAGCAGCATCCTATCTCTACATAAGAGCTGACGTGACATGCGGCGCTACGTGACTCTAGCTTATATAGAGGCTGGGTCACATGCTGCACTGGCCAATCACAGCCATGCCATTAGTAGGCATGGCTGTGATGGCTTCTAAGGGCACACATCTTAAACTCTTGTTGATTGGCTGCCCTGCAGCCTTTCAACAGGCTTTATTAAACGGCTGAACACCGAACTCGAACCCAAATTTTTACTCTACAGTTTAGGTTCGCTCAATTAGTGTTGAGTCAACACTAATCATATCAAAGATATTTTACTGCAAAAATTACATTGTTATACCCATGTCAGTGAACTGATTGCTACATTATTATGCCTTGTAGTTAAAATACATTTTGAACTATTATAATCCCTTGAGCAGGATCCTAGGGATAATCAATCATGAAACACACACTGGTCAAATTGGCCAGAACAATTCCAACTAGTGATCCTCTCACTAGTATATTTAAATCTTAACTTGTTTTTCATATAAAATTATAAGTGTAAAGATGTGCCCAACATTGGCTTATTAATTAAAATTATGAGCTGGCTTCATATACAAAGGGCCAATAATTGGCACGTCTTTGCACTTATAACTGTGTGAGAAATCAAACAAGAAAAGAGATAATGGGATGTCAATGTTATAGATCACTGAAGAATACAACAAACCAATCAAAGTAGTGATCAATTAGTGCATTAAGAAATAACTTTTAATTCAATAATGTTGTCCAGAAGGCAGCCATTATCCAGATCAACTTCCTTTGAAGAGACTAAATGCTGCAATAACTTTTGGGATTTGGGGGTCTATTCAATTATATCCCTAATATAACTCTGTGGTGGAATAGCCTTAGCCACTAGATATAAGAGCAGCCCCACCACAGGGCACTCGTCCTTAAAATGGCCCCGCCTGGAACTTTTCCCTGTTTTATGGCCCTGGTATAGCCCTATCCTAATCCCAATCCCTACATGCACATTTCATATTCAAATAGAACAATCATCAGGGGAATTAATCAGGATTTTCAGACAAGAAAACTGAGGAAAGATTTTGGTGGGGATATAGATAATCCAAAAACAAACCACCATTAATCAACAACACACCTATTTGTCCATTCTAAAACTGTAAGGAAGAGGGAGAGAGGGAGCCTTAGATATAACTAAGGTGTGCTACCTATTGCCCGCGGCTGTTATCACGCCCCTATGAGAGAGGTTAGGGAGTTATATCTAAGGCTCCCTCTCCCCCTCTTCCTTACAGTTTTAGGATGGACAAATAGGTGTGTTATAACTGGTATTACCTTCCCATCCATATAGGGAACAGTTTATTATACTGTTGATTAATGGTGGTTTGTTTTTGGATTATCTATATTGCATGTATTACGGGTTTTAGGCAGCCAATAAAGATGCAGGTAAGTACTGCCCTCAGTGTAATGCCAGTAGGCATGTTGGCTGCTGGCATTACAGTGATTGACTGGTCAGAATGCGTCATCAGGTGCTATACAGGGAGTGCAGAATTATTAGGCAAGTTGTATTTTTGAGGATTCATTTTATTATTGAACAACAACCATGTTCTCAATGAACCCAAAAAAACTCATTAATATCAAAGCTGAATATTTTTGGAAGTAGTTTTTAGTTTGTTTTTAGTTTTAGCTATTTTAGGGGGATATCTGTGTGTGCAGGTGACTATTACTGTGCATAATTATTAGGCAACTTAACAAAAAACAAATATATACCCATTTCAATTCTATATTTTTACCAGTGAAACCAATATAACATCTCAACATTCACAAATATACATTTCTGACATTCAAAAACAAAACAAAAACAAATCAGTGACCAATATAGCCACCTTTCTTTGCAAGGACACTCAAAAGCCTGCCATCCATGGATTCTGTCAGTGTTTTGATCTGTTCACCATCAACATTGCGTGCAGCAGCAACCACAGCCTCCCAGACACTGTTCAGAGAGGTGTACTGTTTTCCCTCCTTGTAAATCTCACATTTGATGATGGACCACAAGTTCTCAATGGGGTTCAGATCAGGTGAACAAGGAGGCCATGTCATTAGATTTTCTTCTTTTATACCCTTTCTTGCCAGCCACGCTGTGGAGTACTTGGACGCGTGTGATGGAGCATTGTCCTGCATGAAAATCATGTTTTTCTTGAAGGATGCAGACTTCTTCCTGTACCACTGCTTGAAGAAGGTGTCTTCCAGAAACTGGCAGTAGGACTGGGAGTTGAGCTTGACGCCATCCTCAACCTGAAAAGGCCCCACAAGCTCATCTTTGATGATACCAGCCCAAACCAGTACTCCTCCTCCACCTTGCTGGTGTCTGAGTCGGACTGGAACTCTCTGCCCTTTACCAATACAGCCACGGGCCCATCCATCTGGCCCATCAAGACTCACTCTCATTTCATCAGTCCATGAAACCTTAGAAAAATCAGTCTTGAGATATTTCTTGGCCCAGTCTTGACGTTTCAGCTTGTGTGTCTTGTTCAGTGGTGGTCGTCTTTCAGCCTTTCTTACCTTGGCCATGTCTCTGAGTATTGCACACCTTGTGATTTTGGGCACTCCAGTGATGTTGCAGCTCTGAAATATGACCAAACTGGTGGCAAGTGGCATCTTGGCAGCTGCACGCTTGACTTTTCTCAGTTCATGGGCAGTTATTTTGCGCCTTGGTTTATCCACACGCTTCTTGCGACCCTGTTGACTATTTTGAATGAAACGCTTGATTGTTCGATGATTACGCTTCAGAAGCTTTGCGATTTTAAGAGTGCTGCATCCACCTGCAAGATCTCACTATTTTTGACTTTTCTGAGCCTGTCAAGTCCTTCTTTTGACCCATTTTGCCAAAGGAACGAAAGTTGCCTAATAATTATGCACACCTGATATAGGGTGTTGATGTCATTAGACCACACCCCTTCTCATTACAGAGATGCACATCACCTAATATGCTTAATTGGTAGTAGGCTTTCGAGCCTATACAGCTTGGAGTAAGACAACATGCATAAAGAGGTGTCACGGCTGTATGTGAGCAACAAGAGCATACACAGTGAGTTAGCTACTGACCGGACCCAAACTAGGGAACATAAAGGGTGACCTCTGTCAGACCCTAAAAGCTCTCCCTATGCTGCTAAGCCCATGTCCAGATCCAGATGGTGGATCGAGACATGCCCGTGTACCTAAGGCTGATGACCACTGTAACCCCTACAGTAGTGGAAGGGGCACGGCCACCGGTGCCCTGCTCAGTATATGGACGGAACCGGGGTCGCCTCGGATCCAGTCAGCAAAACAAACAGAAACACACAATGTCTGCACACTTAACTGAAGGAGCTGCAGCAGCAGTGAAAACAGATCCAAAGTCAGCAGACAATGTCCGAAGTACTTGCTTCAGCAGAACACAGGTCCAGAAAAGATATCACACCAGTGAAGATACTCAAGCGAGAGATACTGCTCAAATAAAGAAGTATAATCCGCACCGTACAAAGGCAGAGGGGTGATTTATAGGCAGAGCAATCAAACACAGGAGGGACAGCTGGGAGGAAGGAAACAGAAAGTAAAGACCTCATCACAGGGGCGGAGAAACAGAGCTGTGAGAACGTCTCAAAGCTCTAGTAGTTACATCATCACAGGGGTGGAGAAACAGAGCTGTGAGAACGTCTCAAAGCTCTGGTAGTGACAGTACCCCCTCTACGGGTGGACTCCGGACACCCAGGACCCACCTTCTCAGGATGAGCCCTATGAAAAGTCCTGATGAGGCGAGTGGCTTTAATGTCCGACACCGGAACCCACATTCTCTCCTCAGGACCATAACCCTTCCAATGAACGAGGTACTGAAGGGAACCGCGGACAATGCGAGAGTCCACAATTCTGGAAACCTCAAACTCCAGATTGCCATCAACCAAAATCGGAGGAGGAGGCAAAGAGGAGGGTACCGTGGGCTGGACATATGGTTTTAAGAGAGATCTGTGAAATACATTATGTATCTTCCAAACCCGTGGAAGATCAAGACGGAAGGCAACAGGATTGATGACTGACAAGATTTTATAAGGCCCAATAAACTTGGGACCCAATTTCCAGGAGGGAACCTTCAGTTTAATATTTCTTGTAGACAACCACACCAGATCACCCACATTCAGGTCCGGACCAGGCACACGTCTCTTATCAGCCACACGCCTATATTTCTCACTCATCTTTCTTAGATTAGTCTGAATCTTTTGCCAAATGGTAGACAAAGACGAGGAAAATCTCTCCTCCTCAGGCAAACCAGAAGGAGCCCCTCCCGAGAATGTCCCAAACTGCGGATGGAACCCATATGCACCAAAGAATGGTGACTTATCAGAAGATTCCTGACGACGGTTGTTCAGAGCAAACTCAGCAAGAGGGAGAAACGAACACCAATCCTCCTGGTTCTCTGCAACAAAACAGCGCAAATATGTCTCCAGATTCTGATTGACGCTGCTCAGTCTGACCATTCGACTGCGGGTGAAAAGCAGAAGAGAAGGACAGCCGAACCCCAGGCGAGAACAGAAAGCCTTCCAGAATCTGGACACAAACTGCGTGCCTCTATCGGAAACAATATCAGAGGGAATGCCATGCAATTTAACAATATGGTCGACAAAAGCTTGCGCCAACGTTTTAGCATTGGGCAATCCAGGGAAGGGTATGAAATGTGCCATCTTGCTAAAACGGTCCACCACCACCAGGATCACCGACTTCCCTGAGGAACGAGGAAGATCCGTGATAAAGTCCATGGACAGGTGTGTCCAAGGACGGGAAGGTATGGGTAAGGGGAGAAGGGGACCTGAAGGCCGTGAACGAGGGACCTTAGCGCGAGCGCACGTCTCACAAGCAGCCACAAAACCCTCCACCGACTTACGAAGAGCCGGCCACCAAAATCTCCGAGCAATGAGATCTACCGTGGCTCTACTCCCGGGTGACCAGCAAGAACAGTATCATGATGCTCCTTGAAGAGTTTGTGACGTAACTCAGGAGGCACAAACAACTTTCCAGAAGGACAACGGGCAGGTGCCTCAGTCTGGGCAGCCTGGACCTCGGCCTCCAAATCAGAATACAGAGCAGAAACAACTACCCCTCCGCCAAAATGGGACCCGGGTCCTCGGAGTTTCCTCCTCCCGGAAAACAGCGAGAGAGAGCATCAGCCTTCACATTTTTGATCCCAGGGCGGAATGTAACGACAAAATTGAATCTGGAGAAGAACAGAGACCATCTGGCCTGTCTCGGATTCATACGCTTGGCCGACTCCAAGTACGCCAGATTCTTATGGTCGGTAAAAACGGTGATAGGGTACCTGGCCCCTCCAACCAATGGCGCCATTCCTCGAAAGCCAACTTGATGGCCAACAATTCCCTATCTCCCACATCATAGTTTTTCTCTGCCGGTGAGAGTTTTTTAGAGAAAAGGCACAGGGTCGCCATTTGGAAGGAGACGGACCCTGGGACAAAACCGCACCCACACCCACCTCGGAAGCATCCACCTCAACAATAAAAGGTAAGGAAACATCGGGATGCACCAAGATGGGAGCAGACGCAAAACTCTCTTTAATCTTAGAAAAAGCTGCAAGCGCCTCCTCCGACCAAGAGGAAAAATCCGCCCCTTTTTGGTCATGTCAGTGAGGGGTTTGACAACAGAGGAATAATTCAAAATGAACTTTCTGTAATAGTTTGCAAAACCCAGAAAGCGCATCAATGCCTTCTGATTCTCAGGAAGCTCCCACTCAAGCACAGCACGGACCTTCTCCGGATCCATGCGAAAACCAGAAGCAGAGAGGAGAAAACCCAGAAATTGAATCTCCGATACCATAAACACACATTTCTCCAGCTTGGCGTACAATTTATTTTCTCGCAGAATCTGCAGAACCTGAAAAGATGATCCTGATGAGTCCGAACATCAGGGGAAAAATCAAAATATCATCAAGATACACCAATACAAATTTCCCCATTAAATGGTAGAAAATACTGTTAACAAAATGCTGAAAGACGGCCGGAGCATTCATCAAGCCAAAAGGCATAACGAGATTCTCGAAATGCCCCTCGGGGTATTAAAGGCTGTTTTCCATTCATCCCCTCTCTGACCCTGACCAGGTTGTACGCGCCTCTCAAATCCAATTTGGAAAAACCTTGGCCCCAACAATTTGGTTGAAGAGGTCTGGGATCAGAGGAAGGGGATAGGGATCGCGAATCGTGATACGGTTCAGCTCCCTAAAATCTAGGCAAGGTCTCAGAGAGCCATCTTTCTTTTAACAAAAAACCCGCGGCGACCGGTGATTTTGAGGGACGAATATGCCCCTTATCGAGACTCTCAGAGATATAGGTTCGCATTGCGATTCTCTCCGGTTGTGAGAGATTGTACAGGCGTGCTTTTGGCAGCTTGGCGCCGGGAATGAGGTTAATGGGACAGTCAAACTCCCGGTGAGGAGGTAGCTCCTGCACACCGCTCTCGGAAAACACGTCCGAGAAATCAGAGAGAAATGATGGCAAAGTTTTAGTAGATACCTCTGCAAAAGTCGCTGTGAGACAATTCTCTCTACAAAACTCACTCCACTCATTTATTTGCCTTCCTTGCCAATCAATAGTGGGGTTATGTTTAGTGAGCCAGGGTAACCCCAACACTAGAGGAGTAGGCAATCCGTTAAGGACAAAACAAGATATATCCTCCACATGAGTGTCACCTACAGCTAACCGGATATTGTGAACAATGCCCTTCAGGGATCTCTGTGAGAGTGGAGCAGAGTCAATGGCAAAAACAGGTATATCTTTTTCTAATGTGCAAACCCGAAAACCATGCCTGGCTACAAATTGAGTGTCAATAAGATTGACGGCCGCTCCACTATCAACAAAAATTTCACAAGAAATGACTTTGCTCTCTAGCGCCACCCTGGCAGAAAGGAGAAAACGAGAACTGCAGGTCAGAGGAAAAGCCCCAATTCCTACATCAACTTTGCCCAAGGTAGCAGATGAAGCAGAGTTTGATGATTTTCCTTTTGAGGATTTTCTCTTATTATCACTCTTAGTACAGTTCATGAATCTCCTAGAGGGACAAACATTTGCCAAATGACCAATGCCCCCACAACAAAAACACACCATTCTCTGAGGACTAAATCCTCCTTTATCAGGGCAAGTCGACCTAGCTGCATAGGCTCCTCCTCAGAGGGGACCGAGACAGGATGAGGCCCCTGCACACTGAATGAGTCCGCACCACTGCCCCTAGAGTGACAATGGCTGGACCGAGAGGTCTCGTTTCTTTCTTCTTAGACGCCTGTCAAGGCGCACCGCCAATGACATGGCAGACTCTAAAGATGTTGGTCTCTCATGGAAAGCAAACGCATCTTTCAATCTCTCTGAGAGACCATGACAGAACTGACTCCGGAGTGCAGCATCATTCCAACCTGAATCAGCTGCCCATCTCCGAAATTCAGAACAATAAAGCTCTGCAGACAGTTTGTTCTGGCATAAAAACGTAAGTTAGATTCAGCCAGAGCAACACGATCCGGGTCATCATATATCTGCCCCAGGGCCACAAAAATCTTTCTGTGGATCGAAGGGAGGGATCCCCGATGGCAGTGAAAAAGCCCAAGTCTGAGCATTACCCCTGAGCAAGGAGATGACAATCCTCACCCTCTGCTCCTCATTACCAGAGGAACGGGGACACAAGCAAAAATGGAGTTTGCATGCCTCTCTGAAGCGAACAAAATTCTCACTGCCCCCGGAGAACGTTTCCGGAAGTGAGACCTTTGGCTCGCAACAGACTCCATGGGCCGGAGCCGAGCCCAATGCTTGAAGCTGAATCATAGATTGACGGAGATCCGCTACCTCCAAAGAAAGACCCTGCATGCGGTCAACCAGGTCAGAAAGCGGATCCATGTCAAAAGGACGGTTTCGGCGGATTATAATGTCACGGCTGTATGTGAGCAACAAGAGCATACACAGTGAGTTAGCTACTGACCGGACCCAAACTAGGGAACATAAAGGGTGACCTCTGTCAGACCCTAAAAGCTCTCCCTATGCTGCTAAGCCCATGTCCAGATCCAGATGGTGGATCGAGACATGCCCGTGTACCTAAGGCTGATGACCACTGTAACCCCTACAGTAGTGGAAGGGGCACGGCCACCGGTGCCCTGCTCAGTATATGGACGGAACCGGGTCGCCTCGGATCCAGTCAGCAAAACAAACAGAAACACACAATGTCTGCACACTTAACTGAAGGAGCTGCAGCAGCAGTGAAAACAGATCCAAAGTCAGCAGACAATGTCCGAAGTACTTGCTTCAGCAGAACACAGGTCCAGAAAAGATATCGCACCAGTGAAGATACTCAAGCGAGAGATACTGCTCAAATAAAGAAGTATAATCCGCACCGTACAAAGGCAGAGGGGTGATTTATAGGCAGAGCAATCAAACACAGGAGGGACAGCTGGGAGGAAGGAAACAGAAAGTAAAGACCTCATCACAGGGGCGGAGAAACAGAGCTGTGAGAACGTCTCAAAGCTCTAGTAGTTACATCATCACAGGGGTGGAGAAACAGAGCTGTGAGAACGTCTCAAAGCTCTGGTAGTGACAAGAGGATGATGTGGTCAAAATACTCATTTGCCTAATAATTCTGCACTCCCTGTATAGCACTAAGGATGTCGCAAACTTAAAATTTTCCGTTCGCGAACGGGAAACGCGAACTTCCGCAAATGTTCTCGAACGGGTGAACCCCATTCGACTACAATTGGCAGGCGAATTTTAAAACCCACAAAGACTCTTTCTGGCCACAATAGTGATGAAAAAATTGTTTCAAGGGGACTGATACCTGGACTGTGGCATGCCAGAGGGGGATCCATGGCAAAACTCCCATGGAAAATTACGTAGTTGACGCAGAGTCGGGTTTTAATCCATAAAGGGCATAAATCACCTAAAATTCCTAAATTGTTTGGGTTACGCCCGCTTCACAGTGACAGACCAAACTCTGACACACCAAGCTCCCTGTTTAATGCACCACAAACAACCGCAAACAGTCTATTTGCACAACCGCAAACTCCCTATTTGCACAAGGTTGGATACCAAGCTAGCCATGTCCCATTTCTTGTCCTCACTGACGTCATTAAAGGTCTCTTCCTCCACCCAGCCACATACAACACCAACGGTCCCCGAAAAGTGACAACAAGCCCCCTGGGATGCCTGCTGTGGTTGGTCTTCCACCTCCTCAAAGCCACCTTCCTCCTCTGACTCCTCTTCTTCAGACTCTTCTCTCTGCGTTGCCGCAGGTCCAGCAATCGACGACGACAAGGCTGCTTCTGGTGGTGATGGTGACCACAACTCTTACTCTTCATGCTCATCTACGGCCTGATCAGCACTGCTCGCAGGGCACGCTCCAGGAAAAACACATATGGGATGAGGTTGAGGATGTTGCCTTGGGTTTGACTGACCAGGTTTGTCACCTTCGCAAAAGGACGCATGAGCCTATAGCCATTGTGCATGAGCATTCAGTAATGCGGCCAAAAAATACCCAGCTCTGCAGAGGCTGTCCTCTTTTTTTAAAATTAAAAAAATCTGTTCTTACCAGTTTAATCTCTGTTTTGTTCCCTATCAGGGGCCGGTGTATGGAATAGATTTTAGGAACCGGGAGATGGAAAAAGATGGTTGATCGGTCCTCTTCCTTCCAATTTGGGGCACTGCGAGTGCGCTGTGCAATGTAATTTGCCACCCTATATGAGTGGTGTGTTAAGTAGTACTATTCCTATCAGTTTAATCCCTGTTTGGTCCCCTATCAGGGGACGTGTATCGAATAGATTTTAGGAACCGGGAGATGGAAAAAGATGATTGGCCGGTCCTCTTTCTTCCAATTTGGGGCACTGCGCATGCGCCATGCAATGTTCTGTGCCCCCAATACAAATTGTGTGAACTAATATTCTTACAATTTTTATATTTGTTAAGTCCCCTATCAGGGGACGTGTATTGAATTGAATCCTTGCATGGGAAGATAGAGAAAAAAGTTTGCTCTGTCCACTTCCTTCTAATTTTGGGCACTTGCAATGGTATTTTCCACCAATGCAACTAGTGTTAACTAAGTACTATTCCTATCAGTTTATTCTCTGTTTTGTCCCATATCAGGGCCAGGGCCGGTGTAGCAATAGATTTTTGCAAAGGGAGATGGAAAAAGACCCATGCTCGGTGCGCTTTGTTAGAATTTCAGGTCACTGCGTGCGCCGTGCAATGTACGGTGTCACCCTATATGAGTCTGCAACTGCAATTATATTAAAGGGTAAAAATGAAATGACTTTTTTATCTGTAAGGTAGTGCCACCCTATATGAGTGGTGTGCACACAGTACAGTCTGTGGGCCTGCGGCCTCTCACACACGGGCAGGCAACTGCAATATAAATATATATATATATATATATATGTATATAGAAAAAAAATAAAAGCAGACTCATGTACTAGCCCAAAAAAGGGCTTTTTGGGGTGCTGTCAGGACGTTGTCCTTACAGCAGATGGCCCCTTTCACACGAGCGAGTTTTCTGCGCGGGTGCAATGCGTGACATGAATGCATAGCATCCCCACTGAATCCTGACCCATTCATTTCAATAGGTCTGTGTACATGAGCATTTTTTTTTTCACGCATCACTTGTGCGTTGCGTGAAAATCACAGCATGTTCTATATTCTGCGTTTTTCACGCAGCCATAGCCCCATAGAAGTGAATGGGTTTTTCACTGATGGTTGCTAGGAGATGTTGTTTGTAAACCTTCAGTTTTTTATCACACGCGTGAAAAACGCATCAAAATGCATTGCACCCGCGCGGAAAAAACTGAACAAATGAAAAAGCGAGAGCATGCCCTATTCTTGTCCGCAGCCTGCGGACAAGAATAGGCATCTTTATGGGGAGTGCCGACATGGTGATGTTGCTTTGATAGGAGGTGGGAGGGTCTGGGAGCGTCTGGGAGGGAGGGTATGTTGATTGGCTGGAATGTGTCTGCTGACTGTGAGGTACAGGGTTAAAGTTTGCTCAATGATAACGTATAGGGGGCGAATCGAACATCGCATATGTCCGCCCGCCGCGGCATACGCGAACATGCGATGTACGCTGGGAACTATTCACCAGCGAATAGTTCGGGACATCTCTATATAGTACCCAATGACGCATGTTCGGCCCAGACATAGACAAGGAGAGCAGAGCGTAGGAAGGGAAAGATAGTATAGGGAGCGATTTTCATAGTTTTGATTCAGAGAAAGCTTTTCCAAGACCCAAAAGTTCCTTTAAGGACTATGGTGTGTGTGTTTTAGAGCAGCAATCTATTTACCTGCTGCAGTCTAAGGGACAATGCTTCGGAAGGGACAGATAGTGCAGGGAGACACATTTGCTATTTTTATTACCAAAAGCTTTTCAAAGACCCCAAAGTCCTTTTAAGGACTACTGTGTGTGTTTAACAGGAGCAAGATATTTTTATTTTATACTTATTAGTGACATATTCTGTACATCATCAGCAGGCTGTGTCTTTAATAATCCGGGCCTAATAGAATGTCCATAATTGGTGGTATTCTGTAACCAATAGTGTAGAAAATCTGCAAACAGGGTCTGTATTACAAATTCCAATAATCTGGGCCACATCTAGTGTCTATAATCGGGGGTGTTCTGTAACCAATAGTATAGAACATCTGCAAACAGTGTCTGTATTACAAATTCCAATAATCTGGGCCTAATATCGTGTCCATATTCTGTGGGTTTCTGTGACATATACTGTCCTGCATCCGAAAACTGTGTCTTTAGCGGACAGTAAAACAATCTGCGTCACATCTAGTGAAAAAAACATTAATATGAAGAAGGCGAGCACTAAGGGATGGGGAAGTGCACGTGATGCTGATGGTGGCCCTGGGCGCAATGAATCTGTGCTTGCTGCCAGTGCACCAGAAAAATAAACATCAACCGTACCAAGCTTCATGTCCAACTGAGCTGGGCGGCGCAGGACAACACTGTCCGAGTCGGACCAGTATGAGCAGTTGGTCAGTTGGTTTGCCGAAGATGATGCTTCCAGCCGGTTAAGCACCACCCTCTCGTCCAGTCTCTGTAGCCAAGAGTCTGGTCAACCAAATTCTCACTCTTATGTACATCATTCGCTGACTGTGTCTTTAATAATCTGGGCCACATCTAGTGTCCATAATCTGTAGTGTTCTGAAACCAATAGTGTAGAACACCTGCAAGCAGAGTCTGTATTGCAAATTCCAATATTCTGGGCCTAATACAATGTCCATAATCTGTGGTGTTCTGTAACCAATAGTGTAGAATATCTGCAAAAAGTGTCTGTATTACAAATTCCAATAATCTGGCCATATCTAGTGCCCATAATCTGTATTGTTCTGTAACCAATAGTGTAGAACATCTGAAAACAGTGTTGTATTACAAATTTGAATAATCTGGGCCTAATATACTGTCCATATTCTGTGGGTTTCTGTGACATATACTGTCCTGCATCAGAAAACTGTGTCTTAAGCGGACAGTAAAACATTCTGAACCACATCTAGTGACAAAACCATTAATATGAAGAAGGCGAGCTCTAAGGTGCACACAGAGGCCGTAGCCGTGGGCCCAATAAAACTGTGCCTGCTGCCAGTGCACCATAAAAAAAATAAAACATCCACCGTACCCAGCTTCATGTCCAACTTAGCTGGGCGGCGCAGGACAACACTGTCCAAGTCAGACCAGTGCGAACATTTGGTCGGTTAGATTGCTGAAGATAATGCTTCCAGTCGGTTAAGCACCACCCTCTTGTCCAGTCTCTGTAGCCAAGAGTCTGGTCAACCAAATCCTTACTCTGATCATCCTTCCTCCCACCATGGAGAGGCTTGCCAAACGAGTGATCTCACACTCGGATATTCCGAGGAGCTCTTTCCAGCTCCACTATTAGATTTGGCCCTCACGCTCAGCACACTTAAAGAGGTATCCGAGATATTGTGCCCTGATTCCCAACCTCTTGAGCCTTCATAGTCTCAGGAAGATATGGTGGTGAAGGGTGGTGAAACGCAAGTGCAAATACCCACCCACAGGCCATAGCACTAAATGTGCAAGTTTCTAAATTACTGGCACTTGCAGTCCCCAGCCGCCACTATTTTTCACTGTGTCGTGCCCGCCTTACACCAGCATATGTCCCAGAACATCACCTGTGCCCTGACCAACGCAGTTACTGGGAAGGTTTACCACGGACACATGAACAAGTGCTGGTGGCCAGGGATGCTACATTTTCCTGACCGCACACTGGGTGAAAGTTGTGGAGGCCGGGAGTGAGTTATACCCTGGCATGACACAGGTGCTACCCACGCCCAGGATTGTGGGCCATCAGGGTCTCCGCCAGCAGCTATGTTACTGGCTCCAACCTCCACTTCTACTCCTCCGCCGCCTCCTCCTCCACTTCTACCTCCTGCAGCAGTCAGCCATCAGTCGCAAGCTGGAAGCAGTGTAGCACTGTTGTGGGTAAGCGTCAACAGGCCATGCTGAAGCTGATCTGCTTAGGGGACAAACAGCACACCGCCGCAGAGCTATGGCAGGGTATAAGGGACCAGACCGAGCTGTGGCTCTCGCCATTCAACCTACAACCAGGCATGGTTGTGTCTGACAATGGCTGTAACTTGCGGTTTTGAAGCTCGGCAACCTGACACACTTCCCATGCCTAGCCCAGGTCTTAAACAGTGGTTCAGCGGTTTATCAAAACCTACCCCAATTTCCAAGAGCTACTAGTGAAGGCGCGCCGCATGTGTGCCCATTTCCGCAAGTCGTCCATAGGTTCAGCCAGTCTGTCAACATTGCGGCAGCGCTTGTGGCTTAAAGCTCACCAACTGTTTTGTGACGTGAGCACAGGCTGGAACTCTACATTCTACATGTTGGCCAGGCTTTGTGAGCAGCAGAGGGCAGTTATGGAATACCAGCTGCAAAATGGTTGTCGCCTTTCGAGTCAACAGCCACTGTTCACAAGCGAGGAGTGGGCATTGATGTCAGACCTCTGTGAGGTTTTAAAAAACTTTGATGAATCCACACAGATGGTTAGTAGTGATAACGCTATTATCAGCGTAACCATACCACTACTGTGTCTACTCAAACGATCGCTGCTCACAATTAAGGAGGATGCTCTGAATGTGGCAGACGAGGAAATGGGGAGGACATTACCAGACCACCTACAGTTTGTCTTCTCAGTGCAAATTTAACCATAAAGAGGAGGAGGAGAAGGAGGAGACAGTTGCCTCTGCTACAGAGGGTAGTACCCATGAAACTTTAATTCCATCTGTTTAGCGTGGATGGGCAGAAGAGGAGGATAAGGAGATGGAGAGTCATCCTGATGTCGACATCGACGTCTTGCCTGTTTGTAACTTTAATTCCATCTGTTTAGCGTGGATGGACAGAAGAGGAGAATAAGGAGATGGAGAGTCATCCTGATGTCGACATCGACGTCTTGCCTGTTGGTACTCTGGCACACAGGGCTGACTTCATGTTAGGCTGCCTTTCCCACGACCCTAGCGTTATACACATTTTAGATAACACGGATTACTGGGTGTTTACCCTTCTCGACCCCCACTACAAAGTGAACTTTCATCTCTCATTCCTGTGTTGGAGAGGACGAGTAAAACGGTGCAATACCAAAAGGTACTTGTTAAGAGATTAATCCAAAATTTTCCATCTGACAACGCGGCCGGCAGAGACTGTACTTCCTTAGGCAACCGAGAAAGGAGACAAGGGTAACACAAAGAAGTTCCAACAAATGCAGGGCAACACTCACCAAGGCATGGCCTAGTGCTACAAGGAGGAAAAAGTTTTGGAAGATGGTGAAGGAATACATAGAAGACCATGTCAGCATCCTAAATGATCTCTCAGTGTCTTACAACTACTGAGTGTCCAAGCTAGACAAGTAGCACGAACTTGCGATCTGTGCCTTGGAAGTGCTGGCCTGCCCTGCCGCCACCGTTTCCTCCGAGCGTGTATTTAGTGCTGCTGGTGGCATTATCACAGATAAGTGTATCCGCTAGTCCACTGCCAATGCTGACAAGTTGACTCAGATAAAAATGAACAAGGCCTGGATTGCCCCTGACTTCTCAACTCCACCAGAGGAGAGCTGAGCTGATGATGAACATTAAGGCAATTTCAATCTATTATTTATTATGTACTCAATCTACTGTAGTTAATTCCCCTGCACCTTTTCCCCCACAAAAAAAAGGTTAAAATCTTGTTTTCTTCTCCTCCTCCTCATCCACATTGTATATATTCCCTCCACTCTAATTTTTTTATAGGGTCAGCTTAACTGCAGGCCCTCAACTAAAAATCTTTTATAGAGTCACCTGAACAGCATGCACTCGCATATAATGTTCTAGAGCTTCATTTGAACATCATGTACTCGCATATAATGTCATAGAGCGTCAGCTCACCTGCAGGCACTTGCATATAATGTTTTAGAGCAAAAGCTTACCAGCAGGCCCTCGCCCCTAATGTTTTAGAGGGTCAGCTCAGCAGCAGGCCCTCGCCCCTAATGTTTTAGCGGGTCACAAGCAGGCCCTTGCTCCAAATGTTTTTGAGGGTCACCAGCAGGCCACCAATCATAATTTTTCAAGGGTGTGTATGATGCCCTCATTTATGTGTAATAAAGGGCGCATTGGAGTGCCGGTTTCTTGTAATTTTTGGCAGCCCTTTCACTTAGTGCATAGGCTTTATGAGTGTAGGAGTCCCACTTCCTGAACAATTTTACCATAATGTGAATGAGGCCCTCCTGCGATATACAGGCTATTTCGGAGTGCCTCTTGCTTGTAATTTTTTCGCAGCACTTTCACTTTATATACAACTGAATATACAGGAAAGAATGCCTCCTAACAATTTTTCCTGTGAAATTGATTTTTTGGGGGGGTTTTGTGCGTATTTTTGTCAGTCTTTAAAAGTTTCGTACAACTCGGACAACTTCCAGCAGCGACCTGGGAGTCCAAGATCTATTTCAGTGGTGTTTCTGTCATTTTCTAAACTTTTCCAATGGACCAGGCCCCCTCCCCTCTTCAGAGCAGGGGGTGCCTGGTTGTCTCCCATTGACTTCCTTTATACTCGGGTGCTCACAAATATTCCAATGCGTTTGGGCCGAAACACCAGAATACCCAAATACTTTTGTGCTCGATCATCACTAATATCGACTTAAATTTACTACTGACATGAAGTACAATGTGTTAAAATAAAACTTTTGTCAGAATGGATTTGGTAAGTAAAAGCATACTAAAGTTATTACCACATTAAATTTCACGTTAGATTTGCAAAAGTATGCTCGATCTTTAAAAAACTGTCTTTGTCCTGAAAGGGTAAAGGTGTATGAGTTAAATCTGAGATCGATCCTCACCAGCAAACAATCTCACCAATGAACGGGTTAACCTTTCATTGGAATACAGTAAATACAGCTGGGCTCAACGCATTTCTATTTTTAATTGATGAACTAGAACAGGTCCAAAGAGGGACTACATGCCTTTATTTGTATTGGAATACCTCCTTAAATCTTGATATAATAATACTTTAACTTGTTAGCTAACTGATCTTTCTTTACTACTCTACGTTACAAAACCTTTGAGAATTGCTTACTGATTACATGAGTCCAATAACTTTCATAGCAATGAATAAATCGTTTCATTAGTCTCTTTTGTTAATATACACACTTTTTGATCTTTTCTTGTTGACAATATAAAACCAAGAGAACTTCAGAGCCTAGATCGTAGCAGAGTCTTATTACGATACTTATTTTCTGTCTAAAAGAAAACATCGGAGAGGTTATTGTGTTATGATGAGTCAAGTGAATGACCTGGTCAGTCAATATTGCTTTTACATTTGAGGTGTATGTTAATGTATGCATATATTAAGTGTAATGTTTGGAACTCGTTGAATTCTATTTGCTTTTCAATATCATTTCCTATTTCTCCAAATGACAGCAACCAATCACTGACTCCTGGTATCATCAGAGACGACCAGATATGTTCACTTGTGGGCCTCCTGCTGTGCCTATGATTTTGTCATCAGAATGTGTTAGCCAAAGGTAGAGAGGTTATGCCTCATCAGTGTTGACTGATGACTGGTGACAGCATATGACAAGACATAAGTAGTTTCCTGGCACAAATAATATATGCACAATGATTTATTTCAAAATGTGGATAGTTCATGGCAGATAGATGTTTTCACATGTGAATTACAAAAGGTAACAGACAATAAAAATTAATAGCATCAAAAATGGAATATGTAAAGATTAGACCTGCAATTAGAACAGCTTCCATTTCTGCAATGGCAATCTTATGGGCACCATAAGGCTGGAGCTATACCTAGACTCTTTAACAGCACAACTGAGTTTAACTATCAAGTGAAAGCTTCAATGCACAAGAGTGCATGGAAGTCAACTTACTTCTTTGGACTGCAGCTGTGGCTAAATAGTTACAATAAATAAAAAGTGCTCAGAAAATCTAGGAGTAGCTCCAACCTAAGGCTTCCGATGCATTATGTGGCCCCTCAGCAGAATCTGCATGTGGTCACTGCTAATTGCTGGGCCACACATACTCTTGCCAATATGCGTGTGTACATACTGTTTGAAACAAATAACATGTACAGGTGCTGGTCAGCAAATACAAGTGTGGCCTAGCAATTAGTGGTGACCTGCATGCAGATCATGCTGCATGGCTGCATTGTGTATGAGCAGCCTTAAAGGGGTTTTCTGGGATTACTGTTTTTTAATAGATATGTTTATGTACTGTTGTTTCTGACCTCATACACATCTTCTCATGTTTTTTTTATTTCCAATTTCGACTCCCCTGACCTGTTTTCACCATGTAAAGAAATCACTCTGGTTTGTTCATGCTGTATGGAGCACTTCCTGTTCCTGTATCCAACCAAACCCATGCTGCACTTGTCATTTCTCTGCCACAGCTCTAGCACTGTCTCTAACCATGGCCAGCTAGTTCATAGCTTCCCCCACCTATGTAGTTTCATAGTAGAACAACGAATCCCAGCAGCTGTATCTTTGCAAATGGATTTTATTTCATTCCTTAGGTGAAATAAAATCAATTTGCAAAGATACAGCTGCTGGGATTCGTTGTTTTTCTATTGATTAGAGGCTGCTCCTTTCCCGTGCAGCATAATACCTGAAGTGAGTGCTGGCCGGTCCTTCTATGATCTATGTAGTTTCATACACTGTGTGCACAATTATTAGGCAAGTGCATATTTTGACCATGTCATCATTTTATGAAATATTTCCCATCTGCAACCTGTATAAACTTGAGTGCCTATTGGATTGAACTTCAGGTGATGTGTATTTGTCCAATGAGGGAGGGTGGGGCCCAAGGAGATCAATACCCCATATCAAGGTGTGCATAATTATTAGGCAAAATTAGGCAAAATGGGCCAAAATTAGAATTAACTGACTGAAAAGACAGTTAAAAGTCTTTAAGAGGGATGTACCACTCTTGAAATTGCTAAGATATTTATATGCTATTACAAAACCTTCAACCATTTTGTTGCAAATTGTCAACAGGGTCGCAAGAAACACATTGAGAAAAAAGAGGCAAATTAACTGCCAAATATTTGAAAAGAATCAGACATGAAGCGACCAGGAACCCATTATCCTCCAGTGCTGTCATATTCCAGATTTTCAAACTCCTTGGAGTGCCCAGAAGTACAGGGTGTTCAGTGCTCAGAGACATGGCCAAGGTAAAGAAGCATGAAAGCTGACCACTCCTGAACAAGACACATAAGTTGAAATGGTAAGACTGAGAAATATCTGAAGTCAAAGGTTTCATGGAGTGATGAGATGAGAGTGACTCTTGACAGACCAGATGTATGGGCCTGTGGCTGGAGCAGTAATTGGTAAAGAGCTGTCCTTATTTGGACCTTTTTGTGTTCAAGATGGACTAAAAATAAACTCCCAAACCTACTGCCAGTTTTTAGAAGACACTTTCTTCAAGCAGTGGCACTGTAATCAGACTGCATCTTTCAAAAAATAGTGCTTTTTTTATGAAAGACAATGCTCCATCCCATGCATCAAAGTAATGGCAAACCAGTAGAGGCTTTAAAGATGAAAAAATAATGACATGGCCACTACTACCTCACCTGACCTAAACTTTATTGAGATCTTGTGGACTCTTCTTAAATTGGAAATTTATGAAGAAGGAAAACAGGACACCCCTCTGAACAGTGTCTCGAAGGCTGTTTTTACCGCTGCACAAAACGTTACTGGTCAACAGATTAAGACATTGACAGACTACATAGATAGAAGGCTTATGACTGTTATTGAAACGAAGGGTGGCTTTATTCAAGGGCTGATTTGGAACTTAAAGTGGCCCTGGAAAAAAAATAAAGGTGGCCCCAAGTTGTAGGCAAGTCCAAATTGACTGAAGGCAGGGCAACACAAGGAGACAGGGCCAACACAAGTCGGCAGGGACAAAAGAAGTACAGTAGCTGTGGTCAGCAATATTGTGGAGCAGAAACTGCCCCAGGAAAAACAAATACCACAGTGCAGAATAAAATACTGCCTTACTACCATACTGAGGACAGTGATAGAAATGAATTCAGGAGAACACCTGTGGCTGTTGACCAAGTGGACAGGTACCTGATGCTCCTAGCATTAATTAACTCTGAGACCATCAGATCATTATGTACCTAGCCCACATCTTGGCTCAAGCATCCCCCTTGGCATCGGACCACCAGGAAATTGCCCTGTAGGGTATATGGCCAGTCCCTGATTTTTTTTATTTAAGAAACTTTTTTTTGTAAATTTAGTTAATGACTCTGGACACTAAAAGTTGCCCAGTAATTATGCACAAATAGACATTCTCCTAAGAAAGCCGAAAACTCACTTTTACTTTCTTAAATATTCAGGTTTGAGGTTTATAACCAAATTTAGATTGACCAACAGCATTGTAGTTATTTAATAATAAAATTAATCCTCAAAAATACAACTTGCCTAATAATTGTGCATACAGTGTAGACACTCCCCTATCACTGCCTCTGTTGTTGCTTTGAAAAGTCTATAGACATAACCACAGGAAATTGGAATAGATTGCATGGACGTGGTCATGTGACCACAGTCCAGAATTGACGAAGGTCGCAATAAAAGTAAGGCTACTTTCACACTTGCTTTTGGTGCGGATCCGTCGTGGATCTACACAAACACATCTGTTCAGATAATAAAACCACATGCATCCATTCAGAACAGATCTGTTTGTATTATCTTTAACATAGCCAAAACTGATCCGTCTTGAACACCACTGAAAGTCAATGGGGGACCGATCAGTTTTCTATTGTGCCATATTGTGTCAGTTTGGCTTGGTTTCGTCAGATGGACACCAAAACGCTGCAAACAGCGTTTTGGTGTCCGCCTCCAAAGAGGAATGAGGTGGAACTGAGCCAAACTGATGCATTCTGAGCTGATCCTTATCAATACAGAATGCATTAAGGGCAAAACGTATCCGTTTTGGTCCGCTTGTGAGATCCCTGAACGGATCTCACAAATGGAAACCAAAACGCCAGTGTGAAAGTAGCCTAAAGGAAATACATTACACAATTACTGCTATCTTCATTAATGGGTAATTTAAAGGATGCTGATACAAACCTAGAAGTATGGATCCCAGAGGTCATTCCATCGTTAATCCATTCCTAGCAATATATCATCACTTTATAAGATGGGAATAGCCCTTTTAAATAACACACTGACAATGCAGTTCCAATGTGTTAAATTGTGGGCTTTGTACTGCATGGAAAACAGCATGTTGGTTGAGAAGGACCAGCTCCATGACTTCTTTAGATGAAAGGTACAGTGATCAGTCTCAGCAATCATACATTGCATTCTTCCTTTCAACCCCTGATTGGAAATATAGTGGGAATTAAAGAGTATTGTTATTCAGACATTTTTACAGTTCCTAATTCAAAGAGATTTTTCTCGGTTACAGCTCCTACATAAAGGGCCCCTGTTTAAAGAGTTCTGCATGTTAGCAAATAAAAGTCCATGGGTGAATCTGCCCACCCCACTGAAGCCCTTTTAGGGAAAGACCAGACATGGCAGAGATTTTCTGCTGTGGATTTTGCCACAGAATTATGCATTTCAAGAAGATATCTGATACAAAAAAAGAACCATATCACTATTGCTATGAACCTTCTGGAACTTGTTCTTTAGGAATCAATGTCCAACTTACCATGGAACATGAGAGGGAAAGTAACCAAGCCAAACATTCATCTGCAGATAGCAGTTTCAGCATTTGTCTGCAGTTTCAGCATTTGTCTGTCATCAGTGTCTGTCATGGTGTAAGATTCTGGCTGGATGAGTGAGATGTCTTGGATGCAGCTTAGAGGGGGTATTAACTCTCCTTAAGGAGACCAGCTCTGTTTGGAAACGTAGGTGAAAAGCTCCATTGGAAAATAATATGCAAAGAGGTATTACACCCCTCTTCCCTAACTATTGAAACCTTCTGGAAGTGGCTCCCTATGAGGAGTCCTCTGGATTGCAAATGTTTGCACATTTTCACCTATTGTATATTGCATTGTAAAGTGCTGCAGAATATGGTGGCACCTTATAAATAAAGATTATTAGAAGTAGTATTATTACATTGCCTTATTCCAACTTGCATGCTGATATTTCAGTTCTGGTATTAGAGCAGGATATCCAGGTCGTTGTCCTGCTGAAAGATGAACCTCTGCCCCAGTCTCAAGTCTTCTGCAGCCTGTAACAGGTTTTCCTCTAGGATTGCCCTGTATTTAGCTTCCCATCAACTTTGACTAGCTTCATGTCCTTGCTTAAGAAAAGCATCCCCACAGCATGATGCTGCCATCACCATGGTTCATGGTGGATGGTGTGTTCAGGGTGATGTGCAGTGTTAGTTCTCCACCACATATAGTGTTTTACATTTAGGCAAACAAGTTCAATTTTGGTCTCATCTGACCAGAGCACCTTCTTCCACATTTGCTGTGTCCCCTACATGGCTTGTGGCAAACTGCAAAAAAGACTTCTTATCATTTGCTTTAAAAAATTTATTTCTTCTTGCCATGTTTTCATAATGGCCAGATTTGTGAAGTGCACAACTAATAGTTGTCCTGTGGACAGATTCTACGACCTGAGCTGTGGATCTCTGCAGCTCCTCAAGGGACACCATGGACCTCTTGACTGCGTCTTTAATCAGTGCTCTACTGGCCTTGGTTGTCAGTTTAGGTGACTGGCCATGTCTTAATAGGTTTGCAGTTGAGCCATACTCTTTCCATTTGAACAGTGCTCTTTGAGATTTTCAGAACCTGGGATATGTATGCTTTACACTTCTCCACAACTTTATCCCTGACCTGTTTGGTGTGATCCTTGACTTTTATGATGCTGCTTTATCACTAATGTTCTCTAACACACGTCTGAGTCCTTCACACAACACCTGTAGTTATTCTGAGAATAAATGACACACAGGTGGACTCTATTAATTTAGTGACTTCTGAAGGAAATTGATCACACAGGATTTTATTTAGGGGCGTCAGAGTACAGGGGGCTGAACACAAATGCATGACACACTTTTCTGATTTTTATTTGCTATAAATTTTGAAAACCATGTATTATTTTATTTTCAATTCACACATACTTGCTGTGTTTGTCTAACACATAACATCCCCATAAAAGACATCTAAGTTTGTGGGTGTACCATAAAAGAATGTGGAAAAGTTCAAGGTGTATGAATATTTTTTCAAGGCACTGTAACGTTTAAGACTAGAGATGAGCGAATCGAAGTTGAGAAAGTGGAATTAGATCTGAATTTCAGAAATTATTCGTTTTGCACCAAATCCGAATTTCCTCCCGCTTCGTGGTACCGAATCAGATTTTTTCCTAAAATGGCTGCTGCACATGTTAGGACATGAAGCAAGGAACTCTGGTAACGAGGGATCACCGACAATGCAATACATGCAGCCAATCAGCAGCTAGCCAGCCCAGTGATGTCACAGCCCTATAAATTGACTCTTGGAATTAGCAATTTTCCAGAGTACTTATTGCAGGGAGGGACGTTAGCAGGCGCTAGGAACAGTGCTAGGAAAGACTTGAAAGCTTATATTTTGCTTAATAGAAGTTCAGAGAAAGATCATTAGAAGTGTGGGGAAAGGATAAGGAGGAATTATTCCACAGTATTGAAGCAGAATTGGGTCCAATAGTGGCGTGTACAGCCTGGTTAAAAGGAACAATTCTATTCAGTGGCGTACACACAATCCATGGGGCCCTGGTGCGAAACTTATCCATGAGGCCCCCACACCAGTTTACTAAATTACTTCAAATGTCCCAATAGTGTCCACAGCATCTATAATACCTCCTACAGTGCCCCCAGTAATAATAATAACACCCTATATTGTGCTCCAGGCAATAATCCCTGTATAGTGTCCTGTACAGTGTCCCCAAAAATAATAGAATTGCCCCTACAGTGCTTCTCCAATAACAACGCCCCCCACGCTGCCCCATATAGTAATTTTCCCCACACTGCCCCCATAGTAATCCCCCCATAATAAATTGCCCCCCCACACACAGTAATTTCTCCCACACTGCCCCCATACACTAATTTCCGCCAGACAGTAATTTCCCCCACACTGACCCCATATAGTAATTTCCCCCACACTGTAGTTTCTCCCACATTGCCCTATATAGTAATTTGTCCCCACAATCATTTTCCCCACATAGTAATCCCTCCCATAATCATTCGCCCCACATATCTCCCCATACCATAGTTCCCCCCACACTGCACCCACACCGTAGATTTTCCCACACTGCCCCCCCCACACAGTAGTTTCCCCCACACCGTAGTTTCCCCTACATTGCCCCTCACACCATAGTTCCCCCCACACTGCCCCTCACACCGTAGTTTCCCCCACACTGCCCCTCACACTGTAGTTTCCCCCACACTGCCCCTCACACCGTAGTTTCCCCCACACTGCCTCTCATCCCTGAGTTTCCCCCATACTGCCACCACACAGTAATTTCCCCCACAATGCCCCCCACACCATTGTTTCCCCCACACTGCCCCTTACACTGTAGTTTCCCCCACTCCGCCCCTCACACCATATTTTTCCCAACACTGCCGCTCACACCGTAGTTTCCCCCAAACTGCCCCTCACACCATAGTTTCTGCCACACTGCCACCACACAGTAATATACCGCACACTGCCCCCTACACCGTAGTTTCCCCCACACAGTAGTTTCCCCCACACAGTAGTTTCCCCCACACAGCTCCCCACATTGTCGTTTCCCCCACACTGTTGTTTCCCCCACACTGCCCATCCCACACCATTGTTTCTCCTACACAGTAGTTTCCCACACATTACCCCCCCCCACACACAGTAGTTTCCCCCACACTGCCGTTTCCCCCACACTGACCCCATATAGTAATTTCCCCCACACTGTAGTTTCTCCCACATTGCCCTATATAGTAATTTGCCCCCACAAACATTTTCCCCACATAGTAATCCCTCCCATAATCATTCGCCCCACATATCTCCCCACACCGTAGTTCCCCCCACACTGCCCCCACACCGTAGATTTTCCCACACTGCCCCCCACACAGTAGTTTCCCCCACACAGTAGTTTCCCCTACATTGCCCCTCACACCATAGTTCCCCCCACACTGCCCCTCACACCGTAGTTTCCCCCACACTGCCCCTCACACTGTAGTTTCCCCCACACTGCCCCTCACACCGTAGTTTCCCCCACACTGCCTCTCATCCCTGAGTTTCCCCCATACTGCCACCACACAGTAATTTCCCCCACAATGCCCCCCACACCATAGTTTCCCCCACACTGCCCCTTACACTGTAGTTTCCCCCACTCCGCCCCTCACACCGTAGTTTCCCCCAAACTGCCCCTCACACCATAGTTTCTGCCACACTGCCACCACACAGTAATATACTGCACACTGCCCCCTACACCGTAGTTTCCCCCACACAGTAGTTTCCCACACACAGTAGTTTCCCCCACACAGCTCCCCACATTGTCGTTTCCCCCACACTGTCGTTTCTCCCACACTGCCCATCCCACACCATTGTTTCTCCTACACAGTAGTTTCCCACACATTACCGCCCACCCCCCACACACACACACACACAGTAGTTTCCCCCACACTGCCGTTTCCCACACACTACCCCATATAGTAATTTGCCCCCACAATCATTTGCCCCCACATAGCAATCCCTCCCATAATCATTTTCCCCCACACACAGTATCCCACCATAATATTTTTACCTCACATGTCCTCCTGTGTCCCATCCCCCCCCAAAGTTGGCACATAAAAAAAAGATAAAAAAACTTAAAAGCTAAATACTCACCTGCGCTTGCTTGCAGAGAAGGCATGCACACTTCACTGTGCTGCTGCTTCCCAGCAAAGGCACGCACGATGATGTCATCATGCACGCCTGCACCGGGATTTCCCTACCGTATAGGCCTCAGGCCAATTAGACCTGAAGCCTATAGCAGTGATCGGTGGTGGGGCAGGGAACTATGCGCGCCCATGCCCTGCCGCAGTATGGGTGTCGGCGCTGATTCTGGCACCTCACTGAGAGTCCCGCCACTGGGCCTGGATACTGCGCTACTGCAGGGGCCAGAGATCCACAGGCGGCCGGGCCCACTGGAGTGGCGGGTCCAGTGGCAACTGTGACTGCGACCGATGCGACCCTGTATGTGCGCGCCTGATTCTATTACACCTTGCTGCACTAACTGGGGATTCAAATTGCCATTTTAATGCTTCTCATTTTAGGTTTGCGGTACCTCTGTAATTCCAGCAAACTTTTCTTGATATTGGCATCTTATTAGCCCTTATGCGTTGCAGTTATATATATGTTCTAAAGCCTTTTTTTGTCGTGTATTAGTGGGCAGGGGGGGTTTATTAGCCGTTGTGAGTTGAAGTGAGAAAATTGCAGCCCTTTTTAACGTGTATTAGTGGCAAAAAAAAAGGATTATTTGCCGTTCACAGCCGCAGTTATATGCTCTAAAGCCTTTTTTTTGGCGTGTGTTAGTGGGGGGAAAAGAAAAAGAGCTTATTATCCGTTGTGTGGTGAATTGACAAAATTAAAACCCTTTTTGGAGTGTATTAGTGGCAAAAAAAACGTTATTTGCCGTTCAAGAACGCAGTTATGTTTTACAGCCTATTTTTGGTGTATTAGTTAAAGAAAAAGGGCTTACTAGTAGAGTTAAGCGAACACCTGGATGTTCGGGTTTGAGAAGTTCGGCTGAACTTCACGAAAATGTTTGGGTTCAGGATTCGAACTCGACCCGAACTTCACCCCGAACCCCATTGAAGTCAATGAGGACCCGAACTTTTGAGCACTTAAATGGCTGTAAAATAGCCCTGAAAAGGGCTAGAGGGCTGCAAAAGTTGAAAAATGAAGGTAAATGCCCTGCAAACATATGTGAATAGGGAAATGACTTAAAATAAAATACAGAAAAATAATAAATTAATATTTTAACTTGAGCCCAAGTGAGTGACAGTGGCATCTGTCACCCAGCAAACAGAGGATGTGTCCCGGGAATATGCGAAAAGGGGGGGGGGGCACGGCCACCGGCTCCCTGCTCAGTATACGGACGAAACCGGGGTCGTCTCGGATCCAGTCAGCAAATAAACAAAACCAACAAACTTATCTGTAGGGGCTGCAGCAGCAGTGAAGACAGATCCAATCTCAGCAGACAATATCCGATGTTGCTTGCTTCAGCAAAACACACGTCCAGTGTAAAGAGACCACAGCAGTGTAGATACTCCAGAGGCTGACACAACTAAAGATGAGAAATATAACCCGCAAGGTGAAACAGGAAGAGGGGTGATTTAAAGGAAGAGTAATCAATCAGAGAAGGAACCGCTGGGAAGAGGGAAAGGAGTGAAAATGAAAGTAAAGACCTCATCACAGGGGCGGAGAAACAGAGCTGTGAGAACTCCTCAAAACTCTGGTAGTGACAGGATGTCCATGTCCCAAACACTGGAGAGAAAAAGAAATAGAAAGAGGAAGTACCCCCCTACCCATGGCTCTGAATGCCTTATTTCAAACTCCCTGGTCCTTTGAAATGCTGTCATTCTGTCTGGTGGACAGTTTTAAAAACCTTATGGCAGTGGCTTTCCCACAGTACGTGTATCTGACCAGCCGCTACATTTGCAGGCGAGCCATCCCTTCCCTGCACAACCAAGTGGCGGACAAAATCAAGTGTGCACTGCACAACGCTATCTGTGGCAACGTCCACATAACTAACAACACAGTGGGTAAATGTAGCAGCTGGCACAAAGGCGGATAGCATTTTTGCAAATTTCCTTCTGCCCCCGAGGATTGCTGGACATTTCTCTTTGTATCCTGTTACCTCCTCCTCTTCCTCCTACTCGGCTTCCTCCTCCTCTACCTCCTCCTCATCCACTCAGCGTAACACCTTTACCACCCACAGCAGCACAGCCTGGGGAAAATGACAGCAGGTTGTTTCAAAACTTGTGTGTTTGTGGGACAAACCCTGCACCACGCAGGAGCTGTGGACAGACATGGAACAACCGACCGTCCATTGGTTGGTGCCACTGAGCCTCCAGCCCCGCCTGGAGTTGTGCGCTAATGGGCGAAATATACTAGCAGGTCTGGGCCTAGCCGGTTTGACACACATCCCCTGCCTGCCACATGTGCTGAATTTGGGGTGCAGAAATTTCTAAACACCAGACAGTGAAAATCAATTCAGTTAATCGAACACACACAACATCCCCCCCCCCCCACCTTTCACTCAAACTATTAACAAACTATTTACAATTTTTTTTAAAAACATATTAAAATAACTATAATGCAGCTAAACTTACTATATAAACAAACAAAACTATATACACGCCTTATCCTTAACTTAAGGCCAGTGACTTCCAAGTGGCTCGAAGGGTGGGTTAATGCACCGACATAGTCCCTGGCCTGGAACACAATTGTCCAGCCTGGGCACAGTTCTGGAGGAGGAGGAGGATAAGTAGGATGAGGATGAACCATGTTCTCAGCAGGGTGACACCAAAGCCAGCTCACGGGCAGCTGGGTCACCATCAGCACCTCAGAAGGCTGGGCTAGCATGGGCAAAATGTGGAAAAGCTTTGTAATCCCGCCACAACTACCTGCAGCACCAGCAGATCTGGAACGTGTTAGCAGTAGGCAGCATTTCAGCAACATGGTGGAAGAGTACACGTACTTACTGATGGGTTTGCCCAGGGGTGTACCTACAGGGAAGCGTGGGAGGCACACTGCTTTGGGTCCCTGACCTAGAAGGGGCCCATCCATAAGGAGGACTAAAATTCTTTGTCAGGGTCCCCTCAACAGTATTATACAATGAAATTAGATACAGTGGCAGTAAAGACAGTGTAGAAAATGGATGGAAAATAAACCCAAACAGCCTCACACCCTACACACTCAACACCCCCCCCCCCTTTCACTCAAACTATTAACAAACTATTTACAAATTTACTTAAAAACTATAAAAAAATAACTATAAGGCAGCTAAACTAACCATATAAAGAAACAAAACTATATACACGCCTTATCCTTAATTTAAGGCCAACCAAATACAAGTGGATCGGAGGGCGGGTATCTCCACCAACATAGGCCCTGGCCTTGAACACAATTGTCCAGCCAGGGCACAGTTCTGGAGGATGAGGAAGAGGGGTAGAAGGATTGCTGGGGGATACGGAGGACACAGACGATATACCTCCCTCAAAAAGCCTGGCAGACATGAGCGACTACATGCTGCATTGCCTGCCCAACGACCGCCCAGTTACTGCCACATTCTAACTTTTTCTGATTACTGGGTGGCCACCCTGCTGCATCCCTGTTACAAGGACAACCTGCCGTCCTTAATTCCCTCACTGGAGTGTAATAGCAAGATGAGCCCGCTAGTAGACACGCTGCTGATGGCATTAACACCTGAAACCGGGGACTCAGTGGAAGCACAAGGCGAAGGCAGAGGAGAAGGAGGAAGAATTTGCCAATGCAGCTGGGTCACCAGCAACACCTCAGAAGTCAGGGTTAGCATGGGCAAAATGTGGAAATGATTTGTCATCCCGCCACAACAACCTGCACCACCAGCAGATCTGGAACATCTTAGCAGGAGGCAGCATTTCAGCAACATGGTGGAACAGTACACGTACTGAATGATGGGTCTGCCTAGGGGAACAGCTACAGGGGAAGACAGTGCTTTGAGGCCGTGACCTAGAAAGGGCCCATCCAGGAGGAGGAGGAGGACTAACAGTATTATACAATGAAATTATATACAGTGGCAGTATAGATAGTGTAGAAAGCGAATGGAACAGCTGCTGGGCCTGGTCTGAGAGAGCGATCTTTAGTAGCCACAGGCATAGCAGCATGAAAGGAAAGGGTTTGCGCAAAAATTACTAGAGAGGGGGCCCCATTGAAAAATTTGCTGTGGTGCCCAATCATTTCTAGCTACGCCACTGGGTCTGCCCCATTCAACTTCTGGGTCATCAAATTGGGCATATGTCCTGAGGTTGCCCTTTATGCCTTGGAGGTGCTGGCCTACCTTGCAGCCACTGTATTGTCTGAACGTGTGTTTAGCATGGCTGGTGGCATTATCACAGACAAGCACAGCCACCTGTCCTCAGACAATGTGGGCAAGCTTTTGTTTATTAAAAAGAACCAGGCATGGATCCCACAGGACTTGTTTGTACCTTATGCAGAATAGACATGTATACCGGCCTCACCCAACCACTGTTATTCTACCGTGCACTTACACTTTGTATTATTTTTTATATTTTTCCAATGTTTTGGGGTCTACACTAATTTATTTTAAAAAATTAAAAATAAAAAAACAGTTATTGGCGACTACCTCTGGCTTCACAGCCCAAAAAGGCTTTATTTCATGCAAGAATGTAACCACCAATTGTAAGGTCCCTGTCAGTTATGCAGTGCAGGGGTTTGTGCCTGGCAAAAATGGCAATATTTCACCAAAAATTTTAAATCTATCCTTTGCCGGACAGTATTAAACTTGGTCAGCCACAGCTGAAACCACAGATTTACGGTATTGCTATTTTGGCAATTGAATTTCACCCCAAAAAATTATCTATCCTTTGCCGGACACTATTAAACTTGGCCAGCCACAGCTGAAACCACTGATTTATGGTATTGCTATTTTGGCAATTGAATTTTTACCCCAGAACAAAATCTATCCTTTGCCGGACACTATTAAACTTGGCCAGCCACTGCTGGGACACCAGATATAGTGGATTGCTATTTTGGCTATTGAATTTTACCCCAGAACAAAATATATCCTTTGCCGGACACTATTAAACTTGGCCAGCCACTGCTGGGACACCAGATTTAGGGGATTGCTATTTTGGCAATTGAATTTCACATCAGAAAATTATCTATCCTTTGCCGGACACTATTAAACTTGGCCAGCCACTGCTGGGACACCAGATTTAGGGGATTGCTATTTTGGCAATTGAATTTCACCACAGAAAAAAATCTATCCTTTGCCAGACAGCAGACAGTATTACACTTGGCTAGCCACAGCTGGAGCACCAGATTTAGGGGATTGCTATTTTGGTAATTGAATTTAACCCCTCAATAAAATATAGAAATTTCTATCCTGAGTTTCTAGCGGTGACAATAAGCACAGCCAAGCCCCTGATGTAGGATATAGCAAAAAAAAAAAACTAGTATTGATGGATTGATGGACTTGGTGGCAGCTTGTGCTGGTGCACCACAAGACACAAAATGGCCGCCGATCACCCCAGAAAAAAGTGACAGAAAAACGCTCTGTGCAGCCTAAAAACCAGTGAGCAATTAACTAGCAGAAGTTGAATGATTCACAGCTGTAGATCGATCACTTAATTAGGTGTTTTTGCTGAGTTTTCCCTGCCTAATCTTGCCCTCACAGCAGCTGCGTCCTATCCCTACACTAATCAGAGTAGAGTGATGTGCGGTGCTTCGTGACTGCAGCTTGAAAAGAGAGGCTGGGTCACATGCTGCACTTGGCCAATCACAGCCATGCCATTAGTAGGCATGGCTGTGATAGCTTCTTAGGGCAAGAAGTAAAATGCTATCTGATTGGCTGCTGTGTAGCGCTTCAGAAAGCTGGAAGAAATCGCCGAACAACGAACCCAAACTTTTTTGAAAATGTTCGGGTCCATGTCCCGAACACCGAACACTATACAGTTCGGGTTCGCTCATCCCTACTTATTAGCCATTGTGTGTTAAAGTGGGAAAATTACAGCCCTTGTTGGCGTGTATTAGTAGCAAAAAAAATGTATTATTTTCTGTTCACGGCCGCAGTTATATGTTCTAAAGACCTTTTTGGCATGTATTCGTGGGGAAAAGGGGGCTTATTAGCCATTGTGTGGTGAAGTGAGAAAATGAAAGCCGTTTTTGGCATGTATTAGTGGGGGGGAAAAATAGGGCTTATTAGCCGCTATGTGGTGAAGTGAGAAAATTAAAACCCTTTTTGGTGTGTATTAGTGGCAAAAAAAAAAACTGTATTGGTTGTTCACAGATGCAATTATATGTTCTGTTCTAGAGCCTATTTTTGGAGTGTATTAGTGGTGAAAAAGAAAAATGGCTTATTAGCCATTGTGTGGTGGAGTGGGAAAATTACAGCCCTTTCTGGCATGTATTAGTGTCAAAATAAGGTATTATTTACCGTTCACGGCCGCAGTTATATGTTCTAAAGCCTTTTATTGTTGTGTATTAGCGGGGGGAAAGAGGGGGCTTATTAGCCGTTGTGTTGTGAAGTAAGAAAATTACAGCTCTTTTTGGCGTGTATTAATAGCAAAAAAAAATGTTTTTAGCTGCTTACGGCCACAGTTATATGTTCTAAAGCCTTTTTTTATGTGTATTAGTAGGGGGGAAAAAAGTGGGCTTATTAGCTGTCGTGTGGTGAAGTGAGAAAATGAAAGGCCTTTTGGCATGTATTAATTTCCTTTTTATTTACTTTTTATCTAACAGTATGCCAGACAGAATAGTGACAGGCCCTGCGCAGGGGAGGGGCCCAGACCTAAATTCTTCTGGCGCAGGCACAGGTAACAGCAGAGTAAGGGGCATGGCAGCAGGAGTCGCAGCAAAAGGCCTGAGCTCCCAGTGTCATCTAGCAGTCATGTCTTGACCAGCAACCCAGCGGTAGCTGAATGGTTGACTCGGTCATCCACTTCGTCCCAAGTGACATCAGACACCCCCAACCAAGACTCGGTGGGTTCGTCAGACACAACCCTTAGCTGCCCTCACCTGTCCTCAACCTGCCTCTGTCCTTTACTGTTCCCTCAGCCAGAGAAGTACTATATGCTGTGGGCTCAGCTTCACTATACAGTGAGGACGAGCTACTAGAGGACAGTCATCAGCTACTGCTCAGACAAAATCCAAAGGAGACATCCATCGATTTCTCCGGTAGGCGGGCAAGTAGTGATGAGAAAAGTGGCCATTGCCAATTGACAACAGTATGCATGCACTCATCTAACAATGCTGAAGCTAAACGTACTCCTGGCCAAGTTGCTGGTACTGCAGTCCCTCCCTTTTCAAGAGGTGGATTCTGCACCTTTCAGAGAACTGAAGGCTTGTGTCTAGCCGAGGTGGGGAGTCCCAAACAATCATTTCTTTGCTAAAAGTACTAGTACCAGCCCTGCACACCTATGTAGAACAGAAGGTGGGCCAGTCCTTGAGCCTGTCAGTGTCTGCCAAAGTGCATGACAGCACCGACTTGTGGAGCTGACTTGTGGAGCTTTAACTACAGTCAAGAACAATATATGTCCTTTATGGCCCCCTGGGTAAATGTGGTTCCTGCCCAGCCAAATCAGCAAATTTGCCAGATGACGGAGCTTCCACCTCTACATTCTCACGCCATTGGTCTTGTGACAATGTCCACCTCTGCCCCCTCATCCTCCACTGCATACCACATGTGCAGGGCACGGCTGTGTCAAGCTGTTCTGCACCTAGTTTGCCTGGGCGGACAGAGTCACACAGGGGACGAACTGCTCCGCATCCTTCATCAAGAAATCGAATCCTGGCTCTCTCCGCGCCAACTCAAAATGGCAACCATGGTGACCGACAACGGGAAGAACATGGTGTCGGCACTGTGTCAAGGATGGCTGAGCCATAAGCCCTGCATGGTACACGTGTTCAATCTGGTTGTCAAGCATTTCCTGAAGTCTTCCACCCATCTGCAAGACATTCTAAAAATGGCCAGGAACCTTTGCATGCACTCCAGCCACTCGTACACAGTAAAGAACACCCGCCTTGAGCTGCAGTGGCAGAGCGTCATCCCCCAACATAGGCTGATATGCAACATTTCCACCCGTTGGAATTCCACCCTACATATTTTGGACCGACTATACCAACAAAGAAAGGCCATAAACGTTTTCTTGATGATCCAAGCGGACAAGAGAACTCCCCTGTGTAACTTCGATGTCAGCCAGTGGCAGCTCATGCATGACACCTGCTGTTTGCTCGGGCCCTATGATAAGGCCACGTCATTTGTCAGTCGCCAGGACAATGGGATGAACAGGGTAATTTCACTGCTTCATGTCCTTAAACAGATGCTGCTAAATCTGGAGGGTCAGGGGACTGGAGACATGGCGCCTAGATCTCATGGCCACATGAGCCCTGTGGGGGCTGAACTGGAGGAGGAGGAGGAGGAGGACGTTGGAGCACAAGCAATGTGTTTAGCAAAATGGGTGGTTTTTCTGCACAGGTGACAGAAGAGGAGGAGCAGGAGCAGCCAGAGGAGCTACAGGGCAATAAGGAAGATGAGGCAGAGGACCCAGACACACCGTGGCAGTATGCAGTGAAGATGGAGGTAGGGAGTCCCTCCGAGTAACTTGCACAAATGGCCCAATGCATGCTCACTTGCTTGCTTAGTGACAGCCGAATTGTCACCATTTGGCAGAGGGATGACTTCTGGCTCTCCACCTTGTTGGACCCTCTCTACCAGTCCAAAATTGTGGCCTTTTTTTACACCCGCTTAGAGGGAGGACAAACTAAAAAACTATCCTATGTAGTCAGTTGGCCGCTGCATATCTGTGCCATCATCCATCCTCTTGCAGGTCTGACCGGGGAGGTCCTCTGCACTCATTTTTCTCTGCCATGGCTGCTGTGGCAGGGCGGGGGGTAGTATCAGTCCCAGCTCCATCAGCAGCAACTTGAGTCGCTGATGAGCAGCTTTTTTAACTCGCCTAGTGAAGAAACTACTCACCAGCAGCAGCTAGTCCTGGGGCAGGACCTGAACCAGCAGGTGGTGGCATACTTGGACAGCACCCTGCCACCCCACATTGAAGATCGGCTGGACTACTGGGCAGCCAAACTGGATTTGTGGCCGCAAATTGCAGAGTTTGCCCTGGAAAAGCTGTCCTGACCGGCCTAGAGTGTAGCATCAGAGTGGGTGTTTAGTGCAGCGGGGGCCATAGTTAACTCAAGAAAAACTCGCCTGTCCACACAAAATATGGAGAGACCCTTTGTCAAGATGAATCAGGTGTGGATCAGCCAGGATTTTCACCCACTAATGCCTGATGCATCAGACTAGATCATCCATGGTGCCACACCAACACTTTGACAAAAGAGACCTGTTTCTTTTGGTTACCTGCATCAGCTACTATTCTGATGCTACCACACATATGATGCCAAGTGCTCCTTCTTTTACCCACCATTTTCAGCTGGTACTGGTATTGCCATCCATCTCCCCATTTTTACATCGGGTCACTCTGTGGTCTCCTGTTGCTGCTGCCACCTCCACCCTCTGTCATTGTACCACTCTGTGGCCTCCTGATGATGCTGCTGCCACCTCCACACTCTGTCATTGTGCCACTCTGTGGCCTCTTTCCTAATGCTGCCTCCACCTCCACACTGTCATTGTGCCACCCTGCGGCCTCCTCCTGACGCTGCTGCTGCCGCCACCTCCACACTCTGTCTTTGTGCCACTCTGCTAGGGCTGAGTGAACCCGAACTGTATAGTTCAGGTTCGTACCGAATTTTGGGATGTTCATGACACGGACCCGAACCCGAACATTTACGTAAAAGTTCGGGTTCGGTGTTCGGAGATTTCTATGGCGCATTTTGAAAGCCTGCAAAGCAGCCAATCAACAAGCGTCGTACTACTTGCCCCAAGAAGCCATCACAGCCATGCCTACTTTTGGCTTGGCTGTGATTGGTCAAGTGCAGCATGTTATCCAGCCTCTATTTAAGCTTGAGTCACGTAGCACCGCAAGTCACTGTGCTCTGATTAGTGAAGGGATAGGATGCAGCTGTTGTGAGGGCGAGATTAGGCAGGGAAAATTCAGCAAAAACACTTAATGAAATGATCGATTTACAGCTGTGAATCATTCAATTTCTGCTAGTTAATTGCTCACTGGTTTTTAGGCTGACCAGAACATTTTTCTGTTACTTTTTTCTGGGGTGATCGGCGGCCATTTTTTGCGTTGTGGTGCACCAGCACAAGCTGCCAAGAAGTCCATCAATCCATCAATACTAGTTTTTTTTTTTTTTTGCTATATCCTACATCAGGGGTTTGGCTGTGCTTATTGTCACACCTAGAAACTGAGGATAGACATTTCAATATTTTATTGAGGGATGAAAGTCACTTGCTAAAATAGCAATCCCCTAAATCTGGTGTTTCAGCTTTGGCTAGCCAAGTGTAATACTGTCTGGAAAATGGTAGATTTTGTTCTGGGGTGAAATTCAATTGCCAAAATAGCAATACCGTAAATCAGTGGTTTTAGCTGTGGCTGGCCAAGTTTAATAGTGTCCTGCAAAGGATAGATTTTGTTTTGGTGTGAAATTCAATTGCCAAAATACCAATACCGTAAATCAGTAGTTTCAGCTGTGGCTGGCCAAGTTTAATAGTGTCCGCCAAAGGATAGATTTTGTTCTGGGGTGAAATTCAATTGCCAAAATACCAATACCATAAATAGTGGTTTCAGCTGTGGCTGACCAAGTTTAATAGTGTCCGGCAAAGGATATATTTTTTTCTGGGGTTAAATTCAATTGCCAAAATAGCAATACCGTAAATCGGTTGTTTTAGCTGTGGCTGGCCAAGTTTAATAGTGTCCGGCAAAGGATTTTTTTTTTTTATGTCTGGGGTTAAATTCAATTGCCAAAATAGCAATAACGTAAATCAGTGGTTTCAGCTGTGACTGGCCAAGTTTAATACTGTCCGGCAAAGGATATATTTTTGTCTGGGGTGAAATTCAATTGCCAAAATAGCAATCCCCTAAATCTGGTGTTCCAGTTGTGGCTGGCTAAGTTTAATACTGTCGGCAAAGGATAGATTTAGTTCTGGGGGGAAATTCAATTGACAAAATAGCAATACCGTAAATCAGTGTTTTCAGCTGTTGCTGGCCAAGTTTAATACTGTCCGGCAAAGGATAGATTCATAATTGTTGGGTGAAATATTACCATTTTTACCAGGTACAAACCCCTGCACTGCATAACTGACAGGGAACTTACAATTGGCGGTTACATTCTTGCATGAAATAAAGCCTTTTTGGGCTGTGAAGCCAAAGGTAGTCGCCATAACAGTTTTTTAATTTTTTTTTTTTTAAATAAATTAGTGTAGACCCCAAAAAATAAAACAAAGTGTAAGTGCACGCTAGTATAACAATGGTTGAGTGAGGCCGGTATACATGTCTATTCTGCATAAGGTACAAACAAGTCCTGTGGGATCCATGCCTGGTTCTTTTTAATAAACAAAAGCTTGCCCACATTGTCTGCGGACAGGCAGCTGCGCTTGTCTGTGATAACACCCCCTGCCATGCTAAACACACTTTCAGACAATACAATGGCTGCAGGGTAGGCCAGCACTTCCAAGGCGTAAAGGGCAACCTCAGGACATGTGCCCAATTTGATGACCCAGAAGTTGAATGGGGCAGACCTAGTGGCATAGCTAGAAATGATTGGGCACCACAGCAAATTTTTGAATGGGGCCCCCCTCCCCCAGTAATTTTTGTGCAAACCCCTTCCTTTCATGCCGCCATGCCTGTGGCTACCAAAGATCGCTCTCTCAGACCTGGCCCAGCAGCTGTTCCATTTGCTTTCTACATTGTTTATAGTGCCATTGTTTATAATTTTATTGTATAATACTGTTGAGGGGGCCCTGACAAAGTCCTTTAGTCCTCCTCCTCCTCCTGGATGGGCCTTTTCTAGGTCACGGCCACAAAGAAGTTGCTTCCCCTGCTTTCCCTGTAGCTATTTCATTTGGCAGACCCATCAGTCAGTACGTGTACTGTTCCACCATGTTGCTGAAATGCTGCCACCTGCTAAGATTTTCCAGATCTGCTGGTGGTACAGGTTGTTGTGGCGTGATGACAAAGCTTTTCAACATTTTGCCCATGATAACCCTGACTTCTGAGGTGTTGGTGGTGACCCAGCTGCATTGGCAAATTCTTCCTCCTCCTCCTCTGCCTTCACCTTGTGCTTCCACTGAGCCATCAGCAGCGTGTCTACTAGCGGGCTCATCTTCCTATCACACTCCAGTGAGGAAATTTAGGATGGCACATTGTCCTTGTAACGGGGATGCAGCAGGGTGGCCGTTGCGCAGGCACTGCAGCATGTAGTCGCTCTTGTCTGCATGGCTGCCAGAGGCAAAGACAAACTATCCTCTTTGAGGGAGGCATATCGTCTGTGTCCTCTGTATCTCCCAGCGTTCCTCCTACTCCTCTTTCTCATCCTCCAGAACTGTGCGCTGGCTGGACAATTGTGTTCCAGGCCAGGGCCTATGTTGGTGTATATACCCACCCTCCAAGCCACTTGTATTTGGTTGGCCTTAAGTTAATGAAAAGGCTTGTATATAGTTTTATTTCTTTATATGGTTAGTTTAGCTGCCTTATAGTTATTTTAATATGTTTTTAAGTAAATTTGTAAATAGTTTGTTAATGGTCTGAGTGAAAGGGAGGGTGGGGGTGTTGAGTGTGTAGGGTGTGAGGCTGTTTGGTTTTATTTTCCATCCGCTTTCTACACTGTCTATACTGCCACTGTATATAATTTCATTGTATAATACTGTTGAGGGGGCCCTGACAAAATCTTTTAGTCCTACTCCTACTCCTGGATGGTCCCCTTCTAGGTCAGGGACCCAAAACAGTAGCTTCCCATGCTTCCATGTAGGTAAGCCCCTGGACAAACCCATCAGTCAGTATGTGTACTCTTCCACCATGTTGCTGAAATGCTGCCTCCTGCTAAGACGTTCCAGATCTGCTGGTGGTGCACATTGTTGTGGCGTGATGACAAAGCTTTCCCACATTTCGCCAATGCTAGCCCAGCCTTCTGAGGTGCTGATGGTGACCCAGCTGCCTGTGAGCTGGCTTGGGTGCCACCCTGCTGAGAACACGGTTCCTCCTACTCCTCATCCTACTTATCTACCTCATCCTCCAGAACTGTGCCCTGACTGGTCAATTGTGTTCCAGGCCAGGGACTATGTTGGTACAGGAACCCACCCTTCGAGCCACTTGGATGTCACTGGCCTAAGGATAAGGTGTGTATATAGTTTTGTTTGTTATATAGTAAGTTTAGCTGCATTATAGTTATTTTAATATGTTTTTAAGAAAATTTGTAAATAGTTTGTTATTGGTTTGAGTGAAAGGGGGGATGGGCGTGTTGTGTGTGTTCGATTAACTGAATTGATTTTCACTGTCTGGTGTTTAGGAATTTCTGCACCCCAAATTCAGCACATGTGGCAGGCAGGGGATGTGCGTTAAACCGGCCAGGCCTAGACTTGCAAGTATATTTTGCCCATTAGTGCATAACACCAGGCTGGGCTGGAGGCTCCGTGGACCAACCAATGATCGGTCTGTTGTTCCATGCCTGTCCACAGCTCCTGCACGGTGCGGGGTTTGTCCCACAAACACACAAGTTTTAAAACAACCTGCTGTCGTTTCCCCCTGGCTGTGCTGCTGTGGGTGGTGAAGGTGTTACCCTGAGTGGATGAGGAGGAGGTAGAGGAGGAGGAAGCCGAGTAGGAGGAGGAGGAGGTAACAGGATACAAAGAGAAATGTCCAGCAATCCTCGGGGGCGGAAGGACATTCACAAAAATGCTATCCACCTTTGGGCCGGCCGCTACATTTACCCACTGTGTTGTTGTTTAACCAACTTTATTTGCCTTATGGCTATGCACTTGTGAGTGTAGATGTATATTTGCTTAGTCTGAACTCTGTCTTATAGTATATATTGAGGGTGGCGCCTCTTTTGGACTGAGCAACGCCCAAGTACCTGGGACTCCTCAGCACAAAATCAATTTAGCTGGTTCCTGCAGTGCCCTGAATAAAAGGAGACTGGTAAGTCTATAAGAGGCAGTATCTGTAATGTTAGGAACCCTTGTGCGGAAGCCGCCGTGACATGGTACTTGGGCCCAACATACTTTTGATCAAAAATGTGCGCTAAAAGCGTCCTTCATTCCATTTTGAAATGAGCCCCTTTTTTATTTTATTTTTTTCCATTAGTTTATGATGTATTGTGCAGCCATCTTTTAACCAAGGATACAAAGAGAAATGCCCAGCAATCCTCGGGGGCGGAAGGACATTCGCAAAAAATGCTATCCACCTCTGGGCCAGCCGCTAAATTTACCCACTGTTGTTGGTTATATGGACGTTGCCACAGATAGCGCTGCGCAGTGCACACTTGATTTTGTCCGCCACTTGGTTGTGCAGGGAAGGGATTGCTCGCCTGCAAAAGTAGCGGCGGCTGGGATAAACGTACTGTGGGACAGCCACCACCATAAGGTTTTTTAAACTGTCCACCAGACAGAATGACAGCATTTCAAAGGACCAGGAAGTTTGAAATAAGGTTTTCAGAGCCATAGGTGGGGGGGGGGTACTTCCTCTTTCTTTTTCTCTCCAGTGTTTGGGACATGGACAGCTGATAGCTTAACACTTCCATGGGATTTGGTGGAGATGCTTGGTGACAATGACAGATGTGGTGGCGTTGCTGCCATATCCTCTGTTTGCTGGGTGAAAGATGCCACTGTCACTCACTTGGGCTCAAGTTTAGAATGTTTATTTATTATTTTTCTGTATTTTATTTTAAGTCATTTCCCTATCCACATATGTTTGCAGGGCATTTACCTACATTTTGCTGCCTTTTTAAGCCCTCTAGTCCCTTCCAGGGCTATTTTACAGCCATTTAAGTGCCCAAAAGTTCGGGTCGCCATTGATTTCAATGGGGTTCGGGGTCAAGTTCGGGTCGAGTTCGGATCCCGAACCCGAACATTTTTGTGAGGTTTAGCCGAACTTCTCGAACCCGAACATCCAGGTGTTTGCTCAACTCTACACTCTGTGACCGCCTGATGCTGCTGTTGCCACCTTCATACTGTCATTGTGCCACTCTGTGGCCTCCTCCTGATGCTGCTGCTGCCGCCACCTCCACATCATCATTTATTTGACCCTTCTTCTGATCTGTCAGAAAGAAGGAAAAATTAGATGCACAATGGATCCTTTCTATGTAACAGCTGTAAGGCCTGCATTACATGGTCCCTATTTTACATCAGAATTGTCTTATGAGTTTGTAGCCAAAAGCAGAAGTGGGTACTAAACACAGAAGACATGAAAATATTTCATTCACGTGTCATCTCTGTTTTGGATCCACTCCTGTTTTTTTTTTGCTTTAGCAATACTGATGGATTACTGACCGAATGCCGACCGAGTGAAGGCGTATGCTCCACAGACAGGATCCGATTTTTTTGGTGTTATTGTTCTGACGGATGAGAAGAAGAGCAAAATAATCAGTGACGTCAATACAAACTTGTTACTGACACCCTCTCCACTCTGTCGACGGGGCTCTACTTGTATAAGCATTTAATAGAACAGGTTCTGTAGACATCTATTTGGAATCAGCTGCTGACATTGTAAAAGGAGTGTGCTTCTTCTTGGCGCTAACATTGACCTGTAAGGCTGAGTTCACACTTCAGTTATTTGGTCAGTTTTGGTTCTGTAACTGTTCACATAAGCAAAGTGTTCAATAAGTCTAAAAGCGACGCCTGTCATCTGCATGTCATACTGACTCACAGTATTGTTTCACTACCACAGCAGACTCCCTATGTGTGTTACTGCAAGGCACAGTTTTCTGCCCCACTATTAGGCCCCTTTCACACGGGCGAGTTTTCCGCGCAGGTGCAATGCGTGAGGAGGACGCATTGCACCCGCACTGAATCCGGACCCATTCATTTCTATGGGGCTGTGCACATGAGCGGTGATTTTCACGCATCACTTCTGCGTTGCGTGAAAATCGCAGCATGTTCTATATTCTGTGTTTTTCACGCAACGCAGGCCCCATAGAAGTGAATGGAGCTGCGGGAAAATCGCAAGCATCCGCAACCAAGTGCGGATGTGTTGCGATTTTCCTGCATTGTTGCTTAGCAACGGGACCCAATCTCTATTATTTCCCCTTATAACATGGTTATAAGGGGAAATAATAGCATTCTTAATAAAGAATGCATTGTTAAATGATGAGGAAGGGGTTAAAAATAATAAAAGTTAACTTACCTTAGCCACTTGATCGCGTAGTCGCGATCTGTCCTCTCTTTCCCTGCAGCATCTATGATCTAAAGGACCTGTAATGACGTCACATCACATGGTCCAATCACATGGTCCATCTTACCATGGTGATGGACCATGTGATTGGACCATGTGATGTGACGTCATCACAGGTCCTTTAGATCATAGATGCTGCAGGGAAAGAGAGGACAGATCGCGACTACGCGATCAAGTGGCTAAGGTAAGTTAACTTTTATTATTTTTAACCCCTTCCTCATCATTTAACAATGCATTCTTTATTAAGAATGCTATTATTTCCCCTTATAACCATGTTATAAGGGGAAATAATCAATTCTCCAGTAGACCCGAAACCGGACTTCAGTGATGAAGTCCGGCTTCGGGTTGGGTACCAAACATGGCGTTTTTTCTCACGCGCGTGCAAAACGTGTTGCATACGTTTGCACCCGCGCGGGAAAAACGCTCATATTCCCGCAACGCACCCGCCTCCTATCCGGGCGTCAAACATGATTCCCGTGTGAAAGAGGCCTTAGGGCTCTCTGCAGCCAGGAAATAACCATTTTTTAACGCAATTCGCCACAAATAAATTCAGATCGAACCAAATTTTTCAGAAAAATTCGGTGAACCTGCCAAAATGGATTTTTGAGAAATTCGCTCATCTCTAGACACAACCTAAGGGACAGGACATATATTAGATGTCTTTTATTCCTGTTTTCTGACTATTTTTAGTGAATGCCTGCATTCCTCATGACTAGTGTTGAGCGAACCCGAGCTGTAAAGTTCGGGTTCGAACCGAACTTTGCGAGTTCGGGTACCCTGAACACGAACACAGACTTTTTCACAGAAATTCGGTTTCAGGTTCGGTGTTCGGGTGATTTTATTATTTTACATTATAACATGGATATAACGTAAAATAATAGCATTCTTAAGACAGAATGCTAAATAAAATGGGCATTGAGGGATTAAAAAAATAAAATAAAATGTAACTCACCTCATCCACTTGATCGCCGAAGGTTTTTCTATCTTCATTCAGCAGGACCTGCGGTGAGCACGATAACGTAACCAAAAGTCCTTTTCCAGCCTGGTCCTGCAAGAAGAAGAAGAAAGAAGACGAGCTCGGCTGCAAGATCAAGTGGATGAGGTGAGTAGATTATTTTTTTTTAACCCCTCAATGCCCATTTTATTTAGCATTCTGTCTTAACCTTTTAAGTACACAGGGCATACATGTACTCCCTGTGCTGTTTTTTAAAGATGGCGCCTGTTCCGGCTGGATGCGGGTGCCATAGCAGTAATGCCGATCGTGGACATTTAACCACTCAGATGCCGTGGTCAATCCTGACCATGGCATCTGAGCGTGCAAAAACCGAAAGTTTCACTTTCGGTTTGTGCTCTGGCTCCCCCGTGTGGAGATTGAAGGAGCTGGAGCATGCCTGCAGCAGCCTGGGTCTCTATGAATGAAACCCAGGCTGCTGCATAGTATTTCCTATGGAGCCATAGCCTGTAATAGGCTCCATAGAAAATATGCGATTTTTTCATATTTTCCAATGCTATTGCATTGGAATGTATGAGAATAGCAATCTAATCATTGCATGTTATAGTTCCCTATGGGAAGTATAGGAAAGTGTTAAAAAAAAATATTAAAAGTAACCTAAAAATTCAAATCACCACTCTTTTGCCAAAATGAAAACAAAATAAAAAATACACAACATGGGTGTCGCAATGTACGAAAATGCCCATACTATAAAAATATAAAAAAAATTCCCCATATGGTGAACAGAAAAATAGAAAAAAGCGTCCATATTGCTGATTCGCCATTTTTGGACGCTTCATTTCCTCAAAAAAAATTAAATAAAAGGTGATCAAAAAGCCATACACAACCGATCAACAGATTCGTACTGACCTGTATAATAAAATTAACTGGTCAGTTTTATCGCACATTGAACGTTGTAATTTGAAAACTCGTAAAACTGTGTTGGAATTGCTTTTTTTATTTGCAATTTCACCCTCATATAGCTATGTGAACTGATAAGTTAAAAAGTTATGGCTCTGGGAAGGCAAGAAGAACACGCCAAAAAAAAAAAACTCCGGTCCTTATGGGTTTAAGAATGCTATTATTTTTCGTTATAACCATGTTATAATGGAAAATAATAAAGTTAAGTTCAGGTCTCCATTGACTTTAATGGGGTCCGAGTTCGGGGTCAAGTTCAGGTCAAGTTCTGGTTCCAATCCCGAACTTTAACCTTAAGTTTGGTAGAACCCGACGAACCCGAACTTCACCGGGATCGCTTAACAGTAATCATGACTAGTGTTGATCGAGCACCCAACTGCTCAGGTGCTCGGGCCAAACATATTGGGATGCTCGTGTGCTCTACAGAGCACTCGAGTATAATGAAATTCAATGGGAGAACCTGTGCATTAAACCAGGCACCCACTGCTCTGAAGAGGGGAGGGTGCCTGGTTCATAGGAAAAGGTCAGAAATTGAGGGAAACACCACCGAAATGGTTCAGGAACAGCATGAGGAGGATGTCTGGATGCATCTTGTACTCCCAGGTCGCTGCTGGGAAAGATGTTGTCCAAGTGGTACGCCACTTTTACAGACTGACAATAATATGCACAAAACCAAAGATAAAATTGATTTTAGAGGAAAAATTGTTAGGAAACATTCTTTCCTGTATAGTTACTTGTATATAAAGTGAAAGTGCTGCCAAAAATTGAAAGGAAGAGGCACTCCGATACGACCTGTATATCACATTAAGGAGGGCCTCATTCACATTGTGGTACAATTGTTCATGTAGTGGGACTCCTACAGTTATAAAGCCTATGCACTAAGTGAAAGGGCTGCCAAAAATGCAAGGAACCTGCACTCCAATATGCCCTTTGTTACACATAAAGGAGGGCATCATTGAAAAATTATGATTGATGACATGCTGGTGACCCTCAAAAACATTTGGAGCAGAATTCGCGAATATTTACAATTTAGTTTTTCATCTGTAACCTCCCTTTTTGCTTGTGATATAGTGTAGCTAATAGGTTCTAGTGCAGGGTGTTAGGTAATGTGATGAGGTCCTGCTGTCCATACATACATGCTACATACATGGTGCTATTTGTATGTATGTGTGTATGTATGCTACATACATACATAGTGCTGTGATGTCACAAGTTCACAACAATACTTTGTGCATTAATCACTAATATGCAGTCAGACCTGTTGAAGTTGCACGTATTGCGCCAAAATATTCTCATCATTATTGCCAATTTGTGCAATTGCAAATATATTGGAGCACTCTATCTGCATATAAAGCTATTGTAATGTTCTGCCGTGCCAACCATTTTCTCCAGTCTCAGGAAACTCCTAGCAGCTTGAAAAATGTAGCAATAGTGACCCACACCTGTATTGCGCTCGCATTATGCGAATGTTACATTGCCAATTTTTGTCTTCTAGAAAATAATAGCGAATTTGCGACTATATGACAGATATTCTACGAAATATTCGCAAAATATTGCAAATTCGAATATTGCCCCTGCCGCTCATCACTAGGAAAAAGTACACTGCATATCACAGATAAAATTTGTATGCGCACACGTTATACTGGAGATGTGGAACTGGTAATGTCAATGTCAGAAGCGGACACCGCCTATTGAAAAAGTACACTGCATGTCAAAGTTAAATTGTTTAATTGCACACGTTACACTTTAGATGAGGCACTGGTAATGTCACTTTCAGAAGCGGACACCGTCTATTGAAAAAGTACACTGTATGTCACAGATACATTTTTTAAACACACATGTTAAACTGGCACTGGTAATGTCACTGTCAGAAGCGGACACCGTCTACGGAAAAAGTTCACTGAATGTCACAGATATTTTTGGGATGCCCTCACTTTACACAGGAGATGTGGCGCAGATAATTTAACTGTCCGCAGCGGACACCATCTGCGGAAAAAGTAAACTTGATGTCACAGTTACTTTTTAGGATGCGCACACTTTATACAGGAGATTTGATGCAGATAATTTAACTGTCTGCAGCAGCTAATTAGACGTTATTTAGCACAGGTTGCGCTACAAATATATATTGCTGCTGTCACATATCACTCCCTACATTTTCTATCCCTATCTATGCACACAGCTCTCCTTGACTAAGACTGAGCTGAACATGCGCCATCGGGTGATATATAGCACCCGATGACACGTTTCGGCCAGCCAATAACAGTACTGCCAGTAACCAACATGGCTACGGCATTACAGTGAGGGCAGCACTTACCTGCACGTTTATTGGATGCGAAGCAGCCAAGAAACACGTGGGGAGGAGACTCGAGCACATGCGGTATTCGGCCGAATACCGCCATGTGCCGAGCATATCGATGCTTAAGCCGAACTGGTGTTCGGCCGAGCATGCTCGCTTAGCACTAGTTCCGGCCAGCCAATCACTGTAATGCCAGTAACATGGCTACGGCATTACAGTGAGGGCAGTACTCACCTGCACATTTGCGTAGCAGGCAATAATTGTGCAGGAAGGAGACTTGAGCATTGCGCTCGAGCAAATGTGGTATTCGGCCGAATACCGCCATGTACCGAGCATAGTGATGCTTGAGCTGAACTGGTGTTCGGCAGAGCATGCTCACTCAATACTACTTATGACATGCAGTAATTCAGGAGCATCTTTGCTCCTAATTCTGAGTTAAGCCAATTCACTTATTATTCTTCTGAATATTGATAAATTAATTTCCAACTGGTGGTTACCAGTCCCCTAATTAAAAGGATATGTCCCTGCATAGTTTGTAAAAGCATGGCCACTCCGAGCAACTGTGCAGCAGCTAAAGCACAACTGTAGTGTGACTTGAACTGCTCGGCCATGCAAGCTGTGGCAGTATTCAACTGGCTATTATAAATTGTTTACATTGTATAAATGAGTTGTTGAATACTGCCTCAGCTTGTATAGCCATGTGATTCATGCCACATAGCAGCTGCAGCGTATGTCACCATTGGACATTCTCCTACTGCCAAACCCTGACTGTCAGGCAGGGTTGCAACACCAATGAGGCTAGGTGAGGAGATCGCCTTAGGCAACACCAAGTAGGGGCAAGAAGGGGGCAGCGGAATGGCCATGGGCAATGAGCGTTTTCATTGTGGCAAAGGGGTTAGGTAAAGAAATTGGCACAGATGGGGGGGGGGGCAGTTTACAGTTTTCCCCTCAGGCACCAGAAAGGCTAGATGCAACCCTGCTGTCAGCACTGATTAAACATTGTCATACTGCCATACCCTGACCGTCACCACTGATTGGACATTGTGTTTTGGTGAATATCCTGGAAACATTTAGTTGGCAATATTCATATTCGCGATATATCTCAAATTTTTGGCCTAATATTCACTATAAATTCCTAAATTTCAGAATTCGTGATTTCCAGTCATTATTTTCTTGATTGTGAAAATCGGCAATCGGAAAATTTGTGATAAAAATTTGTGATTAGAATATTCATGATCAACACTAGTCACGACTAGTGATGAACGAGCATGCTCGGCCGAATATCTGTTTGGCTCGAGCATCGCTATGTTCTGCAGTTGGCGGTACTCGACTGAGTACCACATGTGCTTGAGCGCAATGATCGAGTCTCTGCCCCACACGTTTTGCAAGTTTTAAACAGCCAATAAAGGTGCAGGTAAGTACTGCCCTCACTGTAATTCCAGTAGCCATGTTGGCCAGAACGCGTCATAGGGTCCTATACAGCACCCGAAGACGTATGCTCAGCTCAGAAGTAAACAGGAGGAGCAGAGCGTAGGAAGGGAAAGATTTTCACAATTTTTATTCTGAGAAAGCTTTTCCAAGACCCAAAAGTCCTTTTACCCTAGGTACACACCTAAGCGTTTTACAGCGCGTACAAACGCGCTGTAAAACGCACAACATGTGAAAAGCCATGCTTCCCTATGGGCATGGTTCACATTTGGGTGTTTTACAGCGCGTTTGAATGCGCTGTAAAACGCCCCACGCCCAAACAAGTACATGAGCTTCTTTGGGGCGTTTTAACGCGCCTATGGACAATGATGCCATAGGGGAGAATCACTGAATCGCGCATATGACGCGCATTTCTTATTTACTTAAACGCGCATCCAAAAACACGCGTCATACGCGCGATTCAGAAACGCCTAGGTGTGTTCCCAGCCTTAAAGACTACTGTGTGTGTGTTTTAGAGCAGCAATCTATTTACCTCCTGCAGTCTCATGGACAGTGCTTTGGAAGGGACAGATAGTGCAGGAAGAGGTATTTGCAGTTTTTACTACCAAAAGCTTTTTAAAGACCCCAAGGTCCTTTTAAGGACTACTGTGTGTATTTGACAGCAGCAAGATATTTTTATTTTATATCTATTAGTGACATATACTGTACATCATCCACAGACTGTGTCTTTAATAATCTGGGGGTATATTCCAATGTTCTGTCATGACTGTCATAATATGTGACTGTCATGGCCCATTACAGGTCAGATTTAGCGTTAGTACCCACTCTAGGAGACAACCGTGAAGGGGTGAGTGGGCTTACTACCTTTTGATCAAAATGTAAACTAATGTCTCCACTGTTTGCAGGCGTGGATTAGTACACTGTGTCCTCTTATGGCATCTATCTTGGGCAGAGTTCTGGTTGCAGAGTGCTGTTGCATTTTTTTGTTTGTATGTATACCTGCCATTAGCTACGTGCACCTGCATACAGGGAGTGCTGACTGAAACCCCCTTTGTGTTTCTGTTTAGTATGTGTTGGAGGTGTGGCAGCCTCCACTTCAGTCGTGCACACCTGACTAGTTTGTCTGCCCTAGATGCTGGTTTTTAATCAGAGTGAGTATAAAGCTGAATGTGTACTCACATTACCTGCTAGTAGCCCTTTGGCTCCAGGAGGAGTGCATAGTGGGCTCAGCATGCATGTTGGTACCTGCATCCCTGGATCTAATGGAGGCTGTTACAGCACCAGAAGGGGTTAATAAGTATGGTCTGTTCCAGCATGCATGCTGTGCCCACACTCCTGGATTTTATGTGGCTGTCGTGGCCCATAACAGGTAATATTTAGCGCTAGGAGGATTTTATGTGACTGTCATGGCCCATTACAGGTCAGATTTAGCGTTAGTACCCACTTTAGGAGACAACCGTGAAGGGGTGAGTGGGCTTACTACCTTTGATCAAAATGTAAACTAATGTCTCCACTGTTTGCAGGCGTGGATTAGTACACTATGTCCTCTTATGGCTTCTATCTTGGGCAGAGTTCTGGTTGCAGAGTGCTGTTGCATTTTTTTGTTTGTATGTATACCTGCCATTAGCTACGTGCACCTGCATACAGGGAGTGCTGACTGAAACCCCCTTTGTGTTTCTGTTTAGTATGTGTTGGAGGTGTGGCAGCCTCCACTTCAGTCGTGCACACCTGACTAGTTTGTCTGCCCTAGATGCTGGTTTTTAATCAGAGTGAGTATAAAGCTGAATGTGTACTCACATTACCTGCTAGTAGCCCTTTGGCTCCAGGAGGAGTGCATAGTGGGCTCAGCATGCATGTTGGTACCTGCATCCCTGGATCTAATGGAGGCTGTTACAGCACCAGAAGGGGTTAATAAGTATGGTCTGTTCCAGCATGCATGCTGGGCCCACACTCCCTGGATTTTATGTGGCTGTCGTGGCCCATAACAGGTAATATTTAGCGCTAGGAGGATTTTATGTGACTGTCATGGCCCATTACAGGTCAGATTTAGCGTTAGTACCCACTCTAGGAGACAACCGTGAAGGGGTGAGTGGGCTTACTACCTTTTGATCAAAATGTAAACTAATGTCTCCACTGTTTGCAGGCGTGGATTAGTACACTATGTCCTCTTATGGCTTCTATCTTGGGCAGAGTTCTGGTTGCAGAGTGCTGTTGCATTTTTTTGTTTGTATGTATACCTGCCATTAGCTACGTGCACCTGCATACAGGGAGTGCTGACTGAAACCCCCTTTGTGTTTCTGTTTAGTATGTGTTGGAGGTGTGGCAGCCTCCACTTCAGTCGTGCACACCTGACTAGTTTGTCTGCCCTAGATGCTGGTTTTTAATCAGAGTGAGTATAAAGCTGAATGTGTACTCACATTACCTGCTAGTAGCCCTTTGGCTCCAGGAGGAGTGCATAGTGGGCTCAGCATGCATGTTGGTACCTGCATCCCTGGATCTAATGGAGGCTGTTACAGCACCAGAAGGGGTTAATAAGTATGGTCTGTTCCAGCATGCATGCTGGGCCCACACTCCCTGGATTTTATGTGGCTGTCGTGGCCCATAACAGGTAATATTTAGCGCTAGGAGGATTTTATGTGACTGTCATGGCCCATTACAGGTCAGATTTAGCGTTAGTACCCACTCTAGGAGACAACCGTGAAGGGGTGAGTGGGCTTACTACCTTTTGATCAAAATGTAAACTAATGTCTCCACTGTTTGCAGGCGTGGATTAGTACACTATGTCCTCTTATGGCTTCTATCTTGGGCAGAGTTCTGGTTGCAGAGTGCTGTTGCATTTTTTTGTTTGTATGTATACCTGCCATTAGCTACGTGCACCTGCATACAGGGAGTGCTGACTGAAACCCCCTTTGTGTTTCTGTTTAGTATGTGTTGGAGGTGTGGCAGCCTCCACTTCAGTCGTGCACACCTGACTAGTTTGTCTGCCCTAGATGCTGGTTTTTAATCAGAGTGAGTATAAAGCTGAATGTGTACTCACATTACCTGCTAGTAGCCCTTTGGCTCCAGGAGGAGTGCATAGTGGGCTCAGCATGCATGTTGGTACCTGCATCCCTGGATCTAATGGAGGCTGTTACAGCACCAGAAGGGGTTAATAAGTATGGTCTGTTCCAGCATGCATGCTGTGCCCACACTCCCTGGATTTTATGTGGCTGTCGTGGCCCATAACAGGTAATATTTAGCGCTAGGAGGATTTTATGTGACTGTCATGGCCCATTACAGGTCAGATTTAGCGTTAGTACCCACTTTAGGAGACAACTGTGAAGGGGTGAGTGGGCTTACTACCTTTTGATCAAAATGTAAACTAATGTCTCCACTGTTTGCAGGCGTGGATTAGTACACTGTGTCCTCTTATGGCATCTATCTTGGGCAGAGTTCTGGTTGCAGAGTGCTGTTGCATTTTTTTGTTTGTATGTATACCTGCCACTAGCTACGTGCACCTGCATACAGGGAGTGCTGACTGAAACCCCCCTTTGTGTTTCTGTTTAGTATGTGTTGGAGGTGTGGCAGACTCCACTTCAGTCGTGCACACCTGACTAGTTTGTCTGCCCTAGATGCTGGTTTTTAATCAGAGTGAGTATAAAGCTGAATGTGTACTCACATTACCTGCTAGTAGCCCTTTGGCTCCAGGAGGAGTGCATAGTGGGCTCAGCATGCATGTTGGTACCTGCATCCCTGGATCTAATGGAGGCTGTTACAGCACCAGAAGGGGTTAATAAGTATGGTCTGTTCCAGCATGCATGCTGTGCCCACACTCCCTGGATTTTATGTGGCTGTCGTGGCCCATAACAGGTAATATTTAGCGCTAGGAGGATTTTTTGTGACTGTCATGGCCCATTACAGGTCAGATTTAGCGTTAGTACCCACTCTAGGAGACAACCGTGAAGGGGTGAGTGGGCTTACTACCTTTTGATCAAAATGTAAACTAATGTCTCCACTGTTTGCAGGCGTGGATTAGTACACTGTGTCCTCTTATGGCTTCTATCTTGGGCAGAGTTCTGGTTGCAGAGTGCTGTTGCATTTTTTTTGTTTGTATGTATACCTGCCATTAGCTATGTGCACCTGCATACAGGGAGTGCTGACTGAAACCCCCCTTTGTGTTTCTATATTCCAATGTTCTGTAATCAATACTGTAGAACATCTGCAAACAGAGTCTGTATTACAAATTCCAATAATCTGGACCTAATATAGTGTCCATATTCTGTGGGTTTCTGTGACATATACTGTCCTGCATCCAAAAACTGTGCCTTTAGTGGACAGTAAAACAATCTGCACCACATCTAAAGACAAAACCATTAATATGAAGAAGGCGGGCACTAAGGAACAGGGAAGTGGGCATGATGCTGATGGTGCACACAGAGGCCATGGCCCTTGGCGCAATGAAACTGTGTATGCTGCAAGAGCACCAGAAAAAAAAAACATCCACCGTACCCAGCTTCATGTCCAACTTAGCTGGGCGGCGCAGGGCAACACTGTCCAAGTCAGACCAGTGCGAACAGTTGGTCTGTTGGATTGCTGAAGATAATACTTTCAGTTAGTTAAGCACCACTCTCTCATTCAGTCTCTGTAGCCAAGAGTCTAGTCAACTGAATCCTCACTCTGATCATCCTTCCTCCCACCATGGAGAGGCTTGCCAAATGAGTGATCCCACACTCTGATAATTCTAGGAACTCTTTCAGGTGCCACTATTAGATTGGGCCCTCGTGCCCAGCATGCTTGAAGAGGGACCTGAGATATTGTGCCCTGATTCCCAAACTCTTGGGCTTTCACAGTCTCAAGAAGATGACAGTGGTGAACTGAAAACGTTCGTTCACGAGATGGATGATGATGAGTCACAATTGTCAATCATTGAGATTGTGGTTAGGTCAAGTCAGGAGGATGAGCAGGATGAGCAGGGTGAGGAAGTGGAAGAGGAGGTGGTGGACGATGAGGTCACTGACCCAACATGGAAAGGTGAAAAGCCGAGCGAGGACAGCAGTACAGAGGGGGAGGGATCCACAGCACCGCAACAGTCTGGAAGAGGCAGTGGGGTCGCAAAAGGGAGAAGTTGGCCCACAACAAACAGGCCCGCAACAGTAACCCCGAGCACCCCCATGCGTAAATCTACCTTGCCAAGGGATAGGTGTTCCGCAGTATGGCGCTTTTTTGCGGAAAGTGCAGACGACAAAAGAGTTTTAGTTTGCAACCTGTGCAGTACCAAAATGAGATGGGGCATAAACACTAGCAACCTCACCACCAACAGCATGATCCGCCACATAGCATCCAAGCACCCTAATAAGTGGGCCGAATGCCTGGGTCCACAATCTGGGTCTGCGGGTCACACCACTGCCTCCTCTTCCCCTTTGTTACGCACTGCTGGCTAATCCCCTGTCGAAAGCACAGGCCTGGATGCCACTCGCCCTGCACCTGGACATTCGCATGAACCGTCAGCAACAACATCCCCTTCCCTGTCCCAGCTCAGCGTCCAAATGTCGATAACACAGGCATTTGAACGCAAGTGAAAATACCCACCCACCCACCCACAGGCCATAGCACTAAATGCGAAACTTTGGAAATTACTGGCCATTGAAATGTTGCCATTTAGGCTTGTAGACACTGTGGCCTTCCACAGCCTGATGTTGGCAGCCGTCCCTCGGTACGCAGTCGCCAGCCTCCACAATTTTTTTACAGTGTGCCTAACACCAGAAAGTGTCCCAGAACATCACCTGTGCAACGTACTTACTGGAAGGTCCACTTCACCACGGACACATGGACAAGTACTGGTGGCCAGGGACGCTACATTTCCCTGACTGCACACTGGGTGATTGTTGTGGAGGCCGGGAGTGAGTTCTACCCTGGGATGGCACAGGTGCTACCCAACCACCAGGGTCTCCGCCAGCAGCTATGTTACTGGATCCAACCTCCACTTCTACTCCTCCACCTCTTCCTCCTCCACTTCAACTTCCTGCAGAAGTCAGCCATCAGTTGCTAGCTGGAAGCAGTGTAGCATTCCTGTGGGTAAGCGTCAACAGGCCGTGCTAAGGCTGATCTGCTTAGGGGACAAACAGCACACCGTCGCAGAACTATGGCAGGGTATTAGGGACCAGACCGAGCTGTGTCTCTCGCAACTCAACCTACAATTAGGCATGTTTGTGTGTGACAATGGCAGCAACTTGGTGGCGGTTTTGGATCTCGGCAACCTGATACACATCCGATGCCTAGCCCACGTCTTAAACTTAGTGATTCAGCGGTTTATCAAAACCCACCCCAATTTTCAAGAGCTACTAGTGAAGGTGTGCCGCATGTGTGCCCATTTACACAAGTCGTCTACAGATTCAGCCGGTCTGTCAATGCTGCAGCAGCGCTTGCGGCTTTCAGCTCACCGTTATGCGAGGTAAGCACGCGCTGGAACTCTACGTTCTACATGTTGGCCAGGCTTTGTGAGCAGCAGAGGGCAGTTGTGGAATACCAGATGCAAAATGGTCGTCGCCTTTTGAGTCAACTGACATTAATCACAAGCAAGGAGTGGGTATTGATGTCACACCTCTGTGAGGTTTTAAAAAACTTTGATAAATCCACACAGATGGTTAGTGGCGATAATGCTATTATCAGCGTAACCATCCCACTGCTGTGTCTACTCAAATGATCGCTGATCACAATTAATGAGAACCATCTGAATGTGGCAGATGGAAAAATGGGGGAGGACATTACACAGGGTTATAGCCAGACCACTCACAGTTTGTCTTCTCAACGCAAATTTGACCATGAAGAGGAGGTGGAGCTGGAGGCAGTTGCCTCTGCTATAGAGGGTAGTACCCATGAAACTTTAATTCTATCTGTTCAGAGTGGATGGGCAGAAGAGGAGGAGGAAAATGAGGAGATGGAGAGTCATCCAGATGTCGACATCAACGTCTTGCCTGTTGGTACTCTAGCACACATGGCTGACTTCCTGTTAGGCTGCCTTTCCCTCGACGCTCGGGTTATATGCATTTTAGTTAACATGGATAATTGGGTGTTGACCCTTCTCGACCCCTGCTACAAACGTCTCATCTCTCATTCTTATGGTGCAGAGGACGAGTAAAACAGTGCAATACCAGAAGGTACTTGTTGACAGACTGCTTCAGTCTGACAACGTGGCCGGCAGAGTCCGTACTTCCTTAGGCAACCGAGGAAGGGAGACATGGGGAACACATAGCAGTTCCAACAAAGGCAGAAAGTTTTGGAAGATAGTGATGGAAGCAGACCGTGTCAGCGTCCTAAATGATACCTCAAGCTGGACACGTGGCACGAACTTTTGCTCTACACCTTGGAGGTGCTGGCCTGCCCTGCCACCAGCGTTTTGTCTGAGCGTGTATTTAGTGTTGCTGGTGGCATGATAACAGATATGCGTATCCGCTTGTCCACCAGAAATGCTGACAGGTTGACTCAGATAAAAATGAACAAGGCCTGGATTGCCCCTGACTTCTCAACTCCACCACAGGATGATGATGAACATAAAGGCTATTTAAATCTATAATTTATAATATACTCAATCTACTGTTGTGTAGTGATGAGCGGGAGGTGCCATATTCGATTTTGCGATATTTCGGGAATATTCGATTGAATATTCATCATATATTCGTCGAAATCAAATATTCTTCATTATTCTATATATTGCGAATGTTACGCGTATGTATATCTGCATTGCGAATTAAACTTAGAGCTGAGTTCCTAATGGTTGTAACTTGTATTGCTAGAATTGACGAAGATAACAAATATCACGAATGTAGCACTATATTCTCAATCTTCGTTATATTCTAGCAATACAACCATTAGGAACTCAGCTCTAAGTTGAATGTGCAATGCGAACATATACTCGCATTGCGAATTCAACTTAAAGCTGGGTTCCTAATGGTTGTATTGCTAGAATATAACGAATTCACGACTATAGCACTATATTCTCTATCTTCGTTATATTCTAGCAACAACCATTAGGAACTCAGCTTGAAGTTTCATTCGCGAAGCGAACATATAATCGCATTGCGAATTTAACTTAGAGTTGGGTTTCTAATGGTTGGCTTGCTAGAATATAACGAAGATTGAGAATATAGTGCTATATTCGTGAATCGTGAAATTCTAGCAATACAACTATTAGGAACCCAGCTCTAAGTTGAATTCGCAATGCGAGTAATTCAGGTTATATTAATCGCATTGCAATTACAACTTAGTCAAATTTGTGAGATCGTTATTCTCACATCCGACGGTACATTTTAGCATGGAGGCATTCCCATGCACACAGGAAGTCGGCAGAAGCGGCAACGGGCATTGACTGGAGCGGGCAGGGAGCCAGGAATCCTCCGGACAGGTAAGAACAGCTTTTGGGAAGTGGGAAGACAAGTTAGATAACCAGAGAGCAACAAGGATTAACAACTTAAAAAACAAACAAAAAAAACGAATATTTGAATTAGCGAAAACATAGTGCTATATTCGCAAAATTCGCAAATTTGTAAAGTGCCGATATTCGCAAAAAAAAAATCGCTATTCGAATATTCGCGCTCAACACTAATGTAGTGTATTCCCATGCACTTTTTCCACCACAAAAAAGAGTATATTGTTGAATCTTGTTTTCTACTCCTCCTCCTCATCCAGATTGTATATATTCCCTCCACTCTTATTTTTTTTATAGGGTTAGTTCAACTGCAGGCCCTTAACACAAATTTTTTTATAGAGTCAGCTGAACAGCATGCACTCGCATATCATTTTTTAGAGCGTCATTCGAACAGTATGCACACGTATATAATTTTTTAAAGCATCAGCTGTACAGCATGCATTTGCATATAATGTTTTAGAGCATCAGTTGAACAGCATGCACTCATATATAATGTTTTAGAACGTCAGCTGTACAGCATGCACTCGCATAAAATGTTTTTGCGTATCAGCTGACCTGTAGGAACTCGCATATAATGTTTTAGAGCGTCATCTCACCTGCTCGCACTTGCATATAATGTTTTAGAGCGTCAGCTCACCTGCAGGCACTAGCATATAATGTTTTAGAGTTTCAGCTCACCAGCAGGCACTTGCATATAATGCTTTAGAGCATCAGCTCACCAGTAGGCCCTCACCCCTAATGTTTTAGAGGATCAGCTCAGCAGCAGGACCTTGCCCCAAATGTTTTAGAGGGTCACCAGCAGGCCCTTGCTCCAAATGTTTTTGAGGGTCACCAGCAGACCATTAATCATAATTTTTCAAGAGCGTGTATGATGCCCTCCTTTATTTGTAATAAAGGGTGTATTGTAGTGCCGGTTCCTTGTAATTTTTGGCAGCCCTTTAACTTAGTGAATAGGCTTTATGAGTGTAGGAGTCCCACTACCTGAACAATTGTACCATAATGTGAATGAGCCCCTCCTTTATGTGATATACAGGCTGTTTTGGAGTGCCTCTTGATTGTAATTCTTGGCAGCACTTGCACTTTATTTACAATTAGATATACAGGAAATAATTTTTCCTAACAATTTTTCCAATGAACTTGATTTTATTTTTTTTTTGTTGGGGGGGGGGGGGGTTAGCGTATTTTTGTCAGTCTGTAAAAGTGGCGTACAACTCGGACAACATGGTTCCCAGCAGTGACCTTTGAGTACAAGATGCATCCAGACATCGTCCCCATGCGGGTATATCGTAGGCCTCAATTAATATTTGATGGAAACAGGCATATCAAACCCCTTAATCAGTGTTCTGTGGAAGCAGGTATATCGCAATCCTCAATCAATATTTGGTGTAAGCAGGTATATCACACCACTCTATCAATATTTTGTGGAAGCAGGTATATCATAGGCCTCAATCAATATTTTGTGGAAGCAGGTATATTAAACCCCTTAGGCCTCTTTCACACAGGTGTCATGTTTGACGCCCGAATAAGAGGCGGGTGCATTGCGAGAATATGCGCGATTTTCCCACGCGGGTGCAAACATTTGTAATGCGTTTTGCACGCGCGTGAGAAAAATCACAATGTTTGGTACCCAACCCGAAGCCGGACTTTATCACTGAATTCCGGTTTCGGGTCTTCTGAAGAATTTATTATTTTCCCTTATAACCATGTTATAAGGGGAAATAATAGCATTCTTAATAAAGAATGCATAGTAAAATGAAGTGGAAGGGGTTAAAAATAATAAAAGTTAACATAACTTAGCCACTTGATCGCGTAGTTTTTTTATTATTTTTAACCCCTTCTACTTCATTTTACTATGCATTCTTTATTAAGAATGCTATTATTTCCCCTTCTAACCATGTTATAAGGGAAAATAATAAAGATCTGGTCCCGTTGCTAAGCAACCATGCGGGAAAATATTGATTGAGGCCTGCGATATACCTGCTTCCACAAAATACTAATTGAGAGGTGTGATATACCTGTTTCCACCAAATATTGATTGAGGCCTACGATAGACCTGCTTCCACAAAATATTGATTGAGTGGTGCGATATACCTGCTTCCACAAAATACTGATTAAGGGGTTAGATATACCTGCTTTCGCAAATTACAAATTAAGGGGTGTGATATACCTACTTCCACCAAATTTTAATTGAGGCCTGCTATATAACTGGTTCCACTAAATATTGATTGAAGATTGCGATATACCAGCTTCAACAAAATACTGATTGAGGGGTGCAATATACCTGCTCCCACCAAATATTGATTAAGGAGTTCTATATACCTGCTTTCACAAAATATTGATTGAGGGGTGCAATATACCTGCTTCCAAAAATACTGATTAAGCCTCTTTCACACGGGCGAGTTTCACGCGGGTGCAATGCGTGAGGAGGACGCATTGCACCCGCACTGAATCCGGACCCATTCATTTCTATGGGGCTGTGCACATGAGCGGTGATTTTCACGCATGACTTCTTCGTTGCGTGAAAATCGCAGCATGATCTATATTGTGCGTTTTCACGCAGCCTAGGCCCCATAGAAGTGAATGGGGCTGCAGGAAAATCGCAAGCATCCGCAAGCAAGTGCGGATGCTTGCGATTTTCCTGCAGCCCCATTCACTTCTATGGGGCCTGCGTTGCGTGAAAAACGCACAATATAGATCATGCTGCGATTTTCACGCAACGAAGAAGTCATGCGTGAAAATCACCGCTCATGTGCACAGCCCCATAGAAATGAATGGGTCCGGATTCAGTGCGGGTGCAATGCGTCCTCCTCACGCATTGCACCCGCGCGGAAAACTCGCCCGTGTGAAAGGGGCCTTAATCAGTATTTTTTGGAAGCAGGTATATTGCACCCCTCAATCAATATTTTGTGAAAGCAGGTATATAGAACTCCTTAATCAATATTTGGTGGGAGCAGGTATATTGCACCCCTCAATCAGTATTTTGTTGAAGCTGGTATATCGCAATCTTCAATCAATATTTAGTGGAACCAGTTATATAGCAGGCCTCAATTAAAATTTGGTGGAAGTAGGTATATCACACCCTTAATTTGTAATTTGCGAAAGCAGGTATATCTAACCCCTTAATCAGTATTTTGTGGAAGCAGGTATATCGCACCACTCAATCAATATTTTGTGGAAGCAGGTCTATCGTAGGCCTCAATCAATATTTGGTGGAAACAGGTATATCACACCTCTCAATTAGTATTTTGTGGAAGCAGGTATATCGCAGGCCTCAATCAATATTTGGTGGAAGCAGGTATATCGCACCCCTCAATCAATATTTTTTGGAAGCAAGTATATCATAGGCCTCAATCAATATTTGGTGGAAGCAGGTATATCAAACCCCTTAATCAGTATTTTGTGGAAGCAGATATATCGCACCCCTCAATCAATATTTTGTGGAAGCAGGTATATCGTAGGCCTCAATCAATATTTTGTGTAAACAGGTTTATCACACCCCTCAATTATTTTTTTTGCCACAACAGTTATATCGCACCACCCTGTTTATTTTGGCCAATAGTTATATCGCCCTCAATCAGTATTTTGTGGAAGAAGGTATATCACACCCCTCAATCAGTTATTTTGGGGCAACAGGTATATCACACCCATTGCAAATAGTTGTTCCAATAGCTCTTGTCCCTCTATATACATGCAGTATCGCAGCAGAACCATCATCACACAACTGCTGTACAATACAAATGCATTATTTACTTTTTATTTTAGAAAGTATATTATAGGTATATCACACCCCTCAATCAGTTTCCTTTGGAACAACAGGTATATCACATCAGTTGCAATTAGTTTTTCCAATGGCGTTTGTCCCTCTATATAGCTGTGGTATCGCAGCAGAACCGTACACAACTGCTGCACAATACAAATGCACTATAATATACTGTCTATGTTAGAAGGTATATCATAAGTATGTCACATCTCTCAGTATATCACACCTATCGATAGCAAACCTATACCAGTCCTTAAAAGGATTTTTACTACCATATTAGCTAGCGTTTGGTGTCTCTAACAGTCTGTCGATGCTTAAAAAAGCAACCTCTCCCTACACTGGCAAAACACAGAATGTAAAATGGCTGCCAGATTGAGTTCTGTTATAGGGTGGGGGTTTGTCCATGGGCTGAAACGTCTCAATTGGCTGTCCTGTCCCACCTGATGGATGTGTCATGGGTCAAAGCAAGTTCGGCGCAAAGCAAAAGAATATGGCGACAGTGGCTATCGCCATATGTTCGGCCAATCGCAAGTTGTATTCATTTATCAAAACAAGCCTGCAGTTGATCAAAGGCAGTGAAGTCAAGCAAAGAACATCAACAATGCCCACACATGTAACTTTATCAATAATCCCCATTTTTGGCCTAAGTTGCAATAGCAAAATTAATTGTGATTTGCTTTTCATGTGGCTTTACAATCTTTAATATTAATATTCTACCCTGTCTTGCAGCTCTGGCCATTAATCCATCTCCTGCACTGATCTCTGTTTATTTCTTTAAAATTTAAAGATGTTATCTTTCCTGCACATTGCCATCTTGCTCTGCGTAATTGCAGCTCCTGCTGCTCGACTATACTTTGAATAGAAATGAATAAACAACTAGGGCATTGCTCACAACTTTAGCCAAAGTAAATACCTGTATATGTCCTGTAATTGCCAGATCTGTTTACATGTAACATTGTCCTTTTGCCAGTTTACCTCTCTTCATAGCTTTTTGACTCACATTACCTATGATTGGAACTGTACTTTCATAAATAGAATATTTAGCTGTAATAATTGGTAATATTGTAGAGTAAGGGTACAAAAAGTTTTGTACCACTCCCAAAGTGATTGAGGAAGTTATTGTGGACCCATTGTGCCAACCAATCGGATAGGCTAGTCCTGAGAGTGTTATCCTGGTGGTCTCCTGGTTTTCACTCTTTAACCCTTATACGGGAATCTAGCCTTAACTGCAGGAAAGCCACCAGGCTGCGATAGTCCTGATATGGTTGACTGCTGATCCACGGGTATCAGAGACACTAGTACATATAGTCAGGAAGTAGGCAGAGGTCAGTGCTGGCAGAGCTTGTAAAACAATCCAAAGCTCAGGGCAGGCAGCACAGGATCAGTATGGTGAACAGGCAAAGGTCATGTCAGGCAGCAGAAGATCAGGAACGAGTAATAGTCAGTACCCAGGAAGACATGGATTATAACTATCAACAAACTCTATTAAGTTAGAGAGACCTAGAAAGATTAGCAGAGACCTATTGCTCAGGCAAGGAAGTAAGGTCAGCAGTTGAGATGAGCAAAGTTTTGAAAAATTCGATTTGGTAGCTTCACTGAAGATCCCCAAGAAATTTGATTTGTTAAAGGGGTTCTGCAGTTTGTTTAAACTGATTATCTATCCTCTGGATAGATCATCAGTATCTGATTGGCGGGAGTCCGACACCCGGGACGTCACGACTTGTATCAACTGGCCTGGGCGCGACTAAGCTCCATTCAAGTGAACCGAATTTTTCAAAACTTTGCTCATCTCAACTGCTGACCTTACTTCTTTGCCTGAGCAATAGGTCTCTGCTAATCTTTCTAGGTCTCTCTGACTTAATAGAGTTTGTTGATAGCTAGTTGATACAAGTTGTGATGTCACTGGGCCTGCGGTAAACAGAGAGAAGGCCGCTGCGCTCCAGGAGCGCCGCTGCCTCCTCAAAAACCTGATCGGCGGGGGCCCCGGGTGTCGGACTCCCGCTGATCAGATACTGATGATCTATCCAGAGGATAGATCATCAGTTTAAACAAACTGCAGAACCCCTTTAAAGATTAATTTGTCATGAATTACTATAAATCAGGTATACCCAGGCTACTCTGCTTTAGGGTATGGCCACATGGAGTGGCCGTGTTGTGGGTAAAAACCACGTGACCAATTAGCCAGCAGCTGCCTTTCATTTAATAATGAAGATTGCTCTGTATAGTCTTTCTTCATTGTTAATGGCCTTGCAACACCTTTAAACATGGGCTGTTGCTGGATAGGGGTTTGGCTGGATAGGTGGGGGCACATTATGCTGGCATACCTACTTCTCCAACCCCAGTGATCTCCTGCGCTACAGATGTGAGCCTTTCTACCGCCATCTGCTTTCCCTCCTTTTCCACATCATCTAATATCTATAAGAATATGTCATCAGGAACATCCAGCTCCTCCTATCTTTGCATCTTGTGGACTTTTCTAGGAAGTAAAGCCAGCAAAAGATGAGGATAGTCATCATTAAGACCTGGCCCCCCCTTAAAGGTGCAGATGATATTGGTTGGCACTCTGGGCACTGGAATAATAAAGGCTTCCATCTTATTGGTATTGAATTCCTCTATTAATTATTTTCCGAAACACTGTCCCTAGCGCATGAGTGTTTGCCACGTCTTTGCCTATGCTCAACTCACAGGGCAATGGCAGAGATGAGGGCTTTATTGGGCTGTGACATCACAGAGGATGGCTATCTGCGGATTGGCTGGCTGTACGGCATTATGGGTGACCTCACATTTCCAGGCTTGTCATCTCTACACTTAGTTTTGCTTTGTAACATGTGCAGCTGCCATTTTAGGAAAACCTGATTCATTACTACAAAGTGCAAGAAAATTCAGATTCATTGTGATTAAAAACTTTCCTAAACTTCAGACCAAATTTTGCTTCAAATGCTTCACTTCGCTCAACCCTAGTTAGCAGCACAGCTATACAGGAGAGTTTATTAGCTCATTAGTCAAGTAGCTGACCACAAGATCAGAAAGGGAATTAACCCCTGCAGTTCTACAGGAAAAACTCTCTCTAATACACACCCAGGAAGAAACTTTGCAGCCAGGCTGCAGCCTGCAGCATGAGATACAGAATTCTGGTGGCCAGGCAGAAGCTAGGTGAGCGACGTCCCTAGCTTGAATAGCAGAACAGTAGTGAGTATGGAGCACCACCATGACACAATGGTATCAATAAAACATTTACACATTTATGGAGTATTAAGGGTATGTTCATATGGTGGATTTTTTGTGCAGATTTTGGTACATATTCTGTGCCAAATTTTAATTTGGGAATCCACCTTGCTTTTCATACAGTCTAACCTGCGGTATTCAAACTACAAGCTGAGACAAAAATTTACTTCGGATTACAGATGCAGATTCTGCTAAAAATGCATAACAATTTTTCTGACGTGCATTGTCTGCTGTGTGATCATGGCTAATTGTGTTGGGAGCGAATATTCGAGTCGCGAATATTTATCGTGAATATCAGCACTTCCAGAATTTGCGAATATTAAGAATATAGTGCTATATATTCGTAATTGAGAATATTCTTAATTTTTTTTTCATCTGAACACGTTTCCTCTTTGCTTCTTGCTTGTGGGCCAATGAGAAAGCAGCAATTTCTTTGTCTGAGCTTAGCAACATCCCTAGCAACCAGTAGGAAAGTTGCCTTTACTATATAAGAACCTCCCCAGCAGGAATTTTCTACATTTTTTACAGTTAGGAGAGAGACATCAGTGTAATTGCTGTACTCTGTGTTTTGCTGTCACATTACATAGTTAGTTAGCTTATATATATAAGCTAATCTTATATTAAAGTTAGTTAGTGTGAGATAGTCAGTGTAGGTTAGATAGTGATATAGTGTAGCTCATAGGTTCCAGTGCAGGGTGTTAGGTAGGGTGATAGGTTCTGCTGTCCATACATACAAGTTACAGACATAGTGCTGTGATGTCACAAGTTCAGAACAATACTTAGTGCACCAATCACTAATATGTAGTCAGACCTGCTAAAATGTGAAGTTGCTCGTATTGATCAAAAATATGCGCATCAATTGCCGATTTGCGCAATCGTGAATATATTGGAGCACTCTATCTGCATGTAAAGCTATTGTAATGTTCTGCCGTGCCAACCATTTTCTTCTGAGTAAACTTCTAGCAGCTTGAACAATGTAGCAAAAGTGACCCACACCTGTATTGCGTGCGCAATATGAGAATATTACACTGACGATTTTCGCAACCAAGAAAATAATTGCGAATTCTCAAATTTGCAAATATATCACTAATATTCGTCCAAATATTTGCAAAATATCACAAATTCGAATATTTCCCCTGCTGCTCATCACTGATGGCTAACTATATTTTCTATAAATGTCTATAGTTGGGAGACAAAACATAGGTTTATCCCTCCACCTCGCCACCTCCTCTATGGTGTGCCAAACCTCAGATACATATGGTAGTGTTATACAAATCAATATCTCACAAAGGAATACCCCTTTAAAGAAGCAATCTGAGTAAAACGGACACATTGCGTTATGCCTAGAGAACCATAGAGAATACCAGTCATGATTATTCACTAGGCATAACTGCTCTGAAAGAAGGGTTAAAAAATGTATTTTGTATGGTATTTTCATTTCTGTATGCTTATATACTGGCTGTTAATAGACCATATTTGCAGACATCACTATACGGGGTTGGTGTCATCCTCTCTGTATAGTGAGGAGGGGTTGGAGCACATTACACCAGTCTAGACCAGTCTGTCAGAATATAAAGGACAGAGCACATGTTAAGTGAGAAAGCTGACAGAGAAGCTAGCTCTGGATTAGGCATCGGCCAGGGCCAGACCAGAAAAACCTTTACTGGAAAAGCAAGCCAGAACAAATAGGGGCAGAGTAACAGTTTTGTAGGGGTAAATTCCATTACCAATAGCTTATAGATGAGGAGCAAACCAGTTCGGAACAAAACGGGTTCAGACTTTGCTATTTTTCAGACGGCAAACAAACCCGAATATTTTCAGCTTAGCGTCATTTTAGTGCACATGTCGGTGGGAAAGAGTACTAGAGAGGAAGAAGAAGGGTTCTCACATGACCCTGAGAGGAAGTAGGGGGGGGGACTTGCCCTTATTGTCACCAAGGCTGACATCCTGAAAGAGGCAATCAATGCTGTAGGCAGGGAGATGCCCTATCAGAATGAGCAGAATGTCATTCTGTGCTGGGCTGATAATGAGAGTGGGTGGGTCAATGTCTGCCAGCACAACAATCTTAGGGGGTCAAGGAGAGAGAAAAATACAATCAGGTCAGAAATCAGTCAGAAATCAATCAAGCTTGTATTATACTGCCAGGGAGAGTGAAGGGAAAGGCTAGAATTACAAAGAAGAAGGATTGTGTGTGTAGAATAGGAACAAGCAGGGAAGCTGACAGCCAGGGAGGAAGGAGGGAGGAGCTGTGGCCACTGTACCTCCTAGCAGAACTGCAGCTGCTGCAAATCTCAAAAGCAGCTACCTGCAAGGAAATCCTTTGATGTTTTTTCTCCATTTTCATAGAAATACTTTTTTGGGGGGAATGGGGGTAGGAATAAGGGAAAACTGTGCAACATGTGTTCTACCATCAATCTAGCATAGCATATAGAATACTAGTGAGATCGCTGTGTCAGGGCATCTCACATATTTCATATAATTTTTTTGTTTTAGTTTTAAAAATCATATTATTGATCAGTGATTGAGAACAAAATATTAGGGCTTAAACCGTTTATCAACCCTACACACACAGTTCAGTTTCATTTTTTTTTTCTTGGGGGGGTGCATTGCATTTAATCAAACCAGCATATCATCCCTTCATATTTATCTTAGAACAGGCTCTGACGCTCATTCAGCAAGGGACCACGGCGAAGAATATCAACTGACACATCATGCTGTCCGTCCTGTAGCTGTTGGGGATACACAAAGGGACTCTGCCATTGAGAAGGAGGATGACGAAGATGAGGAAGATGGGGATGGGTTGCTGCCATTGCAAGAGGAGGTGAAGGAGCAAGATTTCTGTGAAGGTTCTCATTTATGCAGGTCATGGTATATCTGTAAAGAATAAATCAAGGCAACTGGACTTGCTGTAGATTTCTTGAAAATGTTTCACTCGGAATCAACACCTTTTACCCCGTGCTGGGTATAATGACCTAATTACCAGATGTTGATTCAATTACATATTTATTCCCAGAGAATTCTTGTACAAGTCACTCAGAATTGAGAAAGCTCGTTGGAAGAACGAGTGAAACGTTTCCAAGAAATCTACAGCAAGTCCAGTTGCCTTGATTTATTCTTTACTGAAGGAGCAAGAGGATGAGGGTGATTGTGACATCGGCCAAGACACCCAATCGTTTCACTGGGTGGCAGGCTTTGGCTTTTTGGGCATGTTGGCCAGTATAGTGACCTGTATGCTCGCTTTCTGAATGATTACTGGATAGCCATGCTTTTAGACCTCCACTACCAAGACAAAATGGGGAAATGTTTTCCTCTGGCAGAAAGGGAGGACAAATTATGTTATTAGCAGTAAACACAATGTATGCAGCTTTCCGCAAGAATTAATTGTTTTAATTTATTGTTAAAAACACCCATTTCTTTATGAACTGTGTATTCCCAAATAGTTGAGTATGGACAACAAACAGTGAACACTGGCAGTCTTAGCCTAGTTTCCAGGATGATGGATTTTTTTGCACAGGATCTTCAATTAAGATGGCTGTGGCAGCCTCTTCACGCTGAAATGGATGTGGTGAGCATGATATTTTTTTAACCGCTACTTCAGTGAAAATTGATTTGTTACAACGAAGCACGAAGAAATTCGGCTTTGAGGCGAATCAAATTTTCCCTGAAATTAGAATCAATGTCCATGATATAATGACTCCTGAAATTCCTAAAAATGTGGGTTTATAACATAATAGTTGCATCAGGTCTGAATTCATCCTACTATTTTGGAGAATGCTTGTCTATGTCAAACATCAATATACCAGAATTTTCTTGTTGACCATTAGTAATTTTCATCTGTTATGGTGCCTTCACCCATTGCAGATTTTGTTGCAGAAATTTCAGCAACTGAAAATCGGTTTCATTCACATGAATGGGGCTTGCAGAAATCCATATGCTTGCTGCCCCATTCAAATGAATGGAATTGATCAGTAGCGGGCATTTCTGTGACAAAATACACAGAATGCAAAGGGACCCTTAAAAGACTTGCTTGGCTATTTCTGTATCCAGAGGTGGATTGTGAATGTAAAGTGGCCCTGGAAAGGACCCTAAAATGGTCCCATGTGGAAGGTGAGCCCAAACTGACAAAATGCAGGGCAACACAAGTAAGCAGAGAAAACAGAAGTAGGCCAGCAACATTGTAGTGCGGCACAAAATACCGCCCCAACAGAACGAAATACCACAGTGCAGCACAAAATACTGCCTCTTCAAAACCAAATACCACATTGCAGCAAAAAACAGTATCACAGTATGAAACTGTATCATTGTCCTGAGGAAAGTAATACAGTTAAATTCAGGAGGGGAAATGTGGCCGCTGGCCAGGTGCCTAAGTACATTATGCTCCATTTAATTAATTCTGAGAGCATCAGATCTTTATGTATCTGGCTCGCTTCCATGAGGAGTGCTTAGTTGGTCCTCTGGGCATCGGCCCACCTGGAAATTTCCCTGTAGGGTCTATGGCCAGTCAGCTCCTGTCTGTATCTTCCATATGCTTGAATAAAGAGCTGCAGAGATGTTCAGCCACCTCTCTATCTTGTAGTTAGGCCATAGGTGTCAGTAGTGGAGAAAAACCTCTTGTTTTTCAGTCAGTTTCAGTAACCTGGATTTGCCCACAGTAGTTCAATATACAGTATGTAATATTATTGATGTATGTTTAGAAGAAAATTAAATGATTAATTAAATAATCCATGAGTAGGGTTGAGCGAACCCGAACTGAAAAGTTTGGGTTTGTACCAAACTTTGCGAGTTCAGGTACCCAGACCCAAACCCGGACTTTTTCACTGAAGTTTGGGTTTGGTGTTCAGGTGATTTTATTATTTTCCATTATAACATGATTATAACAGAAAATAATAGAAGTCTTAAGATAGAATGATAAATAAAATGGCCTTTGAGGGGTTAAAAATAATTTAAAAAATCACCTCATCCACTTGATCGCGCAGCCAGTATCCTTTTATTTCTTCAGGACCTAGTAATGCCAACGCTACACACACATAATATGATGCGTGACTACAATAATGTTAACCAAATGACCATAAAGGGACACGCATTTACAATTTCACAAACTTTATTAGTTGATAAAAGACCAACGACATACACAATATCAATATAAAAATAATTATATATAGCAGCAATACAGGTAGTAGCCAAGACATGTGGCTCCCCTCCCACACCTAGAAAACCCCGATAGTTCACCTATATGAGGTAAAGACCTTTTACAAAGGTACTGGCATAGATAAACACATCCCCAATATAACAATTATATGATAGAACCAAGCCCCACTAAAAATAGTATAGTGGATAAACCACACAAACACTACAGCAAAGAGGCATATATATTCCATAAATGTATACCTGAGGGACACTTAGAGAGGAGAACACGGGTTTTCAATTGCAGAGAGGAGAGCCCACCCCGACGTACGTTTCGCTCCGCTTTCTCAAGGGGCGTGTTTGAATCAATCTCTCTAACCTCTATATATATCCATGTTCATCAGGTATAATGTAAAATACATGTGTGTGCTGATAATTATAAACTGACCTCCCCATCGCAAAACACGCTGGGAGCGCGTCACATCTCCGCGCCGTCGCGCCGCCTCTGACATCACAAACTCGCGAGACAGTGCATAGCAGGTAACCGGTCAGCCGCATGATCTCGCGGCATCATGACGCAAGCGGGAGTCACAAAAAACAACGCCCACCAGACATCCATCAAGCCGCGGGATCATGCGAAAAGACAGCAACACTAGAGCACGTATCTGGAGATAAGTCACGTGGTGCGGCATTACGTCGCATTCGCGACATACAAGGACAGTATCCCTTCCTCAAAATGATGTATGGTCGCAAGACTTTATCAGTACACAAGTATATGGGACAGATAATACTCGCAAGAATGCTACCTACAATCATGTAGGACACACAGCAAGAAATGAAAAGACAGAAAAAGGATTAGGACAAAAAGGAGTTTAACAATAATAAAAAAAAAATAAAACTAGTCTTGCGACCATACATTATTTTGAGGAAGGGATACTGTCCTTGTATGTCGCGAATGCGACGTAATGCCGCACCACGTGACTTATCTCCAGATACGTGCTCTAGTGTTGCTGTCTTTTCGCATGATCCCGCGGCTTGATGGATGTCTGGTGGGCGTTGTTTTTTGTGACTCCCGTTTGCGTCGTGATGCCGCGAGATCATGCGGCTGACCGGTTACCTGCTATGCACTGTCTCGCGAGTTTGTGATGTCAGAGGCGGCGCGACGGCGCGGAGATGTGACGCGCTCCCAGCGTGTTTTGCGATGGGGAGGTCAGTTTATAATTATCAGCACACACATGTATTTTACATTATACCTGATGGAACATGGATATATATAGAGGTTAGAGAGATTGATTCAAACACGCCCCTTGAGAAAGCGGAGCGAAACGTACGTCGGGTGGGCTCTCCTCTGCAATTGAAAACCCGTGTTCTCCTCTCTAAGTGTCCCTCAGGTATACATTTATGGAATATATATGCCTCTTTGCTGTAGTGTTTGTGTGGTTTATCCACTATACTATTTTTAGTGGGGCTTGGTTCTATCATATAATTGTTATATTGGGGATGTGTTTATCTATGCCAGTACCTTTGTAAAAGGTCTTTACCTCATATAGGTGAACTATCGGTGTTTTCTAGGTGTGGGAGGGGAGCCACATGTCTTGGCTACTACCTGTATTGCTGCTATATATAATTATTTTTATATTGATATTGTGTATGTCGTTGGTCTTTTATCAACTAATAAAGTTTGTGAAATTGTAAATGCGTGTCCCTTTATGGTCATTTGGTTAACATTATTGTAGTCACGCATCATATTATGTGTGTGTAGCGTTGGCATTACTAACTATTTTTCCTGTGTGTTTTCACAGAAGAGTCCTTTATAGTATGGACTTTCGGTCAAGAGACACTGCCTGGATGTCCCAGGTGGAGGCAGCTTTTGCAGGTGGTGCGGGTGTTGGTGATGACCCTGGCCGCAGGAGCACGAGTGAGTTGAGAGCGCAGATTAAAAACACACTCCATAGACGTATGAAGCTGTGGTGGAATAGGGCCACCCTAGACAAATATGTGGAGAAAGGACTTATCCCTAGAGGACTGAGGGTACAAATTTTTCCCTCCTATGGACAGGATGACAATGAGTTCCGGGAAAAGTGGGAGTCCGCTTGTGGATCCTGCTCTTTGACCTTGATGCGCCTCATTATGGAGCACAATACTAAGACTATGTCTAGCTTAGAATTAGAAGCCTTAGGGCTTGAAGACCAGCTATCTCAAAAACTTAATGTGAGTGAAATGGAGGCTTTTAAGAAAGAACTCGACGATAACTTTTTGACATGGGAGAAACAGATTAAAAATGTAAAGATGAGGAAATTCCAGCGGGACACACAAGATAAGGATTTAAACAGGGTATATCGCTGGAAGTATAAACCTGAAGAGGGACGGTCACGCACGTCTTCCATTTCCTCTCGTACATCAGCCAGTGAAGATGGTAGCACAAAAGATCATGAACCACATAGATATCCGAAACGTTTTCAGAAACGAAAAATGGTAGAGGCTACACAACTGGCAGTAAGAGGCGCCAGGATACCAACCAGAAATTACAGGTAATCAACCTAACGGATCGTGTTTTGACACATGACCAACTTTCCATTTTAGGGAGAGGTCTGTCTTTTTCGCCGTCGAGTAATTATGATTTCTTCTCAACAGTGAAGGATCTCCATTTGTTTGCCCGACGTCTAGTTTTTAATAAAATATATACATCACGAAGTGATTCCCACTCGACTATTCCATCAGAACAGGAGACCTTGAACAACTTGGTCTCCTTATTAGAAGAACAAGATGAAACCACATCTTTTGGTGAGTTTCCGAAGTCACTCATTCCAAAATCGACTAACTTTCCTGCTCTCTCCCTGTTCCCTAATGTCGCAATATTTGTGAAGTTGGTGGAAGGGGAGTTATCAAGAATAACAAATTACGGGAGTAATGACAATTGCACAAGAGGTGAAAGACAGGCACTTAAGGAAATTGAGCAATGGCCAGATGTTGTAATCAAACCTGCGGACAAGGGTGGGAACATTGTTCTATGGCCTTCAGCAATGTATGAAAGGGAAGTTTTGCGACAGCTACGCAATAGTGACTGTTACAAAAAATTGACCTTTAACCCACTCATAAAATTCAAACAGGAGCTTATGGAGATTCTTCAAAGGGGAGTAGAAGATGGGATAATAACATCAAAACAGTTTAATTTTTTATTACCCAAACACCCGGTAATTCCAACTTTGTATTTGTTACCGAAGATACATAAAGACCCTCTGAATCCACCTGGACGACCCATACTTGCTGGCATTGATGGAGTGAGCGATGCTATTTGCAAGTATGTTGATTATTTCTTACAACCACTGGTGGAAGAATTACCATCTTTTTTGAAAGACACAACAGACATACTGAAAAAGATGGAGGAGATCCACTTGGAGCCTGATATGTATATAGCCACATGTGATGTGGAATCCCTGTACACGTCTATCAACCATCGTGATGGGCTGGATGCAGTCTCATTCTACCTAAATAGTTCCAATATGGATAGACGTAAGTGTGAATTTCTCCTGTCACTTTTGGAGTATGTCTTGACGCATAATTTCTTTATGTTTGGGGGGTCCTTCTACCTACAGCTCCGGGGCACAGCAATGGGGGCGGCCTGTGCGCCCTCGTATGCTAATTTGTTCCTGGGGCTGTGGGAGAGGAGGATCCTCCAGACAGATCCCCTGCCAGAGGCCAATGGCGTCCAGTATTGGGGACGCTATATTGATGACGTCGTTGTGATCTGGCAGGGGACACCAGAAACTTTTGCTAATTTTGTGGCACAGTTGAATACCAACGCACTCAATATTAAACTTACCTTCAAGGTGGCTCGTACAAGGATGGAGTTTTTGGATGTCATGTTCCATGTGGATTCAGAGGGTCGGATGACAACTGACCTATATAGGAAAGAAACATCGGTGAATGCAGTATTACATGCCAGTTCTTCACATCCCGGTAATTTGATTAAAAACATACCCGTGGGGCAGTTCCTGAGGGCGCGTCGAGTGTGTTCATCGGATTTTGCTTTTGAGTTGCAGGCGGACGACTTGAGAGGGCGCTTTCAAGACAGAGGCTATGGAAAAAGATGTATTGAGAGAGCATACAATAGAGCAAAATCCACTAGTAGAAGAGATTTACTCCATAAAAAGGTGAGACGTGAGGACAAACCAGTGGTCAGATTTATTACAAACTTTAATCCTAAGTGGAAGGCGGTCAATGCAGCCCTGACCAAATACTGGAACATCCTCACACAGGACCCACAACTACAGGATGTTATACCAGACCGTCCATCTATCACATAGCGTAGGGCAAAGAACTTACGAGACCATCTAACTCGGAGCTTATATACTCGCAAGCCCCCTAACCCCTTTGGTACAAAGGGAACTCCATGGGGGAGTAGTGCTTGTGGGAAGTGTGTAGCGTGTAAAAATATGGAAAAAGCTTCCCATTTTCACAATTCTGATCATGGGAGGACTTTTAAAATCACACACACCATTAATTGCGCTACAGTGGGTGTCATTTACTGGGCCAATTGCCCGTGTGATCTTATATATGTGGGGATGACGTCGCGGCAGCTGAAAAGAAGGGTGAGAGAACATGTCCTATCTATAGAGGCAGCTAAAGACGAAGAAGATCTAACATCATTGAAAACACTCCCCCGCCATTTTAAAGAAAGGCATGGATCAGATGGATCCCTGTTGCACTTTAGAGGAATTGATAGGGTCATTATGTCACCAAGAGGAGGTAATCTTAAGAAGACCCTCGCGCAGCGAGAAACAAAGTGGATTTTCCTTCTTAATACAGTATCACCTCATGGTCTCAATGAGGGAATCACTTATGCTCCATTCTTATAAAGAATATACATGTACGTTGTGAAATCTGTCGGATAAGCAGTTCCATATAGATTTCTGCCTTCCTCTCTTTCTCTCTCGTGCTCCTGTGGCCTGGTAATTCACTGATGCTTACGGATTATTGTTTTTAATTGAAAAATTTTTTTAATTACTATATAATATATATTGCATTGCTCTAACTTTTTATATTCATGTTCTTTAGATCATGTTGGGTATAGATGAAATGGCAGGCTGGAGATTCGTTTTGGACATGTGATGGACTCTTTTCTTATGGACTCTTTCGTTTTGGACTATGCAGTCGGGCAAAATTGTCATTTATTATTTAATTATTTATTATTTTATTTAATTTATCCTATTATATGAGAGAAGGAGGAATTTTGGATATATTCTTAGCTAGTGTGGGGTAGCTTTGGATATGCAGATGGGGTTACATGATATATGAATGGATACATGAATTATGCACAAATTTTAAACTTTATATTTTTGTATCTATTTATTATGTACTAGCCAGTTGGCTATTTATAACTGTATTGAAAATGAATTATCACTTTTATCAGGGTACTTTTGTAACAACTTTATATATATATATAATTTATTATTTATTTTTGGCACCTGCATGTTCACATTGCACTGAGCACTTTAGTCACCATCACTTTATGTTTGTTATTTATAAGAGGTTATTATCACATTATATGAAGGTCACTCGATCAAGATAGGATCGGATGACCGTGTAACACAGGTTTTCACAATAATATATATACATGTATCTTACATCTTGTATCAGCTTTTTGGTGACTGTACCCCATTTTAGGTAACGGAGTACTCATTAGTTTCATTATTGTTAAACTCCTGTCCTAATCCTTCTTCTGTTTTTTCACTTCTTACTGTGTGTCCTACATGATTGTAGGTAGCATTCTTGCGAGTATTATCTGTCCCATATACTTGTGTACTGATAAAGTCTTGCGACCATACATTATTTTGAGGAAGGGATACTGTCCTTGTATGTCGCGAATGCGACGTAATGCCGCACCACGTGACTTATCTCCAGATACGTGCTCTAGTGTTGCTGTCTTTTCGCATGATCCCGCGGCTTGATGGATGTCTGGTGGGCGTTGTTTTTGTGACTCCCGTTTGCGTCATGATGCCGCGAGATCATGCGGCTGACCGGTTACCTGCTATGCACTGTCTCGCGAGTTTGTGATGTCAGAGGCGGCGCGACGGCGCGGAGATGTGACGCGCTCCCAGCGTGTTTTGCGATGGGGAGGTCAGTTTATAATTATCAGCACACACATGTATTTTACATTATACCTGATGAACATGGATATATATAGAGGTTAGAGAGATTGATTCAAACACGCCCTTGAGAAAGCGGAGCGAAACGTACGTCGGGGTGGGCTCTCCTCTCTGCAATTGAAAACCCGTGTTCTCCTCTCTAAGTGTCCCTCAGGTATACATTTATGGAATATATATGCCTCTTTGCTGTAGTGTTTGTGTGGTTTATCCACTATACTATTTTTAGTGGGGCTTGGTTCTATCATATAATTGTTATATTGGGGATGTGTTTATCTATGCCAGTACCTTTGTAAAAGGTCTTTACCTCATATAGGTGAACTATCGGGGTTTTCTAGGTGTGGGAGGGGAGCCACATGTCTTGGCTACTACCTGTATTGCTGCTATATATAATTATTTTTATATTGATATTGTGTATGTCGTTGGTCTTTTATCAACTAATAAAGTTTGTGAAATTGTAAATGCGTGTCCCTTTATGGTCATTTGGTTAACATTTCTTCAGGACCTGCAAAAGGACCTGCGATGACGCCACCGCATTCACCACATGGTGAGTGCGGTGACATCATCGCAGGTCCTGCTGAATAAAGATAGAAGATCCTTCTATCTTCATTCAGCAGGTCCTGCAATGACGTTACCACGCTCACGACATGGTGAGAGCGCGGTGACATTATCGCAGGTCCTTTTGCAGGTCCTGAAGAAAAAAGAGGATACTGGCTGTGCGATCAAGTGGATGAGGTGAGGTTTTTTTATTATTTTTAACCCCTCAATGGCCATTTTATTTAACATTCTATCTTAAGAATGCTATTATTTTCCATTATAACCATGTTATAACAGAAAATAATAAAGGGAAGTTTGGGTTCCCATTGACTTTAATGGGTTCCAGGTTCGGGTTCGGTGTTCAGGTCAAGTTCGGGTCCCGAATCCGAACTTTGACCTGAAGTTCAGCCGAACCCGGCGAACCCGAACTTCCGGAAAATCCATAATCATGCAGTCATAAAAGGATAAAAGATATCTGTGGGTAATAAATGGAAAATGAAGACTACCCAGGATCCCCAAATTCTATTATAAAACCAATTTTACCCCTTGTCAAGTTCATCATTTCACCACTGATACTGAATTTGGAAATTCCAAACAGAATCATAGAAATAGGGCTTGTTTATAGTCTCCACCAATCTTGCAAATATCATTTCACATAAGTTATGACTAATTGGGAACAAGCAAAGGAGAATTAAACTTGGTTGAATCAACTTCACTCTGGAATAAGTAAAGTATACCTTGCATTTCAAATGAAGATATTAATTTCTTTCTTTAGTCTGAGATCTATTACAGGGGCTCTTATTAATATACTTTCATGTCATAATTTTCAAACTAAATTACAACTTAGCTACTACATGTCATATTCCTCACTTCCATTTTAATCATTGAGTTAGTTGACAGGTTTTACAAGTGTTTCCTCTTCACTTCTTTGCAAAAAGATTAGCCAACTGAGCCTTTCAAAGATAAATTAAAAACTGATGTGTCAATTTCTCAGTTTTTATTTGAATCTACTGGAACATTTTCAACATTATATATAAGACAGAGTGTTATATATCGCATGTAACTGAGTTACTGATAACATAATAATTATAATAATAACAGAGATAGTTGCAATAATAATTATATTTATCTATACTAGTAAAAGCCGTGTGTGAGTGGCGTCCGTGCGTGTGTGCCAAATACTCAAGTGCGCATGCGCCGTGCACTGACCAATCAGCACACACTCCACGGACACTACAGTGCGGGATCCTATTGTAATGGCATCAGGGCCCGGTGCAGTCGCTGTATTGCACTGGGCCCCGCTCAGAGAAGTAATACTATGAGTAGCTGTAATAATAATAATGATCTACTCTTCTTAACTTACTACATGGTGAGGCAGGAGGCCGGGTGGGCGGCCGAGCGGGTGGTCACTGGCAGATTAACTCACTAAGCGATGCCCCTGCTCCACCCACTTCATGAATGAAACAGGCGGCGCAGGCGCATGAGGTAGTGAGTTACGCTGCAAGTGCCTGCCTGCCTGCCCGCCCGGCCTCCTGCCTCACCATGTAGTAAGTTAAGAAGAGAAGATTGTTATTATTATTACAGCTACTCATAGTATTACTTCTCTGAGCAGGGTCCGGTGCAATACAGTGACTGCACCGGGCCCCGCTGCCATTACAATCACACTAAACAGCGACACTGTTATGGGGGCAATCTGTGGATGACACATAGCATAAAATGCTATGTGTCATCCACAGATACCCCATAACAGTGTCATCCACATCCCCCCACAAGTGTCAGCCACAGACCACCCCCATAACAGTGTCAGCCACAGACCACCCCCATAACAGTGTAAGCCACAAACCCCAAAACAGTGTCAGCCACAGACACCCAAAACAGTGTCAGCCAGAGATCCCCATAACAGTGTGAGCCACAGACCCCCATAAGTGTCAGCCACAGACCACCCCCATAACAGTGTCAGCCACAGACCCCTATAAGTGTCAGCCACAGATCCCCCATAACAGTGTCAGCCACAGATCCCCCATAACAGTGTCAGCAACAGACAACCACAACAGTGTGCCATCCACAGATCCCCCATAACAGTGCCATCCACAGATCCCCCATAACGTGTGTCATCCACAGATCCCACATAACAGTGTCCTCCACAGACTCCCATAACAATGTGTCCTCCACAGATCTCCCATAACAGTGTCCTCCACAGACTCCCAAAACAGTGTGTCCTCCACAGATCCCCCATAATAGTATGCCATCCACAGATCCCCCCCATAACAGTGTGCCATCCACAGATCCCCCCCATAACAGTGTGCCATCCACAGATCCCCCATAACAGTGTGTCATCCACAGATCCCCCATAACAGTGTCATCCACAGATCCCCCTCATAACAGTGTCATCCACAGATCCCCTCATAACAGTGTCAGCCACAGATCCCCTCCATAACAGTGTGTCAGCCACAGATCCCCCCTAACAGTGTCATCCACAGATCCCCTAAAACAGTGCCACCAACAGATTCCCTATAACAGTGCATCCACAGATCCCCTATAACAGTGCCATCCACAGATCCCATATAACAGTGTCACCCACAGATCCTCCATAACAGTGTCAGCCATAGACCCCAATAACAGTGTCATCCACAGATCCCTTATAATAGTGCCATCCACAGATCCCCTATAACAGTGCCATCCACAGATCCCTTATAACAGTGCCATCCACAGATCCCCTATAACAGTGCCATCCACAGATCCCCTATAACAGTGTCACCCACAGATCCCCCATAACAGTGTCAGCCATAGACCCCCATAACAGTGTGCCTCCACAGATCCCCCATAACAGTTCCATTCACAGATGCCCCCATAACAGTGCCCTCCACAGATCCCCGCCATAACAGTGCCAGCACTAATGTTCTAGCGCCCATTATTGTAACGGGCATAATGTCTAGTAATAGAAATAAGAGTACTAATAATAATGTTAATTATTTTATAGAAATAACATCAGTGGGATAGTTACTATTGTTGCCTTGCTGTACTGTGTAATATATCATCATCATTATCATTAGCATAACACAAACACATTAGTGGTACAAGAACCAACACAAAAAAAAACACAATAAACCATGAAAAAGTCCAACTTGTAGGAGGAAACAGGCCGAACTGGATGGACAAATGTCTTTTTTTGGTCTTATATACTATGTTACTATGTTACTATGTAAATATTATCATATTTATTATTATTATTATTATTCATGTATATATAAAATTGATATAATTTAGATGAGGTTCTATGGTGTATATATTAGACCTAAAAAGACCTTTGAAAATATTAACAAATTTACTATTTTTGTAGGATAAAATCGTTTTCAAACTGGCAGTGGCTAACAATCACTAACTTCAGTTCTATTTTATAAAGACCAATGCATACAAAGTGCATAACATATTTTCTTTCCACGGGAGGTAGTTATGACAAATTAGAAGCCGAAATATTTTCGGATGGTGTAAAGATCCCAGCTGTCACTTGGGACATAGTGATCAGATTTCTTATAACCAAGGACCCCATGGTGCATTTGAGAGTTCCATATGGTCATCCAAATGTTTCAGCTAAATCCACCTAAAACGTATGATATAAAATTTTACAAGCAGAAAATAAAACTCTTCCTGTCAAGACACTGTACTATAGATTTTCAGATTTTAAAAGGCTTAAGTCTCAATGTTTACATATAATTAAGTGATTGCAGAAGGCCTTGCTCATACTAGAGGACTCAAATAGTGTATATATATATATATATATATATATATATATATATATATATATATACATATTAAAAGAGATGCTTCATTTCATGCTAAATAAATATTTTAAATGTCTTTATGCATGGTTATTTGTAAAGTGCTGTTTTGTTTCCATTTTTCAAAACTCTTATCTAACCTGAATTATTAATACCTCAACTTTGGACAGAACACATCCATGGACATAAGTGATGTCTGCATGAGCCAAGCACATTAAATGACCAATGCATAATTTATTTATTTATAAATGTATGTGTCCATGAAAGTATTTGTCATATGTAACTGTCAGGCATACATCTGTCTCCCAAAGCAGCACACTCTGAACAACAGCTGCCTTAAAATATCAATTCTATTTTACAAGACATAGAAAAATAGGGGTCATTTCTGAAAAATCCTCTTCATCATTATTTACACATATAATATGCAAATATTTCTACTGAACATATTATGGTATTTCTAATGGTAGAAATCATTTTTAATATGAAAAAATATAGGAATAAAAATGCAAATTAACAAGTTAATAAGGATAAAATATACTAATTTATGCATTCCAAACTATTCCATTGCAATTTTACTGTCAATGTCTACGACTCTCTGGCCAGTTTAAACACTAGAGTAAATGAAAGATTGATATGAAGTCAATTTCAAGTCACATTTGTGCGGACCTGTGACAGCATTATCTCTAAATCAGAGAAAATGCACATCCACTGCTAGGTGAGTATTTTTGTTTTATTTTAAGTAGGAAAAAAAAAACAACGAATTGAATGACAGCAAAATATGCACAGAGACAAACCCTGGCATGGACGGATCATCTGATTAGAAGAATAGCGCATAGTGATCCATTCTGTACTTTAAAAGAAATCAGACATTACTTCCTAAGCCTAGGGTGGCTGTCAGTTTCTACAAAGACGATCAAAAGGACAATTGGCCACAAACCAGATGTCCAGCTACAGGTGTACCACTGACCTCAAGCTACCGTTCTCAAAGGCTATCATGGTGCACAGCAAGACAGCAATGAAGGCTGGACTGGAGGTCTATTATCTTTATCAATGAGTCCTGCTTTTGTTTCAGATGCAACTAGAGATGTGCAAATCAAAGTTGACGAAGTGGAATTTGATCTGAATTTGAGGAAAAATTTGATTCGCACCAAATCTGAATTTCTTCATGGTAACAAATCACATTTTTTTCCTAAAATGGCTGCTGCACATGTTGAGACATAAAGAAAAGAACTCTGGGAACGAGAAATCAACCACAATGCCATGCATGAAGCCAATCAGCAGCTAGCCAGCCCAGTGATGACACAGCCCTATAAATAGCCTCAGCCATCTTGAATTTAGCCATTTTCCAGTGTACTTAATGTAGGGAGAGACGTCAGCAGGTGCTAGGGACAGTGGTAGAAAAGACTTTAAAACTTTTATTTTGCTGTATAGAAGTTCAGGGAAAGGATAGGGAGGAATCATTCCACAGTATTGAAGCAGAACGGGGTCAGTAGGGGAGTTTACAGCCTGGGTAATAGGAACAATCCTATTACACCTTGCTTTATTGACTGGGGATCAAAATTTCCACTACACAGCTCTGTAATCCCACCAAACCGTTCTTGTTATTGGGGTGCAAGTGCTGTTTGATACAGCCATTAACAGGGTTTATTATTACAAGGAAATATTTCTATGTCTTATTTTCCCTTGTGCGGTGCAGTTATGTGTTCGAAAGCATTTTTGGCTTGTATTAGTGGGGAAAAAAGGGCTTTTTAGCCGTTGTGTGGTGAAGTAAGAAAATTACAGACCTTTTTGGCGTTTATTAGTGGCACAAAAAAAGTAGTTGCCTTTGTGTGGTGAAGTGAGAAAATTACAGCCCTTTTTGGCATCTATTAGTGGAAAAAATATATATATTTGCCATTCAGCGGTGCAGTTATATGTTCTAAAGCTCTTTTTGGCATGTATTAGTGGCACAATAAAAAGTATTTGCCGTTGTGTGGTGAAGTAAGAAAATTACAGACCTTTTTGGCATGTATTAGTGGCAAAAAATATATATTATTTGCTGTTCAGCAGAGCAGTTATATATTCTAATGTCCTTTTTGGTGTGTGTTTGTGGCACAAAAAAAGTATTTGCTGTTATGTGGTGAAAAATATTTACCATTTAGCGGTGCAGTTATACCGTATTTTTCGGCCTATAAAACGCACCAGCCCATAAGAAGCACCTAGGTTTTTGAGGAGGAAAATAAGAAACAAAATATTTTTAACCAAAAGGTGTGCTTTTGGTGGGTTTTGAACTAATGGTGGTCTGTGCATGACACTATTATGGAGGAGCTGTGGATGGCACTATTATGGAGGGGATCTGTGGATGGCACTGTTATAGGGGGGAATCTGTAGATGGCACTGTTATGTGGGGATCTGTGGATGGTACTGTTATGTGGGAGAGCTGTGTATGACACTGTTATTGATGGGATCTGTGGATGGCACTGTTATAGGGGGGATCTATGGATGGCACCGTTATGTGGGGGAGCTGTGGATGGCACTGTTATGGGGGGGATCTGTGGATGGTACTGTTATGTGGGGGAGCTGTGGATGGCACTGTTATGGAGGGGATCTGTGGATGGCACTGTTATAGGGGGAATCTGTGGATGGCACTGTTATGTGGGGGAGCTGTGGATGGCACTGTTATAGGGATCTGTGGATGGTACTGTTATGTGGGGGAGCTGTGGATGACACTGTTATTCGGGGGATCTGTGGATGGCACTGTTATTGGGGGGCTGTAGATAGCAATTTTATGAGGTGGGGGATCTGTGGAAGGCACTGTTATGGGGTGGGGGATCTATGGATGACACTGTTATGGGGAGGGGATCTGAGGATGGCACTGTTATGAGGTAGGGGATCTGTGGATGTTACTGTTATGGGGTGGAGGATCTGTGGATGACACTGCTATATATGAGTCATCCACAGATCCCCCACCCCATAATAGTGCCATCCACAGATCCCCCACCTCATAATAGTGCCATCCACAGATCCCCCACTCCATGATAGTGCCATCCACAGATCCCCAATACAGCAGCCCTGCCATTCACTATCTGGAATACCATAATAATTAATCCTACACCTGTTAATAACTTTAACTAGAGTTGCACTCCCCCATATGTAATACTGCTTACTAACCACCTTCTGTAGCAGGCAGGCCAAGCGGGCGGCAGCGTAACTCACTGACGTCGCAAGCCAGCTCCGCCTGCTTCATTCATAAAATAGGCTGCACAGGCAAGTGATGTCAGTGAGTTATGCTGTCACCCGCCCAGCCTGCCTGCTACAGGAACTGGTTAGTAAGCAGTATTACATATGGTGGAGCGCAACTTTAGTTAAAGTTATTAATAGGTGTAGGATTAATCATGGTAGTGTAGATAGTGAGCGACGGGGCCAGAGTACAGTGACTGCACCTGGCCCTGCCGCATTTGCCGGACTCCCGCCCCTCCTCCTTCCCCACTGATACATTGCAGTCTGCGGTGTAAAATGGCAGCATTCGCCCCATAAGACACAGGGGCATTTTTCCCACACTTTTGGGGGGAAAAATTGCGTCTTATGGGGTCAAAAATACGGCATGTTCTAAAGACCTTTTTTGCGTGTATTAGTGGCACAAAAAAATGTGTTGCTGTTGTGTGGTAAAGTGAGAAAATTACAACCCTTTTTGGAATCTATTAGTGGCAAACAAATATATATTTGCCGTTCAGTGGTGCAGTTATATGTGCTAAAACCCTTTTTGCCGCGTATTAGTGGCAAAAAACATATATTATTTGATGTTCAACAGTGCAGTTATATGTTCTAAAGACTTTTGTGGAGAGTATAAGTGGAAAAAGTAAGGGCCTATTTGCCGCTCAGCTGTGCAGTTATATGTTCTAAAGCCCTTTTTGGCATGTATTAGTGGCACAAAAAAAGTATTTATTGTTGTGTGGTGAAGGAAGAAAGTTACAGCCCTTTTTGGCATGTATTAGTGGCAAAACAAATATATATTTGACATTCAGCGGTGTAGTTATATGTTCTAAAGCCCTTTTTGGCTTGTACTAGTGGCACAATAAAAAGTATTTGCTGTTGTGTCGTGAAGGTAGAAAATTACAGCACTTTTTGGCGTGTATTAGTGGCAAAAAAATATATGTTTGCCGTTCAGCGGTGCAGTTATATGTTCTAAAGCCTTTTGTGGAGTGTATAAGTGGAAAAAAGTAAGGGCCTATTTGCCGTTCAGAGGTGCAGTTATATATTCTAAAGCCATTTATGGCGTGTATTAGTGGCAAAAAATATATATTATTTGCTGTTCAGTAGTGCAGTTATATATTCTAATGCCCTTTTTGGTGTGTATTTGTGTCACAAAAAAAAAAGTATTTGCTGTTATGTGGTGAAGTGAGAAAATTACAGCCCTTCTTGGGTTGTCTTAGTGGCAAAAAAATATATATTTGCTGTTCAGCGGTGTAGTTATATGTTCTAAAGCCATTTTTTGCATGTATTAGGGGCAAAAAAATATACTTGCCGTTCAGCATTGCAGTTATATGTTCTAAAAGCCTTTTTTGGCATGTATTAGTGTCAATTTTTTTTATTTTTTTTTTAGCTATTCAGCTATATGTTCTAAAGATTTTTGTGGAGTATATAAGTGGAAAAAAGTAAGTGCCTATTTGCCGTTTAGCGGTGCAGTTTTATGTTCTAGAACCTTTTTTGGGTGTTTATTAGTGCCAAATAAATATATATTATTTGAGGTACAGCAGTGCAGTCATATGTTCTAAAGCCCTTTTTGGTGTGTATTATTGGGGGGGAAAATGGGCTTATTAGCAGTTGTTTGGTGAAGTGAGAAAATTAAAAAAAGACTTTTTTGGGGTGTTTTAATTTCCTTTTCAATTATTTATTTGAGCTAACAATAAATGTTTCTTGCGCAGGCACAGGTCGCAGCAGAGTAAGGGGGCATGGCAGCAATAGTCGCAGGGAGAGGCCTGAGCTCCCGGTGTTATCTAGCAGTCACTTCTTGACTAGCAACACAGTGGTTCTTTAATGGATGACTCGGTCATCCAATTCATCCCAAGTGACATCAGACACCCCCAGCCAAGAGTCAGTGGGTTCGTCAGACACAACCTCTAGTTGGCATAGCCTGGGAGCAGGCCCTGTGCTCTCATCTGTCCTCAACCTGCCTCTGCCCTTTTCTGTTCCCTCAGCTAAAGAAGTACTATATGCTGTGGGCTCAGCTTCACTATACAGCAAGGACAGTCAGCAGCTACTGCCCAGTCAAAATCCGGAGAAGACATCCACCGCTTCTTCCGGAAGGCGGGCAAGTAGTGATGAGGAGAGTGGCATGGGAGCTGGATTTGCGAGCGGTCAGGCTCCTGGCTCAGAGACCATGGAGGATGATGATGTAGCCGATCCCAATTGAGAGCCGGTTGACGATAGGGCTTCATCATCATCGGGAGAAGAGGGTGGCAGCTGGCATGTGAGCCGGGAGTCAGCAGGGTGGCAGCAGTGGCAGGTCAAGAGCCAAACATGCCCAGGGTAGACCACCTGCTTCGTGTGAGCCTACCTGACCGGAAAGTTGTAGTGCAGGGGTTCACCGAAGCAGGGCCGTTAGCAGTCAGTCAGTGCGGTGTGTTGGGGGGTAAAATCGGCAGTGTGGCAGTTTTTTGTTAAGCCGCTGGTGGCGGTAAACATGGCCATTTGTAGAATCTGTGGGCAGAAGGTAAAGCGTGGCCAGTGTGCCAAATTTGGCACTATGGCACTGCGTTAACATATGCAGCGTCACCATAAAGTGGCCTGGGAAAACCGTGGCTCTGATGTGGTGGCCCAGCCTGCCACAGCAACCGCTGCATCACCCAGTGGCATGCACCTCATTTTAGGCATTCAAGGCTTCACCACCTCAGGCAAAGGTAGCTGTTTGTCCTTCCCATCATCTGCTGGTCCTGATGCTCCTGCTCCACGCTCTACTACTCCTCGTCAGGCATTCCGTCAGCAATTGAACAGTATGTGTGCACATATCCAACAGCGCAGAAGCTGAATGTGCTCCTGGCCAAGTTGCTGGTACTGCAGTCCCTCCCTTTCCAAGTGGCGCACCTTTCAGAGAACTTATGGCTTGTGCCGAGCCGAGGTGGAGAGTCCCAAGATGTCACTTCTTTGCCAAAAAGGCGGTACCAGCCCTGCACACGTATGTAAAACAGAAGATAGGCCAGTCCTTGAGCCTGTCGGTGTATGCCAAAGTGCATAGCAGCGCCAACATTTGGAGCTGTAACTACTATCAGGGACAATACTTGTCCTTTACTGCCCACTGGGTGAATGTGGTTCCTGCACAGCCACACCAGCAACTTGGCCAGATGATACCGCTTCCGCCTCAATGTTCTCACGCCGTTGGTGCTGCAACAATGTTGGACCCTCGCTACCGGTCCAAAATGGGGGTCTTTATTACACCAGTTGAGAGGGAGGACAAACTGAACTTCTATAGAGACATCGTATGTAGTCAGTTGGCCGCTGCCTATCCGTGCCTTCTTCCACCCTCTCACAAGCCTGACCAGGGGGGCCCTCTGCGCTCACGTTGCTCTGCAATGGCTGCTGTGACAGGGTGGGGGGGGGGGTAGGAGCAGTTCCAGCATCATCTGCACTAACTTCAGTCTAGAGTCGCTGATGATCAGCTTTCTTCACCCGCTTAGTGAAGAAACTACTCACCAGAAGCAGCAGCAGCTTGACCTGGAGCAGGACCTGAACCAGCAGGTGGCCTCCAGATGCTGCTATTGCTACCTCCACACTGTCATTGTGCCCCCCTGTGGTCTCCTCCTGATGCTGCTGCTACCACTTCCACACTAGATCCTACACAGACCACAGATGTAATATCAAAAGTACAAATCTTTATTTATATCTTAAAATAACAATACATTTTCAAAGAAGCTGAGTCAGGTAAAAAAAATTATTTATTTGACCCTTTTTCTGATCTGTCAGAAGGAAGAAAAAATGAGACGCACAACGGATCCTGTCTATATAACAGCTGTAAGGCCTGCATGACATGGTCCTTATTTTGCATCAGAATTGGCTTATGATTTGGTAACCAAAAGCAGGAGTGGGTACAAAACACAGAAGACCTGCAAATATGACATTCACTGTCATCTCTGTTTTGGATCCACTCCTGTTTTTTTTTGGGCTTTAGCAATACTGATGAAATACTGTCCAAACCGAAGGCATATGCTCTACAGACAGGATCCATTTTTTGGGGGTTATTGTCCTGACATATCAGAGGAAGGGCAAAATATTCATTGACGTCAACACAAACTTACTGCTGACACTCTCTTCACTCTGTCGGGGCAGATCTACTTGTATCAGTGTTTAATACAACTGGTTCTGTAGACATCTATGTGAAATCAGCTGCCAGCAGTGAAAAAGGAGTGCACTTCTTCTTGATGCTAACATTGACCTATAAAGCTAAGTTCACATTTGATCTGTTTGGTCAGTTTTGGCCCTGTAACTGCCCAAATACGTGAAGTGTGGAGTGATTCTAAGAGTGACACCTCTCATCTGCATGTCATACTGACTCACAGTATTGTTTTACTACCACAGCAGTCTCCATATGCTGCAAGGCATAGTGTTCTTTACCATGATTTGCCGCAAATAAATTCAGATCGAACAATTTATTTTTTAGAAATTAGCTCTTCTCTAGATCCAACGATAGCCAGAGATTGGTTCAAAGACCATGTGGGTAGTACCATGAAGAGGCCTTCACAAGTGAAAGTCACATCAGTCCTACTTCCAGGATTATGTTGTGGGGTGGAATAATGTACAGTAGTCGGACCCTCTGTCTTCATTTTAGGTACACTAACAGGTCGGTGGAAAAAAAATATACAATGCAACAGCACTCTGCAAACCAAACAAAGTACAAAAAAGTATCCAAATGCTAATGCTATGCTTATTAATCAAATTAGAGATGCTTAGCAAATACATTTTGTACAAAATTATTTAGGCCCGTCTGCCACACGGCAAGGCAATTTCTGTAAGATGGGAACCTTACACTAAATTCTACCTGTTGTAGTCGGTGTTACATTGATTTGGCTGTGAAAACAGTGGTATGGCCATTTCTCTAACTGGTCCCAGTAGCTGATTTTTAACAGGATAACACCAGACTTCATGTTGCTCATGCTAGAATGAGCAGCCGGCATGACCAAATGTGATACCATGGCCTTCAACCTCTCTGGACTTATCTCCTATCAAGCACATCTGGCACATCATTTGTCAGCAATTGCAAAGGGAGCTGTCAACAGAGGATCTTGATGATTTGCGTGCCCAAGTGCATTTAGCTTGGCAGAACATTTCTCAGACAACCATTATTCTCATTGATAGCATGATAAGGTGTGTATTTCTGTGTGTGGTACTTATACTTGATACTGAATTAAATCAAGATATTTTAAATATTTTATTTCCATTTTATATCATTTGCATATGATGTCTATTGATCCTGTGATTTCCATAATTTCATGACTTTTCCTTCTTGGTGTTGCAATTTTCCCTTTGCAAATTGTATGTAAGAAATATTATTTCCATTATTCTGTAACGTAAGAAAGGAAGAAAAATATGAAGATAGAATTCAAATTGTTTTCCCAGCAGTTTTTTTTTAAAAAAGGGCCATAAGTTAAAAATAATAAAGAGGCATTACTGACCTCCACCAATCCTTTCTACTACCAGAAGTGCTCCAGTCCCTGCTGCTTTTCTTTTTTTTCCCTGGATTCCCAGCTCTATAAACCACCGGCTGAGATGGATCACTGCTATAACTGATATTTGTCTGACGGGGACTTTTTTAGCATTTCCAAAATGTTGAGTATTGGAATGATATGTGTAGGTGACTAAAGCTTCTGTGTTATTTTTAAAAAGTCCTGGTCCTTTTTTAAACCTCTCAGAAAAACCCATTTAAAGCAAAAGTTTGGTAGGAGGGCGCCATGGCAATAGAAGATTGCAAACTACACATGTCCATATTGACTATTGTTGAGTCTAAATATGTTTTTTAAGTAACCACTGGATATAAATACCTCAAAGTTCAGAGTATTAGATATTTGTCTAAAGTAAATTATTACTATAATAATTATATGATGATATACATTTTTGTACTTTTACTTTGTATAAATCTTCCACTCATTTCAGAACAAATTATATCAGCTGGGTGGAATGGGAGATGATGGCATTGGTCAGGTACACAATATTTTCCTGAGACATCTGAATGTGACAGTGTCCTCTGTTCCTGAGGAATCAGGTTTACAGAAGGTTGTACTTTATCATATGAGAACAATCAGTTGCCAGACAGGCATTTTATAAATGACTTGGGAAGCTTATTCTACCTTATGGCTTTGCATATAGTACACACAATGGTTTTGACTTAAAAAGTAAAACACATAAAGTAAACAGGAAGGACATTTACTCCATAATGTTGGATCCCAGGAGTAAACAAGCTGCTGGCTAATGTAGGTATCTATTGTGAGTATATGTTCTGTTGTTCTTTGTCGATAACTTCATTTTTTATGTTTTTCATTTATGTATTTCACCTTGTATAATACACAAAGGTTTAATTAACTGAGGATTAATAGAGGTAGTTTATAATTAAACTGAAGTATGAACTGATGTCATCATCTCAGTATGATGATATACTTTTTCATGCCAAAGCACCTGTTGTTTTGGAAGAAAACAGCTGATATCATTATCTACTCAGTCTGATAGTCCTGTATCCTGCTGCTTAAAAAATTATTGCAAGGATTACCTAAGATGGGGCATCTATTTTTCATACATTAAAAAGTCTAAAAATTAGCTTTTTATGAAATAATCATTCTAGGCTTTTGAACGAGATACGCTACTTAAAACATGATGCTATCTAAATGTGGATATGACTATTTAGCACACATTCATACAGTGTATTTGGAAATAGATCTTTACAACTGCAGTTGTTCATTGGCAATGTAAACAACACTGTACATGATTCTGTAACAAAAATAAAGCAACTATAACATAGACAGAAGATGTATATAATTATCTGTTGACAACAACTTAATGCCAAATAGCATAATTTGAGAATTCCACAATATCTAAATTGGAAAAATAAACATATCATGAAAGCATATGGTAATATTTGTTTATGCATATATACAATGAGGACATAGATACAACATATTAAAAAATGTAATTAAGGATATGAGTAAACATACTAAATACATGTTACATCTAAAAAAAAAATTAGGGAGGAGCGAATCGATTCTAACAAATTAATTCATCTCATTTGCTGGAGTTCTTCCCCTGTGAGGGGCTGACCCCACAGTTGAAGAAGCATCTCCTTGCTTGTTGATTGACAGGGCCAGATATCTAGCTGGGCCCCTAAATTCTGGGCCTTGCATCTAATGCCAAAGCCCAAATTCAAATTCAGCTTCGGAAACACGACTGTGCTTGTGCTGCTAGTCGGAGGTAGGTAGCTCTTCACCTGTGGGGACAACCCTTCACAGATGAAGAGCCTATTCTAATGAGATCAATCGATTTGCTCGATCCTAATAGAGTTATCTGTGTGGTTTTAACAACCCATTTGCAAATACTCTATTAGTAAATTCTGAGTTAATACAGGGTGAAGGAAGGTGACCAATTCTGAACACCCATGTATTAGGTATGATGGAGACTAATTACTAAGAGTGTTCTCTCTCTCTCTCTCTCTCTCTCTTTCCTGGAATGTTTATGTACTACAGCAGTGATGGTTAACCTCTGGCACTCCAGCTGTGGTGAAAATACAACTCCCAGCATGCTTTACTCATTTCTGTGTAGTTCTGATAACATCCAAGCAAGTGTGCATCTTGGGAGTTGTAGTTTTACCACAGCTGGTGTGCCGGAGGTTAGTCATCATTGTACAACAGAGACCAACCATGGGTTTATAAAGAAGATGTCTAATGATTCACATGCTATGTAGTTCCACTATAAATATTGCTGACTTCCATCTCAGTTTACTATAGCACACCCTTTGACTAGTGATGAGCGGGAGGTGCCATATTCAATTTTGCGATATTTCGCGAATATTCAATTGAATATTCGTCATTATTCTATATATTGCGAATGTTACGCAAACTTATATTATATAGTACATAGTATATGTTCGCATTGTGAATTTAACATAGAGCTGAGTTCCTAATGGTTGGCTTGCTAGAATATAATGAAAATAACGAATATCTAATATAGCACTATATTCTCAATTTTCGTTATATTCTAGCATGCCAACCATTAGGAACTCAGCTCTAAGTTGAATTCGCAATGCGAGTATATGTTTGCATTGCGAATTCAACTTAGAGCTGGATTCCTAATGGTTGGCTTGCTAGAATATAACAAAGATTGAGAATATAGTGCTATATTCGATATTCATTATCTTCGTCAATTCTAGCAATCCAACCATTAGGGACCTAGCTCTACGTTGAATTCGCAATGCGAACATATACTCGCATTGCGAATTAGAGCTAAGTTCCTAATGGTTGTATTGCTAGAATATAACGAAGATAACGTATATCGAATATAGCACTATATTCTCAATCTTTGTTATATTCTAGCAAGCCAATCATTAGGAACTCAACACTAAGTTGAATTCGCAGTGCGAGTAATACAGGTTATATTAATCGTATTGCGAATACAACTTAGTCAAATTTGTGAGATCGTGTTTCTCACATCCGACAGTACATTTTAGCATGGCGGCGTTCCCATTGAGATGGTGATGCTCCATGCACACGGGAAGCCGGGAGAAGCGGCAACGGGCGTTAACTGGAGCAGGCAGGGAGCCAGGAATCCTCCGTACAGGTAAGAACAGCTTTTGGGAAGTGGGAATACAACCAGAGAGCAACATTAACTTAAACAAAATAATAATATTCAAAATAGCGAATAGATAGCGCTATATTTGAAATATTCGTGAATTAGAGAAGTCCTGATATTTGCTAAATAAATTCGCTATTCGAATATTCGCGCTCAACACTACCTTTGACCAGCTTGTGATTGGGGGCCCTTCTTATACAGTATATTGAGATTGTTCAAAGATGATAACTCATTTATAGGCCTCTAAAATCTGCATTGGGTCTCAAAATTATTTTAAAGGGAATCAGAAAATGACCTAAATACAAGATAAATTCAGGGCTGCTACTGGAGCTTATTTTCATGTTAAATATATTTTTTAACATGGTTTATTTTTTTCTATGTCAATATCAATATTTAAAGAATGTATATAATCCTGCAACTTTCACACTGACATCTTGGTCTAATAAGTCATGATTTCCTGTTCTGCAATGGCAACTTTTCCGTAGTTATTATCATTTTCACTATTGCTCAGTGAATCACAGCCAAAAGAACTGACTTTGATTCGTATTTCAGGAAAAATAAGATTTGCCATGAAGCCGAATTTCCTCGTGCTTTATGGTACATATTCACCTCATCGATCCAAAGAGGCCATTGCGGCCATCGTGATTATCAGAAACTGTGCAAAATCTTGCAGCGGGTAGCGTATTACATCACCACACTGGCGTGCTGGCCTGGCTCGGTGACGTGATGGTGTCATCAAGTCACTATGCAATATTTCATGCAGTGTCTTCAAATCAAGATGGCCGGCACAGCCTCTACGAGAGCAAATGGATAAGATTTTTTTTACCCTGATTAACCTCCGAAAGGCCTAAATTGTAGCCTCAGATGCCTGATCAACGATGAATGCGGCATTTGAGGGGATCAATGATGGGGGGAAGCACTATCTCTAATTATCACTACATGCTGAATTTCAATGGCAAGTAACACCTCTATATAGATAGAACAGGATCCACCATTCGAAGTAGGTGATATTACAGCTTATCTACTCCCTCCTGACCTCTATGCAGATCACAAACCATGCCTAGAAAACGATCCTATAGAAGTCAGTGGAGTCGGCTCCTGTCCATTGTGTCCATGGCCCATGTAAGCTGCTCTCAAATGACAGGAAGTTTAAGCATATTTTAAACCACATATGTGCAAACCACATGGCCAGTGGCAATCAAAAAACAGATACACTCAAATCATTTACAAAATACTTTCACTTGGGGCATTTGTCTATACTGTGGACAAATCTCAACCTTGTGGAAACTGCTACATGGAACTCTACTCTTAGGTTTGTTAAAGGCTTGACATGAGTGACAGTTTGGTAAAATAAGCTCTACTAGCAGCCCTGAATTTATTTTGTATTTCTATTTTTTGAGTGCTGCCACACATGCAGTTTTGGAAGCCAAAATCAGAAGTGGATCATAAAAGGAGAGAAAGTATTAAGGACAGATAAGACTTCTCTTTTTTGGATCCTTTCTTGGCTTTCAAAACTGCTTAAAAAATCCGAGTTTGTGGCAGCATTAACAAATGGTTTTCCTAACATTTAATATATAGCAATATACTTAATATATCCCAATATGGAGATAGAATGATGTTACATTTTGTTTGCACTTATCACAAGTATAAAATGTTTTATATTTTGCTGTTCAAAAATGCACATATTGCTTTTCTTGATCCTTTTGGCATGTTAATTTGCTGCAAATCCTACTATAAATAATGGGCATGTGTGAAAGGCACGTCTTGTCACACAGCAAATTGTCACATCATTTGCTACAGTAACTTGAACCATTGTAGCCAGATAGACCATAAACTTATGTTAATCCAAGGGAACTTTAGCTTCCTGTTTTTGATTCATCTACAAATCCCATTCTGTAATGTTAAATATTAGCAATGAAAACGTAAAAATATTTTCCCGTAACCTGTAATTTTTGCTATATCTAGGATATATTGTGAGATAAGTGAGATAAATTGTAGCTGCAACTGTTATATTATGTATATATATATATATATATATATATATATATACAGTTGTTTTCAAAATTATGAAACCCCCAATGCTGTAAAGGGTTTTTAGGGAATTTAGTGTACATTTGTAATTGTGTTCAGAATGAAATCTTACAAGGACTTTTTAAAGAACCAAATGCAACTAAAATGATATCAATTGTTTTTGTAATGCAGTATTAAATGTTTTTTTTGTGATTTCTTCATAGACACAATTATTCAACCCCTTACCCTGGGTTCACACCTGAGCGTTTTACAGCGCGTTCAAACGCGCTGTAAAACGCTCAACAGATTAAAACTAATGCATCCCTATGGGAGTGGTTCACACTTGAGCGTTTTACAGCGCGTTTGAACGCGCTGTAAAACGCCCAACGCATAAACAAGTACTTGAGCTTCTTTTGGGGCGTTTGACGCGCGTTTTGTGATTGACACCACAGTAGTCAATCACAAGAACGCGCGTTTTACGCACGTTTACTATTTGCAAAAACGTGCTGTAATACGCGCGACACAAACGCGCATAAAACGCGGGTTTCAAGAACGCTCAGGTCTGAACCCAGGGTTAAAGACGACCACTCTTAAAAACAGAGGTTCATTCAAGTGTTTTCGATCAGGTATTGAAAACACCTGTGGATGTCAAGGAGCAGCAATCAAGCATAATAAGAACCAATTAGGCAGATTTAAAATGACTGTGATACTCAGCTCCTTCTAGACGTTTACTGGTGTGTTTACAAGCATGGTGAAGTCAAGAGAATGGTCCAGGAAGACAAGAGAAGAGGTGATTTCTCTTCACAGGAAGGGCAATGGCTATAAGAAGATTGCAAAGATGTTAAACATACCAAGAGACACCATAGGAAGCATCATTCGCAAATTCAAGGCAAAGGGCACTGTTGAGACGCTACCTGGTCGTGGCAGATAGAAGATGCTGACTTTGACTGCTGTGCTCTACCTGAAGCGCAAAGTGGAGAAAAGACCCATGTGACTGCTGAGGAACTGAAAAAAGATTTGTCAGATGCGGGTAGGCAATAAGGCGCACACTGCGTAATGAAGGCCTCCATGCCAGAACTCCCAGGCGCACCCCCTTGCTGTCTCCAAAGAATAAGAAGAGTCGACTGCAGTATGCCAAAAGTCATGTGGACAAACCATAAAAGTTTTGGGATAGTGTTCTGTGGACTGATGAAACAAAATTAGAACTGTTTGGGCCCATGGATCAACGCTATGTTTGGAGGAGGAAGAACAAGGCCTATGAAGAAAAGAACACCTTGCCTACTGTGAAGCATGTTGGGGGGTCAATCATGCTTTGGGGCTTTTTTGCTTCTACAGGTACAGGGAAGCTTCAGCGTGTGCAAGATACCATGAATTCTCTTCAGTACCAGGAGATATTGGATGAAAATGTGATGCAGTCCGTCACAAACCTGAGACTTGGGAGACGTTGGACCTTTTAACAGGACAATGATCCCAAGCATACCTCCAAGTCCACTAGAGCATGGTTGCAGATTAAAGGCTGGAACATTTTGAAGTGGCCATCACAGTGACCAGACTTAAATCTGATTGAGAACCTCTGGTGGGACTTAAAGAAAGCAGTTGCAGCGCGCAAGCCTAAGAATGTGACTGAACTGGAGGCTTTTGCCCATGAAGAATGAGCAAAGATACCTGTAGATAGCTGCAAGACACTTGTGTCAAGCTATGCTTCACGTTAAAAAGCTGTTATAACTGGAAAAGGATGTTGTACTAAGTACTAAGCTTGAATGTCACTTGGGGGTCGAATAAAACTGATAATGATGTGAGCACAGAAAAGACATTTGTGGTTATTTCATTATAAATGTTATGTTATATTTGTCTGACTTACAAGTGCCTCTTTAATTTAATTGTAAACAAGATGACTGAAATGATCAAAATCAATGTCAAACTGGCCAAAACACTCAATTTCAGTGGGGGTTGAATAATTTTGAACACAACTATATATATATATATATATATATATATATATCACCTGGTGAGAATTTCATGTCAATAGCACCTTTAGAAATATATTTATTTAGAAAATTGGTGACGTTTTCAATACTTATTTCACCCGCTATATATATATATATATATATATATATATATATATACGTTAACAGACAACACAAATGGCAAGCAAAATATGGCATCAAACAATAGAACTAGGGATTAAAGATTATTCTGGATTACATTGATACTATACCTACTATACATGAAAAATTGAATCTCTTTGAGCACATTTTTGATCAAACGCGTGTCAGGCCCATTTACCAAGGTCAAGGTGGCTTCTGCAGGTGGGTGTACCTGGCACTAACAGAACTGCCTCTCCTGGACCTAACCTAAGTCTACAATGTCCAGGGTGGTGTAGGAATCAGCAATATTTATACTCTGTTTAGAAGCCCTGGGCAGATAGGCAGAGAGTGCTTAATCTAAAAGAAGGCAGCTACCCTCCAAATACACGGCAAGAAAAGTTAGACTAGCAAATCCAAAATAGCAGGTGCACATCTATAAAACTAACATACAAACAGCAAAAAATAAATAATGGCAGCACACTGTTATACTTGAAAACATTAGAACTAGGTATTACAGATTATCAGATTATTCTGGATTACAGCGGTACTTTAATTCTTAAATTAGGCCCAGGACAGACACATATGTTATTGTCAGGTACCCATCTGCATAAGCCATCTTGACGTCGGTAGATGGGCCCGACACAAGTTTGATCAAAAATGTGCGTGAAGAGCTTCCATTTTTCATGTATATTAGGTATAGTACCACTGTAATCCAGAATAATCTCTAATCCCTAGTTCAATTCTTTGCATGTATAACAGTGTGCTGCCATATTTTGTTTGCTGTTTCTATGTTATATAAGTGGTCCAGCCCCCTTTCCAGGTGCCTGAGCTTCAAAGGTCCTTGTGTCCTGCAAAGGTAGAATTTGTCTGTGCTTGAGTTCCTGTCTTCCTGACTAGTGCTTGTCTTCTGGATTCTGCTACCTGTCTGATGCTTGCCTGTTACGTCTCGACTGTCTTGTTGCTGATTAAACGACCTGTATCTGTGCCACCTGCCTGATCCATTTCTTGTATGGCTACGCCTCCGTCTCATCCTTGGTCCCGCACTGTCATTCCTGGTTATGACACGGCCTGTACATTCTTACCTCTGGTACCTGGTGTTCCCCTCGGAAAGGTCTATCCCGATCACCTAGGGTACTGTGAAGCACAAGGGGTTCACTTAGACAACGCCCTTAGAAGAGGTTGGTCATGTGGCACAGTGGGTTCACACCATCTGGTTCATGTCAATGAATTTCTACTATTAAATTCCTCCAGTAAAATATTTTGTCATGCTTTAGAATTCATTGTTCCTTCAATAATCACCCTATGGCAGTAAAGCTGGACCTTTGTGCTAATAAAAAACAAGCTATTGTCTCACCTGTGGATAGAACCGAAGCATTGTAGGTCATCCAAGTGGTCTTGGTCAAACTTCTATGGACAGATGAACTTTATCCCAACTGTAAAGCATGATTAAGGAGAATCATGGTTCTTTTCTTTGCATATTTTTGCATAAGTTAGAGCTTGTGAACATGACCATAAATAACGATTTAATTTAGGTGCATGAGCTCTTGATTGCACCTTCATATGCCTCAGAGGTATCTGGATGCTTTTCCTGTCAGACTCAGTAGAACCATGACAGGAAAAAGATGTGGCATGCTTTGTCAGATTCTGGATATGTGGAGGTAGAGTAGGATACCTCTCTACACTGTGGTCATACGGACCTTGCATAGGCTTCATACCTGTGTCCCCTAGAACTAGGATCACACTAGTTAAATGTATATACAGGGAAATTATAAACACATCTAATGTGTCCATATACTATTTTTAGCTAACTGTATGGCAAAAGGGAGTCCTCTGTATGCCCCTGTTTTGATTCCAAAAGAAAAAAAATATGAAACACTTCTGCTTCTAGGAACAAACATTTATGTATCACATTGTCACTTTTTTTCTTCTTGCACAAATTTCATGTTCTATTAATTTGATTAATCAATTGTTTGTAATAATTATTTCAGTATTAAAATTATTTTAGGCCTTATATATTTTCTAGAAAAAAAAACACCTACTGTATTTTACATATTTTGTTAGTTTTTTATATATTTTTTCTCTTTTTCCTTTTTGACATTTAGAAAGATAATGGACTGTCATAGTGAGCACATGGCAATACCCATGATTCATTTCATAGGATGATTCATAATAATTCACCAGATTCTCACTGAAACTACTACCCTTTGCGTGATGGCTAAAAAGGTCATTTAACAGGCACTCATGAGTATTAAAATACATCATTTTATAATGTTTCTGATTTTATTATTCTTCATTTTCCAGAGTCATATTGTAATTGTTCACTTGGTCACAGTTCTAATATATAAAGGCTGGAGTACACCGTGTTTTCTTCCTTTTCTAGTAAAGTAGGAATATCCTCCAGTAAGGATGCACAATAGTCAGCCTCAAGTGCAGATGGACCAATTTAGTTTCTCTTTCTGAATAATAATACCTTATTTTAAATGTAAGTTTATACCAAATAATTACAGTTTTTATGTTCTACTGAATCAAGCAGATCTGCTCAACAAGTGCTACAATAGACTGACCCATTGATATTGATCTGGTGATTTTTGTCTGTATAATTCATTACTAAATTGCATAAAATTGTAGAAAGTTTAATGTGTTGCTATTTTCTTTAAATGCAAGAAATAGTCTTTGCATAGAAAACATCACTAAGTATTAAAGTTAGAGCTCCATGGGGACATTTGATCCCCTGGAAGTTGTGGTACTTTCTCCATATTCTTGCTATTGTTGTAAAATTTTCCCCCATAGGACGATATTTAGTGTCACACAAGTTGTGGCAATGACAATATTTCATCAAAACTCCTGGGTAGCCAAATGTCACTGTGGAGTCCTAGACTACTTAAAGCATTTAGCATCACACCTATGGCTAAACCATACTACCATAAAGAGGAATTCTTTAATATATTTCTATTATTGGAATGACAACCTTTATGAATGGTTGACCTTGGTGGACATGTGGCTCTTTTCAAAATTGTAAGAATACTAACCGAAAGTTGAAAAAGAACACCAAGAAAGAGTTTAAAGGTTATACCCATCTCATACATTAGTGGCATATTGCTAGGATATGCCTCCAACTATAAATGAGCAAAACTTTGGTTCATTTTAAGGTTCTACAAAAATGGCTGGCTCACAGTAGCATGATTCAATTTAATAAAAAGACAAATAGACAAATAAAATTACTTATAACAAGTTAACAACATTAATTCATAGAATAATTCATAAAACTGTCCCTTTTTTTTTTTATTGTTCACATGCAGAGATCACACATGTAATACCATAGATGGTGGCTTAGTGATCTTTCCTTCACACTCTTGTATTATGTATTCCACTCCTATTGTTTGTGATGGTACACAAAGGTATTGGTGCGGTTTCTATTGTAAGCCGCTTTATGTTGTAGTGGTTCTCTCTGTTATATATATATATATATATATATATATATATATATATATATAATTCTATGATTCACTGAGTTGGCTGAACATACTTTGGGTGTCGCGCTGCAGCGATGTTATGACAGCGCTAGTTGTCATGTCCTGCAGTGTTACACTGCACAGTTCAATATCTCTGCTGATACTCCAGGTTATCTTAGTATTTACCTGTTATATAAATAGAGATAGATATCTCTTACCAGATTGTGATGTCCTACTGAGCTTATCACGCTTGCTGTGCCAGGATGTCTTTGCACATGCGCTTTGAGATCTTACCCACGCCGGACTTCGGATGTATTTACAAACAAAGTGTTTAAAAACTCACCGCACCGGCAGATGTGTTATTATTTTTCATATTCCAAAGCTTATAAAAATTGTCCCTTATCCAAGGCAAATGATCTTTACCACACATTGTGTTATGGGAAAAACAGTGACTTGTTGGGGGACCTGGTGTCCAAAAATGATGCCTTAATGGGGTAAAATTTTCCATATAGCAGTGGTACCCTTGCTTGTCTGTCCGGGTACACAACAGAAAATTAAATTTAGGCAAAGGCGCTGAAGTGGAAGCAACTTGGTCAGGTGGGAGATCAGGTTGCACATAAGCTAATTGCTGGCTGAGAACAGTTATAGATTTCTGATGATGGAACGGATGGCGAGGAGGAGGAATATGAGCAGGAGAAAAAGCAACTGATGATGCTAAGGAGGACATTGTACTGCTTGAGGAGGCAGACTGACTGCCACAAAGAAGACCATGAGATGGAGGTCAGATTTATTCTGATTGAAAATGCTAGCTAGTTTTATTTTTCCACAGGATTCTGTGATGCCGCCTCATGTGTGGCATGTTTGAATGCCCATGGCTTATTTTAATACTGCTATTTGAAATGGACAAGGATTTGGTTTTGTGTGCTGGCCTTGTCAAGAAAAAGCACCATATGGGAATTGTTAGCACAGAGCTAGAGGCAGCTGAGCTTGGCTTAGTTCTGGTATGTTTTGCTCCTTCGCCCAGAGTATCAGCAGCAGGGATTTTTCCTTCGTATTTCAAATGTACAACTGCCACCATTAAAACAATACTAGACAATAAACCAATTGCCATGTATGTTTAGTTTTAAAAAGACCAATAGACATGTATGTTTAGGTTTGAAATTTTGTACTAGCCAATTAGACCTCCACATGTTAATCAATGGGTAAATATAGTATAAGAAAGGAAAGAATGATGTAGGCGGGGGAGGAAAGAAAGGAAGAAGGCAAGGCAAGAAGAAATGATTGTGAGGTTATAAAGAAATGAATTAAAGTGATGGGTGAATGAACTGTGATAACATCATCCTGGGTATTAGTAGATTAATTCATTATAAGCGCTATAAAACGTGATGTATGTGGCCTGATGATTGTAATAAAGCTTCATCTTTGGAAAAAAAAGGATTACCATCTTTCTACATCATTCTTTATTATAAAACCAATCTGCTCTACCGACACCACTGTGGCAACAATTGCCATCAGCACTACCACCAACACAGCTATGCATGGGGTCCCCGACCTCCTCCAGAACCTCCTCCTCAGGACAGTCCAAATGCTGACTGAGAAGAGGAGTGAGTCATCCAATCCACAATTTTATCCTCTTGCTGCTACTACTCTAATTCTGGTTTTGTTATTTTATTATGATGCCTAATGTAAATTCGCAGTTTTTTTGTGGGTTTGGTACACAATGGGGTTGGTACACAATCACACAAATTATGGCATAGTAAAATTGAAAGCGTGTTATCTGTAACTTAAAGAACAATGCACAATTAAATGTTCTTCCCCTACTACTAACACAGTTAATACTGATATTGACAATTTACTTTGGGAATAATGCAGCATTGGCACCAGTAAGATCCCTACCTACTGTGTAATTTCTGTTTAAAAACACAGTTTTAAAAAAGACCTTTCTCTACTGTAATACACAGTTTGTAAATTTGTAATGGAAAACAACTATATTTTTCTTTATGGTGTAATTTGAGTTTATTTTCACTGCTATAAAAATGGATTTATTGTAGTAAAATGCTTTTGTTATAATCCCAAACGTTTGATAACACTAGACAGATATCATTCATTGAAAAATAAATATCCAGTTGTTAGCACCATCATGCTATTATGGTGCTTTGCTGGAAATAATAATACGTACAAACTTGAGGTTTAGAGAGAAAAAACAGCTGTGTGGTTGGTTTTGTATAATACAACAGAAAGTAAGAGGTTCTGCAGCAGCTGTTATTCAGCATTTACTTCTGTCCCTCTCTCCCTCAAACTGCTGATCAAAGTTGTGATCAAAGTCCCTCAAATATTTATTTATAATTATATAAACTTCTGTTCATTCTGAAGACCCCATTGATTGGTTGATCCAGGCTGTCTGGTAGCCTGTGAGCTAAATAGGGCAAGCCCTTCCACACTTTCTCTCAGCGGCATATAAGAATCCTTCTTCCTCACTCGTGGTTCTGCCACCAACATGTGCAGTAAAATGGCACAGCACAATGTTTTACTGGATTCATCTGAAATTAACCTTCAAACATTTGGCTTTGTTTGGTGGGCAATTTTTTGTGAAATTTGTACAAAAAAGTTTTTATGAATAAATTCCCTTAGGTCTATTCTACAGGCCTGCTGCACAGCGAATGCAGTGCCATTAATCAAAATAGGGTCAAAAAATTGCCCTAGAAATTAAAGGCCTGAAAGTTTAACCTCTATTATGGGTTCATTGGTTTTCTAAGAGATGCTATCCTGGAGTTTCTCGATGAACATAACCTATCTAACATATCATAGAATTAGCATGTGTTTTTGAGGTATTGATCGTGTTAAACTAATTTTATCAGGTTGAGTCTAGACTGCACTGGGTGAGTTGTTGGATGTTTTTATTTTTTCAAAGCATAAAAAGTTGACACATAAAAGTTGGTACATAAAATGAGAATGACTTTGTGGAAATGTGTATGTGGCTAGGTAACTGGCTCAGTGATAGAAAGACACAGGCTGGTTAATAATGGTACATACCCAGATTGTTTTACCATTACAAATGGGGTAGCACAGAGGTCAATATAGAGCCGTAGTCTCTTTTTTATATTCATTATTGGGATTGCATGGTAAATTTGGTATTTTTGAAGTTGATATTAAATGGTCCAAGATAAAGGAGAATTTGCAAATGAGATTTAACCCCTTCTACACCGGGCCAGTTTTCAACTTCCTGCCCAGGCCATTTTTTGCTAATCTGACAAGTGTCACTTTATGTGGTAATAGCTTCGGAACACTTTTACTTATCCAAGCCATTCTGAGAATGTTTTCTCATGACACATTGTACTTCATGGTAGTCATGAATTTAAATCAATATATTTTACCTTTATTAGTGAAAAAATCACAACTTTACCCAAAATTTTGAAAAATCCCATATTTTCTAATTTCCATTTTTTCTACTTTCATAATAGATATTGATACCTCATATAATAGTTATTACTTTACATTTCCCATATGTCTACTTCATGTTTGGATCATTTTGAATATGAAAGAAAACAAATCTTGAAATTTTTCAGAACATTTCCAAAACCCACTTTTTAAGGACCAGTTCAGGTCTGAAGTCACTTTGTGTAGCTTACATAAATAAACCATCCAAACATTACCCCATTTTAGAAACTACACCCCTAAAGGTATTCAAAACTGATTTTACAAACTTTGTTAACCTTTTAGGTGTTCCACAAGAATTAATGGAAAATGGAGATGATATTTCAGAATGTCACTTTTTAGGCAGATTTTACATTTTAATCCATTTTTTTCCAGTAAAAAAGCAAGGGTTAACAGCCAAACAAAACTCAATATTTATTATCCTGATTCTGCGCTTTACAGAATCCCCCCACAAGTCGTCATAAACTGCTGTATGGCCACACGGCAGGGCGCAGAAGGAAAGGAACGCCATATGTTTTTTGGAAGGCAGGTTTAGCTGAACTGGTTTTTAGATGTCATATCCCATTTGAAGCCCCCCTGATGCATCCCTACAGTAGAAACTTAAAAAAGTGACTACATTTTGGAAAATACGGGTTAATGTGCCAGTTTTATTGGTACTATTTTGGGGTACATATGATTTTTAATTGCTCTATATTACGTTTTTTGGGAGGCAAGGTAACCAAAAAATTGATGTTTTGGCACCGTTTTTATTTTTTTTAACATTTAGCTAACATGGTAGATCATGAGCTATTTTTATAGAGCAAGTTGTTACGGGTGCAAAGATATTAAATAAGTCTACTTTCTATGTTTTTTTGTTTCAGTTTTACTTCATAAAGCATTTTTGAAAAAAAGAAACATGTTTTTGTGTCTCAATTTTCTGAACGCCCTTTTTTTATTTTTCTGCCGATCATCGTGTGCAGGGGCTTGTTTTTTGCAGGAAGAGTTGACGTTTTTATTGGTACCATTTTTGGGTACATATGATTTTTTTTAAATTCATTATTACATTTTATGGGGCAAGGTGACCGAAAAATTGGTTGTTTTGGCGCAGTTTTTATTTATTTATTTTTCCAGCATTTACCTAAGGGGTTAGGTCATGTGATACTTTTATAGAGCAGATCAATACGGACGTGGCAATACCTAATATTTCGACTTTTTCTTATTTATTTAAGTTTTACACTATAATAGCATTTCTGAAACCAAAATAATGATGTTTTAGTGTCTCCATAATTTGAGAGCCATAGCTTTTTTATTTTTTGACCGATTGTCTTAGGTAAGGTCTCCTTTTTTGTGGGATGAGGTGACAGTTTGATTGTTACTATTTTGGGGGAATGTGCCTTTTTGATCATTTGGTGTTGCAATTTTTGTGATGTAAGGTGACAAAAATGACTTTAAAAAAAAATATTTTATTTTTTTACGGTGTTCACCTAATGGATTAGGTCATGTGATATTTTTATAGAGCTCGTTGTTACGGACGTGGCGATACCTATTATGTGTATTTTTTTAATCTATTTTACTTAAGCAGAATAATAGCAGTTTTGAAACAAATAAATGATGTTTTAGAGCAGGGATGCTCAACCTGCGGCCCTCCAGCTGTTGCAAAACTACAACTCCCAGCATGCCCGAACAGGCTACAGCCATCAGCCTACAGCAGGGCATTGTGGGAGTTGTAGTTTTACAACAGCTGGAGGGCCACAGGTTGAGCATGCCTGTTTTAGAGTCTCAATGTTTTGAGAGCTATGGTTTTTTAGCTCTAGTCTTAGGTAGGGGTTCATTTTTTGCGGGATGAGGTGACGTTTTTATTGATAACATTTTGTGGGACATACACCTTTTTGATCGCTTGGTGTTGCACTTTTTGTGATGTATGGTGACAAAAATGGCTTTTTTTTACACTGTTTTTATTTATTTATTATGGTGTTTATTGGACAGGGTGGATACTTTCACCCATACACAGTACACAAAGAGAAGAGGAGTTCCTGCTCTCACAAAAATAAACAAGGCAGATTCTTCCTCCTCCCTCCATCTCTCCCACTGCACCCATAGACTTCCATTGAGATAAAAATCTCTTCCATCATTGCTTCTCTCAAGATGGATTTTTGCTGTGAATTAAAAATGCTCAGTGCAGAATGTAGGGGTACAAGTAGAAGTGGCTGGTGATTGCAGAAAGATGCATTTTCTCTGATAGGATACTGTATATTAAAAAGTTTTTATTGTCACTTGTTCTACTGATTTTTGCAAAATGTGTTGAAATGATCATTCTCATTTACCTGTATCAATCAGTGTCAGGCAGCTGCAGCCAAGGCTAAAAAGATCATGGAATGCATGAAAAGCGGCATCAATACACATTATATAGTTCATCTACTTCGTAAATCATTAGTCAGACAGCACATGGAATATTGTACAAGTTTGGGCAACAGTGCAAGAAAGACATAGCTGATCGGGTTCAGAGGTGGGCAACCAAAGTAATAACTGAAATAGGTTGCCTACTGCCCAGAAAGATAATCAAAATTAGGGTTTTTGAGTATATAAAATTACAACTGAGGGGAGATCTAATAACTATGTATAAATACAGATGTAGCGAAGCTAAAATTGACTCTGATAACACGTCACAGTTTTATCTCATGCCACCTTGTGACAAAAGCCATTGAAATACGTTGAAAGAGTTAGTTTACCTTTTTATGCCATTTTTCACTTCACACTTTAACCATCAAGTTTAGCTTGGCTGCATCTGTATGTCAAAGGTCAATACAGAGATCTCTCCCATGATCTATTTATAACCAGGAGGGTGACCATGACAAGGAGACATCGTCTACATCTTTTTGCACCAAAATTAAATGGATTTCATTACGGTAAGTGCAGTGAGACTATAGTACTCTCTTCCAGAGGAGGTTCTGATGGTGAATTGACTAAAAAATTTCAAGATGGATGCATTTCTTGAGTGTAACAATATTACCAATTCTAAAAAAACAAAATTAGTCATTACCTCCTAATGCGCAATTACGTATCAGACACAATGCAGCAGCACTCTGCAAATACAGAATATATCAACTACTGTTATACTCACTATATGAATAAATGCGAGGTACCTAGCAAATATATTTTGATTAGTGTTGATCGAGCACCAAAGTGCATGGGTGCTCGAGTAGAACACCTCGGGATGCTCGGGTGCTCTACTGAGCACCCGAGCACAATGGAAGTCAATGGGAGAACCCAAGCAATAAACCAGACCAGACTTCAGAGCAGAGGGGAGGGTGTCTGGTTCACATGAAAAGGTCAGACATTGATGGAAACACCACTAAATTGGTTCGGGAACAGCATGAGGAGGATGTCTGGATGCATTTTGGACTTCCAGGTCGCTGGGAACGATGTTGTCCAAATAGTACACCAATTTTACAGACTGACAATAATACGCACAAAACCGAAGATAAAATTGATTCTAGTGGAAACATTGTTAGGAAACATTCTTTCCTGTATATTTACTTGTATATAAAGTGCAAGTGCTGGTCAAACTGGTGTGACTTCGAGGGTGGTCTCCTGCGCTTCCCTGCAAACTGGGACATGAAGCTAGGTATCGTGGATGAGTGTTTCTTGTGCTCTGCCAGCAGGCACAGTTTAACCGCACCCAGGGCCACGGCCTCTGCGTGCTCCATCAGCAGCCCCGCCACTTCCCCATCCCTTACTGCTCGCTTTCATCATATTAAATAGTATATATGCTTGCAAGTATGTCACACGGACAGTAGTGCAGTTTTTTAAGTGTATGCACAAATAAATTACAGTGAATGTCACAGATATTTGGGAAGCGGAAACTTTATACAGGAGAGGTACCACAGGTAATGGCGCTGCTGTCAACAGCGGCTAAGAAAAAATTACAGTCAATGTCACAGATATTTGGGATGCGGAAACGTTATACAGGAGAGGTACCACAGGTAATGGCTCTGCTGTCACTAGCAGCTTAGAAAAAATGAATGTCAATGTCAAACGTTATACAGGAGATGTAGCGCAGATAATGTTGCTGTCTGCAGCGGCCAAACAATTGCATGTTATTTAGCGCACTTTTGGGTCTCTAACAATTACACCCAACTTAGCTCAGTTTGCACTAATAATATATATTTCTTGCTAGATACAACAATAGTCCTTAAAAGGACTTTTGGGTCTCTACAATTGCACGCAATTTAGCGCAGGTTACGCTAAAAATATATATTGCTGCCAGACAAAACAATAGTCCTTAAAAGGACTTTTAGATCTCTAACACCAACCCTGCCTAACAAAAAAATAAAATTCAATTTCCTCTTCTTCTACAGCACAGTTCTCCCTGACTAAGACTGAGTCGAACCACGTGTCATCGGGTGCTTTATAGCACCAGATGACACGTTCCAGCCAACCAATCACTGTAATGCCAGTAACCAACATGCCTACGGCATTGCAGTGAGTGGCAGTACTTTCCTGTATGTCTATTGGCTGTGTAGCAGCCAACAAATGTGCGGGGAGGAGACTCGAGCATCGCGCTTGAGCACATGAGGTATTCGGCCGAACACCGCGATGTGCCGAGCATCACGATGTTTGAGCCGAACTGCTGTTCTGCCGAGCATGCTCACTCAACACTAATTTTGATCAGTGTACAGAATTTCTTGGTCACCCTTCCAGGATAATAGGTTGAACTGGATGGACTTTTTAAGCCTCACAATCTGTACGACTTACCTTGCAAACGTCAAATCCTGTAAAGTGTTCACATGCTCTTCTTAATAGCTGTGAACTTTTACCATATTTCTCCTTTTGTTAGTCTGACATTTAAATGGTTATCTCAGGAATATGACTGTAAAATATGCCAGAAAAGCACTTACAAGTGAAAGGTCTGTCTACTTTTCAGCACATAGTGTACTGACCTCTATACATTGTACTGATTGATAGTCTTATGCCTCCTTCTTTAGCTACGAGAAAAAAATTGGTGTGGAAAACATATATTATTGAAGCATGATTAAGGATATTGTTGACAGAAACATTAAATATATAATTGCTGCCTCTGAAATCAAGTGTGCCCAAATAACAGCATGTTCTGGGTTTTGGCAATTTTGCTGTTTTGGATGCTGTGCTACAAATCTACAGTAAAGCATTTTTTTATATTGTGTTACAAAATGATTTTGTGAATCTATTTAGTGTTTTAAATATATTCTTTAAACAGATTTTATTGTATGTGAAAGACATTTGACAATGCTAGCACCTTCTGGTTGCTGAAATAAAATATGATTTAAAAAGAAAATCTTAGTCACATGCAAGGGTACAGAGTCAAGGATTCTAAGGCTGAACTATGTTATGACTAGTGATCAGGTGCGACTTAATGGTTTTCTTTTGCAAAAAACTGTGGATATGGTACATTATAGCTGCAACACAAGTTGGGTATGTTGGGTCTCTATGGGGCATTTTATATCCAATTTGTAGGAAAACAGCATGTAAGCATCATCAAAGGTATTCAATAGAAAAGAAACATAATGACAGTCCACAAGATGTGAAACCCTTTAATGGGCAATTAAAAGAAAATAGCAAATTTCCCAGAATTAGTTTTTTCTGTTTATGGTACATCTTTTTGTGTTACTTAACCCCATTTTTAGCAAATCTGACATGTTTCAATTTATGTGGTGATAACTTTAAAACACTTTTACTTATCTGGGCCATTCTGAGATTGTTTTCTCATCAAACATTGTACTTCATCACAGTGGTAAAATTTAATAAAAAAACAATGACATTTGTATTTATAAAAAAAAAATTGAAAATTTCATTTTCTCTACTTTCTACTTTTTAGATAGTAATACCTCCAAAAATAGTTATTACTTTGCATTTTCCATATGTCTACATCATGTTTGGATCATTTTGTGAATGCTATTTGATTTTTTAGGGACGTTAGGAGGCTTAGAAGTTTAGAAGCAAATCTTGAATTTTTCAAAAAATTTCCAAAACCCACTTTTTAAGAACCAGTTCAGGTCTGAAGTCACTTTGTGAGGCTTACATAATATAAACCACCCAAAATGACCCCATTTTAGAAACTAATCCCCTCAAGGTATTCAAAACTGATTTTACAAACTTTGTTAACCCTTTAGGTGTTTTCCAAGAATTAATGTAAAATGGAGATATAATTTCACTTTTTTTGCAGACTTTCAGTTTTAATAAAAAAAAATTCCTCTAGCAAAGCAAGGGTTAACAGCCAAACAAAACTCAATATTTATTGCCCTGATTCTGTAGTTTATAGAAGCACCCCATATGTGGTCGTAAACTGCTGTACAGCCACATGGCAGGGCACAGAAGAAAAGGAAAGCCTTAGGGTATGTTCAGACGACGACAATTGTCGCGCGACAAAAAGTCGCACTATTGTCGCGCAACAATTTTTATAATGGGAGTCTATGGTGTCGCAGTGCGACATGCGACATGCTGCGACTGCGGCACGACAGTCGACAAAAATCCATCCGGGATGGACTTCTTGCGACTGTTGTGTCGCAGTCGCAACATGTTGCATGTTGCACGTGCGACACCACCATAGACACCCATTATAAAAATTATCGTGCGACATTAATGTGACATCAATGTCGCGCTACAAATGTTGCAGTGTAGTGGTTCCCAAATTGTCGCGCGACTATTTGTCGCGCGACAATTGTCGTCGTCTGAACATACCCTTATGGTTTTTGGAAGGCAGATTTCACTGGGATAATTTTAAGCTGCCATGTCATATTTGAAGACCCTCTGATGCACCCTAATGCAAAAAATTGACCCAATTTTTTAAACTACGGGATAAGTTGCCAGTTTTGTTGGTACTATTTTAGGGTACATATGATTTTTGGTTGCTCTATATTACACTTTTTGTGAGGCAAGGTAACGAAAAATAGCTGTTTTAGCACCGGTTTTATTTTTTATGAATTACAAAATTCATCTGACAGGTTAGCTAATGTGGTATTTTTATTGAGCAGGTTGTTACGGACACGACAATACCAAATATGTCTATTTTTTGTTGTTGTTTGTTTACGTTTTACATAATAGAGCATTTAAAAAAAAAAATTTTTTTTTTGTGTTTCCATATTCTGAAAGCCAGTTTTTTTTAATTTTTGGGCAACTGTAGGGGCTCATTTTTTTCGGCATGTGATGACGGTTTGATTGGTGCTATTTTAGGGTGCATATTACATTTTAATCGCTTGGTATTACACTTTTTGTGATGTAAGGTGACAAAAAATGGCTTTTTGAACACTTTTTTTTTTTTTTTACGTTGTTCACATGAGGGCTTCCGTCATGTGATATTTTTATATAGTACGTCGTTACAGATGCTGCGATACATATGTCTACTTTTTTCTTTTTTTTTACATTTAACACAAAAAAAGGATTTTTGAAACAAAAAATCATGTATTAGTGTCTCCATAGTCTGAGAGCCAAAGTTTTTTATGTTTTGGGCGATTGTCTTAGGTAGGGTATCATTTTTGCGGGATGAGATGACGGTTTTCTTGGCACTATTTTGGAGTGCATATGACTTTTTGATTGCTTGATGTTACACTTTTTGTGATGTGAGGTGACAAAATATTGCTTTTGATACCGTTTTTCTTTTTTTACCGTGTTCATCTGAGGGGTTAGGTCATGTGATGTTTTTATAGAGCAGGTTGTTACAAACTTGGCAATACCTAATATGTATACTTTTTTTATTTACTTAAGTTTTACACAATAACATCATTTTTTAAAACAACAAAACATGTTTTAGTGTCTCCATATTCTAAGAGCCAAATTTTATCTATGTTTTTGGTGATTGTCTTTTTTGCAGGGGGAGGTGACGGTTAGATTGGTACTATTTTGTGGTGCATATGACTTTTTGATCGCTTGCTATTACAATTTTTGTGATGTAAGGTGACAAAAAATTGCTTTTTTGACACTGTTTTATATTCTTTTTTACGGTGTTCACCTGATGGGTTGTGTCATGTGATTTTTTTCATAGAGCAGGTTGTTACGAACATGGCAATACCTAATATGTATACTTTTTTTATTTACCTAAGTTTTACACAATAACAGCATTTTTTAAACCAACAAAACAATGTTTTAGTTCTTTATTTTTCTGAGAGCCATATTTTTTTAATATTTTTTGGCCGATTGTCTTTTGCGGGATGAGGTGACGGTTAGATTGGTACTATTTTGGGGGGCATATGTCTTTTTTATCGCTTGGTGTTGCACTTTTAGTGATGTAAGGTGACAAAAAAATTCAGCTTTTTTAAGCACTGTTTTCATTTTACTTTTTTGACGGTGTTCATCTGAGGGTTAGGTCATGTGATATTTTTATAGAGCCAGTCGATACGGATGCAGCAATAGAAATGTCGCGAACATAAAATGTTCCGTTCGCGAACGGCGAACACAAACTTCCGCAAATATTCGCGAAAGGGCGAACCGGGCGAACCGTCATAGACTACATAGACTATTTCTGGCCACAATAGTGATGGAAAAGTTGTTTCAAGGGGACTAACACCTGGACTGTGGCATGCCAGAGGGGGATCCATGGCAAAACCCCCATGGAAAATGCGTAGTTGACGCAGAGACGGGTTTTAATCCATAAAGGGCATAAATCACCTAACATTCCTAAATTGTTTGGAAAAACGTGCTTTAAAACATCCAGTTTGTGTATACGATCAGGTGTGATGTTGTATCGATCAGGTAGTGTAAGGGTTACGCCCGCTTCACAGTGACAGACCAAACTCTGACAGACCAAACTCCCCGTTCAACGCACCACAAACAACAGCAAACAGTCCATTTGCACAACCACAAACTCCCCATTTGCACAATGTTGGATACCAAGCTAGCCATGTCCCGTTCCATGTCCTCACTGACATAATTATAGGTCTCTTCCTTCACCCAGCAACGTACAACACCAAGGGTCCCCGAAAGGTGACAACAAGCCCCGTGGGACGCCTGCTGTGGTTGGTCTTCCACCTCCTCAAAGCCACCTTCCTCCTTTGCCTCCCCTTCTTCAGACTCCTCTCTCTGCGTTGCCGCAGGTCCAGCAATCGACGACGACAAGGCTGCTTCCGGTGGTGATGGTGACCAAAACTCTTTCTCTTCATGCTCATCTACGGCCTGATCCAGCACGCTTTGCAGGGCACGCTCCAAAAAAAACGCATATGGGATGACATCGATGACGTTGCCGTGGGTTTGACCGAACAGGTTTGTCACCTCCGCAAAAGGACACATGAGCCTACAGCCATTGTGCATTATCGTTCAGTAACGCAGCCAAAAAATACCCAGCCCCGGAGATGCTGTCCTCTTTTTTTAAATTAAAAAAATCTGTTTTTACTAGTTTAATCTCAGTTTTGTCCCCTATTAGGGGCCGGTGTATGGAATAGATTTTAGGAACAGGGAGATGGAAAAAGATGGTTGGTCGGTTCTCTTCCTTCAAATTTGGGGCACTGCGCATGCGCCGTGCAATGTACTGTGCCACCCTATATGAGTGGTGTGTTAAGTAGCACTATTCCTATCAGTTTAATCCTTGTTACGTCCCCTCTCAGGGGACGTGTATCGAATAGATTTTAGGAACCCAGGAGATGGAAATAGATGATTGGTCGGTCCTCTTATTTCCAATTTGGAGCACTGCGCATGCGCTGCGCAATGTAACGTGCCACCAATGCAAAAAGTGTGAACTACTATTCTTACCATTTTAATCTTTGTTAAGTCCGCTATCAGGAGACGTGTATTAAATTGAATCCTTGCATGGGGAGATAGAGAAAAAATCTTGCTCTGTCTGCATCCTTCTAATTTTGGGCAATTGCAATGGAGTTTGCCACCAATGCAACTAGTGTTAACTAATTACTATTCCTATCAGTTTATCTGTTTTGTCCCTTATCAGGGTCAGGGCCGGTGTAGTGAATAGATTTTTGGAACCAGATGGAAAATGACCCATGCTCGGTCCGCTTTGTTAGAACTTTAGTTCACTGCGCGTGCGCTGTGCAATGTACTGTGACACCCTATATGAGTGGTGGTCAGTGGGCACAGTACAGTCTGTGGGCCTGACACACACTGGCAGGCAACTGAAATTATATTAAAGGGTAAAAATTAAATGACTTTTTTATCTGCAAGGTACTGTGCCACCCGGTATGAGTGGTGGGCAGTGGGCACAGTACAGTCTGTGGGGCTTACACACACTGGCAGGCAACTGCAATTATATTACAGGGTAAAATTTAAATGACTTTTTTATGTGCATGATACTGTGCCACTCGATATGAGTGGTGGGCACTGGCAGTGGACACTGTACAGTCTGTGGGCCTGACACACACTGGCAGGCAACTACCATTATATTAAAAAGTAAAAATTAAATGACTTTTTTATCTGCAAGGTACTGTGCCACCTAATATGAGTGGTAGAAGTGGGCACAGTGCAATCAGTGGGCCTGACACACACTTGCAGGCAACTGCAATTATATTAAAGGGTAAAAATTAAATGACTTTTTTATCTATAAGGTACTGTGCCACCCGATATGAGTGGTGGGCACTGCCAGTGGACACAGAACAGTCTGTGGGCCTTACACAAACTGGCAGGCAACTGCAATTATATTAAAGGGTAAAAATTTAATGATTTTTTTTATCTGCAAGGTACTCTGCCACTCTGTATGAGTGGTGGGCAGTGGGCACAGTACAGTCAGTGCGCCTGACACACACTGGCAGTCAACTGCATTTATATTAAAGGGTAAAAGTTAAATGACTTTTTTATATGCAAGTTACTGTGCCACCCGGTATGAGTGGTGAGCACTGGCAGTAGGCACAGTACAGTCAGTGGGCCTGACACACACTGGCAGGCAACTGCAATTATATTAAAGGGTGATAATTAAATGATTTTTTTATCTGAAAGGTACAGTGCCACCCCATATGAGTGGTGGCCACTGGCAGTGGGCTCAGTACAATCAGTGGGCCTGACACACACTGGCAGGCAACTGAAATTATATTAAAGGGTAAAAATTAAATGACTTTTTTATCTGCAAGGTACTGTGCCACCCTGTATGAGTGGTGGGAACTGGCAGTGGGCACAGTACAGTCTGTGGGCCTGACACACACTGGCAGGCAACTGCAATTATATTAAAGGGTAAAAATTAAACGACTTTTTATATGCAAGGTATTGTGCCACCCGGTATGAGTGGTGGGCACTGGCAGTGGGCACAGTACAGTCTGTGGGCCTGACACTCACTGGCATGCAACTGCAATTATATTAAAGTGTAAAAATTAAATCACTGTTTTATCTGCAAGGTACTGTGCCACCCTGTATAAGTGGTGGTCAGTGGGCACAGTACAGTCTGTGGGACTTACACACACTGGCAGGCAACTGCAATTATACTACAGGGTAACAATGTAATGACTTTTTTATCTGCATGGTACTGTGCCACCCGATATGAGTGGTGGGCACTGGTAGTGGACACAGTACAGTCTGTGGGCCTGACACACACTGGCAGGCAACTACAATTTTGTTAAAAAGCAAAAATTAAATGAATTTTTTATCTGCAAGGTACTGTGCCACCCAATATGAGTGGTGGGAAGTGGGCACAGTACAATCAGTGGGCCTGACACACACTGACAGGCAACTGCAATTATATTAAAGGGTAAACATTAAATGACTTTTTTATCTGTAAGGTACTGTGCCACCCGATATGAGTGGTGGGCACTGGCAGTGGACACAGAACAGTCTGTGGGCCTTACACACACTGGCAGGCAACTGCAATTAGATTAAAGGGTAAAAATTAAATGATTTTTTTATCTGCAAGGTGCTGTGCCACCCGATATGAGTGGTCGGCACTGGCAGTGGACACAGTACAGTATGTGGGCCTGACACACTCACTGGCAAGCAACTGAAGTTATATTAAAGGGTGAAAATTAAATTACCTTTTTATCTGCAAGGTACTGTGCCACCTTATATGAGTGGTGTGCACACAGTACAGTCTGTGGACCTGCGACCTCTCACACACAGGCAGGCAACTGCAATATATATATATATATATATATATATATATAAAATGAATAAAAGCAGACTGATGTACTAGCCCTAAAAAGCGCTTTTTGGGGGTGCTGTCAGGACGCTGTCCTTTCAGCAGATGGCCCCTTTCACACGAGCGAGTTTTCCGTGCGGGTGCAATGCGTGACGTGAACGCATAGCATCCGCACTGAATCCTGACCCATTAATTTCAATGGGTCTGTGTACATGAGTGTTTTTTTTCACGCATCACTTGTGCGTTGCATGAATATCGCAGCATGTTCTATATTCTGCATTTTTCACGCATTTTTCAAAAGCATTGCATCCGCAAGAAAGTGCGAGTGTGTTGCGTTTTTCACTGATGGTTGCTAGGAGATGTTGTTTGTAAACCTGCAGTTTTTCATCACGCGCCAGAAAAATGCATCAAAACGCATTGCACCTGCGCGGAAAAAACTAAATAACTGAACGCAATCGCAGGCAAAACTGAATGGCTTTGCCGGTGAAATTACACAGTTTTCACTGAGCGCATAAAAGAGGCCGATGATACTTTGAGGACTGAAGTGGACACAGAACACTGGCCTAGCTAATGCTTTCCCTAATAATTCAGCAGCAGCAGCACTCTCCCTGCTCTAACTAACAATGCAGCTTCAGAATGAATCTAAGATGGATGCTGTCCTTGCTTTTTGATAGGAGGTGGGAGGGTCTGGGAGGGAGGGTATGTTGATTGGCTGGAATGTGTCTGCTGATTGTGAGGTACAGGGTCAAAGTTTGCTCAATGATGACATTATAGGGGGCGGACAGAACATTGCATATGTTCGCCCACCGCAGCGAACGCAAACATGCGGTGTTCGCCGGGAACTGTTCGCCGGCGAATAGTTCGGGACATCTCTACTTATATATATGTTTAAATTAAATTTAGCATCTATTTCTGATGGGATTTGAACTCACAACCTTCTACATTACAGCCATGAACCTTAACCACTACACTTTGGAGCTGCATTGTTGTAATGCAGAAGGTTGTTAGTTCAAATCCCGCCACAAACTTTTCATAAAAAGAGGGTAAATTAGATTTAAATACATTGGGTGTTCCCAAGCACTGACTCCATATAATGGAGTAGTAATGGATGTAGCTTTATATTGAGTCAGAGCAGGGACTCCTAAGCCGAACTAGAGTCCCAACACCCTTCCCTCTTCAGAGCAGGGAGTGCCTGGTTTAATGCTCAGGTTCTCCCATTGACTTCCATTGTGCTCAGGTGCTCTTTAGATACACCCGAGCATCGCAAAGTGTTCTACTCGAGCACCAGAGCCCACAAGCACTTTGGTGCTCGATCAACACTACTTAGTCGTTGAGAGAAAATGCAATAATTAGAAAGCACATGGCTGCTATCAGACAGTAGATGATGCAATACCTGCAAACACAGTTTACAGATGGGTCAGACTAAGGTGGCACATAAAGAAATCAGTTAGGACATTACATGACAGTTGCTGGCTGAAACATACCAGAGTTAAAGACATGCTCATATTAACAATATGTTAGTGCCCATGATATGGAATGCAGCTTGGAAAATACTTTCCAAACATCAGCTATATGTTTGGGTATGCATGGGTTGGTTTACCAAGGCTTCCAAGCTTTGTCTTTGGGCATCTTTCCCCTCAGAGCCGAGGATGGTGAGTGTCACCTCCACCCAATGCCCTGTCTTTCCATACCCAGTCATGGTAGTGATCCGACCTGGTGTCCTATAACTCTGGGCACGCTTGCACAAGAGAAATTAGCTCCTCTACATCAAAACGGGACATACTCCAAGCTTTGGTGTGGCCTCCTAGACACTGCACCTGTCTGCAAATCATTATTTACAAACTGAAAGCACATGGCTATTGTGCGCCTGGCCTAATACTTCTACAGTACAGATCCGCAAAAACGGATGAACTACGGTGGCGTTCCATATTTTTTGCGGACCCATTGACTTGGAGTCATGGACCGTGATTTGTGGACAATAATAAGACAAGCACTACTTTTTTGCAGAACGGCCATGCAGACATACAGACACGGAAACCACATGGAGTCTTTCCCTTTTTTGGCGGAATGGTTCCGCATATGGGCTGCTTAAAAAACTGAACGGACATGAAAAAATAAGTTTGTGTGCATGAGCCCTAATAAGCGCATATGGACATTAATGGCTTATTTCTGTGTTCATATGAATACGATTTGTATTTTAGTTACCTGTGTTATCCAACTGTTATCTAAGTACCTTGATGAATCAATAGCTTTGTGGAAAAGCGTTGAGTCCGCCGGAGACCTCATGACAATGAATATTGTAAGAGTTGTAATGGGATCTCCATTCAGGACATTGATGATCCTTTGGTCATAATTATAAGTTTTGTTTAGATACCGCCACATTTGAATGTTTGTTTTACTTTGTGTTTTTTTATTTTTTTTATTTGATTTTTAAATTAAGCAATGTATATATGTGTATATAATGTGTTTTTCTCACATTTGACATTTTTGTGTGTGGATATATACTTTCTAGATCAAGGACAGATTATGTCCCCCTTGATTATTTTAATTTATTTCACAAAATTTCCTGAATGAAATATAAAACATGCGGTAAACTATGTACATCAATTATTAATAAATTGTTATCACTAAAAATATTGGCAGGTATTAAATTTAATGGAATAAATTAAAATATAAAATCCAGGGAAACATGATGTGCACTTAATCCTACTTTCTATACCTTAAGTATACTTACTTTTGTGCTGTGGTATACATGCAATAATCTGCATTTAGCATACAGGGAACGGGTGCATCCCTATTAGGCATGCAAAATTTTAAAAAATAATAATAATTTTTGAGTAATTGATTTTTCTGTATATTCATTTGTGATATGTGCCCTAATGTACTGTCCCCATCCTTATAATATTCAAAACTGTTTGGCCTCCTGTCCCTGTGTACTGTATCTAACTTAGCTAGGTTTATCCAAGTTACTTCCCTGTGACATGATCAGGTTTTACTGTTGATAGCTGAGTATTTTCATCATTGTAATCTTCAGGACATCTTGATTGAAAAGCAGAAAAAAGTTTAACTTCTTAGGAAATCTTTAGGGAAGAGTTTTTAAATCATTATATCGCTGTCATTTTTCTTGCTCAGCATCAATTATTTCACTCTGGTTTCACTACTCCACTCTGTATAATGAGTCCCCAGAGCATATTTCATTGCAGGAGAATGAACCCATTCTTCACTTGCGGTCAGTGGGATGTTGTTAATTTGAAATCACTTAAACTATTATATCTGTCAAGCGTGGTTATTTTATTTTCAGTTCATATGAGGGCTTAGCATGCATGTATCTTACATGCTTAGATTGGCAGATTAATTTACAGCAAATCTGATGCAACGTTGGAATCAAAACCCTATCACATGAAGAATTGCAGAGGGGAAAACAGTTAGCACTATTTAAATGTTAATTACAACATTTGTTCATGGTAGATCTAATTTTACTGAATTATTAAGAAAAAAATAATATCACATGGCCACCCCTCCATTACATTATGCATGGTAACCAGTATTTAAAAATCATATTGCTGTATGCAGTCAACAAAACAAGTGGGGGTAGGTAGGTGATGAAAATAACTTAAAAGCTTTTTATAGGTAGATCTGACAATAATTGAATTCTCTGACCTTTGCCAAAAACATGCCTGTATAACATCAATATGAAAAAAATAACATACCATCATATACTCGCCCTGGTCCCTGGTCATTCCTGTGCTAATAGTTCAATTGTTAACTACTGTACACCACCATGAAGACATGGCAGACACTCACTAGCTGCAGCAGTGACTTTATATCAATAGCAATAGGGGATTAAACAGCTTACTACAGAAATTGGAATTCTGGAAAAGGTTGGAAAACATATTTAGGCTATGTTCACACCAAAAAATTTTTGCATGCTCAATCATTTTTGCCTTTTGTGTCTTTTGTCCCAAAAAATTCTGGATAGCATTTCCTGCCATTCTGAAGAAAAAAAAACACAGCGCAAATGGTGAAAAAATGCATGGTTAACTCCTTTGCCACATATACATAGTTACCTAGCTACATAGTTAATACAGTTGAAAAAAGATATAAGTCCATCAAGTTCAACCAAGAGATAGGTGGTGACGGGAATCCCGAAGGAAGTAAGACTCAGATTTCTACACATTTTCATAAGCATTAATGTCATTTACTTTTAGGAATTCAGCTAAGCCCTAAACTGGCCACTGTTCCAGCTGTGACCACATCCTCAGGGACTATTCCCCAGATTCACAGTTCTTACAGTAAAGAAGCTTTGCCACTTCTGGAGACTGAACTTTTTCTTCTATAATCCATTTATACATTTGTATAGGTTAATCATTTCCCCCTTAGATGTCTCTTATCAAGACTAAATACATTTAAAAATAATAATCTTTCCTCATAACTAAGACCCTCCATGCCCCCTATAAGTTTAGTCACTCTCCTTTGTACTCTTTCCAGTTACAAAGCATCATTTCTATGGACTGGTGCCTATAACCGAACTGCATATTGTAAAATATAAATTCATCACAGAATTTGCTAGTTTCTGCAACTTAACAGATATATTCATCATAATGACATCATTGGTACTGCTAGTTATCCATGAGATCAGCCTCAGGAGCTTGATGGCTGAACACAGACTTTCTGCTGTTGCTGCAGGAGAAGCAGGCAGGTTTGTACTGACCTACAGGCAAGCAGATGAATCACCCAGTGAGCCCTGAGTTGGGGTGGACCTAAGCCCCCCACCCCCTTAAAGAGCACAGTACACTCACTACACTACATTCAGATAGGAAGCATACAGTATCTCAGCCACACTATGCATCCATATAAAAAGTTGGGTAGATTATATATTATATATGTACGGTTTTTAGGCAATGATGGGGATCCGCCCACACATATACATGGGGTGCTACTATCACACCATAAAGCAGTATGGCTTATACGGCCCCCTTCAGATTCCCACCACGGCCAATCACCGTGGTGTCCTTCTTCTTTTATGACCGCATCTGTAAACTCTGTCTGACGGCAATCGCCGCATGTTACAGTGATTGTGACAAGAGGACATGATGCAGGTTCTCTCTCAGCCTCATATGTCACCTCACAGGATTGATCATATCTCCCCCTACTAGTAACTTTCTCCCTGCCTATACATGCCTCATAACATACCACAATCGGATCCTTCATTGAACACACGAACGGCACGGCCGGGAGCTGACAGGCGTTCGGCCGGCCCCCTTCTTGCCGATTCGTTGGTTGGATCTGACGTCACGTGTGAAGGGCGGAGTTTTGCCCTTATATTCCGGCGCGGGCGGCCGCCGCCTTACGGCCACACTAGCGCCGGAGGCTGTCTCCACGTCTGTTGGAAAAGCCAGCAGCAGCAATCACTATTTATACAGCTAAGTTAGTGTCTTTGTGCTGTAAATAGCGAGTAAGACAGCAAGCATAGGCTCCTGATGACAAGGAAACGCTTCGAGCCCAGTATGCTGTAACCATACTGCTACGTCAGCCAGAGCTTAGCTAGTGCACTTCCCTGCACCCATTAGGGAAAGCGCACAATGTACTGCTGAACTCTATGACCCCCACAGTGATTGAGGGTCCTTCTCTTTGATTAATTCCCTATATAATCCCTGTATTATTCAGGAAGATAGGGGAACATTGAGAGGACTGACTACATTGGCACAGCTCTTACCCTATACAAAGGGGCCCTGATATTGCCATATGTGAGAGCACCCTGAGCTACACTGCAAGGAGATAAATCTTCTCTTCCTATCAGGGTAGCCTCCATAGTTGGGCAATTTTATGCTTGCCAATTCACCTTGGGTGGTTGTTGATATAATGGGTGCAGGCGCCACCTGCCCCAACACCCATACTTGTCTCCCCGTACCCACTTCCATTTAATATATGTGGAACATGATATGGTCCGCACAACCTATATGTTAATGGTCCTCTGTGGCATCATTTGCAGCGGGGAGCCACTTGTTCATTCATTCCTTCCTCCTACACGTATTTTAAAACTATTATCAATAAAGTGAGTTCCTTTAATCACCTTACACACCTCTATCCTTTCCGTGATATTGTTATTATTATTAGATTGTATATTATTTAAGGTAGCACTCACAGAATTTTTTTATTCTCTGACCTGTTAGAAAGGTACATGATGTAATCTGTAGTGAATGTAATATTCTTATGAATTACTATTAGTGATGATCGACAGGGGCAATGTTCAAATTTGCGATATTTCGCAAATATTTGGGTGAATATTTGGGTGAATATTCACCATATATTCGAGAATTCGTGATCTCCAGTCATTATTTTCTCGATTCGCTAAAAATTCGTAATCAACACTACTCCTAAAATCAAAGATATAGCAGACTTCTCATTGGCCCACAAGGTAGACGCAGGGAGGGTTCATGTGCACTGTTTAAAAAAATCTTGAATATTCAAAACTACGAATATATATCCCTATTAGAGTTGAGAGAACACCTGGATGTTCGGGTTCAAGAAGTTCGGCCGAACTTCCTGAAAATGTTCGGGTTCGGGATCCGAACTCGACCCGAACTTCATCCCGAACCCGAACCCCATTTAAGACAATGGGGACCCGAACTTTTGGGCTCAAAAAGGCTGTAAAATAGTCCTGGAAGGGGCTAGAGGGCTGCAAAAGGCAGAAAAATGTAGGTAAATGCCCTGCAAACAAATGTGGATAGGGAAATGAATTAAAATAAAATAAATAAAAATTAACCAATATCAATTGGAGAGAGGTCCCATAGCAGAGAATCAGGCTTCAAGTCACAAACCAATGGAGAAGGTCACTTTCTGTTATTTCGGCCCCAGCACCCAGACAGAGGAGAGAGGTCCCATAGCATAAAAATCAGGCTTCATATCACCCACCACTGGAGAAGGCCACTTTGAGTTATTTAGGCCCCAGCACCCAGACAGAGGAGAGAGGATCCACAGCAAGGAATAAGGCGTCATATCACCCACCACTGGAGAAGGCCACTTTCAGTTATTTAGGCCCCAGCACCAAGACAGAGGAGAGAGGTCCCACAGCAGATAATCATGCATCATATCACCCACCACTGGAGAAAGCCACTTTGAGTTATTTAGGCCCCAGCACCTAGACAGAGGAGAGAGGATCCACAGCAAGGAATAAGGCGTCATATCACCCACCACTGGAGAAGGCCACTTTCAGTTATTTAGGCCCCAGCACCCAGACAGAGGAGAGAGGTCGCACAGCAGAGAATCAGGCGTCATATCACCCACCACTGGAGAAGGCCACTTTCAGTTATTTAGGCCCCGGCACCCAGACAGAGGAGAGAGGTCGCACAGCAGAGAATCAGGCGTCATATCACCCACCACTGGAGAAGGCCACTTCCAGATAGTTAGCCCATGGCACCAAGACAGAGGTCGCATGGCAGAGGTTCAGGCTTCATGTCACCCACCATTGTAACAGGCCACTTTCAGTTATTTTGGCCCCAGCGCCCAGATTGAGGAGAGGTTCATTCAACTTTGGGTTGCACCGCAAGATCATGGTAAAGTTACAAAAATGAGTACATCCGAGTGAAACGGAGTAGAAGAATACATGGTTGAGGAGGAGGCAGTTATAAATATCTATTCTGCACAAAGGAGGGACAGGTCCTGTGGGATCCATGCCTGGTTCATTTTTATGAACATCAGCTTGTCCATGTTGGCTGTGGACAGGCGGCTGCGTTTGTCAGTATTGACGCCCCTGCCGTGCTGAATACACGTTCAGACAAAACGCTGGCCGCCGGGCAGGCCAGCACCTCCAAGGCATAAAATGTTAACTCTGGCCACGTGGATAATTTGGAGACCCAGAAGTTGAATGGGGCTGAACCATCAGTCAGTACGTGGAGGGTGTGCAGACGTACTGTTCAACCATGTTAGTGAAATGCTGCCTCCTGCTAACACGTTCCGTATTAGGTGGTGGTGCAGTAAGCTGTGGCGTGGAGACAAAACTTTTCCACATTTCTGCCATGCTAACCCTGCCCTCAGAGAAGCTGGCCGTGACACAGCTGTGTTGGCGACCTCTTGCTCCTCCTCTGCCTTCGCTTTGGGCTTCCACCTGTTCCCCTGTGACATTTGGGAATGCTCTCAGGAGCGCATCTACCAGCACGCGCTGGTACTCGCGCATCTTCCTATCACGCTTCAGTGCAGGAAGTATGGTGGGCACATTATCTTTGTACCGGGGATCCAGCAGGGTGGCAACACAGTAGTTCGCGCACGTTAAAATGTGGGAAACTCTACTGTCGTTGTGCAGGCACTGCAGCATGTAGTCGCTCAAGTGTGCCAGGCTCCCCAGAGGTAAGGACAAGCTGTCCTCTGTGGGAGGCGTATCGTCATCGTCCTCCGTATCCCCCAGCCACGCACCAGTGATGGGCCTGAGCTGTGTCGGGTGCCACCCCGCTGTGAACCTGCTTCATCATCATCCTCCCCCACCTCTTCCTCATCCTCCTCGTCCTCCAGTAGTGGGCCCTGGCTGGCCACATTTGTACCTGGCCTCTGCTGTTGCAAAAAACTCCCTCTGAGCCACTTCTAACAGACTGGCCTGAAAGTGCTAAAAATGACCCTTCATCCTCCTCCTGGGCCACCTCCTCTTCCATCATCGCCCTAAGCTCTTACCCTATACAAAGGGGCCCTGATATTGCCATATGTGAGAGCACCCTGAGCTACACTGCAAGGAGATAAATCTTCTCTTCCTATCAGGGTAGCCTCCATAGTTGGGCAATTTTATGCTTGCCAATTCACCTTGGGTGGTTGTTGATATAATGGGTGCAGGCGCCACCTGCCCCAACACCCATACTTGTCTCCCCGTACCCACTTCCATTTAATATATGTGGAACATGATATGGTCCGCACGACCTATATGTTAATGGTCCTCTGTGGCATCATTTGCAGCGGGGAGCCACTTGTTCATTCATTCCTTCCTCCTACACGTATTTTAAAACTATTATCAATAAAGTGAGTTTCTTTAATCACCTTACACACCTCTATCCTTTCCGTGATATTGTTATTATTATTAGATTGTATATTATTTAAGGTAGCACTCACAGAATTTTTTTATTCTCTGACCTGTTAGAAAGGTACATGATGTAATCTGTAGTGAATGTAATATTCTTATGAATTACTATTAGTGATGATCGACAGGGGCAATGTTCAAATTTGCGATATTTCGCAAATATTTGGGTGAATATTTGGGTGAATATTCACCATATATTCGAGAATTCGTGATCTCCAGTCATTATTTTCTCGATTCGCTAAAAAATTCGCAATCAACACTACTCCTAAAATCAAAGATATAGCAGACTTCTCATTGGCCCACAAGGTAGACGCAGGGAGGGTTCATGTGCACTGTTTAAAAAAAATCTTGAATATTCAAAACTACGAATATATATCCCTATTAGAGTTGAGAGAACACCTGGATGTTCGGGTTCAAGAAGTTCGGCCGAACCTCCTGAAAATGTTCGGGTTCGGGATCCGAACTCGACCCGAACTTCATCCCGAACCCGAACCCCATTTAAGACAATGGGGACCCGAACTTTTGGGCTCAAAAAGGCTGTAAAATAGTCCTGGAAGGGGCTAGAGGGCTGCAAAGGCAGAAAAATGTAGGTAAATGCCCTGCAAACAAATGTGGATAGGGAAATGAATTAAAATAAAATAAATAAAAATTAACCAATATCAATTGGAGAGAGGTCCCATAGCAGAGAATCAGGCTTCAAGTCACAAACCAATGGAGAAGGTCACTTTCTGTTATTTCGGCCCCAGCACCCAGACAGAGGAGAGAGGTCCCATAGCATAAAATCAGGCTTCATATCACCCACCACTGGAGAAGGCCACTTTGAGTTATTTAGGCCCCAGCACCCAGACAGAGGAGAGAGGATCCACAGCAAGGAATAAGGCGTCATATCACCCACCACTGGAGAAGGCCACTTTCAGTTATTTAGGCCCCAGCACCCAGACAGAGGAGAGAGGTCGCACAGCAGAGAATCAGGCGTCATATCACCCACCACTGGAGAAGGCCACTTTCAGTTATTTAGGCCCCGGCACCCAGACAGAGGAGAGAGGTCGCACAGCAGAGAATCAGGCGTCATATCACCCACCACTGGAGAAGGCCACTTCCAGATAGTTAGCCCATGGCACCAAGACAGAGGTCGCATGGCAGAGGTTCAGGCTTCATGTCACCCACCATTGTAACAGGCCACTTTCAGTTATTTTGGCCCCAGCGCCCAGATTGAGGAGAGGTTCATTCAACTTTGGGTTGCACCGCAAGATCATGGTAAAGTTACAAAAATGAGTACATCCGAGTGTAACGGAGTAGAAGAATACATGGTTGAGGAGGAGGCAGTTATAAATATCTATTCTGCACAAAGGAGGGACAGGTCCTGTGGGATCCATGCCTGGTTCATTTTTATGAACATCAGCTTGTCCATGTTGGCTGTGGACAGGCGGCTGCGTTTGTCAGTATTGACGCCCCCTGCCGTGCTGAATACACGTTCAGACAAAACGCTGGCCGCCGGGCAGGCCAGCACCTCCAAGGCATAAAATGTTAACTCTGGCCACGTGGATAATTTGGAGACCCAGAAGTTGAATGGGGCTGAACCATTAGTCAGTACGTGGAGGGGTGTGCAGACGTACTGTTCAACCATGTTAGTGAAATGCTGCCTCCTGCTAACACGTTCCGTATTAGGTGGTGGTGCAGTAAGCTGTGGCGTGGAGACAAAACTTTTCCACATTTCTGCCATGCTAACCCTGCCCTCAGAGAAGCTGGCCGTGACACAGCTGTGTTGGCGACCTCTTGCTACTCCTCTGCCTTCGCTTTGGGCTTCCACCTGTTCCCCTGTGACATTTGGGAATGCTCTCAGGAGCGCATCTACCAGCACGCGCTGGTACTCGCGCATCTTCCTATCACGCTTCAGTGCAGGAAGTATGGTGGGCACATTATCTTTGTACCGGGGATCCAGCAGGGTGGCAACACAGTAGTTCGCGCACGTTAAAATGTGGGAAACTCTACTGTCGTTGTGCAGGCACTGCAGCATGTAGTCGCTCAAGTGTGCCAGGCTCCCCAGAGGTAAGGACAAGCTGTCCTCTGTGGGAGGCGTATCGTCATCGTCCTCCGTATCCCCCAGCCACGCACCAGTGATGGGCCTGAGCTGTGTCGGGTGCCACCCCGCTGTGAACCTGCTTCATCATCATCCTCCCCCACCTCTTCCTCATCCTCCTCGTCCTCCAGTAGTGGGCCCTGGCTGGCCACATTTGTACCTGGCCTCTGCTGTTGCAAAAAACTCCCTCTGAGCCACTTCTAACAGACTGGCCTGAAAGTGCTAAAAATGACCCTTCATCCTCCTCCTGGGCCACCTCCTCTTCCATCATCGCCCTAAGCTCTTACCCTATACAAAGGGGCCCTGATATTGCCATATGTGAGAGCACCCTGAGCTACACTGCAAGGAGATAAATCTTCTCTTCCTATCAGGGTAGCCTCCATAGTTGGGCAATTTTATGCTTGCCAATTCACCTTGGGTGGTTGTTGATATAATGGGTGCAGGCGCCACCTGCCCCAACACCCATACTTGTCTCCCCGTACCCACTTCCATTTAATATATGTGGAACATGATATGGTCCGCACGACCTATATGTTAATGGTCCTCTGTGGCATCATTTGCAGCGGGGAGCCACTTGTTCATTCATTCCTTCCTCCTACACGTATTTTAAAACTATTATCAATAAAGTGAGTTCCTTTAATCACCTTACACACCTCTATCCTTTCTGTGATATTGTTATTATTATTAGATTGTATATTATTTAAGGTAGCACTCACAGAATTTTTTTATTCTCTGACCTGTTAGAAAGGTACATGATGTAATCTGTAGTGAATGTAATATTCTTATGAATTACTATTAGTGATGATCGACAGGGGCAATGTTCAAATTTGCGATATTTCGAAAATATTTGGGTGAATATTTGGGTGAATATTCACCATATATTCGAGAATTCGTGATCTCCAGTCATTATTTTCTCGATTCGCTAAAAAATTCGCAATCAACACTACTCCTAAAATCAAAGATATAGCAGACTTCTCATTGGCCCACAAGGTAGACGCAGGGAGGGTTCATGTGCACTGTTTAAAAAAATCTTGAATATTCAAAACTACGAATATATATCCCTATTAGAGTTGAGAGAACACCTGGATGTTCGGGTTCAAGAAGTTCGGCCGAACTTCCTGAAAATGTTCGGGTTCGGGATCCGAACTCGACCCGAACTTCATCCCGAACCCGAACCCCATTTAAGACAATGGGGACCCGAACTTTTGGGCTCAAAAAGGCTGTAAAATAGTCCTGGAAGGGGCTAGAGGGCTGCAAAAGGCAGAAAAATGTAGGTAAATGCCCTGCAAACAAATGTGGATAGGGAAATGAATTAAAATAAAATAAATAAAAATTAACCAATATCAATTGGAGAGAGGTCCCATAGCAGAGAATCAGGCTTCAAGTCACAAACCAATGGAGAAGGTCACTTTCTGTTATTTCGGCCCCAGCACCCAGACAGAGGAGAGAGGTCCCATAGCATAAAATCAGGCTTCATATCACCCACCACTGGAGAAGGCCACTTTGAGTTATTTAGGCCCCAGCACCCAGACAGAGGAGAGAGGATCCACAGCAAGGAATAAGGCGTCATATCACCCACCACTGGAGAAGGCCACTTTCAGTTATTTAGGCCCCAGCACCAAGACAGAGGAGAGAGGTCCCACAGCAGATAATCATGCATCATATCACCCACCACTGGAGAAAGCCACTTTGAGTTATTTAGGCCCCAGCACCTAGACAGAGGAGAGAGGATCCACAGCAAGGAATAAGGCGTCATATCACCCACCACTGGAGAAGGCCACTTTCAGTTATTTAGGCCCCAGCACCCAGACAGAGGAGAGAGGTCGCACAGCAGAGAATCAGGCGTCATATCACCCACCACTGGAGAAGGCCACTTTCAGTTATTTAGGCCCCGGCACCCAGACAGAGGAGAGAGGTCGCACAGCAGAGAATCAGGCGTCATATCACCCACCACTGGAGAAGGCCACTTCCAGATAGTTAGCCCATGGCACCAAGACAGAGGTCGCATGGCAGAGGTTCAGGCTTCATGTCACCCACCATTGTAACAGGCCACTTTCAGTTATTTTGGCCCCAGCGCCCAGATTGAGGAGAGGTTCATTCAACTTTGGGTTGCACCGCAAGATCATGGTAAAGTTACAAAATGAGTACATCCGAGTGAAACGGAGTAGAAGAATACATGGTTGAGGAGGAGGCAGTTATAAATATCTATTCTGCACAAAGGAGGGACAGGTCCTGTGGGATCCATGCCTGGTTCATTTTTATGAACATCAGCTTGTCCATGTTGGCTGTGGACAGGCGGCTGCGTTTGTCAGTATTGACGCCCCCTGCCGTGCTGAATACACGTTCAGACAAAACGCTGGCTGCCGGGCAGGCCAGCACCTCCAAGGCATAAAATGTTAACTCTGGCCACGTGGATAATTTGGAGACCCAGAAGTTGAATGGGGCTGAACCATCAGTCAGTACGTGGAGGGGTGTGCAGACGTACTGTTCAACCATGTTAGTGAAATGCTGCCTCCTGCTAACACGTTCCGTATCAGGTGGTGGTGCAGTTAGCTGTGGCGTGGAGACAAAACTTTTCCACATTTCTGCCATGCTAACCCTGCCCTCAGAGAAGCTGGCCGTGACACAGCTGTGTTGGCGACCTCTTGCTCCTCCTCTGCCTTCGCTTTGGGCTTCCACCTGTTCCCCTGTGACATTTGGGAATGCTCTCAGGAGCGCATCTACCAGCACGCGCTGGTACTCGCGCATCTTCCTATCACGCTTCAGTGCAGGAAGTATGGTGGGCACATTATTTTTGTACCGGGGATCCAGCAGGGTGGCAACACAGTAGTTCGCGCACGTTAAAATGTGGGAAACTCTACTGTCGTTGTGCAGGCACTGCAGCATGTAGTCGCTCAAGTGTGCCAGGCTCCCCAGAGGTAAGGACAAGCTGTCCTCTGTGGGAGGCGTATCGTCATCGTCCTCCGTATCCCCCCAGCCACGCACCAGTGATGGGCCTGAGCTGTGTCGGGTGCCACCCCGCTGTGAACCTGCTTCATCATCATCCTCCCCCACCTCTTCCTCATCCTCCTCGTCCTCCAGTAGTGGGTCCTGGCTGGCCACATTTGTACCTGGCCTCTGCTGTTGCAAAAAAACTCCCTCTGAGCCACTTCTAACAGACTGGCCTGAAAGTGCTAAAAATGACCCTTCATCCTCCTCCTGGGCCACCTCCTCTTCCATCATCGCCCTAAGTGTTTTTTCAAGGAGACATAGAAGTGGTATTGTAATGCTGATAACGGTGTCATCGCCACTGGCCATGTTAGTGGAGTACTCGAAACAGCGCAACAGGGCACACAGGTCTCGCATGGAGGCCCAATCATTGGTGGTGAAGTGGTGCTGTTCCACAGTGCGACTGACGCGTGTGTGCTGCAGCTGAAACTCCACTATGGCCTGCTGCTGCTCGCACAGTCTCTTCAGCATGTGTAAGGTGGAGTTCCACCTGGTGGGCACGTCGCATATGAGGCGGTGAGCAGGAAGGCCGAAGTTCTGCTGTAGTGCTGACAGGCGAGCAGCGGCAGGATGTGAACGCCGGAAGCGCACACAGACAGCCCGCACTTTATGCAGCAGCTCTGACATGTCGGAGTAGTTGTGAATGAACGTCTGCACCACCAAATTCAGCACATGCGCCAGGCAAGGGATGTGCGTCAAACCGGCTAGTCCCAGAGCTGCGACGAAATTTTGCCCATTATCGCACGCCACCAGGCCGGGCTTGAGGCCCACCGGCAGAAACCACTCGTCGGTCTGTTGTTCAATACCCTGCCACAACTCCTGTGCGGTGTGGAGCCTGTCCCCCAAACATATGAGTTTCAGAATGGCCTGCTGTTTACCCCGGGCTGTGCTGAAGTTGGTGGTGAAGGTGTGTTGCTGACTGGATGAGCAGGTGGAAGCAAAGGACGAGGAAGCCGAGTAGGAGGAGGAGGCTATAGGAGGCAAAGAATAATGCCCTGCAATCCTTGGCGGCGGAAGGACGTGCTCCAAGGAACTCTCCGCCTGGGGCCCAGCCGCCACTACATTTACCCATTGTGCAGTTAGGGAGATATAGCGTCCCTGGCCGCGCTTACTGGTCCACGTATCTGTGGTTAGATGGACCTTGCCACAGATGGCGTTGCACAGTGCCAGTTGACTAGCGCCTGTACTTGCTCAGGTCTTACCATCCTTAGAATGGCATTGGGCCCCACTAAATATCGCTGTAAATTCTGGCGGGTACTGGAACCTGAGGTAGTTGGTTCACTTGGACGTGTTGCTGTGGCAGAATGGAAATGTCCTCTCCCAGCACCAAAGGGTCCACTATCATTCCACGACCGCGTCCGCGTCCCTTACTAGATGTTTTCCTCATTGTTACCGTTCACCAAGCACCACAATAAGAAAATAAAAATGTGGCCCAATGTTTGGATTTCAAATTCAGGCCTTTTTTTACAGGCACCTAACACTATCAGCCTATTTAATTGTGTACCGTATTACACTAATCCAGTCACAGCAGTAACCACTGATTTAGGGGAATATCAATTGTAGGCCTAGTATTTAGGCCCTGGATGAAAGGTATCCAGTGGTATCCAGATTTACACTTGGAGATGCACATTAGCGTATGAAAAAATATATAGGATTATACCTTCAGCAATTTTATTTTAACACTTTGTGTAATATACCCTTTAACGTACAGAAATACAATGGGAGATGCACGGTAGCGTGTGAAGTTATTGAGGATGACCCTCTCAGCACTTGTACATACACCTTGAGTGTAATATACCCTTTTACGGAAAGATTAACACTTGGCCTGCAACAGCTGGAACAGCAGATTCAGGGTATTGCCATATTGGCAAGTGAATTTCACCCCAGAACAAAATCTATCCTTTGACGGACACTATTAAACTTTCCCAGTTACAGCTGGAACACCAGATTTACTGTATTTATATTTTGGCAACTGAATTTCACACCAGAAAAAAATATACCCTTTTACGGACAGATTTAAACTAGGCCTGCAACAGCTGGAACACCAGATTCAGGGTATTGCTATTTTGGCAATTGAATTTCACCCCAAAAAAAAATATCCCTTTTACGGACAGATTTAAACAGAGCCTGCAACATGCTGGAACAACAGTTTTACTGTATTTCTATTTTTGCAACTGAATTTCACAGCAGAAAATAATATATCCTTTGCCGGACACTATTAAACTTGACCAGCCACAGCTGAAACCACTGATTTATGGAATTGCTATTTTGGCAATCAAATTTCACCCCAGAACAAAATATACCCTTTTACGGCCTCTATTAAACTTGTCCAGCCACAGCTGGAACACCAGATTTTCGGTATTTCTATTTTTGCCACTGACTAACACCCCAGAAAATAATATATCCTTTGACGGAAACTAGGGAAATTGTCCAGTCACAGCTGGAACACCAGATTCAGGGAATTGCTATTTTGGCAATTAAATTTCACCCCAGAAAACAATATACCCTTTTACGGACAGATTTAAACTAGGCCTGCAACAGCTGGAACACCAGATTCAGGGTATTCCTGTTTTGGGAATTAAATTTCACCCCAGAACAAAATCTATCCTTTGCCTTACAATATTAAACTTGGCCAGCCACTGCTGGGACAGCAGATTTACTGAATTTCTATATTTGCTACTGACTTTCACCCCAGAATATAATATACCCTTTTATGGACAGATTTAAACGAAGCCTGCAACAGCTGGAACAACAGTTTTACTTTATTTCTATTTTTGCAACTGAATTTCACCGCAGAAAATAATATATCCTTTGCCGGACACTATTAAACTTGGCCAGCCACAGCTGAAACCACTGATTTATTGTATTGCTATTTTGGCAATTGAATTTCACCCAAGAACAAAATATATCCTTTGCCGGACACTATTAAACTTGGCTAGCCTCAGCTGAAACCACTGATTTATGGTATTGATGTTTTGGCAATTAAATTTCACCCCAGAAAAAAATAAACCCTTTTACGGACAGATCGAAACTAGGCCTGCAACAGCTGGAACACCATATTAAGGGTATTGCTATTTTAGCAGTTGAATTTCACCCCAGAAGAAAATATATCCTTTGCCGGACACTATTAAACTTGGCTAGCCACAGCTGAAACCACTGATTTATGGTATTGCTCTTTTGGCAATTGAATTTCACCCCAGAACAAAATATATGTTTTGGCGGACACTATTATATTTTGCCAGCCACAGCTGAAACCACTGATTTATGGTATTGCTATTTTGGCAATTGAATTTCACTCCAGAAAAAAATAAACCCTTTTATAGACAGATCTAAACTAGGCCTTCAACAGCTGGAACACCAGATTAAGGGTATTGCTATTTTGGGAATTGAATTTTACCCATGAAAAAAAATTATCTTTTGCTGTACACTATTAAACTTGGCCAGCCACAGCTGAAACCCCTGATTTATGGTATTGCTATTTTGGCAATTGAATTTCACCCCAGAAAAATATACGGACAGATCTAAACTAGGCCTGCAACAGCTGGAACACCAGATTTAGGGTATTGCTATTTTGGGAATTAAATGTCACCCCACAACATTATCTATCCTTTGCCGTACACTATTAAACTTGGCCAGTCACTCCTGGGACAGCAGATTTACTGTATTTCTATTTTTGCTACTGCCTTTCACCCCAGAAAATAATATACCCTTTTACGGACAGATTTAAATGAAGCCAGCAACAGCTGGAATAACAGTTTTATAGTATTTACAGAATTTCACCCCAGAACAAAATATATCCTTTGCCGGACACTATTAAACTTGGTCAGTCACTGCTGGGACACCAGATTTACGGTTTTGCTATTTTGGCAATTGAATTTCACCCCAGAACAAAATATATCCTATGACGGACACTATTAAACTTGGCCAGCCACTGCTGGGACACCAGATTTACGGTATTGCTATTTTGGCAATTGAATTTCACCCTAGAACAAAATATATCCTTTGCAGGACACTATTATACTTTGCCAGCCACTGCTGAGACACCAGATTTAGGGCATTGCTATTTTGGCAATTGAATTTCACCACAGAAAATAATCTATTCTTTGTCAGACAGCAGACAGTATTACACTTGGCTAGCCACAGCTGGAACACCAGATTTAGGGGATTGGTATTTTGGCAGTTGAATTTAACCGTTTAATAAAATATAGAAATTTCTATCCTGAGTTTCTAGGTGTGACAATAAGCACAGCCAAGCCCCTGATATAGGATATAGCAAAAAAAAAAACTAGTATTGATGAATTGATGGACTTGGTGGCAGCTTGTGCTGGTGCACCACAAGTCACAACATGGCCAACGATCACCCCAGAAAAAAGTGACAGAAAAACACTTTGTGCAGCCTAAAAACCAGTGAGCAATTAACTAGCAGAAGTTGAATGATTCACAGTTGTAGATCAATCACTTCATTAGGTGCCTTTGCTGACTTTTCCCTGCCTAATCTCGCTCTCACAGAAGCTGTGTCCTCTCCCTACACTAATCAGAGCAGTGTGACGTGCGTTGCTACGTGACTCCAATGTAAATAGAGGCTGGGTCACATGCTGCACTTGGTCAATCGCAGCAATGCCATTAGTAGGCATGGTTGTGATGGCTTCTAAGGGCAAGAAGTAAAACGCTAGCTGATTGGCTGGTATGCAGCCCTTCAGAAAGCGGAAAGAAATCGCCGAACAACAGACCCGAACCCGAACTTTTCTGAACTATGCTCGAACTGTTCTCTCAACACTAATCACTATATTCTAAATATTTGCGAATTCTCGAAGTGCAAATATTTGCGAAAAAAATTTGCAATTTGAATATTCGTGATCAAATGGGAGACTCCATTATTAGGGGAGACTGCATTATTAGGCGGAACAGATAGGGCAATCTGTCACATAGACCGTGATCGTTTTACAGTGTGCTGTCTTCCCGGCGCTAGAGTTTCGACATATCACGGATCGGGTTGACAGATTACTTGGAGGGGCTGGAGAAGATCCAGCGGTCATGGTCCATATCGGAACCAATGACAAAGTTAGTGGTAGGTGGAGCATCCTTAAAAATGATTTTAGGGATTTAGGTCAAAAGCTTAGGGCAAGGACCTTAAAGTTAATATTTTCTGAGATCCTGCCTGTACCAAGAGCCACAAAAGAAAGACAGCGGGAGATTAGGGAGGTTAGCAAGTGGCTCAAGAACTGGTGTAGGAAGGAGGGGTTTGGGTTCCTGGAGAACTGGGCCGACTTCTCTGTCAGCTACAGGCTCTATCGTAGGGAAAGGCTGCACCTCAATGGGGAAGCGGCAGCTGTGTTGGGGAGAAAGATGGCTAGAAGGTTGGAGGAGTGTTTAAAGTAGGGACGGGGGGGAGGGTACTTACGCTATAGGAGGGGAAGATAGTGCAGATAGAGACCGGGGGCAAGGGAGTGGGACTGGGGGAGGAATGGAAGAAGGGAATAAAACAGTTCAGAAGGAAAGGTGTAGGGTTCAAAATATACAAAAACCTCTTAATTGTATGTACACTAATGCCAGAAGCCTGACTAACAAAACTCGGGAACTGGAATTGGTGATGTGTGAGGAGGACTATGACATAGTGGGAATAACTGAGACATTGCTGGATGATAGCTGTGACTGGGCCATTAATGTACAAAGTTACAGTCTGTTGAGAAAGGATTGTCAAAACCGGAGAGTGGGAGGGGTCTGCCTTTATGTAAACACAACAATAGCTGACCTCAGGGAGACCAGCTACAAAAAACACCGCGAAGACCCATAAATGGGGCTCCACATTTGTTTTGCATATGCCTTTATGTAAAGTCCTGTCTAAAGCCCACGGTCTGAGAAGATATAAGTGAGGGACATGAACATGTGGAGTCACTGTGGGTAGAGATACATGGAACTAAAAACAATAATAAATTACTAATAGGAGTTTACTATAAACCACCTAATATACCAGAGTCCACAGAAAATCTATTACTAAACTAGATAGACGAGGCCGCAAATCATAATGAGGTGGTTATTATGGGGGATTTCAACTACCCAGATATAGACTGGGAAACTGAAAGCTGTACATCGCATAAAGGAAACAGGTTCTTGGCAATAACCAAAGACAATTACCTTTCCCAACTGGTTCAGGACCTGACTAGAGAGACGGCCATGCTGGACTTAGTATTGCAGATATGCAGGTTGGGGGACACCTGGGAAATAGTGACCATAAAGTAATAACCTTCCAATTATCATTCAAAATAGCATTTCTACAGGGAGGAAAAAAAATACCAAACTTCAAAAAAGCTAAATTTAGCAAACTAAGCGAGGCAATAGACCTAACTAACTGGGACAAAGTCCTCAAAAACAAAAATACAGCCACAAAATGGGATATATTTAAAAGCATCCTAACATCTCATTGTGAGAGGTACATACTGTATGGGAATAAGAAGTTAAAGAACAAAAAGAAACCAATTTGGATAAATAGAAATGTATGGAAGGCAATAAACGACAAAATAAAGCATATAAATCACTAAAACAGGAGGTTAGCGAGGAAGCACTGAAGAACTATAAGGATAAAAATAGAACATGTAAAAAACAAATAAAAGCGGCCAAACTAGAGACCGAGAGATTAATTGCCAAAGAGAGTAAAACTAACCTAAAAATGTTCTTCAATTATATAAATGTTAAAAAGTATAAATCTGAAGGTGTTGGCCCATTAAAGAGTAATGAGGGGGGAGTTGCAGAGAGCGACGAGGAGAAAGCAAAGTTATTAAATATTTTTTTCTCCAATGAATTCACTGAGGAAAATAAACTGTCAGATGGAATGCTGAATGTAAAAATAAATCCCTCATTAAAGGTGTCCTGTCTGACCCAAAAAGAAGTACAACAGCGACTTAAAAAGACTAAAATAGACAAATCGCCTGGACTGGATGGCATACACCCCCGTATCCTAAGGGAATTAAGTAATGTCATAGCCAGACCCTTGTTTCTGATATTTGTGGACTCTATACTGACATGGAATGTTCCACAGGATTGGCACATAGCAAATGTGGTGCCAATATTCAAAAAGGGTCCAAAAACAGAGCCTGGAAACTATAGGCCAGTAAGTTTAACATCTGTTGTGGGGAAACTCTTTGAAGGTTTTCTGAGAAATGCTATCTTATAGGAGCTCAACAGAAATAAGCAAATAACGCCATATCAGCATGGCTTCATAAGGGATCGGTCATGCCAAACTAATTTAATCAGTTTCTATGAGGAGGTAAGTTTTAGACTTGACAGCAGCAAATCAATGGATGTCGTATATCTGGACTTCTCCAAAGCATTTGACAATGTACCGCATAAAAGGTTAGTATGTAAAATGAGGATGCTCGGACTGGGAGAAAATGTCTGCAAGTGGGTAAGTAACTGGCTGAGTGACAGAAAACAGAGGGTGGTTATTAACGGTACACACTCAAATTGGGTCACTGTCACTAGTGGGGTACCTCAGAGGTCAGTACTGGGCCCTATTCTTTTCAATATATTTATTAATTTATTAATCTTGTAGAAGGCTTGCATAGTAAAATATTAATTTTTGAAGATGACACTAAACTGTGTAAAGTAATTAACACTGAAGAGAACAATATACTGCTACAGAGAGATCTGGATAGATTGGAGGCTTGGGCAGATAAGTGGCAGATGAGGTTTAACACTGATAAATGTAAAGTTATGCACATGGGAAGGAATAATGCAAGTCACCTGTACATACTAAATGGTAAAACACTCGGTAATCCTGACATGGAAAAGGATCTAGGAATTTTAATAAACAGCAAACTAAGCTGAAAATACCAGTGTCAGGCAGCTGCTGCCAAGGCCAATAAGATAATGGGTTGCATCAAAAGGGGCATAGACGCCCGTGATGAGAACATAGTCCTACCACTTTACAAATCGCTATTCAGACCACACATGGAGTACTGTGCATGGTTCTGGGCTCCTGTGAACAAGGCAGACATAGCAGGGCTGGAGAGGGTTCAGAGAAGGGCAACTAAAGTAATAACTGGAATGGGGCAACTACAGTACCCTGAAAGATTATCAAAATTAGGTTATTTACTTTAGAAAAAAGACGACTGAGGGAGATCTAATAACTATGTATAAATATATCAGGGGTCAGTACAGAGATCTCTCCCATCATCTATTTGTCCCCAGGACATCCTCTGTGTCTGGAGGAAAGAAGGTTTGTACACAAGCATAGAAGAGGATTCTTTACGGTATGAGCAGTGAGACTATGGAACTCTCTGCCTGAGGAGGTGGTGATGGTGAGTACAATAAAGGAATTCAAGAGGGGCCTGGATGTATTTTTGGAGTGTAATAATATTACAGGCTATAGCTACTAGAGAGGGTCGTTGATCCAGGGAATTATTCTGATTGCCTGATTGGAGTCGGGAATACATTTTTATTCCACTTAAGTGGGGAAAATTGGCTTCTAACTCACAGTTTTTTTTTGCCTTCCTCTGAATCAACTAGCAGGATGACAGGCCGAAATGGATGGACAGATGTCTTTTTCGGCCTTATGTACTATGTTACTATGCTAATATGTTACTAGTTACTATACAGTATTTGCCGGTTATTAGTGTTGAGCGAACAGTTCGAGCATAGTTCGGGTTTGTACCGAATTTTGGGGTGTTCGGGACACGGACCCGAACCCGAACATTTTCAAAAAAGTTCGGGTTCGTTGTTCGGCGATTTCTTCCCGCTTTCTGAAGGGCTGCACAGCAGCCAATCAGCTAGCGTTTACTTCTTGACCTAAGATCCCATTACAGCCATGCCTACTAATGGCATGGCTGTGATTGGACAGTGCAGCATGTGACCCAGCCTCTATTTAAGCTGGAGTCACCAAGCGCCGCACGTCACACTGCTCTGATTAGTGTAGGGAGAGGAGGCAGTTTCTGTGAGGGCAAGATTAGGCAGGGAAAAGTCAGAAAAAGCACCTAATGAAGTGATTGATCTACAGCTGTTAATCATTCAACTTCTGCTAGTTAATTGCTCACTGGTTTTTAGGTTGCATAGAGCGATTTTCTGTCACTTTTTTTCTGGGGGGATCGGCGGACATTTTGTGACTTGTGGTGCACCAGAACAAGCTGCCACCAAGTCCATCAATACTATTTTTTTTTTTTTTGCTATATCCTACTTTAGGGGCTTGGCTGTGCTTATTGTCACACCTAGAAACTAAGGATAGCAATTTCTATATTTTATTAAGGGGTTAAATACAATTGCCAAAAAAACCAATCCCCTAAATCTGGTGTTCCAGCATTGGCTAGCCAAGTATAATACTGTCTGCTGTCTGGCAAAGGATAGATTATTTTCTGTGGTGAAATTCAATTGCCAAAATAGCAGTCCCCTAAATCTGGTATCCAGCACTGGCTGGCAAAGTTTAATAGTGTCCGCCAAAACATAAAATTTGTTCTGGGGTAAAATTCAATTGCCAAAATATCAATAACATAAATCTGGTGTCACAGCTGTGGCTGGCAAAGTACAATAGTGTCCGCCAAAATATATATTTTGTTCTGGGGTAAAATTCAATTGCCAAAATAGCAATACCATCAATCTGGTGTCACAGCTGTGGCTGGCAAAGTATAATATTGTCCGTCAAAACATATATTTTGTTCTGGGGTGAAATTCAATTGCCAAAATAGCAATACCCGGAATCTGGTGTCCCAGCTGTTGCAGGCCAAGTGTTAATCTGTCTTTAAAAGGGTATATTTTGTTCTGGGGTGAAATTCAATTGCCAAAATAGCAATACCCTTAATCTGGTGTTCCAGCTGTTGCAGGCCAAGTGTTAATCTGTCCGTAAAGGGTATATTTGGTTCTGGGTTAAATTCTATTGCCAAAATAGCAATACCATGAATCAGTGGTTTCAGCTGTGGCTAGCAAAGTATAATTGTGTCCGCCAAAACATATATTTTGTTTGTGGGTGAAATTCAATTGCCAAAATAGCAATACTCTGAATCTGGTGTTCCAGCTGTTGCAGACCAAGTGTTAATCTGTCCGTAAAAGGGTATATTTTGTTCAGGGGTTAAATTCTGTTGCCAAAATAGCAATTCCCTGAATCTGGTTTCCCAGCTGTTGCAGGCCAAGTGTTAATCTGTCTGTAAAAGGGTATATTTTGTTCTGGGGTGAAATTCAATTGCCAAAATAGCAATACCCTGAATCTGGTGTCCCAGCTGTTGCAGGCCAAGTGTTAATCTGTCCGTAAAAGGGTATATTTTGTTCTGGGGTGAAATTCAATTGCCAATATAGCAATGCGCTGAATCTGGTGTTCCAGCTGTTGCAGGCCAAGTGTTAATCTGTCCGTAAAAGGGTATATTTGGTTCTGGGTTAAATTCTATTGCCAAAATAGCAATACCATGAATCAGTGGTTTCAGCTGTGGCTAGCAAAGTATAATTGTGTCCGCCAAAACATATATTTTGTTCTGGGGTTAAATTCAATTGCCAAAATAGCAATTCTCTGAATCTGGTGTTCCAGCTGTTGCAGGCCAAGTGTTAATCTGTCCGTAAAAGGGTATATTTTGTTCTAGGGTGAAATTCAATTTCCAAAATAGCAATACTCGGAATCTGGTGTCCCAGCTGTTGCATGCCAAGTGTTAATCTGTCCGTAAAAGGGTATATTTTTTTCTGGGGTGAAATTCAATTGCCAATATAGCAATACCCTGAATCTGGTGTTCCAGCTGTTTCAGTCCAAGTGTTAATCTGTCCGTAAAAGAGTACATTACACTCAAGGTGTATATACAAGTGCTGAGAGCATGGGCGTAGCTATAGGGGGTGCAGAGGTGGCAGTCGCTACCGGGCCCAGGAACCTAAGGGGGCCCAAAGAGCCTTGTGCTGCATAGGAAGACACACAAAGCACTGAGGGAAGGGGGCCCCAAGCTGAAGTCTTGCACCAGGGCCCATGAGCCGTTAGCTACGCTCCTGGCTGAGAGGGTCATCCTTATTAACTTCACACGCTACCGTGCATCTCCCATTGTATTTCTGTCCGTTAAAGGGTATATTACACATAGTGTTAAAATACAATTGCTGAAGGCATAATCCTACATAATTTTTGTCACGCTACTGTGCATCTCCAAATGTGTAAATCTGTCCATAAAAGGATACCTTTCATCCAAGGCCTAAATACTAGCCCTAAAAGAGATATTCCCCTAAATCTGTGGTTACTGCTGTGCCTGGATTAGTGTAATACGCTACATAAATAAATAGGCAGATAGTGTTAGGTGCGTGTAAAAAAAAGGCCTGAATTTGAAATCCATACATTGGGCTAAATATTTTTTTTTTTTTTATTGTGGTGCTTGGTGAACGGTAACAATGAGGAAAACATCTAGTAAGGGACGCGGACGCGGTCGTGGTGGTGTTAGTGTACCCTCTGGTGCTGGGAGAGGACGTGGCCATTCTGCCACAGCCACACGTCCTAGTGAATGAACTACCTCAGGTTCCAGTACCCGCCAGAATTTAAAGCGATATTTGGTGGGGCCCAATGCCGTTCTAAGAATGGTAAGGCCTGAGCAGGTACAGGCGCTAGTCAATTGGGTGGCCGACAGTGGATCCAGCATGTTCACAACATTATCTCCCACCCAGTCTTCTGCAGAAAGCGCACAGGTGGCACCTGAAAACCAAGCCCATCAGTCTGTCACATCACCCCCATGCATATCAGGGAAACTGTCTGAGCCTCAAGTTATGCAGCAGTCTCTTAAGCTGCTTGAAGACTCTGCTGGCAGGGTTTCCCAAGGGAATCCACCTAGCCCTTCCCCAGTGGTGGAAGACATAGAATGCACTGATGCACAATCACTGATGTTTCCTAATGATGAAGACATGGGAATACCACCTCATCAGAGTCCGCACATCTCTGATGATGACGAAACACAGGTGCCAACTGCTGCATCTTTCTGCAGTGTGCAGACCGAACAGGAGGTCAGGGAGGAAGACTGTGTGGAAGACGATGCAGGGGACAATGAGGTCCTAGACCCCACATGGAATAAAGGTCGTGCCACTGACTTTCACAGTTTAGAGGAAGAGGCAGTGGTGAAACCGAGCCAACAGCATAGAAAAGAGGGAGCAGGGGGCAAAAGCAGAACAGCCGCCGCCAAGAAAGTTTGCCTGCTACTGGCCACCGCCACAGGAAACGAGCACCCCAAAAGCAGCTTCAAGGAGTTCCCTGGCATGGCACTTCTTTAAACAATGTGCTGACGACAAGACCCGAGTGGTTTGCACGCTGTGCCATCAGAGCCTGAAGCGAGGCATTAACGTTCTGAACCTTAGCACAACCTGCATGACCAGGCATCTACATGCAAAGCATGATCTGCAGTGGAGTAAACACCTTGATAACAAGGAACCTCCTCTGGCTCCCCCTGCTCCCTCTTCTGCTGCTGCCTCGGCCTCTTCCTCCGCCTCGGGAGGAATGTTGGCACCTGCCGCCCACCAAACAGAGGATGTGCCACCGACACCACCACCTGCGTCACCAAGCATCTCCACCATGTCACACGGCAGCGTTCAGCTCTCCATCTCACAAATCTTGGAGAGAAAGCGTAAATTCCCACCTACCCACCCTCGAGCCCTGGGCCTGAATGCCAGCATTTCTAAACTACTGGCCTTTGAAATGCTGTCATTCAGGCTGGTGGACACAGACAGCTTCAAACAACTGATGTCCATGGCTGTCCCACAGTATGTCGTTCCCAGCCGCCACTATTTCTCCAAGAGAGCCGTGTCTTCCCTGCACAACCAAGTATCCGATAAAATCAAGTGTTCACCAAACCACAGATACGTGGACCAGTAAGCACGGCCAGGGATGCTATATCTCCCTAACTGCACACTGGGTAAATGTAGTGGCGGCTGGGCCCCAGGCGGAGAGTTCCTGGGCACACGTCCTTCCACCGCCAAGGATCGCAGGGCATGTTTCTTTGCCTACTGTAGCCCCATCCTCCTACTCGGCTTCCTCCTCCTCTGCTTCCACCAACTCATCCAGTCAGCCACACACCCCGACATGTCAGAGCTGCTGCATAAAGTGCGGGCCATCTGTGCGCGCTTCCGGCGTTCACATCCTGCCGCTGCTCACCTGTCTGCGCTACAGCGTAACTTCGGCCTTCCCGCTCACCGCCTCATATGCGACGTGCCCACCAGGTGGAACTCCACCTTGCACATGCTGGAGAGACTGTGCGAGCAGCAGCAGGCCATAGTGGAGTTTCAGCTGCAGCACACACGTGTCAGTCGCACTGCGGAACAACACCACTTCACCACCAGTGATTGGGCCTCCATGCGAGACCTGTGTGCCCTGTTGCGCTGTTTCGAGTACTCCATCAACATGGCCAGTAGCGATGACACCGTTATTAGCGTTACAATACCACTTCTATGTTTTCTTGAGAAAACGCTTAGGGCGATGATGGAAGAGGAGGTGGCCCAGGAGGAGGAGGAGGATGAGGGGTCATTTTTAGCACTTTCAGGCCAGTCTGTTAGAAGTGCCTCAGAGGGAGTTTTTTTTAAGCAGCAGAGGCCAGGTACAAATGTGGCCAGCCAGGGCCCACTACTGGAGGACGAGGAGGATGAGGAGGAGGTGGAGGAGGATGAGGATGAAGCAGGTTCACAGCGGGGTGGCACCCGACACAGCTCAGGCCCATCACTGGTGCGTGGCTGGGGGGATACAGAGGATGATACGCCTCACACAGAGGACAGCTTGTCCTTACCTCTGGGGAGACTGGCACACATGAGCGACTACATGCTGCAGTGCCTGCGCAACAACAGCAGAGTTGCCCACATTTTAACGTGTGCGGACTACTGGGTTGCCACCCTCCTGGATCCCCGGTATAAAGACAATGTGCCCGCCTTACTTCCTGCACTCGAGCGTGAAAGGAAGATGCGCGAGTACAAGCGCACGCTGGTAGACGCGCTCCTGAGAGCATTCTCAAATGTCACAGGGGAACAGGTGGAGGCCAAGGTGAAGGCAGAGGAGGAGCAAGAGGTCGCCAACGCAGCTGTGTCACGGCTCCTCTGAGGGCAGGGTTAGCATGGCAGAAATGTGGAAAAGTTTTGTCTCCACGCCACAGCTAACTGCACCACCACCTGATACGGAACGTGTTAGCAGGAGGCAGCATTTCACTAACATGGTTGAACAGTACTTCTTCACACCCCTCCACGTACTGACTGATGGTTCGGCCCCATTCAACTTCTGCGTCTCCAAATTGTCTACGTGGCCAGAGTTAGCATTTTATTCCTTGGAGGTGCTGGCCTGCCCAGCGGCCAGCGTTTTGTCTGAACGTGTATTCAGCATGGCAGGGGGCGTCATTACTGACAAACGCTGCTGCCTGTCCACAGCCAACATGGACAAGCTGACGTTCATAAAAATGAACTAGGCATGGATCCCACAGGACCTGTCCCTCCCTTGTGCAAAATAGACATTTATAACTGCCTCCCCCTCAACCATGTATACTTGTACTCCAGGGCACTTCTTTATTGAATCTTCATTTTTTTTTTACTTTACTGTGATCTTGCGGTGCAACCCAAAGTTGAATGAACCTCTCCTCAATCTGGGCGCCGGGGCCTAAATAACTGAAAGTGGCCTTCTCCAGTGGTGGGTGATATAACGCCTTATTCCTTGCTGTGGGACCTCTCTCCTCTGTCTGGGTGCTGGGGCCTAAATAACTGAAAGTGGCCTACTCCAGTGGTGGGTGATATGACGCCTTATTCCTTGCTGTGGGACCTCTCTCCTCTTTCTGGGTGCCTGGCCTAAATAACTGAAAGTGGCCTTCTCCAGTGGTGGGTGATATGACGCCTTATTCCTTGCTGTGGGACCTCTCTCCTCTGTCTGGGTGCTGGGGCCTAAATAACTGAAAGTGGCCTTCTCCAGTGGTGGCTGATATGACGCATGATTCCTTGCTGTGGGACCTCTCTCCTCTGTCTGGGTGCTGGGACCTAAATAACTGAAAGTGGCCTTCTCCAGTAGTGGGTGATATAACGACTTATTCCTTGCTGTGGGACTTCTCTCCTCTGTCTGGGTGCTGGGGCCTAAATAACTAAAAGTGGCCTTCTCCAGTGGTGGGTGATATGACGCATGATTCTCTGTTGTTGGACCTCTCTCCTCTGTCTGGGTGCTGGGGCCTAAATAACTGAAAGTGGCCTTCTCCAGTGGTGGGTGATATGATGCCTTATTCCTTGCTGTGGGACCTATCTCCTCATTCTGGGTGCTGGGGCCTAAATAACTGAAAGTGGCCTTCTCCAGTGATGGGTGATATGATGCCTTATTCCTTGCTGTGGGATCTTTCTCCTCTGTCTGGGTGCTGGGGCCTAAATAACTGAAAGTGGCCTTCTCCAGTGGTGGGTGATATAACGACTTATTCCTTGCTGTGGGACCTCTCTCCTCTGTCTGGGTACTGGGGCCTAAATAACTGAAAGTGGCCTTCTCCAGTGGTGGGTGATATGACGCATGATTCTCTGTTGTTGGACCTCTCTCCTCTCTCTGGGTGCTGGGGCCTAAATTACTGAAAGTGGCCTTCTCCAGTGGTGGGTGATATGACGCCTTATTCCTTGCTGTGGGACCTATCTCCTCTGTCTGGGTGCTGGGGCCTAAATAACTGAAAGTGGCCTTCTCCAGTAATGGGTGATATGACGCCTTATTCCTTGCTGTGGGATCTTTCTCCTCTGTCTGGGTGCTGGGGCCTAAATAACTGAAAGTGGCCTTCTCCAGTGGTAGGTAATATAACACCTTATTCCTTGCTGTGTGACCTCTCTCCTCTGTCTGGGTGCTGGGGCCTAAATAACTGAAAGTGGCCTTCTCCAGTAGTGGGTGATATGACACCTTATTCCTTGCTGTGGGACCTCTCTCCTCTGTCTGGGTGCTGGGGCCGAAATAACTGAAAGTGGCCTTCTCCAGTGGTCTGTGATATGAAGCATGATTCTCTGCTATGGGACCTCTCTCCAATGGATATTAGTTAATTTTTATTTATTTTATTTTAATTCATTTCCCTATCCACATTTGTTTTCAGGGCATTTACCTACATTTTGCTGCCTTTTGCAGCCCTCTAGCCCTTTCCTGGACTATTTTACAGCCTTTTTAGTGCCTAAAAGTTCAGGTCCCCATTGATTTCAATGGGGTTTGGGTTCGGGATAAAGTTCGGGTCGAGTTCGGATCCCGATCCCGAACATTTTCGGGAAGTTCGGCCGAACTTCTCGAACCCGAACATCCGGGTGTTCGCTCATCTCTACCGGTTATAACTAGTGTTGAGCGAAGCAAGCTTTGGAACATAAATTCAAAGTCGCTTTGGTCAAAATTACCGAATAACCCCTTTAAAGAGACCAGCTGTGTATTGAGACTCATTGACTCATTGGCAATACTCCATAGGGCAAATAATGCTAAGTGGTATCTTCCAGGGAAAGAGAACCATTTCACTAGCGCCACCTTCTGGAAGTGTCTTCCTGTAACGCACCAAATTGATCAGTTAGGATCTCAACTGCGGTGTCCTTTGACATCCACTTTTGTCACACTGATTGAGTGTTGGTGGTGTCTTTTGCGGCTGCTCAGTGTGTACCCCAGGCGGCTCTCTCAGTCTTAAGCGGAGAGTATGGGGTTAACAAAATCATGTACCGCGTACTACAGATAGAGTGTAAAACTAATAGTGAGGAAAGTTCGTTTTAGGGATGAGAGTTCAGATTAAAGTACATGTGAATAACAGCTCTTGGCAACGTTCAGGAATCCCAGGCCTGCAGTACTAATAACCACCAGCGCGAGTCCCTTCCTTTCAGTGAGCAATGTCAGTGAAACAAAATGACAGGCAGTCATGCAGGGATCCTGCAGTGGTGGAGCCGGGTAAGGTAGGTGAGGGTTTCTCCTGGAGGTTCAGAGTTGCAGGTAGTTAGGATCTTGAGTCCTCATGGTGAATTGAGCAGGCAGGGTGCGCACTCCATTAGTGGAACCCCCTGTGCAGCACCTGGCTCCAATTTATTGACCAAGTGTGGGTGGGCGGAGCCACCTTAGACGGCCCAGCGGCCACTGCTTCCAGCCTGGGAGGTAAACAGCGATCGTTGTCATGGTTACACAGGGCATGATCCAGGCTGGAGCGCAAACCACCGTATCCTTACACTTCCTATGAGTCAAGGTCTGATTTTTTAAACAAGACTTGGACAAGGAAAATAGCTAAGCCATATATTCATCAATAGACAGCTGTTTCAAGTTGCTTGCCCCTCATCTGTATGGAGTAGGATTAGGCTGGCTGAATGTGATGCCTTAAATGCAGCTTAGGAAACCGAACTCACCTTCGGTTCCGACTGATTCTGAGTTCGGTTTCAAGTTTTAAAGTGGTTTTCCACTTTAAAAATCAATTACCAAAGTTATTCAAAACAGTCAAACGTGACTTCCTGAATAACTAATTTTGGTTCATCAGAGCCCATACATTTTCATATTGTATGTAGACGGATCTCCATACAGTATTAATCTGAAGTTATAAGATAAGATGCTCCATAACTGTTTCATGAAGAATACAAGTAGTTACTAAAACAGACATGTCAGGAAAGGTGATATGTCTTCTTTAACCCTTTCATGACCAAGGGTCATTGATGCCCCTATGTCCACGTCTAATTTTGCAAATCTGACGTGTCATTTCATGTGGTAATAGTTTTGGAACACTTTTACTTATCCAAACGATTCTAAGATTGTTTTCTCGTGACACATTGTACTTCATGCCAGTCATAAATTTGAGTCAATAAATATCACCTTTATTTATGAAAAAATCCCAAATTTACAAAAAATTTGGTAACATTCACAATTTTTAAAATTTCAATTTCTCTGCTTTTAAAACAGAAAGAGATACCTTATAAAATATTTATTACTTAACATTCCCTATATGTCTAATTTATGTCGGCATCATTTTGTAAATGTTATTTTATTTTATTAGGACGTTAGAAGGCTTAGAATTTTAGAAGCAATTCTTAAATTTTGTAAGAAAATTTCCAAAACCCACTTTGTAAGGACCAGTTCAGATCTGAAGTCACTTTGTGGGGCTTACATAGTATAAACCCCCTATTAATTACCCTATTGCAGAAACTACACCCCTCAAGTTACTGAAAACTGATTTTACAAACCTTGTTAACCCTTTAGGTGTTCCACAAGAATTACAGGAAAATGAAGATGAAATTTCCAAATTTCACTTTTTTGGCAGATTTTCTAATTTAATCCATTTTTTTATTTAACACATCGAGGGTTAACAGCCAAACAAAACTCGATATTTATTACACTGATTCTGCTGTTTACAGAAATACCCCACATTTGGTCGTAAACTTCCGTATGGGCACACGAGAGGTCGCAGAAGAAAAGGAACGCCATATGGTTTTAGGAAGGCAGATTTTGCTGGACTGGTTTTTAGATGTCATGTCCCATTTAAAGCCCCCCTAATGCACCCTTACAGTAGAAACTCCCAAAAAGTGACCCCATTTTGTAAACTAGGGGATAAGGTGCCAGTTTATTGGTACTATTTTGGGGTACATATGATTTTTAATTACTCTATATTATGGCAAGGTAACAAAAATATGGCTGTTTTGGCACTGTTTTAAATTTTACAAGATTCATCTGACGGGGCAGATTATGTGCTTTTTTTTTATAGAGCAGGTTGTTACGGATGCAATGATATCAAATATGTCTACTTTCCTTGTTTGTTTATTTGTTTCAGTTTTACATAATAAAGCATTTTTGAAAAAAGAAATTATGTTTTTGTGTGTCCATTTTCTGAACGTCATATTTTTTTATTTTTCTGACGATTGTCTTGTGCAGGGGCTCATTTTTTGCAGAAAGAGTTGACGTTTTTATTGGTACCATTTTTGGGTACATATGATTTTTGATAATTCATTATTTCACTTTATGGGGTAAGGTGACCCAAAAATTGGTTGTTTTGGCACAGTTTTTATTTATTTATTTTTACAGCGTTTACCTGAGGGGTTAGGTCATGTGACATTTTTATAGAGCAGATGGTTACGGATGTGGCCATACCTAATATGTATTCTTTTTCTTATTTATTTAAGTTTTATACTATAATAGCATTTTTGAAACAAAAAAAATGATACTTGAGTGTCTCCATAGTCTGAGAGCCATAGCTTTTTTATTTTTTGACCAATTGTCTTAGTTATGGTCTGATTTTTTGCAAGATGAGGTGACTGCTTGATTGGTACTATTTTGGGGGCATATGCCTTTTTGATCGCATGGTGTTGCACTTTATGTGATGTTTGGTGACAAAATATTTTTTTTGGGTACTGTTTTTATTTTCTTTGTTTTACAGTGTTCCCCTGAGGGGTTAGGTCATGTGATATTTTTATAGATATTTTTAAGGGGAGAAACAGAACTGGATCTCCCATCCACAATGCTATGCTTTGATTTAATTAAACTCGCTATCTCAGCGTAATATTGAAGTGTACTGCCCCCTATACTGCATGCTGTACAAGATGCATTAGTGTACATTTTGATCAAAATGCATAAGCCCACTCACCATGCCAAGGTTGCCTCTCTGAGTGGGACCTATTCTGACAAAAAGGCGCACACAATGTGGTGACAAAGCGGCGCTGCCCTAGTGGGCAGCAGGACCCAGGAGTCAAACAGCAACCCTGCTGTCTGACATTGCCACCCATGGCGCTGGGTCCCACCAACCCTCCAGCACAGCGCCACAAAAACAAAGGCCACCACGCAGTACTGCACCATGTGAACAGTTGTCTAACACAACAAGTCCATTACTATCAGAAACTGCAGGTAAATTACCACTTATATGCAGACTTCTGCGGAATTAAAAACACCTGTGCCGACTGGGAGGAGTGCTATTTATCAGTAATAAGGAAGAAAGATTCAACATGCGTATATCAAAAAAATCTGTGGGCGATGGGGGGCAATGGCCGTATCTGGGGGGCATTTATTTTATGAGCGGGCACTGGGGGCACTTACTAGATTTCAGGCTGCGATCTCCAGAGTGGAGATCGCAACCTGAAACCGGCATTTTTACAGTCCATGCTCAGTCATGAAGGGGATAAGGGGAAATAATTGTTTTCAGTTACACCACTTGCAAAAAAAACTTGCATTAATAAACAGTTTGATACGCCCACTTTCAAGCTTCTTATTTGCTGTATTGGATAGAATATTAGTCAATCCAAATAAATGCAAAAAAGGTTTGTTATACACATTGCTCAGAGAAATCTTTGGACACCTCACAGGGTATCTTTAGATAATTTGGGGGACATTTATCAAATCAGATGCAGTATATCTGGTGTTTGGTGTAAAAATGTCACACAACATGCCGATTGCTGCATTTTCTGCAACATTTATGCAACATTTAGGAGATACGTCACTTTTAAAAATGGTCTATGTTTAAGGATGAAAAGTGAGATTAGACTTGGATTATTGCACATTTACTATCTGCAAAATTTAGTAGTGTTGCAAAAAAGTTGCATTCTTTGCCAGGCAGCTCCCTGACATAGTCATACAACACAATGCAGTTGTAGCTAATACCTGAAAAATGTGAACCATTTCATAAATTTGGTGCAACCACACAATGCAAAACCAGACTTAAAAGTGAAATAAAAATGATCTCAAATGATAAATGTCCCCTTTGTTTTCTAAGCAACATCTCCTTCCAGTGCAGCTCATAAATGTGCTGTGAATGGAGACTTACTTCCAGAAACTATAACAGAGGGAGGACAATTTACATTTTCCACCCTGCTAAAAGAAAGGTAAGCTCATCAGTGTATATTAATACAGGAGCTCTGCCTTACTATATGAAATGCAATCATTCTGATGATTTGGATAATAATTGATTTACACCTGCTGAGGAATACTTCAGATTATTCTGACAGTCCGAGATAGGAATCATTTGAACTAATCATAGAGCATCAACCAAAATGACTGAATTCTATATATGTAATGTAAGTTGAATTTTATATGCATGTTTCTTAATGTAAGCTTTAATAGATTTAATTGATTAATCTTGATAAATCACAGTTTATAATAAAATGTAAAACAGTTTTAATGAGAGACTTTAAGCAGTTGAGGCGAATTAAAGGGGTATTTCCATCATGGACATTGGGGGCATATAACTTTTATATGCCCCCAATGTCTGATATGTGCAGGTCCCACCTCTGGGACTCGTATCGCTACTTAGAATGGAGCCTGCAAAGTGCCTGAGGACGCAATGCACATGTGCATATGCCCTCCATTCATTTTCTATGGGATTACCGAAAATATACAAGCAGTACACTTGACTATTTTTGGAAGTCCCATTGAAATGAATGGGAAGCATACCATGCAAGCGTGGCCACTGCTCCATTCACTTCTATGGGGCTTATGGAAATAGCCAAGCTAGCACTTGACTATTTTCTGCATTCCCACAGAAACAAATGGAGGGTGGCCCCGCAAGCGCAGTGCACCCTCCTGCACATTGTGGGAGGTATAGAGATGGAACCTGTACCTATCAGACATTGGGGGCATATCCTAGTGATATGCTCCCAATCTCCAAGATGGGAATACCCATTGGGAATACCCATTTAAGTGCAAATAACGTAATACCTTCTGATGTGCAACTAAAGGTTTATGGATTTAGTCACTCACTTTCTGTCCAAAAACAATTCAGAGGCATAATGACAAAAAAATTGCACAAAATGCAAAATATGTACAATCAGATGTGAATAAAACCTTACAGGGGTATTCCCATCTTATTGATTGTATTTTAAATTATTTACCTTGTGCTACTGATCATTTTTGTAAGTACATTATTTTATTAAAAATTCTTCCCTACAGAGATATTACACATTATCTCTGTATTTGTTTATGTTTAGTAACCCATAGATACGGCCCATCTCCAGGGCCGCATCTATGGGTCGCGCTTAAGGAGATCTAACTCACATTTCACCCAGGCGGCCAGTCTTCTGCACCAGAACGCGCATGCTAGCCGGGCATGCGCGTTCTGAACGATTCCCTGCCGCGTCTGCTACAGAGCCGTGCATGCTCTGTAGGAGACACAGCTGAGAATCTGTCTGCCATCCACAGACTCCCCCCCAAATGCAATCACATACTGAAGTGCATGGCGTCCTCGGTTGCTATGACGCCATGTGCTCCCTACTGCCCCCTGAATACAGCGATACACTATTATAGAACATAGCAGTGTATCGCTGTATTCTGGCAGCAGGAGGGAGCACACGGCGTCATAGCAACCAAGGATGCCAGTAGAAAGCAAGCAACCAAGCAAGCGAGTAGAAAGTGTCATCCACAATCCCCCTCCCCAAGTGCCATCCACAGATCACCACCGACCCCCACCCCTCCCCCAAGTGCCATCCACATACGGTCCTAAGCGCACGGCGTCCTCGGTTGCTATGATGCTGTGCACTTCCTCCTGCTGCTGGAATACAGCTATACACTGCTATGATCTATAATAGTGTATCACTGTATTAGGGCAGCAGGAGGGAGCGCACGGCGTCATAGCAACCGAGGACGCTGTGTGCTCTGCTGCCCAGAATGATGCCCTCCCATAAGTGCCTCCACAGATGCCTCCCCCCCATAAGTGCAAAACCCAGACTCCCCCCCAAGTGCCTCCACAGATGCCCCCCCATAAGTGCCAACCCCAGGCTCCCCCCCAAGTGCCTCCACAGATGCCTCCCCCCCCATAAGTGCCATCCCCAGACACCCTCCTCCAAGTGCCTCCACAGATGCCCCCCCCCCCCCAAGAATGGGTTTGTATGTGTAAAAGTGTATGGACTGTATTAGTTCACTTAGTAGCAGGGGGATGGGCTTTAGACACTCTGCGGCCAGCTCTCAGGGTGTGTCATGAGGAGGCGTGGCCAGCCTTCACTCTCTACTCCAGGAAGTTACCAGGACATCTGCTGCTGGTAAGGTTGAAAAGGCAAGATGGGAATACCCCTTTAAAGGGGTTTCCTAGACTAACAATGTTGATGACTTACTGTATCCTCAGGATAGGTCATCAGTAGAGATGAATGACTTTTTCAAAAGTTCGATTCGGCTGATTCGCCGAAATTTACAAAAAATTAGCTTTGTGACGAATTACTTCATCACAAAGCGCATTTTTTTGTAAGTAGTGTGTGCAATGACAGGGAGCTGCGATAGCGCCGCCCCCATCATTGTACCCCTCAGATGCCGCGTTCATACATGATCACGGCATCTGAGTGTAAAAACTGTGTGAAATTAACATTAAAAGAAAAATAAATCAAACTTACTGCCTTCATTTGCCCGTGACATCTTGCTTGAAGATCTGGCGTGAAATCTCGCAAGAGATTGAGATTACGTCATCACGCGGGCTAACGTATGACGTCACCACACACGGGATTTTTGCCGAGATCTTCAATCAAGATGGTGGCTGGCGGCCCGCCGCGAGCAAATGGAGGAGGTACTGTAAGAAGGAATTTTGTAGTTTTTTACACTATTTCAGGTTAAATCGATTCGCTTACACCAGGCATGTCCAAACTCCGGCCCTCCAGATGTTGCAAAACTACAACTCCCATCATTCCTGGACAACCTACAGCTATCAACCTACAGAAGAGCATGATGGGAGTTGTAGTTCTGCAACACCTGGAGGGCCAGAGTTTGGACATGCCTGGCTTACACGAAGCACAAGGAAATTCGGCTTTGAGGCGAATAAAATTTATTTTGAAATTCAGATTAAATTCCACTTCATGGGATTCGATCTCTAGTCACTAGAATCAGATTGATTGGGCTCTTACACTCTACACCGACACCTCGGATGTTACCTGCAGCTACCAACACCAGATCTACTACAGAGAACAGAGCCGGAAGCACAGCTCCATTGAAAATATATTAACCATGCCGGCAAACTACAAAGTAAATCGGAGCTGGGCTGCAGTTACCTAACACAGCCACTACACTTTGAATGGAGCTGTGCTTCCTGCTCAGTTCTCAGTGGTATTTCCGATGCCAGCAGCTACAAGTAACAGCAATAGGTGGTGGGTGTCAGACCCACCAGGAAAATTTATTCTGGGGATCAGCTACATGCAAATATTATATTGTGCAGCTACTGTACATGCAAATACTAACTGACACCCATTTTAAAATTTCTAAAACTTTCAGCCTGTTGCCTAGTTCTTATGTCAAACTATTTCTCTCCTGTGGGCCCTGTCCATAGCATGCTGACTGACTCTTCCATTGAATTATGGCCTCCCTAGTTCTGTGAGCCAGCAGGAGGTCTCAAGAGCAGAAAGCAAGCTACAAGATGATTTGTAATTGGGGCCCCTGCAGCAATGTTAAGACAGTGACCAGGAAGGGAGGATATTATTCACTCTGCCACTGTGTCATCTCAGCCACCAGATGCATTTATAAAATTTGAGAAAATGGCAGATTGTAAAAGAAGAACTATCACAAAAAAATGTATTCTGTGACCTGTTAGAAAGGGATATGATGCAAACTGTAGTGAAGATAATCTTCTTACCAGTGTCTGTATTTGTGAGTTATAACCTCCCTTCTGCTCTTCAGCTGCGTCATGTGACAAGCAATCAGGCGTTCCACATAACACAGCTTCTTATGTGTAGACAGGAAGTCAGTTTCTCTATGTATTCATATGGGAGCCTCATGTGTCAATTGGAGATCAGAGTATTGGTCACATGACACAGCTGAGGATCACAAGGGAGGTAATAACTAGGGTTGAACAGAGCAAGCATCTGATCATAGATCCGAAGTCGCTGCAGTCAAAACTTTGTTTGAATGCTGTACGGAGATCCTGGCAGGTACCTCAGTACTGAAGCCGACTTCGGATTCAAATTTTAAAATGGTTTCTAAGTTTAAAAATCAAAGTCTGAAGCTATTCAACTAAGTATCGAGAGACTTTGGAGATAACGAATTTCACCCTGTCTGAGCAATATCCTCTGGATAGATCATCAATATCAAATCGGCTGGGTCCCACGTCCTGCGATAAACTTTTAGGAGAGGCCAGCACTCCGTGAGCACCACGTAGTCTTCCTAGGCTATGTGACGTCATTGTATATCAATCACATGGCCTAGTTGCAGTTCAGCCCCATTGAAGTGAAAGGGGCTGAGCTGCAATACCAAGCGCAACCATTATACAATGGAGATACATACAGAGTTGTGCTTGGAAAGCTTCTGTAAGCTAGTTGCACTCACCAGAGCTAAGGGTGAACACGGTGGCTCCCTGAAAGAGCTTTTTGGCAGGGTTGCTGGGGTTCGGATCCCCACCAATGACATAACGATGACCTATGATAACCTAAGGATAGGATCTTTATCTTCTATCTTTATCTAAGGATCATTATCTTTACCTGGATAACCCCTTTAGGGCTGTTTCAGACTAGTAAGTCAATTTAAAGGAATCACGGCCCATGTGGGAGGGATACTCCATTCTGGACTTGTAGCACACAGCATTATCATGATTTATAATGTTATGTACCTCTGCTTGACTTTAATTCTACAGGATCATACTGTCACTAGAGAGTATTTTAGAGAGGATTATACTCTCTAAATCTGGTGTTCCAGCTGTGGCTGGCTAAGTTTAATACTGTCCGTCAAAGGATAGATTTTTTTCTGGGGTGAAATTAATTTGTCAAAATAACAATCCCCTAAATCAGTGGTTTTAGCTGTTGCTGAAGAAGGGGGCTACCCCCGAAACGCGTTTGGGCTCAACTGTAGGGGATCGATGCTTTTAGAGAAATAAGAACAAGAGGAATTAATGTATTGTCTGAATTCCTAGCTTGGCTACAATACATAAAGAAACTGCCAAACGATAGGATCTAGAACGCTTCACTGCCAAGTGCTAGGACCCAGGATGCTCCACCGCAAAGACACGGACTGCCCCGACTGCTTCCTCCTCGGGTCACGTGGGACGCCGCGTTTGAGACCCGAACACCACGTGGGACGCCGCAGGTGAATGGAGGTTAGCGACCATCCAAACAGAGGGAACCAGCAAGGTAAGGGTCACCAGACCCTCAATAAGTGGGAGCAAACTGGGTGAATATCATATACTTTGCAGTGGTATTTCAAGAACAGTTAATCTGCAGAGTAACAGACCGCGGTCTGCACTCATTCTATTTGCATAGCAGACACTGCTCTGTCTCATCTATGTGGAGATGAAATACAACTACGGCTATTCCATTGCCATATTGTGACTGTGCACTATTACAACTTTATTGCCATACAGTATCGGGACCGCATTGACCACAGTCAGACGTGGGAAATTACATACTGGCAAGTATTGTCTTAAGTGACACCGCTCATATTCTATACAGGCACCACTCGGATATAATGATGCGGACAAGGGGCATTAGTATGATTATTCCATTGCCACATTGTGATTAATCTACTGTGACTATACATTGGGACAGCAATAACTACGTGGGTAACCCCTCATTGGCCAAGTTCAGTCATAATACATTGGTCACAGATCTTAATGGACTGCCAAATGCAGACTATGACTTGGCTTAAGTGTAGCTAGCAAAGTAACAACTACAATAGTGTTTCAAATTAATTCACTTTTATTTATTATGGTTTGTACCATTTATGTCTATATGCTTTTAATAGGTTTTTAATATAATAAATGATTCATATATCATTCCTGTGTTCCCTCTTGTGGAGTGTGCCGCCATTTGTCTACTAGTGCACATTGTTTTGGTTTTTGGGTGAAACTTTGTGGCTGTGCACCTCCTTCTGTTCTTTGTATCGGGTGTAGCCATTGACAACCATTTTTTAAGTATAATACTGTACGTCAAAGGATAGATTTTTTTCTGGGGTGAAATTAAATTGCCAAAATACCAATCCCTTACATCTGGTTTTCCAGCTGTGGCTGGCCAAGTGTAATACTGTCCGTCAAAGGATGGACCTTTTTGTGGGATGAAATTCAATTGACAAAATACCAATCCCCTAAATCTGGGGTTCCAGCTGTGGCTGGCTAAGTTTAATACAGTACGTCAAAGGATAGATTTTTTTCTGGGGTAAAATTCAATTGCCAAAATAACAATCCCCTAAATCTGGGGTTACAGCTGTGGTTGGCTACGTTTAATACTGTCCGTCAAAGGATAGAATTTTTTCTGGGGTGAAATTCAATTGCCAAAATAACAATCCCCTAAATCTGGTGTTCCAGCTGTGGCTGGCTAAGTTTAATACAGTACGTCAAAGGATAGATTTTTTGGTGGGGCGAGATACAATTGCCAAAATAACAATCCCCTAAATCTAGTTTTTTTTAAATAATTCTTTATTTTTGTATTTATCAATCATATTCAAAACGTAACATGTTACACATAAGTATGATGAGACTTATCATCTTAAACACAAAGCGTACATGCGTAAATCGATGGTTAGTGCAATTAGGTTTCTACATAGCATGAAATGGTAAGCAGGTTGATGGGCATCAACACATATAGGTGGTTACATCTAGATACAAACAGTAATTACATCTGGATATAAACAGTATTTTTATGTGATGCGCAATGATAGCGTAACCTAGTGTAGATACGTCAGGTATATGTATACGTATTTGAAGATGATACTGTTGATAAACATTAATAATAATAATAATGAAAACTAAAATAATAACCAAAATAATAACTAAAATAACCTTTCCCAGCTAGAGTCAGTAGATAAGCTCTGTTAATACAATCACAGAGTTGAGTCCCCCATGTTTTAGTCCAGTGTGTTCACTGATTTGTGTAGAGCTTTTAAGTAGTGTTGAGCGAACAGTTCGAGCATAGTTCGGGTCCGTACCGAATTTTGGGGTGTTCGTGACACGGACCCGAACCCGAACTTTTTTGTAAAAGTTCGGGTTCGGGTTCGTCGTTCGGCATGTATTTTGGCGCATTTTGAAAGGCTGCAAAGCAGCCAATCAACATGCATCATACTACTTGCCCTAAGATGCCATCGCAGCCATGCCTACTATTGGCAAGGCTGTGATTGGCCAAGTGCAGCATGTGACTCAGCCTCTTTATAAGCTTGTGCGCACGTCGGGACGTGCTCACTCCCGATGTGAATAGAACAGGGATAGACGCAGCTGATGCTAGGGCGAGAATAGGCAGGGATAATTGAATAACTGGGAGCAAATTTCTCTCCTCCACCTGTGATTCATCTGAACAACTGCAGCTGAGCTGCTTTTTTGATAGGGATTGGCTATTTTTAGAGTGGCCAGAGTGATTTTCCATCCACATGTACCTGGGCTGACCGCCGGCCGCCATTTTGCGACTTGTAGTGCTGCAGCAGAAGCTGCCACAGTGTGCATTCCAAAGCTCCAAACAAGTCAGACATCTACACCTGGGATTCAGACCAATAGCGATTTAGCAGCACAGTCCAAGGCTATTTTTTTAAAGGTTGTGCAGACCATTTTGTGGCACATGTTACTGGGCTGATAGGCGGCGGCCATCTTGGGACTAGTGCTGCAGCACAATCTCTCCCAACGTCCATTAATCACTTGTAATAGTGGTCTGTGCCATAGAAATCCTACATCAGGGACTTGGGTGTGCTTGTGTCACCCCTACTAATACCAGTCCACCTGTAATCCATACAGTGAAAAGCCATAAAGTATTCCAGTGAGGGAATTTTTTTATTTAAAAAGGCCAAGTTAGTTTATCTGGCGTTCAATATACTAGATACAGTTAGGCCTGCGTTTCATACATCTGGAATTAGCAAACTAATGTGCTGGGGTTGGGAAAACATATATGTACCCATACTAGAATCTGTCAAAGAAAGCGGTACTCACATATAACAGTCATTCCATCTGTAATCCATACAGTCAAAAGACTGAAAGTATTCCAGTGAGGGAATTTTTTTATTTAAAAAGGCCAAGTTAGTTTATCTGGCGTTCAATATACTAGATACAGTTAGGCCTGCGTTTCATACATCTGGAATTAGCAAACTAATGTGCTGGGGTTGGGAAAACATATATGTACCCATACTAGAATCTGTCAAAGAAAGCGGTACTCACATATAACAGTCATTCCATCTGTAATCCATACAGTCAAAAGACTGAAAGTATTCCAGTGAGGGAATTTTTTATTTAAAAAGGCCAAGTTAGTTTATCTGGCGTTCAATATACTAGATACAGTTAGGCCTGCGTTTCATACATCTGGAATTAGCAAACTAATGTGCTGGGGTTGGGAAAACATATATGTACCCATACTAGAATCTGTCAAAGAAAGCGGTACTCACATATAACAGTCATTCCATCTGTAATCCATACAGTCAAAAGACTGAAAGTATTCCAGTGAGGGAATTTTTTTATTTAAAAAAGGCCAAGTTAGTTTATCTGGCGTTCAATATACTAGATACAGTTAGGCCTGCGTTTCATACATCTGGAATTAGCAAACTAATGTGCTGGGGTTGGGAAAACATATATGTACCCATACTAGAATCTGTCAAAGAAAGCGGTACTCACATATAACAGTCATTCCATCTGTAATCCATACAGTCAAAAGACTGAAAGTATTCCAGTGAGGGGATTTTGCTTATAAAAAATAATATATTTCATTGTGGTGCGAGTTGAATCGCAACAATGAAGAAAAATACTATTAAGGGACGAGGGCGCGGTCGTGGTGGTGTCCGTGGAGCCTCTGTTGCTGAGTAGAGGACGTGGCCGTTCGGCTCAGGCGCACACAGTAGGGAGCGAACTCCCTCAACTAGCCGGCAGAATGTACCGCAATATCTCGTGGGGCCCAATGCCGCTCTTAGGATGGTAAGGCCTGAGCAGGTACAGGCATTAGTCGATTGGGTGGCCGACAGTGCTTCCAGCACGTTCACCACATGGTCTTCCACCCAGTCTTCTGCGGAAAGCGCACAGGTGGCACCTGAAAACCAAGCCCATCAGTCTGTCACATCACCCCCAAGCATATCAGGAAACGGTCTGAGCCACAAGTTATGCAGCAGTCTCTTCTTCTGTTTGAAGACTCTGCTTCCAGGGTTTCCCAGGGCGTCCACCTAGCCCTTCCCCAGTGGAGGAAGACATACCATGCACTGACGCACAACCACTTATGTCTCCAGATGAAGAGGACATGGGAATACCACCACAGCAGAGTCACCGACTCTCTGATGATGACGAAACACAGGTGCCCACTGCCGCGTCTTTTGCAGTGTGCAGACTGAACAGGAGGAGGTCAGGGAGGGAGACTGGGTGGAAGACGATGCAGAGGGACGATGAGGTCTTAGACCCCACATGGACTGAAGGTCGTGGCGATGACTTTCACAGTTCAGAGGAAGAGGTAGTGGTGAGACCGAGACAACAGCGAAGCCAAAAGAGGGAGCAGGGGGCCAAAGCAGGCGAGCCGCCGCCCCCAGAGTTCGCCTGCTACTGGACATCGCCAGCAGGGACCCAGCCCCACAAAGGCAGCTTCAAAGAGTTCCCTGGCATGGCACTTCTTTAAACAATGTCCTACCGACAAGACCCGAGTGACTTGCACGCTCTGCCATCAGAGCCTGAGGCGAGGCATTAACGTTCTGAACCTCAGCACAACCTGCATGACCAGGCATCTACATGCAAAGCATGAACTGCAGTGGGGTACACACCTTAAAAACCAGGCACTCGCTGAGGCTCCCCTGCTCCCTCTACCGCTGCTGCCTCGGCTTCCGCCTCGAGAGGAATGTTGCCACCTGCCGAGCAGCAAACAGAGGATGTGCCACCGACACCACCACCACCGCCACCGTCAACTAGCGTCTCCACTATATCACACAGCAGCGTTCAGCTCTCAATATCTCAAACCTTAGAGAGGAAGCGCAAATTCCCCGAGTCACCCTCGAGCCCTTGGCCTGAACGCCAGCATTTCTAAACTGCTGGCCTTTGAAATGCTGTCATTCCGGCTGGTGGACACAGACAGCTTCAAACAGCTGATGGCCATGGCTGTCCCGCAGTATGTGGTTCCCAGCCGCCACTACTTCTCCAAGACAGCCGTGCCTTCCCTGCACATGCAAGTGTCCGATAAAATCAAGTGTGCACTGCGCAACGCCATTTGTGGCAAGGTCCACCTAACCACAGATACGTGGACCAGTAAGCACGGCCAGGGACGCTATATCTCACTAACTGCACACTGGATGAATGTAGTGGCGGCTGGGCCCCGGCGGACAGTTCCTTGGCGCACGTCCTTCCGCCCCCTAGGATCGCAGGGCATCATTCTCTGCCTCCTGTAGCCTCCTCCTCCTACTCGGCTTCCTCCTCCACTGCTTCCACCAGCTCATCCGGTCAGCCACACACCTTCACCACCAACTTCAGCACAGCCCGGGGTAAACGTCAGCAGGCCATTCTGAAACTCATATGTTTGGGGGACAGGCCCCACAGCGCAAAGGAGTTGTGGCGGGGTATTGAACAACAGACCGACGAGTGGTTTCTGCCGGTGGGCCTCAAGCCAGGCCTGGTGGTATGCGATAATGGGCGAAATCTCGTGGCAGCTCTGGGACTAGCCGGTTTGGCGCACATCCCTTGCCTGGCGCATGTGCTGAACTTGGTGGTGCAGAGGTTCATTCACCACTACCCCAACATGTCAGAGCTGCTGCATAAAGTGCGGGCCGTCTGTGCGCGCTTCCGCCCGTTCACATCCTGCCGCTGCTCGCCTGTCTGCGCTACAGCGGAACTTCGGCCTTCCCGCTCACCGCCTCATATGCGACGTGCCCACCCGGTGGAACTCCACCTTGCACATGCTGGAGAGACTGTGCGAGCAGCAGCAGGCCATAGTGGAGTTTCAGCTGCAGCACGCTCGCGTCAGTCGTACTGCCGAACAGCACCACTTCACCACCAATGATTGGGCCTCCATGCGAGACCTGTGTGCCCTGCTGCGCTGTTTCGAGTACTCCACCAACATGGCCAGTGGCGATGACACTGTTATCAGCGTTACAATACCACTTCTATGTCTCCTTGAGAAAACACTTAGGGCAATGATGTTAGAGGAGGTGGCCCAGGTGGAGGAGGAGGAGGAGGATGAGGGCTCGTTTCTAACACTTTCGGGCCAGTCTGTTCGAAGTGGCTCAGAGGGAGGTTTGTTTAAGCAGCAGAGGACAGGTTCACAAGTCGCCAGCCAAGGCACTGTACTGGAGGACGAGGAGGATGAGGAGGAGGAGGTGGAGGGGGACGAGGATGGCGCAAGTTCACAGCGGGGTGGCAGCCCAGGCCCATCACTGGTGCGTGGCTGGGGGATACGGTGGACGATGACGATACGCCTCCCACAGAGGACAGCTTGTCCTTACCCATGGGTAGCCTGGCCCACATGAGCGAATATATGCTCCAATGCCTGCGCAACGACAGCAGAGTTGCCCACGTTTTAGCGTGTGCAGACTACTGGGTGGCCACCCTGCTGGATCCCGGTATAAAGACAATGTGCCCACTTTAATTCCTGAACTGGAGCGCGACCGTAAGATCGCGAGTACAAGCGCTGCGCTGATAGAGCGCTCTTGAGAGCATTCCCACATGTCACAGGGGAACAGGTGGAAGGTGAAGGCAGAGGAGTGGCAAGAGGTCGCCAACGCAGCTGTGTCACGGCCAGCTCATCTGAGGGCAGGGTTAGCATGGCAGAAATGTGGAAAAGTTTTGTCTCCACGCCACAGCTATCTGCACCGACACCTGATACGAACGTGTTAGCAGGAGGCAGCATTTCACTAACATGGTTGAACAGTATGTCTGCACACCCCTCCACATCCTGACGGATGGTTCGGCCCCATTCAACTACTGGGTTTCGAAATTGTCCACGTGGCCAGAGTTAGCATGTTATGCCTTGGAGGTGCTTTCCTGCCCGGCGGCCAGCGTTTTATCTGAGCAGCGTATTCAGCACGGCAGGGGCGTCATTACTGACAAGCGCAGCCGCCTGTCCACAGCCAACGTGGACAAGCTGACCTTCATAAAGATGAACCAGGCATGGATCCCACAGGACCTGTCCCTCCCTTGTGCAGAGTAGTCCTTATTAACTGCCTAAAACATGTCTTGTTGTGCTACGGGCCACTTCTTTATTTGATACAAATTTTATGAAACCCACAGTTGAATGAAACTCTTCTCTGTCTGGGCGCCGGGGCCTAACCAGATGAAAGTGGCCGGTTAAACTAACGGGTGACATGAAGCCATAACCTCTGCCATGCTACCTCTGTCTTCTGTCTGGGTGCTGAGGCCTAAGTCAAATAAAGCGGTCTTCTGCTGTGCTGGGGATATGAAGCTAATCTCTGACCTCTCTCCTCTGTCTGGGTCCAAAGGCCTAAATCACTGAAAGAGGCCTTCTCCTGTGGTGTGTGATATGATGCCAGAATATGTGCTGTGGGGCCTCTCTCCTCTTCCTGGGTGCAGGGGTCAAATAAACTAAATTGTGGCCTACTCCTGTGGTGGTTGATATGATGCCTGATTCTCTGATGTGGAACCTCTCTCCTCTGTTTGGGTGAAGGGGTCAAAGTAACTCAATGGTGGCTTCTCCTGTGGTGGCTAGATATGATGCCAGAATATGTGCTGTGGGGCCTCTCTCCTCTTCCTGGAGTGCAGGGGTCAAAGTAACTCAATGGTGGCTTCTCCTGTGGTGGCTGATATGATGCCAGAATATGTGCTGTGGTGCCTCTCTCCTCTTCCTGGGTGCAGGGGTCAAAGTAACTCAATGGTGGCTTCTCCTGTGGTGGCTGATATGATGCCAGAATATGTGCTGTGGTGCCTCTCTCCTCTTCCTGGGTGCGGGGTCAAAGTAACTCAATGGTGGCTTCTCCTGTGGTGGCTGATATGATGCCAGAATATGTGCTGTGGTGCCTCTCTCCTCTTCCTGGGTGCAGGGGTCAAAGTAACTCAATGGTGGCTTCTCCTGTGGTGGCTGATATGATGCCAGAATATGTGCTGTGGGGCCTCTCTCCTCTTCCTGGGTGCAGGGGTCAAAGTAACTCAATGGTGGCTTCTCCTGTGGTGGTTGAGTATGATGCCAGAATATGTGCTGTGGGGCCTCTCTCCTCTTCCTGGGTGCAGGGGTCAAAGTAACTCAATGGTGGCTTCTCCTGTGGTGGCTGATATGATGCCAGAATATGTGCTGTGGTGCCTCTCTCCTCTTCCTGGGTGCAGGGGTCAAAGTAACTCAATGGTGGCTTCTCCTGTGGTGGTTAGTATGATGCCAGAATATGTGCTGTGGGGCCTCTCTCCTCTTCCTGGGTGCAGGGGTCAAAGTAACTCAATGGTGGCTTCTCCTGTGGTGGCTGATATGATGCCAGAATATGTGCTGTGGTGCCTCTCTCCTCTTCCTGGGTGCGGGGTCAAAGTAACTCAATGGTGGCTTCTCCTGTGGTGGCTGATATGATGCCAGAATATGTGCTGTGGGGCCTCTCTCCTCTTCCTGGGTGCAGGGGTCAAAGTAACTCAATGGTGGCTTCTCCTGTGGTGGCTTAGTATGATGCCAGAATATGTGCTGTGGGGCCTCTCTCCTCTTCCTGGGTGCAGGGGTCAAAGTAACTCAATGGTGGCTTCTCCTGTGGTGGCTGATATGATGCCAGAATATGTGCTGTGGGGCCTCTCTCCTCTTCCTGGGTGCAGGGTCAAAGTAACTCAATGGTGGCTTCTCCTGTGGTGGCTGATATGATGCCAGAATATGTGCTGTGGTGCCTCTCTCCTCTTCCTGGGTGCGGGGTCAAAGTAACTCAATGGTGGCTTCTCCTGTGGTGGCTGAGTATGATGCCAGAATATGTGCTGTGGGGCCTCTCTCCTCTTCCTGGGTGCAGGGTCAAAGTAACTCAATGGTGGCTTCTCCTGTGGTGGTTAGATATGATGCCAGAATATGTGCTGTGGGGCCTCTCTCCTCTTCCTGGGTGCAGGGGTCAAAGTAACTCAATGGTGGCTTCTCCTGTGGTGGCTGATATGATGCCAGAATATGTGCTGTGGTGCCTCTCTCCTCTTCCTGGGTGCAGGGTCAAAGTAACTAAATGGTGGCTTCTCCTGTGGTGGTTGATATGATGCCTGATTCTCTGCTGTGAAACCTCTCTCCTCCATCTGGGTGTAGGGGTCAAAGTCTTTCAAAGTCGCCTTCTCCTGTGCTGATTGATATAAAGCTGATGGTTGTGCCATCTGACATAGTTGCCAGGGTCTGATTCAATGGGGGCCTACTCCTGTGGTGGGTGATCTAAATGCCTGATTCTCTGCTGTGAAACCTCTCTCCTCCGTCTGGGTGTAGGGGTCAAAGTCTTTCAAAGTCGCCTTCTCCTGTGCTGATTGATATGAAGCTGATGGTTGTGCCATCTGACATGGTTGCCGGGGTCCCATTAAATTGGGGCCTACTCCTGTGGTGGGTGATCTAAATGCCTGATTCTCTGCTTTGAAACCTCTCTCCTCCGTCCGGGTGTAGGGTCAAAGTCTGTCAAAGTCGCCTTCTCCTGTGCTGATTGATATAAAGCTTATGCTTGTGCCATCTGACATGGTTGCCGGGGTCTGATTCAATGGTGGCCTACTCCTGTGGTGGGTGATCTAAATGCCTGATTCTCTGCTGTGTAACCTCTCTCCTCCGTCTGGGTGTAGGGGTCAAAGTAACTAAATGGTGGCCTACTCCTGTGGTGGGTGATATGATGCCTGGTTCTCTGCTGTGGGACCTCTCTCCTTTGTCTGGGTGCTGTGGTCAAAATAATAGTAAGTGACCTTCTCCATTGGTGGGTGACTTGAAGCCTGATTCTGTGCTATGGGACCTCACTCCAATTAATATTGTTTAATTTTTATTTATTTTATGTTAACTCATCATTTCCCTATCTACATTTGTTTGCAGGGGATTTAACTACATTTTGCTGCCTTTTGCAGCCCTCTAGCCCTTTCCGGGTGTGTTTTACAGCCTTTTTAGTGCCCAAAAGTTCGGGTCCCCATTGCCTTCTATGGGGTTCGGGTTCGGGATGAAGTTCGGGTCGAGTTCGGATCCCGAACCCGAACATTTTTCGAAAGATCGGCCGAACTCGTCGAACCCGAACATCCAGGTGTTCGCTCAACTCTACTTTTAAGTGTGGCTGTTACCTTGGTCTGTTTCTGATTGTGGTGTCAGGCCTTTTAAACATAGTTTGAGGCAATTACCACTATTTATGAGCACAAGTGTTTTGCTTAGGGTTGTCTAATGATGATGGCCCCTCTAAAGAGTGTATGTGGGTGGAAGTTTTCCTACACCTACCCGGATTCTACTGGAGTGAAAATCCAGCCAAGGCTGCCACACCTTGAGGTAGGCCCTTCTCCTGCCCAAGTTCCACCCCACCAATTATTCCGTAAGTCAGAGGTGGTGTACTTCCTCTATCCATTCTTCCACCTTCGGTGGCTCTTCCTCCCTCCATCGCCTTGGGATAATCTGGCTGGCTAAGTTTAATACTGTCCGTCAAAGGATATATTTTTTTCTGGGGTGAAATTCAATTGCCAAAATAACAATCCCCTAAATCTGGGGTTCCAGCTGTGTCTGGCTAAGTTTAATACTGTCCGTCAAAGGATATATTTTTTTCTGGGGTGAAATTCAATTGCCAAAATAACAATCCCCTAAATCAGTGGTTTTAGCTGTTGCTGGCCAAGTGTAATAATGTGCATAAAAGGATAGATTTTATTTCTGGGATGAAATTCAATTGCCAAAATACCAATCCCCTAAATCTGGTGTTCCAGCTGTGGCTGGCTAAGTTAAATACTGTTTGTCAAAGGATAAAACATTTTCTGGGGTGAAATTCATTTGCCAAAATACCAATCCCCTAAATCTGGTGTTCCAGCTTTGGCTGGCTAAGTTTAATACTGTACGTCAAAGGGAAGATTTTTTTCTGGGGTGAAATTCAATTGCCAAAATAACAATCCCCTAAATCTTGTGTTCCAGCTGTGACTGGCTAAGTTTAATACTGTCTGTCAAAGGATAAAACATTTTCTGGGGTGAAATTCATTTGCCAAAATACCAATCCCCTAAATCTGGTGTTCCAGCTTTGGCTGGCTAAGTTTAATACTGTACGTCAAAGGATAGATTTTTTTCTGGGGTGAAATTCAATTGCCAAAATACTAATCCCCTAAATCAGTGGTTTTAGCTGTTGCTGGCCAAGTGTAATACTGTGCGTGAAAGGATAGATTTTATTTCTGGGGTGAAATTCAATTGCCAAAATAACAATTCCCTAAATCTGGGGTTCCAACTGTGGTTGGCTAAATTTAATACTGTCCGTCAAAGGATAGATTTTTTTCTGGGGTGAAATTCAATTGCCAAAATAACAATCCCCTAAATCTGGGGTACCAACTGTGGTTGGCTAAATTTAATACTGTCCGTCAAAGGATAGATTTTTTTCTGGGGTGAAATTAAATTGCCAAAATAACAATCCCCTAAATCTTGTGTTCCAGCTGTGACTGGCTAAGTTTAATACTGTACGTCAAAGGATAGATTTTTTTCTGGGGTGAAATTCTATTGCCAAAATACTAATCCCCTAAATCAGTGGTTTTAGCTGTTGCTGGCCAAATGTAATACTGTGCGTGAAAGGATAGATTTTAATTTCTGGGGTGAAATTCAATTGCCAAAATACCAATTCCCTAAATCTGGGGTTCCAACTGTGGTTGGCTAAATTTAATACTGTCCGTCAAAGGATAGATTTTTTTCTGGGGTGAAATTCAATTGCCAAAATAACAATCCCCTAAATCTTGTGTTCCAGCTGTGACTGGCTAAGTTTAATACTGTACGTCAAAGGATAGATTTTTTTCTGGGGTGAAATTCTATTGCCAAAATACTAATCCCCTAAATCAGTGGTTTTAGCTGTTGCTGGCCAAGTGTAATACTGTGCGTGAAAGGATAGATTTTAATTTCTGTGGTGAAATTCAATTGCCAAAATACCAATTCCCTAAATCTGGGGTTCCAACTGTGGTTGGCTAAATTTAATACTGTCCGTCAAAGGATAGATTTTTTTTCTGGGGTGAAATTCAATTGCCAAAATAACAATTCCCTAAATCTGGTGTTCCAGATGTGGCTGACTAAGTTTAATACAGTACGTCAAAGGATAGATTTTTTTCTGGGGTGAAATTAATTTGCCAAATTAACAAACCCCTAAATCTGGTGTTCCAGCTGTGGCTGGCTAAGTTTAATACAGTACACCAAAGGATAAAAAATTTTCTGGGGTGAAATTCAATTGCCAAAATAACAATCCCCTAAATCAGTGGTTTTAGCAGTTGCTGGCCAAGTGTAATACTGTGCGTGAAAGGATAGATTATATTTCTGGGGTAAATTCAATTGCCAAAATACCAATCCCCTAAATCTGGTGTTCCAGCTGTTGCTGGCTAAGTTTAATACTGTACGTCAAATGATAGATTTTTTTCTGGAGTGAAATTCAATTGCCAAAATAACAATCCCCTAAATCAGTGGTTTTAGCTGTTGCTGGCCAAGTGTTATACTGTCCGTCAAAGGATAGATTTTTTTGTGGGGCGAGATACAACTGCCAAAATACCAATCCCCGAAATCTGGGGTTCCAGCTTTGGCTGGCTAAGTTTAATACTGTACGTCAAAGGATAGATTGTTTTCTGTGGTTAAATAAAATTCCTGAAATAGAAATCTTAAACATCTGTGCTTTCCACTGTTGCTCTCCAAGTGTATTTCTGTCCATAAAAGGGTATATTACACTGAAGGTCTAAATACAAGTGCTAAAAGCATAATCCTCCATATTTGCACATGCTGTTGCCCATCTGTAAGTATATTTCTCTCCGTAAAAGGGTATATAACACTAAGTGTCTAAATACAAGGCCTGAAAGCGTAATCCTCTATATTTGCACAAACTATTGTGAAATTCTGTCCGTAAAAGGATACCTTTCAGCAAGGGCCTAAATTCTAGGCCTAAAATTGATATTCCCCTAAATCTGTGGTTTCTGCTGTGCCTGTATTATCGTAATTCACTACATAGATACATAGCTAAATAGTGTTAGGTGCCTGTAAATAAAGGCCTTAATTTGAACTCTATACATTGGGCCAAATAAGGTTTTCCTTATTGTGGTGAACGATAACAATGAGGAAACCATCTAATAAGGGACGTAGACATGGTCGTGGTGGTGTTAGTGGACCCTCTGGTGCTAAGAGAGGACGTGGCCGTTCTGCCACAGCTACACGTCCTAGTGAACCAACTACCTCAGGTCCCAGTAGCCGCCAGAATTTACAGCGAAATTTGGATGGGCCTAATGCCATTCTATGGATAGTAAGGCCTAAGCAAGTACAGGCGCTAGTCGATTGGGTGGCCGACAGTGGATCCATCAGGTTCACATTATCTCCCACCCCGTCTTCTGCAGAAAGCGCACAGGTGGCGCCTGAAAACCAAGCCCATCAGTCTGTCACATCACCCCCATGCATATCAGGGAACCTGTCTGAGCCTCAATTTATGCAGCAGTCTGTTATGCTGTTTGAAGACTCTGCTGCCAGGGTTTCCCAAGGGCATCCACCTAGCCCTTCCCCAGCGGTGGAAGACATAGAATGCACTGACGCACAACCACTTATGTTTCCTGATGAGGACATGGGAATACCACCTCAGCAGAGTCAGCACGTCTCTGATGATGACGAAACACAGATGCCAACTGCTGCATCTTTCTGCAGTGTGCAGACCGAACAGGAGGTCAGGGGGGAAGACTGTGTGGAAGACGATGCAGGGGACGATGAGGTCCTAGACCCCACATGGAATGAAGGTCGTGCCACTGAGTTCAGAGGAAGAGGCAGCCGTCGCCAAGAGAGTTCGCCTGCTACTGGCCAACATCACCAGGAAACGAGCACCCTAAAGGCAGTTTCAAGGAGTTCCCTGGCATGGCACTTCTTCACACAATGTGCTGACGACAAGACCCGAGTGGTTTGCATGCTGTGCCATCAGAGCCTGAAGCAAGGCATTAACGTTCTGAACCTTAGCACAACACGCATGACCAGGCATCTACATGCGAGACACGGGCTGCAGTGGAGTAAGCACCTTCAAAACCAAGAAAGGGCTCAGGCCCCTCATGCTCCATCTTCTGCTGCTGCCTCTTCCTCCTCCTCTGGAGGAACGTTGGCACCTGCCACCGAGCAAAAAGAGGATGTGCCACCAACACCACCACCTCCGTCACCATGCCGCTCCTTCATGTTACACGGCAGCATTCAGCTCTCCATCTCACAAACCTTGGAGAGAAAGTGTAAATTCCCACCTAGCCACCCTCGATCCCTGGCCCTGAATGCCAGCATTTCTAAACTATTGGGATTTGAAATGCTGTCATTCAGGCTGGTGGACACAGACAGCTTCAAACAGCTGATGGCGGTGGCTGTCCCAATGTACGTCGTTCCCTGCCACCACTACTTCTCCAAGAGAGCCGTCCCTTCCCTGCACAACCAAGTATCCGATAAAATCAAGTGTGCACTGCGCAATGCCATCTGTGGCAAGGTCCACATAACCACAGATACGTGGACCAGTAAGCATGGCCAGGGACGTTATATCTCCCTAACTGCACACTGGGTAAATGTAGTGGCAGCTGGGCCCCAGGCGGAGAGCTGTTTGGCGCACGTCCTTCCGCCGCCAAGGATTGCAGGGCATCATTCTTTGCCTCCTGTTGCCTCCTACTCGGTTACCTCCTCCTCTTCTTCCATCTGCTCATACGGTCAGCCACAGACCTTCACTACCAACTTCAGCACAGCCCAGGGAAAACGACAGCAGGACGTTATCAAACTCATGTGTTTGGGGGACAGGCCACACACCACGCAGGAGTTATTCCAGTGTATAGAACAACAGACCGATGAGTGGTTGCTGCTGGTGAGCCTCAAGCCCGGCCTGGTGGTGTGCAATAATGGGCGAAATCTTGTTGCAGCTTTGGGACTAATCAGTTTGACACACAACCGTTGCCTGGCGCATGTGCTCAATTTGGTGGTGCAGAAATTCATTCACAACTACCCCGACATGTCAGAGCTGCGGGCCGTCTGTGCGCGCTTCCGGCATTCTCATTCCTCCGCTGCTCGCCTGTCTGCGCTACAGCGTAACTTTGGCCTTCCCGCTCACCGCCTTATATGCGACGTGCCCACCAGGTGGAACTCCACCTTGCACATGCTGGAGAGACTGTGCGAGCAGCAGCAGGCCATAGTGGAGTTTCAGCTGCAGCACGCACGGGTCAGTCGCACTGCGGAACAGAACCACTTCACCACCAATGACTGGGCCTCCATGCGAGACCTGTGTGCCCTGTTGCGCTGTTTCGAGTACTCCACCAACATGGCCAGTGGCGATGACGCCGTTATCAGCGTTACAATACCACTTCTTTGTCTCCTTGCAGAAAACACTTAGGGCGATGATGGAAGAGGAGGTGGCCCAGGAGGAGGAGGAGGTGGAGGAAGAGGGGTCATTTTTAGCACTTTCAGGCCAGTCTGTTAGAAGTGCCTCAGAGGGAGGTTTTTTGCAACGGCAGAGGCCAGGTACAAATGTGGCCAGCCAGGGCCCACTACTGGAGGATGAGTAGGATGAGGAGGAGGTGGAGGAGGATGAGGATGAAGCAGGTTCACAGCGGGGTGGCACCTGACACAGCTCAGGCCCATCACTGGTGCGTGGCTGGGGGGATACGGAGGACGATGACGATACGCCTCCCACAGAGGACAGCTTGTCATTACCTCTGGGCAGCCTGGCACACATGAGCGACTACATGCTGCAGTGCCTGCGCAATGACAGCAGAGTTGCCCACATTTTAACGTGTGCTGACTACTGGGTGGCCACCTTGCTGGATCCCCGGTACAAAGACAACGTGCCCACCTTAATTTCCGCACTGCACCGTGATAGGAAAATGTACAAGCGCACGCTGGTAGACGCGCTCCTGAGAGCATTCCCAACTGTCATGGGGGGACAAGTGGAAGTACAAGACGAAGGCAGAGGAGGAGCAAGAGGTCGCCAATGCAGCTGTGTCACGGCCAGCTCCTCTGAAGGCAGAGTTAGCATGGCCGAGATGTGGAAAAGCTTTGTCACAGTGCCACAGCTAACTGCACCACTAGCTGATAGGGAACGTGTTAGCAGGGACACAGCATTTCAAAAACATGGTGGAACCGTACGTGTGCACATGCCTCCACGTACTGACTAATGGTTCGGCCCCATTCAACTTCTGGGTCTCCAAATTGTCCACATAGCCAGAGCTAGCCTTTTATGCCTTGGAGGTGCTGGCCTGCCCTGCGGCCAGTGTATTGTCTGAACGTGTATTTAGCATGGCAGGAGGCGTCATTACAGACAAACGCAGCCGCCTCTCCACAGCCAACGTGGACAAGCTGACGTTTAGAAAAATGAACAAGGCATGAATCCCACAGGACCTGTCCATTCCTTGTGCAGAATAGACATTTATACCTGCCTCGCCCTCAACCATACATTCTTGTACTCCTGGACACTTCTTTATTGTATCCTCTGTTTTTTATTGTACCATTATTTTTGAGGGCAACACCAAGTTGAATGAACCTCTCCTCTGTCTGGGTGCCAGGGGCCTACATTTCAGCTAATCAAAGAAGAAGCCGGCCAGCACTCGCTCCAATTGCACGCTGCACAGGAAAGGAGCAACCTCCAATGAACAGGAGAATAACAAATCCCAGCAGCTGTGTCTTTTGCAAGTAGATTTCCTTTTATTTCATTTCAGAAAATGTCCTATAACCAGGACGCTTTTCGGCATACAAGCCTTTCTCAACAGGTTTTTCCAACAGAAAATCACAAACTATATATAGGTCAGGTACCGCCCACAGGGACGTCCTCACCCTAGTGGGTGGTGTTTATAAATATGTCAATCAAATAGCAAAAACAGAAACAAAAAACTGACATGTTGTGGAGGTTGTTTCTACTTTGCTGGAGGATCTAAACATCTTTCCATCACGAGGCAGAGGTCTAAAAGGAATACACAAAGGTATTTTCAAACATGTGTTTATATGTAGACATCATAAATGCAAGATCTCATAATCTCTATTCAGACCCCTTGGGTGCAGTGTATCAAGGGTGTGTATCCAAAAGGCCTCTCGTTTGAGAGGAAGCCACTTGATATCACCCCCTCTCCTTGGTCTCTTCACCTGCTCCACATTCTTGTGGGATACACCGCACTTTCTCTGGATGATTGCGGAATTGGGCCCTGTTCCCACTGATAGCCTTCTTGTGACCATTGACGTTGAAAGTTTTTATACCTCAGTTGGTCATCAGGGGGGCTTACAAGCTGTCTTGGCACTTTTGAGTGAGACTAATTATACAACATTGTAACAATATTTTTTCTTACAACTGTTACATCTTGTTTTATATGAAAATTACTTTTTATTTATGGATACATTCTACCTCCAGAAGCATGGTACTGTGATGGGGTCGAACGTGGCCCCGCCCTATGCAAATATATTTATGTAGAAATTTGAAGAAAAGTATATATACTTGAACTGTATCGTAATAACGTAATTGTCTGGAAAAGATTAGTTGACGATATTTTTTTGCATATGGATGGGGCCACGTGATTACATGAATCATTTAAACACTGTGTTCGATGGCCTACAATTCACGGTTACAGTTGACACCAATATGGTGAGTTTATTGGACACTAGGGTCATTAAGGATCAAAAGGCACATTTATCCACAGACATTCATCGGAAGGATACGGATAGAAAAAGTATACTCCACCCACCATCCCTTAAACAAGCCATTCCCAGATCTCAATGCCAACGAATGAAACGAATAGTCTCTGACCCAGTTACACGAGACATAAGAATGGCAGAAATTACAGAGAGATTCCAGGAGAGGGGGTATCCCCAATCTGTCCTTATGTAGGCTAGGGAAGGGTTAGAGGGGGTTACAGACACACAGGAGAGAGATGAGGTGTCTAGAATTGCACTTGTCCATAAATTTCACCCATTTAATGCGGGCATTGATAACACAGTCAGGAAACACTGGCACCTGTTGGGTAAAGTATACCCTCAGGTTGATGAGTATAAGAGTCTACCCCTTATTTGTAATACAGATGCAGCAGGGTTAGCACTCCCGCTGTTAACTCAAATTTCTTAACTCATTTCATTATCTTGAGAAAAAAGCCATTGAAAAGCAATTGAAGGTGTTTGCTTAGATTAGATAACCAAACTCAGAAATCTTAGAAAAAAGGAGTGCTAACCATGCTACATCTGTAAGAAGAACTTGAATTATCGAGACAAAATAGTTCATGCAGATTTGGGTAGTACAAAAATTCACATTGAAACAACAGTGGATATCCACACTTCGGATGGGTACGTCCCCCTGCCTGCATTGTCTAGAATGCTCCCACATAATTAAAGGCCCTTCATTTCACCATCCACATACTGGTAAAAGTTTTGCAGTAAAAGGTTTCTTTACTTGTGACTCAACAAATGTGGTATATCTCATCAAATTCCCTTGTGGACTATTATATGTGTGTGAGACAATGCAGGCAGTGAGGGACCGGATTAGTAAGGACAAATCTGACATTAGAACAAAAAAACTGATGTTGCCAATTCCTAACCATTTTGACAAATTGAAACATACTGTAGCACAATTACGGTTCCAAGTATTGGAGCAGGTGAAGAGACCAAGGAGAGGGGGTGATATCAAGAGGCTTCTACTCAAACGAGAGGCCTTTTGGATACACACCCTTGATACACTGCACCCAAGGGGTCTGAATAGAGATTATAAGGTCTTGCATTTATGATGTTTACATATATACATACGTTTAAACATACCTTTGTGTTTTCCTTTTAGACCTCTACCTCGTGATGGAAAGATGTTTAGATTCTCCAGCAAAGTAGAAACAACCTCCACCAAATGTCAGTTTTTTGTTTCTGTTTTTGCTCTTTGATTGACATATTTATAAACACCACCCAATAGGGTGAGGACGTCCCTGTGGGTGGTACCTGACCTATATATAGTTTGTGATTTTCTGTTGGAAATACCTGTTGAGAAAGGCTTGTATGCCGAAACGCGTCCTGGTTATAGGACATTTTCTGGAATGAAATAAAAGGAAACCTACTTGCAAAAGACACAGCTGCTGGGATTTGTTATTCTACATTTCAGCTAAGAGCCTGCTGCCTTGGTGCGTGACATTAACCTCTTTTTGCTGTCAAATTACCTGTCTGGGTGTCAGGGGCCTAAATAACTGAAAGTGGCCTTTTCTATTGGTGGGTAACATGATGCCTGTTTTGCTGCTATGGGACCTCTGTCCTCTGTCTGGGTGCTGGGGCCTAAATAACTGAAAGTGGCCTGTTCCATTGGTGGGTAACATGATGCCTGTTTTGCTGCTATGGGACCTCTCTCCTCTGTCTAGGTGCTGGGGCTTAAAGTACTGAAAGTGGCCTGTTACAATGGTGGGTAACATGATGCCTCTTTTGCTGCTATGGGACCTTTCTACTCTGTCTGGGTGCCAGGGGTCTACATTTCAGATAATCGCCTGTTGCTTTGGTGGGTGACATTATCCTCTTTTTGATGTCGAATGACCTCTACTCTGTCTGGGTGTCAGGAGCCTAGATTTTGTTTAAATGCATGCTGTCTTGGTGGGAGACATTTAACTCTTTTTACTGTCAAATGACTGCCCTATTGTGTGGGTGTCAAGGGGCCTATATGTCGTTTAATCATTTGTTGTCTTGATGGGAGAGATTAAACTCTTTTTACTGTCAAATTACCGCCCCATTGTGTGGGTGTCAGGGGCCTATATTTCGCTTACTTGCTTGTTGTCTTGGTGGGAGAGATTTAACTCTTTTTACTGTCAAATGACTGCCCCTTTGTGTGGGTGTCAGCGGCTTATATGTTGTTTAATCATTTGTTGTCTTGGTGGGAGATACTAAACTCTTTTTATTGTCAAATGACCACCCCATTGTGTGGGTGTCAGGGGCCTATATTTTGTTTACTTGCTTGCTGTCTTGATGGGAGACATTTAACTCTTTTTACTGTCAAATGATTGCCCCATTGTGGGGGTGTCAGGGGCCTATATGTCGTTTAATCATTTGTTGCTTTGTTGGGTGACATTTTCCTCTTTATACTGTCAAATGACCTCTACATTATCTGGTTGTCAGGGGCCTATATTTCGTTTCATCGCTTGCTGCATTGGTGGGAGATATTAAACTCTATATACTATGAAATTACCTCTACATTGTCTGGTTGTCAGGGGCCTATTTTTTGTTTCATCGCCTGCTGTATTGGTGGGAGACCTTAAACTCTTTTTACTGTCAAATGACCGCCCCATTGTGTGGGTGTCAGGGGCCTATATTTTGTTTAATTGCTTGCTGTCTTGGTGGAAGACATTAAACTATTTTTACTGTCAAATGACCTCTCCTCTGTCTGGGTGTAAGGGGCCTACATAAATGATAATGGCCTGTTCCATTGCAGGTTGACCTAAGGCCTGTGTTGCTGTTACGGGACCGCTCTCCTCTTTGCGGGTGCCATGATCCTCCTGAATTAGTAAATGAGGCCTGTGGCACTGCTGGGTGAAATCAATACTGATTTGGCATGATTGTAACTCTCCTCTTTGGGGGTGCCATGGGTCTGAATCTGTGAATGAGGCCTGTGGCATTGCTGGGTGAAATCAATACTGTCTTGGCTTGATTTTAACTCTCCTCTTTGTGGGTCCCGTGGGCCTGAATGTTTGAATAAGGCCTGTGGCCCTGCAGGCAGACATGATTCCTTCTTGGCTGTGATGACAACTTCAACTCCCATGTATGGTTGCCATTCGCCTGAGTCTGTGAGTAAGGCCTGTGACACTGCTGGCAGACATGAATCCTTCTTGGCTGTAAAGTGAACTTCAACTCCCATGTATGGTTGCCATGGCCCTGAGTCTGTGAATGAGGCCTGTGGCACTGCAGGCAGACATAAATCCTTTTTGGCTGTGATGACAACTTCAACTCTCATAGCATTCCCACCTGACGCCACTCCAACCTCCCATTCCACCTTCTCCTCCAAATTGCCAATTAATATTGGTTAATTTTTATTTATTTTATTTTAAGTCATTTCCCTTTCCACATTTGTTTGCAGGGGTTTTACCTACATTTTGCTGCCTTTTCCAGCCCTCTAGCCCTTTCCTGGGCTATTTTACAGCCTTTTTAGTGCCCAAAAGTTTGCGTCCCCATTGATTCAATGGGGTTCGTGGTCAAGTTCGGGTCGAGTTCGGATCCCGAACCCGAACATTTTCGTGAAGTTCGGCCGAACTTCTCGAACCCGAACATCCAGGTGTTCGCTCAACTCTAGTAGAAGCACACAGTGTTATAAATCATTATAATGCCGTGCGGTTCCTGCAAGTCCAGAACAGAGGATCACGCTCAGACACAGAGCGTGATTCCAGCAATGGACTTCCTTGTCTGAAACAGCCCTTAAGGAGAGTTAGCACCCTGCCTAAGCTCAATTCCTATATTCAAATAAACCACCATCACCTGTGTATCCATTGTTAAAGACTGACATTAATTTTGATCATAATTCTCAAAAAAAACTATTTTGTCAGGAAATAATAACATAGGTTATGGCTATCAATTTTTATTTAATAACAAAGATGTTTTCAAGATCAGGAATAAGATAAAGGGCATTAGAAATGTTTTACATTCTTTTACCATTGTTATCTTAGGGCACGTCTCTGCTCTTCTCTCACAAAGAAGGAAGCATGAAGGTTTGAAAGTGAAGTGTGAAGTTATTACGCATATTAAATACTAGATCAAAGAAGCAGCAGCAATTCATGTTAAAAATGTCAAGTAAAACGTCTAGTCACAATGGAGTAGATACATGAAAGTAAAATTTGTCAAGTCTTCAGAAATAACCGATGATGTGATCACACTGCCACTCGTTTTAGATGTATAGCTATGTTTCGAAGACACAAAGGGTAGATAGATTAGTAAACTGATTTTCCCCAAACGAGGACAACACTTCATGCAAGTGGGAAACACTGAAAAACGTTTAATGAACAATGAATACAAAAATAAAGGTCTACATGATTAAAGTATAAGCTGAAAAGAAAAATGCTCTTCTAGAGACTGAACTCAGATATGGCTGAGCTGCAATGGCCAACACATCCAATTGACAAGAATGGTGGTGTTTTTGTAAAACTTTTTTTGCTAATCCCATAAAATTTGGCATTTTTGTCGGTGTCTTCACACCAGTTTCATGATGTAAACAATTTCATTTGGTCCAAACAGCATATTTTTTAGGTCCCTGTGATGCATGTGTCTGAAAAAGTGGATTGGGCTTTAGAGTCAAGCTTATAAAGGGGTTGGCCCATTTCTGGCTACTGTTGATCAGTGTGTTTGTAAGATGATTATATGGCACTTTGGCTGGGTTCACATCAGCGTTATGGATTCCGTTATTGTTTTCCGTTATAACATGGTTATAACGGAAAATAACTGATTCCATAAGATGGAAGTCAAAACGGAAGCCTTTAAGAGGCATTTTGTTTTGATCCGTCATAATAGAAGTCTATGGGAATCATAACGGATCAGTCTGGTTCCCTTTATGCAGAACGGAAAAAAAAAGTCCTGTTTTCCGTCTTGCAAGTATTTTGTGCTGTCCCCACAGAAGCCCTGTCTGTAAAATGACTACTGATGGAGGGTCATGTGACCAGGCTAATTACTCATTCTCCTTCATTCAAATACACTGCTCCTACCATCTGTACTTTCACTGTTGAGAGTTTAGTAACAGTGCTGTATGTTAGAATGAAGGAGGCTGAGTGATGTATCTGGTCCCAGGACCCTTCATCAGCAGCCATTTTATGGATAGAATCTCCATGCATACAGCACAAAAGATTTGCCCAACAAGGGAACATGGTTTATGAAATATAGCAAATGGCACAGAATATTAACAAAGTCTTTACTAGTAAATGTCATATAGTCATTTTATATATACATTAGTAAAAAGTAACCAGAAAGTGGCAATCCCCTTTAACTAACCTCTGCCCAAAGCATTTTATATATGACCCTTTCATAAAAAAGAAGACAATTCCTCAGAAAATCCTGCAATCACTGTGTATGAAATCAGCCTTAAGATGGTGTCCCACATAATTTTTTTTTTAGGTGATCTGTTTGCATTTTGTGCAGCTATTTTAGGAAAAACATGGCAATTCCAGATGCTGAATGGAAATGTAGGTAAAATATTAAGCAAATGACAAGCAGGCTTTTTGTAGTGGTGTTGTTTCAACTTTGAGGTGTGTTTTTTGGGTCAATTTTTTTATAGCAGTATGCTCTGGATGTGGCTTTTTATATGCATCCCCATAGGCAAAAAAAAAGAAAACAAGAAAAAATGTTGAGTAATTAAAAAATGCAAAATGGTTGTAAAAATTGCAGAATCTCCTGGTTTATTTTACAGTTAAAAACAAAAAGCTACAAAAAGTAATGACTCAGCTTGGCAGCACCCTTAGGGCCAGTTCACACTGAGTTTTTTGGCACTATTTTTGGAACATTCCTGCCTCAAAATCAGCTCCAAAAAACACCTCAAAACAGCCCCCCATTCATTTCAATGGCAAGCACCACTTTCCATGTGGGGAGAATCCAAGAAAATGCTGAATCTCCTATTGCAGGGATGGGCGAACTGCGGCTCTCCAGCTGTTGCAAAACTACAACTCCCAGCATGCAAAGACTGCTTACAGCTATCAGCCTACAGCAGGGCATGGTGGGAATTGTAGTTTTACAACAGCTGGAGGGCCGCAGTTTGCCCATCCCTGTCCTATTGAAATGAATGGGAAGAAAACAAAACAGCTCCATGTACCATATTTTTACCCTATAAGGCTAGTTTCACACTAGTGGCAGGACTGATCCGACAGGCTGTTCACCCAACGGAACAGCCTGTCAGATCCGTCCTGCTGCTAGTGAACATGTGCCCCCGGACTACTGCTCTGGCCCCATTGACTATAATGGGGACGGGGTGGAGTTCCGGCGGAGGCACGGCAGCGCACGGCGAGAGGCTGCTGGAATAAATGTTGGACATGTCGTAGTTTTATTCTGGGTGAACAGCCTGTTGGATCCGTCCTGCTGCTAGTGTGAAAGTAGCCTAAGACACTGGTCCATAAGATGCACCTAGGTTTTAGAGGAGGACAATAAAAAAAAAAATGTCATTAAACCTCAGAACAGACCAGCAATCAGACCCCTAATGTTAATCAGACCTCAGTTTACAGTCCCAATCAGACCCCCATGCTTCACATCAGCCCCCAGCCTCAGAGCAAATAAAATAAAAAAATCCCACTCTGGACGCTGCTGCTCCTCATCTCCAGCGCTCTCTCTTCTTCCTGTTGCAGCTGTGCTGTCACCTGACACGCACAATGTGAGGTGAAGTCACAAAGCGCCAACGGCAGAGGACCGGGTAACATTGAGTACAGAGCCTTCACCTCTTCCTGGTCCTCCAGTACTAATATATACTTGCATAATGGAAGTTATCATTAGTATTCACCCCATAAGACACAGTGACATTTTGATGAAGAAAAAAAGATGTAGTTGTAGAAAAAGTATCCCAATTTCTCCTGAGTATTGCAAAACCTGAAATGGGTAATAAACTCCTTTTTGGGTACATGGCAGGATTCAGAAAGGAAAGGAGCGCTATTTGGCTTTTGGAGTCCAGATTTTGCTTGTGCCATTTGGCATTTGCAAAGCTTTTGAGGTATCTGAACAACTTAAACCCCCAAAAAGTGATCCCCAATTTGGAAACTACACCCTCATTCTTTCATCTAGGGGTGTAGTGATAATTTTAAAGCTTAATCTGTGGTCCCAAAATTTGTGCCCTGCGGATGGGGAAAGCTGCAGAGAAGAAATGAGTGATGGGTCCAATTTTAATTAAAGGTCAGATGATTCAATTCAGGTATGAATAAATTCAACCCTAATCAAAAGTGCTCATATTGACATGAAAAGTTGTGTACATACACTGTGTAGAGTACATCAAGGCATCTAAAGGGTTACGCTGCGGGATCAGAGTTATCTTCAATTCAGGTAGTGAGAACAAGGTGGCAGCTGTATTAAACAGATAGCACATGTAAGTGATGGTGCAGACATAGCTCCTAAACATGCACCAACACAGAGCTATAAAGCTATATAACTGAACCTTACCTATCTTCTATCAGAGATGTACTAATATGGTGCTCAGTGGAAAGGGGTTTAAGGCCAGATAGTGTCAGTATTGTTTTTCTCTAATCTGTTTTATTTTCTGAGCTTTTATTCTATTTTTTATTGAAGATTATGGGGACAGCCATCTTCCCAAGCTGTTGTTTGCATAAGATATGCTTTACAACTATATAGGCTGTAGACACAATAGACTGGGGGGACCTATTGACTTATGTGGAATAATTTTCTAAGCATTGTCTATAATTTGTGCAGAGCTCATTGTACAAGGAACGTGTAGATAAATGTGACCCTCACCTATTGTGAATGATGGATCCTGTTTTTTCTATATATAAGTGATATCTGTCATTCTAATCGTGCCTGTGATGATGCTAATAATAAGGTGACTGCTGAGAAGTGATTTCCACAGAACAGGTCTCAACATATAATTAGGCCTTGTGGCCAGGATTTTTTTTTAAATACAGGTAGTAACGAGGGAATTAAAAAAAAAAAAAAATCAGCAAAAATTCTAATAAAAATGCTGAATAAAAAAATAGGTCATTTTCTGAGCAACAATCCATTTAATGTATTGATATGATATTCTGTTAATTTGATTTGATCAGCCATTTGCATGTATAACCGTACACTGATGAAAAGGACAAGTGGAAGGATAGACCTTTTGACATCCATCTTTACTCATTTATTCAACACATGGAGATCTACTGTTGGCCTTTAAGCATTAGATGTCACAGTTTTAAATATGGCATTTATTAAAAAATATAATTACAATCTAAAATATCTTAGACAAATTAGTTGAAAATTGTAACTACAAGTGTGATATCATTTTTGTCTTTGACCATTAAAGGTCATACTATCAAATAACATGATTCTTTCTGTGCCTGCATGGTATAGCAAATTACTACACTTGAAAAATGTATTCCCAATTTCTACTCTGTATTAAACAAGATAATTTTCATAATGGTGCACTTTACATGAATTAGTTTGTAATTAGGCTTAATTATGCCATTAACAAATTACTCAAAAATTGACCTTTTCTAACAAAAGTCGAAAACATGCACATAGAGAAATAGGGGAAAGCTACAAATGTACATGACATTGACTGAAACTGTGCTAGAGGAATTTTAAAATATATGCCTAATAATTTATAAAAACATACGATGAGGCATCCCAACGCATAAGGACTATTTTAAATAAACATTGGCCCATTCTACTCATGGACCCTGACATCAGAGACAGCATTCATGAGTATCCTCAGGTTACCTACAGACGTGGGAAAAGTCTTAGGGACATGCTGGTCCACAGCCACTACAAACCAGAACCCACTGGGTGTTCGTGGCTCAACCGTAAACCCCTGGGTTCTTTTAAATGTAGTGGCTGCGTGGCATGTGAGTATACCCAAACTGGTAAATCCTTTTTCAGTACCAATCTGAATAAATCTCTCCTGATCAAGGATTTTATCAATTGTCGCACAAAAGGCGTCATTTATAAAATGACCTGTGTCTGCCGGATGGAATACATCGGAAAAACAAAAAGAGAACTGCGGAGACGCGTGGGGAGCATCTGTGTGACATCTCTAACAAAAAGGACACGGCGATATCTCGCCATATACATGAGAATCACTCTGGTGACACCAAGTGTGTCAAGTTCATGGGCATTGCCACCATCCCGTGTCCGGCTCGTGGGGGAGACTGGGACAAGTCTCTCCTACAGTTGGAAGCCAGATGGATTCACACTCTTCGTACTGTGTATCCATCTGGACTCAATGACCAACTGAATTTTGCCTGTTTCCTCTAGACTTGGAAACATCAGTTTTTTGATTAATTAAAAATCTCTCCCCTCTGTCTTCTCTTTTATGTGTATGTGAAGATCCGGGCATATCTATGCTTGGGACCTAAAAAGGCCATGTCAGTTTATTCCTCTTTTGATAACCAGTTGCTAAGTTAACTTTTTATATCTTATGCGATAAAATGCCCCCATATTGGCTTATTCTTTAATTGCATACGTTCGTGTGCGATTATTTGTAGCCTACAACTTTCATCCCGGTTGCTGGGCGACAACATAAACAACACAGGTCCGCACATACCGTTCCATTAGCCTGGATTTAGAGTGCGGCTGCGCGCTGAGGCCGATCATGTGACTGATCACATGATCATGGCGTCACCGCGCCTCTCCACTGCATCCCAGATGGCTTGCAGGCGCTCTCTGATGACGTCAGCGCACACCTGTGCCCGGCGTCTCTGCCGATGCTATATGTGAGTATAAAAGAGTGCTCTTAATGCTGACCTGGGCAGGACATCATCTGCCCTCCTACCAGCGGCCCTGAAACTGACCGGACAGTCCAGGATCTATCACATACTGGTATCTGTGTCTTCGGTCTGTTTAAGCCTGCATCTATGGGCTGTTTTCGTTTTATGCCGTCATCTAAGGGCATTTAGTATTGACCCCTAGCTATTTTTTATAGCCAGTAGATCCAATCTTATGTGACCAATGCCTTTATCCAATAACTTTTTGGCCCTGGTCTGTTTGTGACTGCTGACTGACTCTCTGCTGCATTTATCTGGTGTGTTTCCCTGTGCGCTTGTATTCCCCTGATGAATCTTAAGTGATGAAACATGCATGTAGGGTCTAGCTGCACTAGGGCTTATAGGGTCCTCCACTATTGAGGGACAGGTTCCGGACGGAGTCGTTCTTTTAGGGCGGTAGCTCCGTGGTTAGGCTAACAGGGAAAGAGTGGTCCCAATCACTGTAGGGACGTCTAGGTGTTTGTATATCATATTGCACCTCTCTCTCATTTTCCACTGTCTTGCCTCCCCGCCCACTCCGCCCGGTCCTGTGCCCTCTCATTCTACCTACCCTTGAATGTACCACAACCAAGGTAGGACAAATGGTTTTCTTTGGTGCCGCCGAGCACTTTTTTTGATTGTGACAAATGGTTACCCGTGACTTGTCCTGAATTGAACTATGGTTCTGTTTGGTATCCAGTTTTTGTCTTCTATATTTTTTCTAATATCATAAATGGGATCATGTTTTAAATTGACTATTGAGTGCATAAATTTATAGAATGATGCAAAAAATCATCATGATTGCAGTTATACGTTTCTCATGAAATTATAGTTGTTCTGTCTTCTTACACGTTCACACAGTGTGCAATCTGACATTCGGCATAAACCATTCCTGTCTTCCAAATAAAAGGACTGTTTTTTGTAGTCTAGCTTGTTTATTGGTAAAAAAGGAGTATTTGATTGGTAAAGCTACAAGAATACAAATAACATGTATAAGTATAAAGCATAGCATGTACTATAACATTACATTAACACTGAAGCACATGGTAAAATGGCTACCTGTACATAAGATTACATGTCTGGCTAACAGTGGTAACAACACCTTGAGTAACAATTCTAACTAGCTGAACAGCTCTGCATAACATAATGTCCCTGAAACAAAGATATAGCTCTCACCAGATATGATTTTACAAGGATAGTGGAGTTTAAGAAGGAGATTTGCAGAAGAACTGCTCTGCTGATGTGCCCTGGTTACTGGAGGCTTCTCTTTCCCAGGATGCTTTGCACTCCCACAATGCAACAGCCTTTGTAACAATACAACAAAGTGTAATACAATTTAACACCGCTAGATAGTGCTATAACCACATTAAACACTTGAGAAATACCGAACCTCGGGCAGAATGAACTAGAATCATTTTCCCTAACCCTGCAGGGCAGAACAATGGTGGAAAACCAAATAAAAGCACAAAGTAAATTTAATTAGACGCAGGGGTGTAACTACTAGTGATGAGGGAGCATGCTCGGCCGAGTATTGGTTCGGCTCAAGCATCGCTATGCTCGGCTTTACTCGGCCGAGCGCCATGTTTATTCATCGCATTGCTCGAGTCTCCTGCCCGCAGATCAAGGTCCAGGTAAGTAATTCCCCTCAGTGTAAGGCCATAGCAATGTTAGCTTTAAGCCTTACGCTGATTGGCTGGCCGGAACACGTGATACCATTTCATATAGGAGCTGAGGTCCGGCGCTCGGCTAATTCAGTGTCAGAGCAGACAGTAGGAAGGAAAGATTTTTTGCTCTAAACTTACAAATTTTCACTCTAACAGTCCTTTTAAGGACCAGAGTGTGTGTTTGACAGCAGTGCAGCACCTTTTTTTGAAGAAGGGGGTTAATTCAACACTATCAGGGACAGGCGTCACCAGGAAGGGACAGATAAGTGCAGGGTTTTAAAATCTATTCAAATGAGCTCACCTGCGCTGCTGTTTTATTTGTGATATTTTTACTGCTCCCTCTCCCCTAGTCGGGGATCGCTGCTAGGTATCCAATGAGTCTGCTGCTATAACTCACAGGGAGGTACGTCTGTAGAGGGGATCTGGTTAGATTAAACAGATTGGGATACCTGCGCTGATATTGGGGCAAGTATATACAATGTTTAAAAACAATTCAATATAGCTACAAATGGATGTTTGATATATTGCTATTCAATGCGTAGAGGCCCGTCTGTAGAGGGGATCTTGATTGGAGTGGTTCTGTTAGGGTACCCGCGCTACCTGAAATGCTAGTGTGTTATAGATGTGTAAGTGAGTCTAAATGGTCGGTAATATACTGTTTTTTTACCTGCTCCTGAGATGTAGCGGTAAGGCAATCTTTCAGTTTCTTTCCAATGTCCTTTCGCTTCACATGAAGCTGTTGCCCTCGATGTTAATTGTTCTACCTACAAACACGGGCAGCGCTCCGGCCGGCAGCGGCAGCTCGTGCGAGGGAACTCGGCTTGGTGTCCTGGAACTTGCGCGCGTGATGTCACCGCAATAGGTATGGATGCCTCCAGGGGACAAAAAGGGTCACCAACGCGTTTCGGAGCCTATCGGGCTCCTTCCTCAGGGATGGTATGTCCTGTTAGTCCTGGGATTTAAATAGGCGTCTTGTTTCCATGGCAACCCGCCTCGTGATTTGATCTGGGATTGAAACTGCGATTGCTCGCCCATCTCTCCAATGCTTAGAGCGTTATTCACACATTAAAGGGATATCAGTGGAATTAATGGAAAGCAAAGAGTTCAATTTCTCGGTTTAAGCCATTTGGGGCCAGACTATTTAGTTTAAAAATCCATTGGCTTTCTTTTTGTGACATGTGTTTGATGAAATTGCCCCCTCTCCTATTTTTGGACACCTTCTCTATGCCTCCAAAAGTGGATCCCATAAATTTTCCTTTGTGGAACTGCATATGGTGTCGGGACAGTGGGTGTCCTTCAAATTTTTTGTGAATGTTATTAATGTGTTCTTTGATCCTAATGTTTAATGCCCTTTTAGTTCTTCCCACATAGAACTTTTGGCAGGGGCATTTTATGTAGTAGATCACTCCCTCGGTGCTGCATGTGATGAATTGGTTAATTTTATATGCAGTAGTATTGTCTATTATTTCCAGTATTGGTCCTTTAGTTTGTTTTTTGGTCAGTCTACAATTTGCGCACATTCTGCATGGAAAAAATCCTCTTTTGATTATACATTTTTGAGTGGTGGTTGTATTTATTTTTATTGAAGGTGCTATTAGGTTGGACAGATTTTGGGCCCTTCTAAATATGAATGTGGGGTGTTGTGGAATCATTGCACCAATACAGGATCTTGAACCAATTATGGAGCAGGTTAGCAAACTAAATCGTAATACACTGCTGCAAAATAAAACCATTAAAGAACTCCAACAAAAGACTGAGGACAACCCCCAGCCCAACATAATCAATATCCCCATCATTACAAAATACAGTGAGGGGGCCCGTGTTTTTAAGAAAATTATTAAACATTATTGGGAGATTCTGAGACAAGATAAACAGATTGGTGCAATGATTCAACAACACCCCACATTCATATTTAGAAGGGCCCAAAATCTGTCCAACCTAATAGCACCTTCAATAAAAATAAATACAACCACCACTCAAAGATGTATAACCAAAAGAGGATTTTTTCCATGCAGAATGTGCGCAAATTGTAGACTGACCAAAAAACAAACGAAAGGACCAATACTGGAAATAATAGACAATACTACTGCATTAATGTGTGAATAACGCTCTAAGCATTGGAGAGATGGGCGAGCAATCGCAGTTTCAATCCCAGATCAAATCACGAGGCGGGTTGCCATGGAAACAAGACGCCTATTTAAATCCCAGGACTAACAGGACATACCATCCCTGAGGAAGGAGCCCGATAGGCTCCGAAACGCGTTGGTGACCCTTTTTGTCCCCTGGAGGCATCCATACCTATTGCGGTGACATCACGCGCGCAAGTTCCAGGACACCAAGCCGAGTTCCCTCGCACGAGCTGCCGCTGCCGGCCGGAGCGCTGCCCGTGTTTGTAGGTAGAACAATTAACATTGAGGACGACAGCTTCATGGGAAGCGAAAGGACATCGGAAAGAAACTGAAAGATTGCCTTACCGCTACATCTCAGGAACAGGTAAAAAAACAGTATATTACCGACCATTTAGACTCACTTACACATCTATAACACACTAGCATTTCAGGTAGCGCGGGTACCCTAACAGAACCACTCCAATCAAGATCCCCTCTACAGACGGGCCTCTACGCATTGAATAGCAATATATCAAACATCCATTTGTAGCTATATTGAATTGTTTTAAAACATTGTATATACTTGCCCCAATATCAGCGCAGGTATCCCAATCTGGTTAATCTAACCAGATCCCCTCTACAGGGTTTGAAAATCGCTATGATAACTTCTAAAAGACAGAAAGATTTCCGATTAGTGACATCTACAATACGCCATCCTTAAGCAGTGTGTTGGGCAGATATTATCAAAAGGGGCTCATTCACTACAGTGTTCCTTGGTACTGAGATATGCACTGCACCATCATAAAGCAGTGTGTTTGGCAGACATTACAAAAAGGGGCTTATTTACTACAGTGTTCCTTGGTACTGAGATATACACTGCACCACTATAAATCAGTGTGTTGGGCAAACATTATTAAAAGGGGCTCATTCACTACAGGGTTCCTTGGTACTGAGATATACACTGTACCATCATAAGGCAGTGTGTCGGGCAGACATTATAAAAAGGGGCTTATTCACTACAGTGTTCCCTGGTACTGAGATATACACTGCACCACTATACAGCAGTGTGTTGGGCAGACATTATTAAAAAGGACTTATTCACTACAGTGTGCCTGGTACTGAGATATACACTGCACCACTATAAAGCAGTGTGTTGGGCAGACATTATAAAAAAGGGCTTATTCACTACAGTGTTCCTGCCATCGAGATATACACTGTACCATCAGAGAAATTATTTGTTCCGGGGAAATTAACCTAACTTGTGCCACATCTGTGTGTGCGTTCAATCCGCAACCGTTATATTAATTACTCCAGCAGACAGTGATTTATGTTTTGGCCATAGTTAACAAGTTTTGGGCACATCTGTGTGCGCATTTAAACCGCAACCGTATATACAGTATTCCAGCAGAGAATACATTTTATTTGGGACAAATTTGTATCCAATATAGAACTATATCCGAATAAAGTGTGTATTGTCAAAATTAAATTATCTCTGGCCTAGTGTAGTGGTGAAAAATTGTATTTCTCTGTCTCCTGTACATTACAGAAAGCAAATACAGTGTGTACTGTAAAAATTACATTATCTCTGGGCTAGTGTGGTGCTGAAAAATTGTCTTTAGAGGACAGTAAAACAATCTGCCCCACATCTACAGACAAAACCATTAATATGAAGAAGGCAAGCACAAATGGAGGGGGAAGTGGGTTTAATGCTGATGGTGCAAGCAGAGGCCGTAGCCCTGGGCGTGATGCTGATGGTGCAAGCAGAGGCCGTGGTCCTGGGCATCATGCTGATGGTCCAAGCAGGGGCCGTGGTCCTGGGTATGGTGCTGACGGTGCAAGCATAGGCCGTGGCCCTGGGCGCAATGAAACTGTGCCTGCTGCCAGTGCACCAGAAAAAACTAAAAAAAAACACCTCAACCAGCTTCATTTCCAACTTAGCTGGGCGGCGCAGGACAACAATTTCCAAGTTGAACCAGTGCGAACAGGTGGTCGGTTGGATTGCAGAAGATAATGCTTCCAGTCGGTTAAGCACAACCCTCTCTTCCACGAAGTCCAGTCTCTGTAGCCAAGAGTCTGGTCAACCGAATCCTCACTCTGATCCTCCTTCCTCCTACCGTTTCGCGTCTGGGCAAACAAGTGATCCCACACTCGGATATTCACATGACCTCTTTTCATCGCCAGTACTTGGTTTGACTCTTTCGCCAAGCACGCTTGAAGAGGTACCTGAGATATTGTGCCCTGATTCCCAACCTCTTGAGCCTTCACAGTCTCAAGAAGATGACAGTGGTGATCCGCAATCATTCATAAATGAGGTGGATGATGATGAGACACAGTTGCCAATCACTGAGGTGGTGGTTAAGTCAAGTCTGGAGGAGAGTGAGCAGAGTGAGGAAGTGGAAGAGGAGGTGGTGGACGATGAGGTCGCTGACCCAACATGGTTAGGTAAAAAGCCGAGCGAGGACAGCAGTACAGAGGGGGTTGGATCCGTAGCACCGCAGCAGTCTGGAAGAGGCAGTGGGGTGGCAAAAAGGAGACGTCGGCCCACACCAAACAGGCCCACAACTGTTACACCGAGCACCCCCATGCGTAAATCTACCTTGCCAAGGGGTAGGTGTTCCGAAGTATAGCTCTATTTTGAGGAAAGCGCAGACGACAAGAGAGTGGTAGTTTGCAACCTGTGCCGTACTAAAATTAGCCAGGGCGTGAACACTGACAACCTCACCACCATCAGCATGATCCGCCACATGGCATCCAAGCACCCTAATAAGTGGACCGAACACCTGCTTTATACCGTCTGCTCACCTTTAGGCCACCACTGCAATAATTTATGGGGTTTGCTGGGCTCCAGGCCCTCACCTCCAATGCTTAATACCATCTGCTCAAGTGTAGGCCATTACTGCAATGTTTTATGGGGTTCTCTAGGCTTCAGTCCCTAACCTCCCATGCTTTATACCGCCTACTCACCTTTAGCCCATCACTGCAATGTTTTATAGGGTTTACTCACCTTCAGGCCCTCACCTCCAATGCTTTATACCGTCTGCTCACCTATAGCCCATCACTGAAATATTTTATGGGGTTCACTAGGCTTCAGGCCCTCACCTCCAATATTTTATACCATCTGCTCAACTGTAGGCCATCACTGCAATGATATATGGGGTTCTATAGGCTTCAGGCCCTCACCTCCAATGCTGTATAAGGTCTGCTCACCTGTAGCCCATCACTGCAATATTTTATGGGGTTCACCAGGCTTCAGCCCTAACCTCCAATGCTTTATACCGTTTGCTCGCCTGTAGGCCATTTCTGCAATGTTTTATGGGGTTCTCTAGGCTTCAGGCCCTCAGCTCTAATGTTTTTTACTGTCTGCTCACCTGTAGCCAATTACTGCAATATTTTATGGGGTTCACTAGTCTTCAAACCCTCACCTCCAATGCTGTATAAGGTCTGTTCACCTTTAGCCAATCACTGCAATATTTTATGGGGTTCACTAGGCTCCAGGCCCTCACCTCCAATATTTTATACCATCTGCTCAACTGTAGGCCATCACTGCAATGATATATGGGGTTCACTAGGCTTCAGGCCCTCACCTCCAATGCTGAATAAGGTCTGCTCACCTGTAGCCCATCACTGCAATATTTTATGGGGTTCACCAGGCTTCAGCCCTAACCTCCAATGCTTTATACCGTTTGCTCGCCTGTAGGCCATTTCTGCAATGTTTTATGGGGTTCTCTAGGCTTCAGACCCTCAGCTCTAATGTTTTTTACTGTCTGCTCACCTGTAGCCAATTACTGCAATATTTTATGGGGTTCACTAGTCTTCAAACCCTCACCTCCAATGCTGTATAAGGTCTGTTCACCTTTAGCCAATCACTGCAATATTTTATGGGGTTCACTAGGCTTCAGGCCCTCACCTCCAATGTTTTTTTACCATCTGCTCATCTGTAGTCTATTACTGGAATGTTTAATGGGGTTCTCTAGGGTTCAGGCCCTCACCTCCAATGCTTTATACTGTCTTCTCACCTGTAGGCCATCACTGCAATGATTTATGGGGTTCGCTAGGCTTCAGGCCCTCACCTCCAATGCTTTATACCATCTGCTCACCTGTAGCCCATCACTGCAATGTTTTATGGGGTTCTCTAGGCTTCAGGCCCTCACCCCCAGTGCTTTATACCATCTGCTCTCCTGTAGGCCATTACTGCAATATTTTATGGGGTTCGCTAGGGTTCAGTACCTCACCTCCAATGCTTTATAAGGTCTGCTCACCTGTAGCCCATCACTGCAATATTTTATGGGGTTACCTAGGCTTCAGGCCCTCACCTCCAATGCTTTATACCGTCTGTTCACCTGTAGGCCATCACTGCAATGATTTATGGGGTTCCCTAGGCTTCAGGCCCTCACCTCCAATGCTTTATATTGTCTGCTCACCTGTAGGCCATCACTGCAATGATTTATGGGGTTTGCTAGGCTTCACACCCTCACCTCAAATGTTTTATATGGTCTGCTGACCTGAAGGCCATCACTTCAATGTTTTATGGGGTTTACTCACCTTCAGGCCCTCACTACAATTTTTTATTGGGTCCACTCACCTTCAGGACCTCAACTATAATGTTTTAGAGTCACCAGTGGGCCATCAATTATAATTTTTCAAGGGTGTGTATGATGCTCTCCTTTATGTGTAATAAAGGATGTATTGGAGTGCCAGTTCCTTGTAATTGTTGGCAGGCCTTTCACTTAGTGCATAGGCTTTATGAGTGCAGCAGTGTATCTGAACAATTGTAGCACCATGTGAATGAGGCCCTCCTTTATCTGATACACAGGCTGTATCGGAGTGCTTCTTCTTCTTATACAATTGAATATCCAGGAGAGAATGTTTCCTAACACTTTTTTGAGGGGGTGGGATTTTGGGCGTGATTTTGTCGCTATGTAATAGTCGAGGACAACTGGGACAATATGGTTCTATGCTGCAACATTGGAGTCCAAGATGCACCCAGACATGGCCGCCATGCTATTTCAGATCCATTTCGGTGGTGTTTCTGTCACTTTCTGACCTTTTCCAATGGACCAGGCACCCTCCCCTCATCCCAGCAGGGGTACCTGGTTTTCTCCCATTGACTTCCATTGTACGGGGGTGCTCGACCGAGCGCACGAATATCGCTATGTGTTCGGACCGAGTACCCGAACACCCTAACACTTTGATGCTCGCTCATCACTAGTAACTACCACTATAGCAGCGATACTGGCTTCTATTGGGGCCCACAAAGTTAAGAGAAATGAATGCAGCACTTCTTCCAAAGCCCTCTTCTTCCTAAGCTGCCTGGAACTGTCGGGTCAGACAGTGCTACTTTTAACAGAATTAACCTTAATCCTTTAACAGATTTAGGTCTCATGCACACAGTAGTGTGTATTTTTGTTTGTGTTAATGTGCAATGGAAGGGTGGCCTATTCAACAGTTTGTTATGGGGCCCAGCCTTTCCTAGTTACACCCCTGTAACATCACTAGTTCTTAATTTCAGAAATATTTTTGGATTGTATTCTTCTCAGTATAATTAGTACATGTTCTAAACCGGCATTAGGAAGTATCTGCTGAATATGCTACATTAACCATTTATAGCTAGACTGCAAAATCTGCATTCTGTTTAACAGAGAAATTCAAGCATTATGGAACGAGCAGTATAAATGAACTTAACTTTGCTCTCTGGATAAAATCCAGACACTTACAGATGCTTTGTTTCTTTTAGTTAGTCTCTTCCAAAGTGCAAGAAATGTAATTCAGTTGGGCTGTTGTGAAAAAGTAAAATACCTAGACAAACATATTGTATACAATCACTTCAGACTCAGAAAGGGAGAACTTGAATTGATTTTAAGGCAGTTTTATTTAATTACTATTAATGGGATTAATTCACTTATACAATTTATTTTTAAATTATGAGTGACCCAGGGATCAACTGATTGCCTGGGGTCCTTCTTCAGATATTGTCAGTGCTAAAAAATCTGTAGCCACAGCAGTGGAACTGTAGTACTACATATTGGTCATTTAAATACATTTGAATTGCCAACCATGTAATACATTGAGTGCAGCCTCTAGAGTGAGAGGGGAAACCTCTTAATATAGTCCATGTGCCCTAATAGCTCATATATAAAATCGGTGGCACTAATGGAACATCCCTTTTAGCAATTAAATTGTTTTCAGAGACTTAAATACTGATGACCTATCCTTTGTATAGGTCATCAGTACTTGATCACTGAGGGTACGACACCCAGGACATCTGCCGATCAGCTGTTTGAGATGGCAGTGACGCTAGCAGTAGGGGTGCGGCATTCTCACTGCTTTCCCTAGGCCAGTGACAACATGTTCATCGGTCATTTGGACTAGGAGCAGCTCAGCCGCATTGAAGTGAATGGGGCTAAGTAGCCATGCCAAATGCAATGGTGGGGTTTGGAGTAGCACCAACACTACATTGGGTCCCCTGGACACCGTTGAGCTGTCACTATGTATTACTGCTCTCCAGAAGGGATGGTAAGGTGTGGTGCACTCCAATGGGAAATAAGTCCAGAGACTCAGGGTGTGCAGGAAATTAGTTAATTAGTGGAATGATTGTTACCTATGTGCAATCTAAGTGTCACATGATCTGTCATTACATATACACACCTTTTTTGAAAGGCCCCAGAGGCTGCAACACCTAAGCAAGAGGCATCACTAACCAAACACTGCCATGAAGACCAAGGAACTCTCCAAACAAGTAAGGGACAATGTTGTTGAGAAGTACAAGTCAGGGTTAGGTTATAAAAAATATCCAAATCTTTGAGGATCCCCAGGAGCACCATCAAATCTATTATAACCAAATGAAAACTTATCCAAAGCGACTTGGAGCTATGATTACCGCAAAAGGTGGCTCTACAAAGTATTGACTTTAGGGAGGTGAATAATCATGCACATTGACTTTTTCTGTTATTTTGTCCTATTTATTGTTTGCTTCACAATAATAATAATAATAAAAAAACATCTTTAAAGTTGTGGACGTGTTCTGCAAATTAAATGATGCAAATCCTCAAACAATCCATGTTAATTCCAGGTTGTGAGGCACCAAAATACGAAAAAAGTCAAGGGGGTGAATACTTTTGCAAGGCACTTTACATCATACTATTTGATTGTTTTATAATTTGAATATTTTAGGGTAACACTGTTGCCTGTTTTCTTTCTTCCTAAAACAAATATATGCCCAACATCATCCCCAACCTTATTCTGGCCCACAAAAGTAGCTCACTGAATTTCTTGCTAAATAAATCTATCCATTCATTATATACAGTAGTTTTACTCCTCACTGAAAAGACTAACAATTTCTACAACCTGACTAAACCAGATATTCATTAACCCCTTAGTGACCACCCATACGCCCTTTTACAGCGGTCACTAAGGGGCCTTAGGCTGGGTCACCGCTTTTTACGGTGGGCAAGTCTAAGAGCTGCACGGGTCGCTCAAACAGCGGGGAGCGGGGATCTGGCTCTCACATGAGAACTGCAGCCCAGCTCCAAAGGCCCGGACCGGCAAGACTGCCGATCCGGGCTGTTTAACACTTTACATGCCACACGAAATGGTGCCCGCCGCCTGTAAAGTGCTGACAGATGGAGCAGACTCTCTCTGTCTCCCATCAGCACCCCACAAATGCGATTGCGGGGTGCCGATGTGTATGAAGGCTGCCTGGGGTCTGATGTAGGCCCCAGACCAGCCTTCAGTAATTTCCTGCAGGCTGCTCTGCTGGTCAATGGCAAAATAGAATTGTCATTAAAATGCAATGCACTATAGGGATAGTGCATTGCATTTTAAAAGCAATCAAAAAGCTGTCTGTTATAGTCCCATTCTGGGACTAATAATGGGTAAAAAAAAGTTTTAAAAAAAACTCATTTATGCAATAAAAAATCCCCTAAAAAAATTACCCTTTTTCTTCCATTGAAAATACGATTTTCAATGAAAAAAAATAGCAAAAAAAAATCTTCCCTATTTGTTTGGTATTGCCGCGTCCATAACGACGCGGAATGCTTAAATATCACGTAAATTATCCCCCATGTTGAAAGCCGTAAAAAAAATTAAAAAATAAACTATGATAAATTTGCTAATTTATCCTTAGTTGCCACCGAAAAAACGTAACAACAATTGATTAAAAAGCGCCATTTACTCCAAAATAACACCAATGAAAAATACACGTCATCCCCCAAAAATCAAGCCCTCACACGGCATATAAGGAAAAATAAAAAAGTTTTGGGTCTTCGGAAGTGGCAATGCAGTTTTATTGCAAAAAAGTAGTAAAACGTAAAAAAAAACGATATGTATTTGGTATCACTGTAATCATACTGACCCAGATAATAAAGATATTATGTTTTTTATAACGAAAAATGAACACTGTAAAATGTATAACGTAAAAACGCAGTGCAGCATTTCTGTTTTTCCCATCTCTCTCACAGAAAGAGTTAATAAAAGTTAATTGGAAAGTTATGTGTACCCCAAAATGGTGCCATCAAAAACCACATCTTGTCCCGCAAAAAACAAGTTCTCATAAAGCTATATAGACGGGAAAAATAAAAAAGTTTTAGCTCTTGGAACGCGACGATAAAAAAAGGAAGAAAAACAATTGGTCAGTAATGCCCAAAACAGGCTGGTCACTAAGGGGTTAAAGACTGTGAATTAATACTAAGGCCAATTAAAACCTGCTAATTCATATTAAAGTCAAGTAGTTTAAATATTCATAGTCACATTCATGAACAGTGATGTGAAGACTAATTTACAGAACTGTATTCTATATATAGAAGTCTTTAATAGATGGATTATCTGAAATTCAAAGGGTAGGTCAAGGTTGAAATTGTATCTGCAGTTTATAATAAGGATGATCAAGAGTCCTTTTTACTATTACCCTAGGTTCACACCTGAGCGTTTTACAGCGCGTTCAAACGCGCTGTAAAACGCTCAACACATGAAAACCAATGCATCCCTATGGGAGTGGTTCACACTTGCGCGTTTTACAGCGCGTAAAAACGCGCTGTAAAACGCCTGATGCATAAGCTCGGTCAGGAGCGTTTTTTTGGGCATTTGTGGCGCTTTTCCTCCCATAGACTTCAATGGGAACGCGCATTTAACGCGCGTTTAACGCGCGTTAAGTGTAGAGATGCCCTTTTTTAATTGGTCTCCAGACCAATTAAAAAAAGTCTCCAGAGTCACGAACGCGCGTAAAACGCGCGTTTACTATTGCCAAAAACGCGCATAAAAACGCGCGACTAAAACGCGCGTAAAACGCGCGTCTTAGAAACGCTCAGGTCTGAACCCAGTGTTAAGATTCTACATTTAGAGAGAGACGTGACTGAATATCGAAAAGCAAATTGATAATTAGAGATGAGCGAATCTAAGTTGAAGAAGTGGAATTCGATTTGAATTTCAGGAATTATTCAATTCGCACCAAATCCGAATTTGCACCAAATCCGAATTTGCACCAAATCCGAATTTCCTCGCGATTCGTGGCAACGAATCGAATTTTTGCCTAAAATAGCTGCTGCACATGTAAGAACATGGAGAAAGGAACTCTGGGAAGGCGAGATCACCTAAAATGCTATGCATGCCATGCAGGGTCCCCCTGCTGTTAAATATCTAAGTATTATCCCCCCCCCCCCCCCTCCGTCTCAACAGAGCTCAGGCAAGCATCAGGATGTTATATGTAGGTGGAGGAAACATAGCCCCGCCCCCAGCCTTTGCCTGAACTTGCTCTAGGCTGCAGTGCCAAAACATCCGACTGGGTGACTTGGCCTTCTGCTGCATCTGACCCACAGGCTCTGACCTCAGCTGCCGGATTGCAGGAGCTCCCAGGACCCTCCTATTAAAGCACATGGTAAGTCCATCTAGTAAGAAGCATGCAGCAATGTCTGTGGAGCAGGGGGTGCAGGGCTGCTGGGGTCACACTTTCATTGTAGCAACCCTGTACTGCCCTCAAGTACTGATGGTCACTGACCTGTGAGTTCCCACTGTCAGCTCTGTGTTTTCCCTGTGCCCCCTGTGCCTTTCTGTGAGCTCCATGTGTCCTGTTGGCTCCCTGTGACTGCAGGGCACAAACAAACTACATGCTCGTGTGGTGCTTGTGACGTGGCCATGCTGAGTTCAATTGCCACATGGCTCTCTGGGCCATAGAGGGCTCTAGTTAAACTAATAAAGACAACATTGTTTAGGTGGTCTGCATTGTTAATAAAGGGGCACGTTTTTTTTTTTTTTTCAGTACTTGGGGGGAGCTGACCAGGACTGCTAATAAAGGAATCTGTAAAGCTATGTCACACAGTGTGTCCGTATCACAGCCAGATACCCCTTAACAGTGTCCTCTACAGATCCCCCATAACAGTGTACACTGCTATAGAATTTCTAAAAATAGCAGAGCCAGTGATCAGCTATTATCAGAACACTCATAGCATAATGGAGGATGACCGTGCATGCACATTGTGCTCTCCCTTCACTTCAGGGGCCCTGATGGGACAGCTCCTTTTTTCAGCTTGTGGTTTTATAAACTACACCATGGGAAAACAGAAGTGCCCAGGCTATTCATAACGTGTGGTCTATGTCCACAATTCCCATTGAAAATGGGAATGAATGAAAATCCACGCCAAAACTGCATTAAAAAGTGTTTTATAAAATTAGAAAAAAACACATAAAAAAAACCTGATGTGATTCTTCATTAGTTTTTTTTTAAAGCACAGAAACTACTCTGTGTGAACATACCCAAAGATGCTGCAGGATCAGCAGCTTACAGTTGAAAGGCTAAAGATATATAATGTGGCATTCTACACTCAGCTGTTGTGGTTTGAACCGCTGTCCGTGCCTACATGGTTCTTTCAAACTGCTAGTCCAATATTTCAGGATTTGGGGTCCCACATTCAATTTTGCCCAGGGTCACACCTTTCACAGCATTTATGTAGAACAGGGTTCGGTAGGGGAGGTTACAGCCTGGGCAATAGGAACAATCCTATTATACCTTGGTGCACTGACTGGGAATCCAAATAGCCATTATACAGCTCTGTAATTCCAGCAAACCGGTCTTGTTATTGGGCGGCAAGTGCTGTTTGATCCAGGCATTAACAGGGTTTATTACAAGGAAATATTTCTACAGTATGTCTTATTTGCCCTTGTGCGGTGCAGTTATATGTTGTAATGGCTTTTTTGCCATGCATTAGTGGCAAAAGAAAAATATTTTTGCCGTTCAGCAGTGTAGTTATATATTGAAAATCCTTTTGTGGAGTGTATAAGTGGAAAAAAATTAGGGCCTATTTGTCGTTCAGCGGTGCAGTTTCTGTATATGTTGTAAAGCCCTTTTTGCTTATTAGCTTATTAACCGTTGTGTGGTGAAGTGAGAAAATTACAGACTTTTGTGGGGTGTTTTAGTTTCCTTCTTTATTTATTGATCTAACAATCTGTGCGCCATTCTGTGTCTCCTCATGTTGCTGCCACCTCCACACTATGTCACCTTGCCGCTCTGTGGTCTCCTGATTTTGTTGCTGCCACCTCCACTTTGTCATTGTGCCACTCTGTGGCCTCCTGGTGCTGCTGCCACCTCCTGCTTTCACCTCACCACTATGTCATTGTGCCACTCTGTGGACTTCTCATGCTGTTCCCACCCTCCCCACTTCATGACTGGGCCACTATTTTGCCGTTCGGCCTGACATCATCATTTATTTGACTTTTCATATGATCTGTCAGAAGGAAGGAAAAATTAGACACACAACAGATACTGTTTGTGTAGCAGCTGTAAAGCCTGTATGGACCCATCAGAATTGACTTCTGATTTAGTAGCCAAAAGCAGAAGTGAGTACAAAACACAGAAGACATGCAAATATTCCATTCATGTGTCATCTCTGTTTAAGATCCCCTCCTGTTTTTTGAGCATTAGCAATACTGATGGATTATTGACCAAATGCTGACCAAGGGAAGGCGTATGCTCCACAGACTGGATCCGTATTTTGTGGGTTATTGTTCTGATAGATCAGAGGAATGGCAAATTAATCAGTAACGTCAACACAAACTTACTGCTGACACCCTCACCACTCTGTCAGGGGGGGGGGGGCTCTAATTGTATAAGCGTTTAATAGAACAGGTTCTGTAGACATCTATTTATATATGATATATATTCGTACATTTGAATATTCGTTTTTTTTGTTTTTTTTTCCAGAGTACATATGATCCCTCCCTGCTTCTATCTTGTGGGCCATTGTCAATGTCAGAGCTTAGCAACATCTCTAGTAACCAATAGGAAAGTTGCCTACCCCTTACTATATAGGAAAATCCCCAGCAGCCATTTTGTGCTTTTTCATGCAGTAGTGAGAGAGAGAGAGAGATAGGAGTGTGATAATTGTGCTGTGCTGAAATGCTGTTTTATACTACTTCTCATATATAATCCAGATAGTTAGTGGTAGATAGTGTAGGTTAGTTAGGAAATAGGTTAGCTGATTAGGTTCCAGTGTATGGTGTCAGGTACATTAGTTAGTTAGCTCAGTCATATATATAATCCAGATAGTTAGTGTGAGATAGTGTAGGTTAGTTAGTTAATAGTGCAGCTGATAGGGTCCAGTGCAGGATGTAGTGTATGTTAGATAGAGATATAGTATAGTTTAGTGTAGTCTTTTGCTGTCTGTTTAGTATGTAAAAAAAAAAAAATTCTTTAGGGTTTTGTGTCCATTTCATTTAATTTTTGCCCCATTGTCCCCAACCCAATAAAGTTTGCCCAAACTCCCTCATTATTTTCTTTCTCTGTTTTTTTCTTCCAAGCTGACCAGTTAAAAATTTTTGTGGACGAGAGCCACAGCTCAGTCTGGTCCCTTATCCCGGCCACAACTCTGCAGTGGTGTGCTGTTTGTCATCTAAGCAAATAAGTTTCAGCACGGCCTGTTGCTGCTTCCCTACTACAGTGCTACACTGCTTCCAGCTACTGACTGATGGCTGACTGGTGTTGCAAGATGGTAGTTCAGAGGTTGAGTGGATGAGGAGGCAGAGGAGGAGAACGGGGGTTGCAGCCACTAATGTAGGTGGCGGCGAAAACCCTGATGGCAGTAGGGCCCGCAATCCTTGGCGTTGATAGCACCTGTTCCATCCAAGGGTACGACTCGCTCGCAGCCTCAGCAACGTTCACCCAGTGTGCCGTCAGGGAAATGTAGCGTCCCTGGCCAAAAGCACTTGTAATGTCACTGCCACCACTGCCTAATAAAAAATTACACTGAATGAATGTCGCTGATATTTAGGATGCGCACACGTTATACAGGAGGCATAGCGGAAGTAATGTCGCTGCCACCACCGCCTAATAAAAAATTACACTGAATTAATGTCACTGATATTTCGGATACGCAAACGTTATACAGGAGATGTAGCGCATCTAATGTCACTGTCCACAGCGGACATCGTCTACGGAACAAGTACACTGGATGTCGCATTTATTTTTGGGATGCGCACACGTTACACAGGAGATGTACCTCAGCTAATGTCGCTGTCTGCAGCGGCCTAACTATTGCATGCTATTTAGCGCTAGATGAGATAAAAATAGGTATTTCTGCCACACACAATAGTCCTTAAAAGAACTTTTAGGTCTGTAAAGTTCTAGCAATTTAGCACAGGTTGCGCAAAAAATATATATTGCGGCTGCCACACACAACAATAGTCCTTAAAAGGACTTTTGGGTCCCTGAAAAGTTTTTCAAAAAGTAATTTCACTCCCTACACTATCTGTCCCTTCTTCAGCACAGCTTTCCCCTGACTAACACTGAGCCGAACACATGGGTTGGGTGCTATATAGCACCTGATGACGCGCTCCGGCCAGCCAATCACTGTAATGAAAGTAACCAACATGGCTACTGCATTACAGTAAGGGCAGTACTTACCTGCACATTTATTGGCTGCGTAGCAGCCAAGAAACGTGCAGGGAGGAGACTCGAGCATTGCGCTCAAGCACATGCGGTATTCGGACGAATACCGCCATGTGCTGAGCATCGAGATGCTCGAGCCGAACTGGTGTTCGGCCGAGCCTGCTCGATCAACACTATGTGGGGTATATAATGTGCAGCAGGAAAAAGGATGTGCAATGTGCATGTGAGATATTTCTTTGCTGTCCATACATACATGCTACAGTACTGACATAGTGCTGTGATGTCAAAACAATACTGTGATTATATATTAGAATACAGTTTTGTCTTATGAATGGGGTTGAGCGAACAGTTCAAGCATAGTTCGGGTTCATATCGAATTTTGGGGTGTTCGGGACCCGGACCCGAACATTTTCAAAAAAGTTCGGGTTCGGGTCCGTTGTTCGTCGATTTCCTCCCGCTTTCTGAAGGGCTGCACAGCAGCCAATCAGCTAGCGTTTTACTTCTTGCCCTAAGAAGCCATCACAGCCATGCCAAATAATGGCATGGCTGTGATTGGCCAAGTGCAGCATGTGACCCAGCCTCTATTTAAGCTGGAGTTACGTAGCGCCTCACGTCACTCTGCTCTTATTAGTGTAGGGAGAGGACGCAGCTTATGTGAGGGTGAGATTAGGCAGGGAAACGTCAGCAAAAACACCTAATGAAGAAATCGATCTACAGCTGTGATGCATTCAACTTCTGCTAGTTAATTGCTCACTGGTCTTTAGGCTGAACAGAGCGTTTTTCTGTCACTTTGATCGGCGGCCATTTTGTTTCTTGTGGTGCACCAGCACAAGCTGCCACCACGTCAATCAATCCATCAATACTAATTATTTTTTTGCTTTATCCTACATCAGGGGCTTGGCTGTGCTTATTGTCACCCTTAGAAACTCAGGATAGAAACTGCTATATTTTATTAAGGGGTTAAATTCAATTGCCAAAACAGCAATCCCCTAAATCTGGAGTTCCAGCTGTGGCTAGCCAAGTGTAATACTGTCTGCTGTCTGGCAAAATAGCAATCCCCTAAATCTAGTGTCCCAGCAGTGGCTGGCAAAGTTTAATAGTGTCCGGCAAAGGATATATTTTGTTCTGGGGTGAAATTCAATAGCCAAAATAGCAACACCGTAAATCTGGTGTCATAGCAGTGGCTGGCCAAGTTTAATAGTTTCCGACAAAGGATATATATTGTTCTGGGGGGAAATTTAATAGCCAAATTAGCAATACCGTAAATCTGGTGTCCCAGCAGTGGCTGGCCAAGTTTAATAGTGTCCGGCAAAGGATTTATTATTTTCTAGGGTGAAATTCAGTTGCCAAAATAGAAATACTGTAAATATGGTGTTCCAGCTGTGACTGAACAAGTTTAATAGTGTCTGGCAAAGGATATATTTTTTTTCTGGGGTGGAATTCAATTGCCAAAATAGCAATACCGTAAATCTGGTGTCCCGGCCGTGGCTGGCAAAGTTTAATAGTGTCCGGCAAAGGATATATTTTGTTCTGGGGTGAAATTCAATTGCCAAAATAGCAATACCATAAATCAGTGGTTTCAGCTGTGGCTGGCCAAGTTTAATAGTGTCCATCACAGGATATATTTTCCTGGGGTGAAATTTAATTGCCAAAATAGCAATACCCAAAATCTGGTGTTCCAGCTGTGGCTAGTCAAGTGTAATACTGTCTGCTGTCTGGCAAAGGATAGATTTTTTTCTGTGGTGAAATTCAATTGCCAAAATAACAATCCCCTAAATCTATTGTCCCAGCAGTGGCTGGCAAAGATTAATAGTGTCCAGCAAAGGATATATTTTGTTCTGGGGTGAAATTCAATAGCCAAAATAGCAATACCGTAAATCTGCTGTCCCAGCAGTGGCTGGCCAAGTTTTATAGTGTACGGCAAAGGATAGATAATTTTCTGGGGTGAAATTCAATTGCCAAAATAGCAATACCGTAAATCTGGTGTTCCAGCTGTGACTGGACAAGTTTCATAGTGTCCGTCATAGGATATATTATTTTCTGCGGTAAAATTCAGTTGCAAAAATAGAAATACCGTAAAACTGGTGTTCCAGCTGTGATTGGACAAGTTTAATAGTGTCCGGCAAAGGATTTATTATTTTCTGGGGTGAAATTCAGTTGCCAAAATAGAAATACAGTAAATCTGGTGTTCCAGTTGTGACTGAACAAGTTTAATAGTGTCCGGCAAAGGATATATTTTTTCTGGGGTGAAATTCAATTGCCAAAATAGCAATACCGTAAATCTGGTGTCCCAGCAGAGGCTGGCAAAGTTTAATAGTGTCTGGCAAAGGATATATTTTGTTCTGGGGTGAAATTCAATTGCCAAAATAGCAATACCGTAAATCTGGTGTCCCAGCAGTGGCTGGCAAGGTTTAATAGTGTTCAGCAAAGGATATATTTTGTTTTGGGGTGAAATTCAATTTCCAAAATAGCAATACCAAAAATCTGTGGTTTCAGCTGTGGCTGGCCAAGTTTAATAGTGTACGGCAAAGGATATATTTTGTTCTGGGGTGAAATTCAATTGCCAAAATAGCAATACCATAAATCAGTGGTTTCAGCTGTGGCTGGCCAAGTTTAATAGTGTCCGGCAAAGGATATATTTTTTTCTGTGGTGAAATTCGATTGCTAAAATAGCAATACCATAAATCAGTGGTTTCAGCTGAGGCTGGCCAAGTTTAATAGTGTACGGCAAAGGATATATATTTTTTCTGAGGTGAAATTCAATTGCCAAAATAGCAATACCGTAAATCTGGTGTCCCAGCAGAGGCTGGCAAAGTTTAATAGTGTCCGGAAAAGGATATATTTTGTTCTGGGGTGAAATTCAACAGCCAAAATAGCAATAACGTAAATCTGGTGTCCCAGCAGTGGCTGAACAAGTTTAATAGTGTCTGGCAAAGGATATATTTTTTTCTGAGGTGAAATTCATATGCCAAAATAGCAATACCGTAAATCTGGTGTCCCAGTAGTGGCTGGCAAAGTTTAATATTGTCCGGCAAAGGATATATTTTGTTCTGGGGTGAAATTCAATTGCCAAAATAGCAATACCATAAATCAGTGGTTTCAGCTGTGGCTGGCCAAGTTTAATAGTGTCCGTCAAAGGATTTAATATTTTCTGTGGTAAAATTCAGTTGCCAAAATAGAAATACAGTAAATCTGGTGTTCCAGCTGTGACTGGACAAGTTTAATAGTATCAGTCAAAGGACAGATTTTGTTCTGGGGTGAAATTCACTTGCCAATATCGCAATTCCCTGAATCTGGTGTTCTAGCTGTCACAGGCCAAGTGTTAATCTGTCCTAAAAAGGGTATATTACACTCAAGGTGTATATACAAGTGCTGAGAGGGTCATCCTCAGTAACTTCCTCACGCTACCATGCATCTCCCATTGTATTTCTGTCCATTACAGGGTATATTACACAAAGTGTTAAAATACAATTGCTGAAGGCATAATCATACATATTTTTTCACACGCTACTGTGCATCTCCAAGTGTAAATCTGTCCATAAAAGGATATCTTTCATCCAGGGCCTAAATACTAGGCCTACAATTGATATTCCCCTAAATCAGTGGTTACTGCTGTGCCTGGATTAGTGTAATATGGTACATAAATAAATAGGCAGATAGTGTTAGGTGCCTGTAAAAAAAGCCCTGAATTTGAAATCAATACATTGGGCCAAATATTTTTTTTCTTATTGTGGTGCTTGGTGAACGGTAACAATGAGGAAAACATCTAGAAAGGGACGTGGACGCGGTCGTGGTGGTGTTAGTGTACCCTCTGGGGCTGGGAGAGGACGTAGCCATTCTGCCACAGCCACACGTCCTAGTGAACCAACTACCTCAGGTTCAAGTACCCACCAGAATTTACAGCGATATTTGGTGGGGCCCAATGCCGTTCTAAGGATGGTAAAGCATAAGCAGTTACAGGTGCTAGTCAACTGGGTGGCCGACAGTGGGTCCAGCATGTTCACAACATTATCTCCCACCCAGTCTTCTGCTGAAAGCGCACAGGTGGCGCCTGAAAACCAAGCCCATCAGTCTGTAACATCACCCCCATGCATATTGGGGAAAGTGTCAGAGCTTCAAGCTATGCAGCAGTCTCTTATGCTGTTTGAAGACTCTGCTGGCAGGGTTTCCCAAGGAAATCCACCTAGCCCTTCCCCAGTGGTGGAAGACATAGAATGCACTGATGCACAACCACTTATGTTTCCTGATGATGAAGACATCTCTGATGATGACGAAACACAGGTGCCAACTGCTGCGTCTTTCTGCAGTGTGCAGACCGAACAGGAGGTCAGGGAGGAAGACTGTGTGGAAGACGATGCAGGGGACAATGAGGTCCTAGACCCCACATGGAATGAAGGTCGTGCCACTGGCCTTCATAGTTCAGAGGAAGAGGCAGTGGTGAAACCGAGCCAACAGCATAGCAAAAGAGGGAGCAGGGGGCAAAAGCAGAACAGCCGCCGCCAAGAGAGTTCGCCTGCTACTGGCCACCGCCACCAGGAACCAAGCACCCCAAAGGCAGCTTCAAGGAGTTTCCTGTCATGGCACTACTTTAAACAATGTGCTGACGACAAGACCCGAGTGGTTTGCACGCTGTGCCATCAGAGCCTGAAGCGAGGAATTAACGTTCTGAACCTTAGCACAACCTGCATGACCAGGCATCTACATGCAAAGCATGAACTGCAGTGGAGTAAACACCTAAAAACAAGGAACTCACTCAAGCTCCCCTTGCTCCCTCTTCTGCTGCTGCCTCGGCCTCTTCTTCCGCCTCGGGAGGAATGTTGGCACCTGCCGCCCACCAAACAGAGAATGTGCCACCGACACCACCACCTCCGTCACCAAGCATCTCCACCATGTCACACAGCAGCGTTCAGCTCTCCATCTCGCAAACCTTGGAGAGAAAGAGTAAATTCCCACCTAGCCACCCTCGAGCCCTGGGCCTGAATGCCAACATTTCTAAACTAATGGCCTTTGAAATGCTGTCATTCAGGCTGGTGGACACGACACAGACAGCTTCAAATAGCTGATGGCGATGGCTGTCCCACAGTATGTTGTTCCCAGCCGCCACTACTTCTCCAATAGGCAAAAAACATGGCACACGTCTAGCAAAAAATCTGGCCATATATCTGGAAAAGATCCTGACTCCATATGTACGCCTGACTAAGTCCTTTTAGTTAGACACGTCTCATTTTTACAGGTGATTGGAACCATAGGACCCTTACCCTCAGAAACTCTCTTAATTACTTTGGATGTTGGGAGCCTGTATACCTCCATCTCACATGATGGGGGTATCCAGGCTGTCAGGATGATGTTAGTGGACAGTCCATTGACTTCAGTACAACAATCATTTTGTATTGATTTGCTGGGTTTTGTTTTGGAAATTTTTTTTTTTATGTTTGGTGATGATTTTTATCTGCAATGTAAGGGAGCCGCAATGGGTTCGAACGTTGGGCCCCCCCCCCCCCCTATGCCAACATTTTTATGGACCGTTTCGAGCAGGATCACGTCTATCCACATCATCTTTTTCAGACCCATGCATTAATTTGGCATCGATATATCGACGACATTTTTTGCATTTGGCAAGGGGGACATGAGTCTTTTGATAATTTCTTTAAAGATTTGGATTCTAGTGTGGAGTTGCCTACACTTTACGGCTACGATTGATGAACACTCCGTCAGTTTCCTGGACACTTTGGTGTCCCGGACTCAGACTGGACTGTTAACAATCGATCTATATACGAAACCTACTGATAAGAACACTTTATTACTCCACTCTAGCAATCATCCAAGAAATACAAAGGAGTCACTACCCCGATCACAACTTAAACGTGTGGCTAGGATAGTGAGTGATCCTGCTCTTAAGATCCAACGTATGCACGAAATGGTTACAAAATTTGAAAGGAGAGGTTACCCACGATCCTTACTTGATCGGGAACTCCCATTGGCGAATCAGGGACAACAACAACTCAAGCGGAATGAATCACGTATTCCCTTAATTATGACATAACATCCTTTAGTCCCCCGCCTACAACACATTATACAAAAACATTGGTCGTTACTAACAAGATCGTACCCTACTGTTCAGGAATTTAATGCTCCTGTACGAATGTGTTTTAAGCGGGGTAAAAATATTCGTGATTCCCTGGTTCGCGCAGATATTGGACCCGAACGAACAAGGAGTATACAAATGACTCTGAGTGAACCCAAATTGGGGACCTTCCCATGTTTGAATTGTGCTCAATGCACAAATGTTAAGAGGGGGTCTACGTTTACACACCCACATTCAGGGAAAACATACAAGATACGCGGTTTCTATACTTGCTTAACACCTTTTGTTGTCTATTTAATTAAGTGTCCGTGCGGTCTCGCATACGTCGGGGAGACCTCCCAATGTGTGCGAGACCACATTTGTAAACACAAATCAGACATTCGCTGTGAACGTACAGAATTACCAATTCCACAACATTTCATTAAGTGCAAACATTGTATCAGCCAATTACAATATCAAGTTATAGAACAAGTCCCCTTATTACGTAGAGGGGGTAATCGTAAAAAGATTTTGCGACAACGCCAGGCTTTTTGGATTCATGAGTTGAAGACATTGTATCCCCTATTCAACTTGTCCAGCCACAGCTGGAACACCAGATTTACGGTATTTAGATTTTTGAAACTGAATTTCACCGCAGAAAATAATATTTCCTATGACGGACACTATGAAACTTGTCCAGTCACAGCTGGAACACCAGATTTAGGGGATTTCTATTTTGGCAATTGAATTTCACCTCAGAAAAAAATATATCCTTTGCCGGACACTATTAAACTTTGGCGTGGTGCTCGGGCTTAGACATGTCCTCCACAGCAGGATATGTTGACCAATCTCTCAATTTTAACATCAGTTTGAGGGCTTAGTAAAACCGCAGTGTACACTTGTCTTGTCATTTGTTATTGCTATATTGTTATAATGTTTATCACATCCACACAATTGCCATCTTGTGTAGAATGTCTATTGTGGTACTTGTGATCTACCGCGGGCATCCTTCACCGTATGTATTTTTGCTGGGGATCGCCATTAGCAACAGCCCACAAGTGCAGGATATTCTCCCCTATATATATATATGCACAACTGCATATTGGGTTGAGTACATCCTGCTTCATGCCACCTTTCAGTAGCTTTGTGTAAAGCCTTTACTGGCCTATTGCAGTAGAAAAAGAAATATACATTTGCCATTCGCTGCTACACTTATATCTTGAAAAACCTTTATTGAGGTATTTCAGTAGAAAAAGAAATATACATTCACCATTCACTGCTGCACTTATATCTTGGAAAACCTTTTGTGATGTATTTTAACGGAAAAAGAAATATACATTCGCCTTTTGCTGTTGCACTTATATCTTGAAAAACCTTCATTGACGTATATCAGTAGAAAAATAACAATACATTCAGCGTTCACTGTTGCAGTTATATGTGGTAAAGCCTTTAGTGGCATATTTCAGTAGAAAAATAAAAACATATTCAGCGTTCAGTGCTGCAGTTATATGGGTGAAAGTCCTTTTTGCGGTATGGACCGAATTGCATTGTGGTGAAATTTTTAATTTAAAACAGGTAGTTTTTTTTTTTTAGGGAAAATGGATGGGTGCTTGAAGAGCTCCTTTTCCTGTAAGGACCGAATTATGTTGTGGTGAAGTTTTGTTTTTACGTTACACAGTGCACGCTTACGTGACGATGTCCATAAGAGCGGCGCACCAATACAGGAGAATACACTATGCACTAACCCTGCAAAAAATGCGAACTTATTCACACCAGCCTGCATCTATCTTCAGCATTGCTTAAAGGACACTACGAGGACTTCTCTGCAGCACAGAAACTGCACGAAGACTGTGTCTCACTCTTCCAGCGCAGACCTACTTCCTCCGCTATGCCCCGTTCACTTCAGAAAAAGAAAAATATACTCGGCGTTCACTGTTTCAGTTATGCGTGGTAAAACCTTTTGTGAGATATTTTGGTCGAAAAACTAATTTTATTCAGCGTTCAGCGCTGTAGTAATATGCGGTAAAATCTTTAGTGCCTTATTTCGGTGGAAAAAAATTGTATTCAGCATTCAACACTGCAGGTATATGCGGTGAAATCTTTTGTGACTTATTTCAGTGGAAACATTGTATTTAGCGTTAAGCACTACACCTATATGCGGTAAAATCTTTTGTGAATTATTCTGGTGGGAAAACAAATTTCATTCAGCGTTCAGCGCTGCAGTTAGATGCGGTAAAATCTCAATGATGTCTCCATGAGAAATCTGTAGTGTGGGGGCTTCTACACACTTTCAAAATAATCCTTCAATGGGGCGAATAGATGCCAGATTACCAGGATGATCCATGACCTTCCCATGAGCTGCTGACGGGAGCAGCAGCTCATTTCTGAGACGTCCGTATAGTGTGGGGGGAATCCGAAGACACTTTCCATCTCCGTGCTCCGTTGGGTGGTAAAATATTTATTAAAGTATTTTAGTGTAAAAACTATTTTTATTCAGCATTCAGCGCTGTAGTAATATGCGGTAAAATCTTTTGTAATGTATTTCGGTGAAAAAACTAATTTTATTCACCGTTCAATGCTGCAGTTATATGTGGTAAAATCTTTTGTAATGTATTTCGGTGGAAAAACAAATTGTATGCATGCTGCCACCACCTCCAGACTCTGTCATTGTGCCGCTTTGTGGTCTCCTAATGCTGATTCCACTTCCAGACTCTGTCATTGTGATGCTCTGTGGTCTACTCATGCTTCCAAAACCTGTAGACTTGGTCATTGTGCCACCTGGTGGCCTCTTCATACTGCCACCACCTCCAGACTGTCATTGTGCTGCTATGTGGTGTTCTCATGCTGCTGCCACCTCCAGACTCAGTCATTGTGCCACTCGGTGGCCTCCTCATACTGCCACCACCTCCAGAATCAGTCATTGTGCCACTGGATGGCCTCCTCATACTACTTCCATCTCCAGACACTGTCATTGGGGCACTCTGTGGTCTCCTCATGCTGCTTCCATCTCACCACTATGTCATATGTCCACTCTGCGGACTTCTCATGCTGTTCCCACCCTCCCCACTTCATGACTGCTCCACTATTTTGGCTATTGTCCTGGCGGACATCATCATTTATTTGACACTTCTTCTGATCTGTCAGAAGGAAGGAAAAATGAGATGCACATTGGATCCTGTCTGTGTAGCAGCTTTAAGGTCTGTATGGTCTCATCAAAATTGTCTTATGATTTGGTAGCCAAAAGCAGGAGTGGGTAGAAAACACATAAGACATGCAAATATTCTATTCACGTGTCATCTCTGTTTTAGATCTACTCCTGTTTTTTTTGCCATTAGCAATACTGATGGATTATTGAGCAAATGCTGACCGAGTGAAGGCGGATGCTCCACAAACAGGATCTGTTTTTTCTCGGTTATTGTTCTGACGGATCAGAGAATGGGGAAAATGAATCAGTGATGTCAACACAAACTTACTGTTAAGGATGGAGTACAGTTAGCAGGAACTGATAAATAACGACAGACTGGCTTGATCCCAAACTAAGGAAAATAAAGGAGGGCCCTATAAATCCCTAAGAACTCTCCCAAACTACTTAGCACATGTACAGGTTGTGGTGGTAGACAAATACATGCCCTCGTACCTATAACTGAGTGACACCTGAATTCCCTATAGTAGTGAGGGGAACGGCCACCAGCTCCTTGCACAGAATACGGAGGGAGTCAGGGTCACCTAGAATCAAGCCAGCAAACAAAACACAAAGTAAACGGAATGCACTTATCTTAGAGCAAAACAACTGCAGCCTCCAGCAGCACACACTTCATCCAGAAAGTAATATAAACCGCAAGGAGAAGCAGTAAGGGAGAGAATATAAAGCAAACCAATTAATCAAGATAAGAGACAGCTGAGGGAGAGAAAGGAGCTGAGCAAGGTGAAACCAAAACAAAGAACGTCATACACAAGACAGGGAGGAACCTCTGACCGACCGTCTCCCAGAACCGGCGGTGACAGTACCCCCCCTTCTACGGGTGGACTCCAGACACTCAGGACCGACCTTCTCAGGATGAGACCAATGGAAAGCCTTGAAGAGACGAGTGGCCTTAATGTCCGCCAGTGGGACCCAAAGCCTCTCCTCAGGACCATAACCTTCCCAATGAACGAGGTACTGAAGAGAACCGCGGATAATGCGGAAATCCACAATCCTGGAGACCTGAAATTCAAGATTACCATCAACTAAAATCGGGGGAAGAGGCAAAGAGGAAGGAACAGTAGGTTGGACATAAGGTTTCAGTAGGGACTTGTGAAAAACATTATGGATCTTCCAAGTCTGAGGAAGATCAAGACGGAAAGCAACGGGATTGATGACGGATAAGATCTTGTAAGGCCCAATAAACCTAGGACCCAAGTTCCAGGAGGGAACCTTCATTTTGATATTCTTTGTAGATAACCACACCAGATCACCCACATTCAGGTCCAGACCAGGCACACGTCTCTTATCTGCCACACACTAATATCTCTCACTCATTTTCTTTAGATTACCCTGAATCTTTTGCCAAATAAGTAACAAGGACGAGGAAAATCTCTCCTCATCAGGTAAACCAGAAGACCCCTCTCCAGAGAATGTCCCAAACTGCGGATCAAACCCATATGCACCAAAAAATGGTGACTTATCAGAGGAGTCCTGACGACGGTTATTTAAAGCAAACTCCGCAAGGGACAAGAAAGAACACCAATTCTCCTGATTCTCTGCAACAAAACAGCGCAGATATGTCTCTAGATTCTGATTGACGCGTTCGGTCTGACCATTCGACTGCGGATGAAAAGCAGAAGAAAATGACAACCGAACCCCCAAGCGAGAACAGAAGGCCTTCCAGAATCTGGAAACAAATTGCGTGCCCCTATCAGAAACGATGTCAGAAGGAATGCCATGTAATTTAACAATATGATCAACAAACGCTTGCGCCAGCGTCTTAGCATTGGGTAACCCAGGAAAAGGAATAAAATGCATCATTTTGCTAAAACGGTCCACTACCACCAGAATCACAGTCTTCCCCGAGGAGCGAGGCAAGTTCGTAATGAAGTCCATGGACAGATGCGTCCAAGGATGGGAAGGTATGGGTAAGGGGAGGTGAGATCCCGATGGCCGTGAATGAGGGACCTTGGCACGAGCGCAGGTCTCGCAGGCTGCCACAAACCCCTCAAACGTCTTACGAAGAGCTGGCCACCAGAATCTGCGAGCAATGAGATCCACTGTGGCTCTACTCCCCGGGTGCCCAGCAAGAACACTGTCATGGTGCTCCTTAAAAACTTTGTGTCGCAAAGCAAGCAGCACAAATAACCTCCCAGGAGGACAAAGATCAGGTGCCTCTGCCTGGGCTGCGTGAACCTCTGCCTCCAAATCAGGATAAAGAGCAGAGACGACCACCCCATCAGCCAAAATGGGACCTGGGTCCTCAAAGTTCCCCCCTCCCGGAAAATAACGTGACAGCTTAGCCTTCACATTTTTGACCCCAGGGCAGAACGTAACAACAAAATTAAACCTAGAAAAGAACAAGGACCATCTGGCCTGTCTCGGGTTCAGACGCTTGGCTGATTCCAAATAGGCCAGATTCTTATGGTCGGTAAACACGGTAATTGGGTGTCTGGCTCCCTCCAACCAATGACGCCATTCCTCAAAAGCCAATTTGATGGCCAACAACTCCCTATTTCCCACATCGTAATTTCTCTCTGCGGCTGAGAGCTTTTTTGAGAAAAAGGCACATGGTCGTAATTTAGCAGGAGAGGGACCCTGAGATAAGACCGCGCCCACCCCCACCTCAGAGGCATCCACCTCAACAATAAAAGGTAGAGAGACATCAGGTTGTACCCAAATGGGAGCGGAAGCAAAACGCTCTTTAATACTAGAAAAGGCTTGAAGCGCCTCTTCCGACCATGAGGAAAAATCCACCCCCTTTTTAGTCATATCAGTGAGTGGCTTAACAACAGAGGAATAATTCAAAATGAACTTTCTGTAATAATTAGCAAAACCCAAAAACCGCATCAGCGCCTTCTGATTTTCAGGAAGCTCCCAATCAAGCACGGCGCGTACCTTCTCCGGGTCCATCCGAAAACCAGAAGCGGAGAGAAGAAAACCAAGAAATTTAATCTCTGGAACCGCAAACACACATTTTTCCAGTTTAGCGTACAATTTATTCTCCTGCAAAATCAGCAGGACCTGACATAGGTGGTCCCGATGAGTCTTGAAATCAGGAGAAAAAAATCAAAATGTCCTCTAGATACACCACTACAAATTTCCCCATTAAATGATAGAAAATGCTGTTCACAAAATGTTGGAAGACGGCCGAAGTATTCATCAAACCAAAGGGCATAACCAAGTTCTCAAAATGACCCTCCGGGGTATTGAAGGCCGTTTTCCATTCGTCCCCCTTCCTGACCCTGACAAGGTTGTATGCCCCTTTTAAATCCAACTTATAAAAAACTTTAGCCCCTCACAATCTGGTTAAACAAATCCGGGATCAGAGGAAGCGGATGGGGGTCACGAATCGTGATACGGTTAAGCTCCCTGAAATCCAGACAAGGTCTTAAAGAAGCATCTTTCTTTTTAACAAAGAAAAAACCAGCAGCAAGAGGTGATTTCAAGGGTCTGATATGTCCCTTTCTCAGGCTCTCAGAGATATAAGTATGCATGTCGTCTCTCTCAGGTTGAGAGAGATTGTATAATCGTGATTTAGGCAGCTTAGCGCCTGGAATAAGATTAATTGGACAATCATACTCCCGGTGAGGGGGCAACTCCTGGACGCCACTCTCGGAAAACACATCAGAAAATTCAGAGAGAAAAGAAGGTACAGTCTTGGTAGAAACCTTGGCGAGAGTTGCCGTGAGGCAATTCTCTCTGCAAAACTCACTCCAACCATTTATTTGCCTTGCTTTCCAATCAATGGTGGGGTTATGTTTAGTGAGCCAAGGTAGCCCCAACACTAGAGGAGTAGGTAATCCGCTTAAGACTAAACATGACACATCCTCAACATGAGTGTCACCCACAGTCAAATGGATATTGTAAACTATGCCCTTTAACAATTTTTGAGAAAGTGGAGCGGAATCGATAGCAAAAACAGGTATAGCTTTTTCCAAAGTGCACACCTGGAAACCATGGGTTGTAGCAAATAGACTATCATTGAGATTGACAGCTGCTGCACTATCTACAAAAATCTCACAAACAATGTTCTTGCTGTCTAGCGCCACCCTGGCAGGTAGGAGAAAACGGGAACTGCAAGCAAACGGCAAATCTTCAATTTTGCAATTAACCTTGCCAATTGTAGCAAATGGAAAGTTTTTAGAGGGTTTCTCTTCCCTTTTATTTTTATTACCCTCAGAAAACCCCATGAACCTCCTAAAAGGGCAAACATTAGCTAAATGGTTAATACTTCCAAAACAGAAACATACCCTCCTCTGAGGGCTGAATCCTCTAGTATCAGAGGCAACTAAACCCAGCTGCAAGGGGTCCTCCACGGAGGGTATAGAGACAGAGTGAGACCCCTGCGCACTGCAAGAGACAACTCCAGTGTCCTTGGGCTGAATAGGACAGGAAAGAGTAGTCTCCTCTCTCTCTCAGACGCCTGTCAATACAAACAGCTAGAGACATGGCAGACTCTAAAGACACTGGCCTCTCATGAAACGCAAATGCATCTTTTAATCTTTCAGAAAGACCATGACAAAATTGACTTCGGAGTGCAGCGTCATTCCAACCAGTATTAGCAGCCCATCTCCGAAATTCAGAACAATATATCTCTGCGGACTGTTTATCTACCGATCGGAGGGAGCGTGCCCCCGCCGGCAGTGAAAAGGCCCAAGACTGAGCATTATCCCTGAGCAGCGAGATGATGATCCCCACCCTCTGCTCCTCATCACCAGAGGAATGGGGACGTAAGCGAAAATGGAGTTTGCAAGTAGAGATGGCCCGAACTGTTCGCCGGCGAACAGTTCCCGGCGAACATAGCTTGTTCGCGTTCGCCTCAGCGGGCGAACATATGCGATGTTCGGTCCGCCCCCTATACATCATCATTGAGCAAACTTTGACCCTGTACCTCACAGTCAGCAGACACATTCCAGCCAATCAGAACCATACCCTCCCTCCCAGACCCTCCCATCTCCTGAACAGCATCCATTTTAGATTCATTCTGAAGCTGCAGTCTTAGTGAGAGGAGGGACAGTGTAGTTGCTGCTGATGTAATAGGGAAATGGATAGCTAGGCTAGTGTATTCAGTGTCCACTCCAGTCCTGAAAGACTCATCTGATCTCTGCTGTAAGGACAGCGTCCTGATAGCACCACAAAAAGCCCTTTTTAGGGCTGCTACATTAGTCTGCTTTTTTTTTTTTTCTCCATATATATATTGCAGTTGCCTGGCCTGCCCGTGTGTGAGGAGCTGCAGGCCCACAGACTGTAGTGTGCCCACTGCCAGTGCCCACCACTCACACCATGTGGCACAGGACTTTGCATCAAACAAAGGCATTTCATTTTTACCCTTTAATCTAAGGTTAGTTGCCTGCCAGTGTGTGTCAGGCCGACTTCCACTGACTGTAGTGTGCCCACTGCCAGTGCCCACCACCACTCATACCGGGTGGCACAGGCATTTAATTTTTACACTTTAGTCTAATTTCAGTTGCTTGCCTGCTGCCAGTGTGTGTCAGGCCGACTTCCACAGACTGTAGTGTGCCTACTGCCAGTGCCCACCACCACTTATACCGTGTGGCACAGGCATTTAATTTTTACACTTTAGTCTAATTTCAGTTGCTTGCCTGCTGTCAGTGTGTGTCAGGCTGACTTCCACAGACTGTAGTGTGCCCACTGCCAGTGCCAACCACCACTCATATCGGGTGTGACAGTAAATTGCACGGTGCAGACGCAGTGACCGTGGATTAAAACAAAAGGGAGGGAGACAGCGTTTTTTTAACCATCTCCCCGTTCGAAAAATCAATTCAATAGATGGACCCCAGATTGGGGATGTAACAGGGATTAAACTGATGAGAATAGTACTACAGAAAATACCACTCATATTGGGTGTGACAGTAAATTGCACGGCGCAGACGCAGTGACCGTGGATAAAAACAAAGGGGAGGGAGCCAGCGTTTTTTTAACCATCTCCCCGTTCGAAAAATCAATTCAATTCACCTTTCGGGTACCCTTGGTGTTGTACGTGGCTGGGTGGAGGAAGAAACCTTCAATGACATCACCGGGACATGGCTAGCTTGGTGTCCAACCTTGTGCAAATGGGGAGTTTGCGGTTGTGCAAATGGACTGTTTGCGGTGCATTAAAAGGGGAGTTTGGTCTGTCAATGTCAGTGAAGCGGGCGTAACCCTTACACTCCCTGATCGATGCAACATCATACCTGATCGTATACACACACTGGATGTTTTAAAGCATGTTATTCCAAACAATTTAGGAATGTTACGTGATTTATGCCCTTTATGGATTAAAACCCGACTCTGTGTCCACTACGTAATTTTCCATGGGAGTTTTGCCATGGATCCCCCTCCGGCATGCCACAGTCCAGGTGTTAGTCCCCTTGAAACAACTTTTCCATCACTATTGTGGCCAGAAAGAGTCCCTTTGGTTTTTAAAATTCGCCTGTCTATTGAAGTCTATGGCGGTTCGCCCGGTTCACCCGTTCGCGAACATTTGCGGAAGTTCGCATTCGCCTTTCGCGAACTGAAAATTTTATGTTCGCGACATCACTATTTGCAAGCCTCTCTAAAATGAACAAAATTCTCACTACCCCCGGAAAACGTATACGGAAGAGAGATTTTAGGCTCGGAACAAACTCCATCAACGCCAGCAGAACCGGTCACCTGAAGCTGAGAAACAGTTTCACGGAGATCTGCTACCTCCAGAGAAAGACCTTGCATACAGTCAATCAAGGCTGAAACTGGATCCATGCTGGAGACGGTTATGGCGGTTTATAATGTCAAGGATGGAGTACAGTTAGCAGGAACTGATAAATAACGACAGACAGGCTTGATCCCAAACTAAGGAAAATATAGGAGGGCCCTATAAATCCCTAAGAACTCTCCCAAACTACTTAGCACATGTACAGGTCCCGGTGGTAGACAAATACATGCCCTCGTACCTATAACTGAGTGACACCTGAATTCCCTATAGTAGTGAGGGGAACGGCCAACGGCTCCCTGCACAGAATACGGAGGGAGACAGGGTCACCTAGAATCAAGCCAGCAAACAAAACACAAAGTAAACGGAATGCACTTATCTTAGAGCAAAACAACTGCAGCCTCCAGCAGCACACACTTTATCCAGAAAGTAATATAAACCGCAAGGAGAAGCAGTAAGGGAGAGAATATAAAGCAAACCAATTAATCAAGATAAGAGGCAGCTGAGGGAGAGAAAGAAACTGAGCAAAGTGAAACCAAAACAAAGAACGTCATACACAAGACAGGGAGGAACCTCTGACCGACCGTCTCCCAGAACCGGCGGTGACACTTACTGCTGACAACCTCTCCTCTCTGTCAGGGGGGCTCTACTTGTATAGGTGTTTAATAGAACAGATTCAATAGACATCTATGTGGAATCAGCTGACAAGGGTGTAAAAGGAGTTTGTTTCCCCTTGAAACATCTACCTGTAAGGCTGAGTTGATACTTTAGTTATTTGGTCAGTTTTGGCCCCTTGACTGCCCAAATAAGTGAAGTATGCAGTGATTCTAATAGAGACCCCTATCATCTGCATATCATACTGACTCAAACAGTATTATTTCACTACAACAGCAGACTCCCTATGCGTGTTATTGCAAGGCACAGTGTTCTATACCCTTACAAAGGCTCTCTGCAGCCCGAAAATATCAGTTTTTAACGAGATTCGCCACAAAAAAATTCGACTCAAAGCAAATTTTTTCGGAAAGTTTGACTAACCGGCCGAATCGAATTTTGGAAAAATTTGTTCATCCCTAATAAATATAACTGAAAAAAAAAATGCAACTTGTAGTCTGTTTCTACATTAAACATTTTTAAAAAAATATTTTTTTCTTTTAAAATCATATAATTTGATGTCAATATTTCGAATTATATATTCTTTAATTTGACCTATAATAGCGTCTTATGAAAGGTGAAATGGTGAAAATGGTGGCTGCACGTGTTACAAAGCGAAAGTAAGAAGCCCAGGAAATGAGAGATCACCCATAATGCTGTGCAGCCAGACAATCAGAGATAACCATCTCCTGTGATGTCACAGCCTTAAAAAAAACTAATCCCATGTGGTCACCAGCATTTCACTGTGAGCTAAACATAGGGATAGATGTGGCAAGCGCTCATGTGCCAGGTACAGCGTTGCAAAAAACTGTTTTAAAAATAATATTGGAGAGTACAGAGAGAGTTCAGGGAGTGTTTTTTGAGACTGTAGGGAGAGAGTAGGGAGACAGCAGGGAGACTGCAGGGAGACTGCAGGGAGACTGCAGGTTGAGTGTAATCAATGTGTGCATCATGTTCTAATGCTCCCACATTCAGAGTTAATTCCTTATTTTAGTGATACAGTTAGTGTGCCTGAGTATATAAGGCAGGTGTAATGGCTGTGTGCATTACGTTCTAGTGCACCCACATTCATAGTTAATCCCTTATTTTAGTAATGCAGTTATGTTGCATCCGTATTCCAGGAAGGTGTAATTTTTTGTCCTGTACATGTGTGCAGTGGAGCGAAATTGATTATAGCCAATGCCTTCTGTTAGCTGTTGTGTTACATAGTGGCAGCATTAGGCCACGGTTAAATACTGCACACTGTATATGTGTGCAGTGTAGCAAAATGTATCTTAGCGAATGCCTTCTGTTAGCTTTTGCATTACATAGCATCAGTATTAGGCAACAGTTAAATACTGCACCATTTATATGTGTGCAGTGTAGCGAAATTTATTTGAGTGAATGCCTTCTGTTAGCTGTTGCATTACTTAGCGTCAGTATTAGGCCACGGTTAAATATTTCGCCCTGCATATGTGTGTAGTGGAATTAAATTGATTAGTGAATGCCTTCTGTTAGCTGTTGCGTTACTTAGTGTCCGTATTATGCTGCAGTTAAATACTTCGCTCTGTAAATGTGTGCATTGGAACTAAATTGATTATGGCGAATGGCTTCTGTTAGCTGTTGTGTTAAATAACGTCAATATTAGGCCACGGTTAAATATTTAGCCCTGCACATTGTTGAAGTGGAGCAAAATTTATCATAGCGAATACCTTCCATTAGCGATTGTTGTTATACACTAGGCCAACAGACAGTTGCCTGGGCCCTCCAAAAGAACGGGCAGTGGCAAAAATGATGCTGTAGCCAGCACAAGTAGCCGCAGAAGAAGGGGTGGTGGTAGCAGCAGCTGCAACAACAGGCCAGAGGTTCCACTGTCCTCAAATGGTGGTGTTTTGACTAACAATCCAACTGTACTGGAATGGTTGACTTTCTCTTCACAATCATCTTAAGTAACAACAGATATACACAGCCAGTAATCGGTGGTTTCCTCTGACACTACGCTTAGTTGGCATGGCCCAGGAACTTACTCTATGCACTCAACCTGTCCTGAACCTGCCTGTTGCTTTTGATGCTCCATCTGTTAACTCCACTTTTCAGCAATGGTGGCCTTTGTAGGGTAAGGAGCAGTTACAGTCCAGCACAGACTTGGAGGAGAGGTCCCCTGCGGAATGCTTTAGGTGTGTAACTACTGATGATGGGATCAAATGTTGGAGCATATGTTGTGAAAGGTCAGGGATGTGTGCAAGAGACAGGTTAGGGTGACACAAGTGACTCACAAAGATATGTAGATGATTAAGTAGCCAATCACACATGGGAGCTGGTTGAAGAAGGGGCATTGTCATTATCAGGGGCAAGGCTGGCAGTGTGCCTGTGAGACTGCAGTATTGATGAGCAATATTTGTTTTCGTGATATTTCACAAATTTTTTGTATAATATTTACAATAAATTTATGAATTCTAGAATTTGCGATCTCCAGTCATTATTTTCGCGATTGCGCAAAACGGCATTAATAATGGGCATTTTGTTTGCGCAATACATGCAACTTCACATTTTATCAGGTCTGAGTAGATATTACTGATTTGTGCACTAAGTAGTAAGGCTGACTGGTCATGCCTGCATTTGTGGGAGGGACGGAGGCTCTTCTTAAAGAAGCCACTGCCTCACTCCTGGGCGTGTGTTCTTCAGGTGCACAGGTGCTGCTGGGTGTCATTAGTGAACTAGCTTCTCTGGTGGCAGGATCTCTTTCTTTGCAGCATGGAGCCAGAACGGAGGTTTTTTTTTTTTTTTTTATTCGCTCTCTGCTATCGTAGCAATGCACGCGGGGTAATACGTAAGTAAGTTGGGCCGTGGCCATCCCTCCTGGCCGGTCGGAACCCGACTTTTCTAGCAACGGGAGGCTTCGCCTCAGAATCTTCTGCCTCAGGTTTGTTTGTTGGGGCTAAAAAATTCTATTTCTTTTTCAACCTCGTTTGTTTGATAAGAATTAGTTCCAATATATCTTGCAAATTTACGTCGCTTGTTTGTCGCATGAAAAATTACTTCATCTTATACGCAGTTAGGGAACAGTCACCCGGGCTGCATGTGACGTCATGATTGAACATCAGACTCAGCTGTTGTTTGACCTATCGCTGTGGCTGTTCCTTGCCATGTGACTCCCTCTCTCCAGCCACCACCATCTTTAGACTTCATGTATTTTCCCTGCTTTATGTACTAAAACCCTGATGCACTTTATGCTCTGCTCTTATTCTGAGCGGCATTTCCAGTTTCGGCTCTACTTCTGTCTTATACCTGCTTGCACCTTGCTTTATACGCCTCACACCCTCAGATGTATCCGCACGTCTTTTTTGTCCGTCACTTTCGCACTGCTCGTTCCAGACGGCCTTTACATTTTGCTTTACATATGTTTTACTCTCTGCTCACCGGAGCTGTGTCCACATGTCTGCTATTTTCATCATGCTTCATACTTCAATCACATTCGAGTTGCATTCACCCGTTGGCTGTTCACACTTGGCTGTTGCATCATGTTGTTGTGTGTGGTTAGAGCTGCGTTTATGCGTCGGCTAGTATACCATGTTGCTCTGCTCACAGTCAGAGCTGCGTTCACATGTCTGCTGTTACAACAGGTTCATACGAGGCTTGTTTTCAGAGGTGCATTCACGTTCGCTGTCACATCATGTTCATGCTCCACTCACATTTAGAGCTGCTGTTATACCTATTTTCGTTCTCGGCTCACTCACAGAGGGCCTTTACACTTACGCAGTCAAATTCACGACCAGAGCTGCGTCCATACGTCTATTGGCATATCATGTTTGCTCTACTCACTCCCAGAGCTGCGTTCACACGTCCATTGTTACTACAGGTTCTTTCCAGGCCCATTTCAAGAGCTGCGTTCATGTCACTTTTCACAACATGAGTCATGCTCCATTCACAACCAGAGCTGCCGTTATACCAGTTGTTTGCTCTGCCTATACCCAGAGTTGTGTTAACACTTCTACTGCTACAACAGGTTTTATACCCCACTCGCCAGAGCTGCTTTCCATGTCGGCTGTCACTTCGAGTTAATAATTTATTCACATCCAGGGCTGCGTCCGCATGTCTGTGTTTGCATCCTGTCCTCTGCTCCGTTCGCTGCTGGAGCTGTGTTCATGTGTCCGCAGATGCATCACGTTAATAGTCCGCTCACGTTCAGTTTGCATTCTTACATCTGCTTTATACCATGTTTTTCATGCTCTAGCCATACTCAGAGCAGCGCTCATACATTGTTACTCACATCCTGAGCGGCATTCACCCATCTGCTGCTACACCATGTGTTACATTCTGCTCCCACTCAAAGCTGCATTCTCCTGTTACTTGCTACACTCAGTAGTCTCAACGGGGCACTCCGCACCCACTGCTTAGTACTCTCCCGGGAAAACATGGCTGCTTTCTTTTCAGGCTTACGTTTTTCCTCGGTGGTGTAAAAAAAAAAAAAAAAAAAAAATCCTTTTAAATCCTGATTCGTGTTCACTCAGCTTGGTCTCCTTTACTCCTGGTTTGCTTTCACTCAGATTGGTCTCCTGCCTAGTTCAACTATACAGCTGTAACGGTCCTTGGCTCACCTGAGTCAGAGGACAGCCGGCTGGTGGTTGGAGTCCAGTGGCAAAGGCCCACAGAAGCAGGAGACAGGTAGCGTAGTCGATCAGTCCGGGTCGGCAGTAGAGATGGCAGCGAGGTAACAGCAGGAGTAGACAGAGGCGTGGTCGGTGGAAGGCAAAGGGTCAATGCAGGCGGCAGTTCAGCGAGGTCAAACGGTCCGGGTCGGCAACAAAGGTAAATAGCAGTCGTCGTGGAGGAGCAGAGAGGAAGCTTGCTACAGGCTTGGAGGCACAATAACCAGCAAAGGTCTGGTGCTAGAGGCTGGGCTTATAAAGGGAAGTAACAGGTGCACGGAATCAAGACTGATGAACAAGGGTAGGCTGGAGCAAGATAGATGAAAGAGTTCAGCAGGAGGAAAAGTCCAGAAAGGCTGGTAGTCTAGTGGCTAGAGCTACCGCCTGGGACATGACTGGTCACAGGTTCGATTCCCGACAGTACTCCCCCCCTTCCAAGGTGACCTCCGGGCACCATGGGGGCAGGCTTACCGGGGTGCTGTTGGTGAAACTCTTTTACCAGTCTGGGGGCGTGGACGTTTTCTTCAGGCTCCCAGGAGTTATCCTCGGGAGGGTAGCCCTCCCACCCAATTAGATATTGCAATTTTCCTCGGTGGATCCTGGAGTCGAGGATCTTCTCGACAATGAACTCTTCCTCACCTTGTACCCTCACGGGTGGTGGAGGGGCGAGTGGCGGCCAGTGAAGGTATTCTCCACGTATGGCTTGAGGAGGGAGCAATGGAAGACAGGGTGCACCCTAATGGAATCCGGAAGGTCAAGCCGGAGCGTGACCTCGTTAATTTGTGCGGTGACCTGGAACGGACCCATGTATTTTGGGGCTAACTTTTTGGAGGGGACCTTCAGTCTGAGGTTCCTGGTGGACAGCCATACCTTGTCTCCTACATGGAAGCCCGGGGTGGGTTTGCGGCGTCTGTCTGCTCCCTGTTTAAAGCGCCTCTGGGCGAGCTGGAGGTTGTCCATTATGTCCTTTTGTGCCTCCTGTAGGGTTGTTAGGCGCTCGGCCACTGCTGGGAGGGTGGAGGCGACGGGCAGGTGGGGAATGAACACGGGGTGCGAGCCTGTGTTAGCAAAGAAAGGGCTGTGCTTGGTTGAGCTGTGCTCAGCATTGTTGTAGGCGAACTCGGCTGTGGAGAGATGGTCAAGCCAGTCATCCTGCAGGTGGGAGCTGAAACAGCGTAGAGTACTGCTCTAAGGTCTGGTTAGTTCTCTCCGTCTGCCCGTTTGACTGAGGGTGGAAAGCGGAGGAAAGGTTCACTTTAACCCCGAGCGCCAGGCAGAAGTCCTTCCAGAACTTGGAGGTAAATTGTACGCCTCGGTCTGAGACCACGTCGTCCGGAATCCCATGCAGCCTGAAGACCTCTTTGAGGACAAGATCAGCCGTCTGTTGGTAGGCCCTTGTAGGGGATGAAATGGGCCATTTTGGTGAGGCGGTCGACCACGACCAGGATGGTGTTCATCCCTTTTGAAGGAGGAAGGTCTACCACAAAGTCCATGGAGATCGAGCCCCAGGGGCGGGAGGGAATTGGGAGGGGTTGTAACAGACCCACGGGAGAGGAACGAGGAGTCTTATTGCGGGCACAGACCGTGCACGAGGAGATGTACTTCTTGGTGTCCTCCCTGTATGTTGGCCACCAGAAGGAGCGGGAGAGAAGCTCCTGGGTCTTTCTTGTGCCCAGATGGCCGGCCAGCTTGGAGTCATGGTTAAGTTTGAGCACTTCGAGTCGTGCAATTTCTGGTACATAAAGTTGTAGGTCCTGATGAAACCAATGACCATTTTTAAACGTGAGGCTGACATTCCTTGTGGGGTGGGCGAGGAAGGGGTCATTTTCGTATCCTTCTTTGATTGTGACTAGGAGTTCTTTAGAGTAGGTGGCCCCCACAACACTTTTCTCGGATAGGATGTTGTATTGGCCCTTATTACTCTGTGAGGGCTCCGAAAACATTCTAGAGAGGGCGTCAGCCTTGCCGTTTTTGATCCGGGCGATAGGTGATGAGAAAGTTGAAGCGGGAAAAGAATAGGCTCCATCTGGCCTGTCTGGCTGTGAGTCTCTTAGCGCTGCGGATGAACTCGAGGTTTTTGTGGTCAGTTAGTACGATTATGGGGTTGGCAGCTCCCTCTAGCAGGTGTCTCCACTCGGAGAAGGCTTCCTTGATCGCCAATAGTTCTTTGTTCCCGATGTCGTAGTTCTTCTCGGAGGGGGACATCTGGCGAGAGAAATATGCACACGGGTGTAGTAGCATCTTCTCCCCTGTCCGTTGTGACAGAACTGCCCCTACCGCGGAGTCAGATGCATCCACTTCGATAGTAAAAGGCAACTCGGGGTTCGGGTGGACTAGGATTGGAGCAGAAGTGAAGAGGAGTTTCAATTTCGTGAAGGCCTCCTGGGCCTCGGGTGTCCAGGAGAAGGGGACTGCCTTTTTGGTGAGTTGGGTGATCGGTGCAATGACCTTGGAGAAGTCCCGGATAAACTTCCGATAGAAGTTGGCGAAGCCAATAAATCTTTGTACCTCCTTCACGTTTCTTGGAATGGGCCAGTCCAACACGGCTTGGACCTTCCCTGGGTCCATACTTAGGCCCTCTGGGGAGATGATGTACCCGAGGAACTGAGTGGTGGTTCGCTCAAACTCACATTTCTCGAGTTTGATATAGAGAGAGTTCTGGCGGAGTCTCTGCAATACCCTGCGGACATGTTCGCGGTGCTGTTCGAGGTCTTCTGAGAAGATCAAGATGTCGTCCAGGTAAGCGACTACAAACAAATCCAGCATGTCCCTGAGGACATCATTAATGAAGTGCTGGAAGGTGGCGGGAGCATTACAAAGTCCGAAAGGCATGACCAGGTACTCGAAGTGACCATAACGTGTCCGGAAGGCGGTCTTCCATTCGTCCCCAGGGCGGATTCGGACAAGGTTGTAGGCCCCTCGAAGGTCAAGTTTGGTGAAGATTTTCGCTACCCGGAGTCTCTCGAGGAGTTCAGAAATCAGCGGGAGCGGGTACCGGTTCTTAACGGTTATATCGTTTAGCTTCCTGTAGTCAATGCAGGGACGCAAGGATGAGTCTTTTTCTCCACAAAGAAAAAGGGGGCTCCTGCTGGGGAGGTAGAGGGCCGGATGAACCCTTTCTTTAGGTCCTCGTCCAGGTATTCTTTCAGAGCCTTGAGTTCAGGCTCTGAGAGGGAATAGATACTGCCAAAGGGTATTTCGGCCCCGGGCAACAGTTCTATTGGGCAGTCGTAGGGTCGGTGTGGCGGCAGCTTGTCTGCGTTTTCTTGTCGCAGACATCTTGGAACTCACGATATTGAGGGGTAGTAGATTCCTGACGGATACTTCAGAGATAGTCGTGTCTTCGGATGGAAGGACGGCTTTGTGGGAGCAATTGAGCGAACAGAACGCGGACGGAAACCGTAAGCAGCGGGTTTCCCAATCCACCGAGGGGTTGTGGGTGGCCAACCATGGAATGCCCAGGATCACCGGGAACTTTGGAGAAGTGATCAGAGAGAAGTGGATCTTTTCACAGTGATTGGGTTCTATGAGGAGCTGTAGTTCAATGGTCTCGTGAGTAGCCGGCCCTGAGGAGAGCGGGGATCCGTCAACGGTTTCCAGGTCAACGGGAGCTGCCTTGACTGTCAATGGAATATTCTGTTCACGAGCGAAGGTTAGATCCATGAAGTTGCCTCCTGCCCCGGAGTCTAACATCGCTGAACAGGAGAGTTGTTGCCCCTCAATGTCGATGAGGATGGGGATGATGAAATGGGATCCATGAGCTGCCGTGTTGTTATTTTCAAGGGCTGCTGGTGGGGCTGGAGTCAGTGGTTGCTCCTTTAGCTCTGTGACGGCAATAGTCTTTCGGATCTTATTGGGACATCTAATGGCAAAATGACCCGGCTCCCCACAGTAGAGGCAGAGGTTTTCGGCCAGCCGTCTCTCCTTCTCAGCTGTGGATAGAGACCTGCGTAGTGCGTCGACCTGCATAGGTTCAGTTGCTGGCTGGAGGTCGCGTTGGGCGGTAGAGGAGAAGGAGTAAGTGGGCCTGTGGTCCAAGGACCAGAGTCGTTCTTTCTTTCTCTCAGACAGCCTTTGGTCTATCCGGATGCATAACTGAATGAAGTCATCCAGACTGTCCGGGGCCTCAACTCTGGCGAGTTCATCTTTTATTAATTCTGACAGGCCTCGCCGGAACTGGCTCCTCTGTGCAGCTAGGTTCCAGGTGGTGTCCGTGACCCAGCGGCGAAATTCGGCGGTGTATTCAGCAACGGAGCGTCTCCCTTGCCGTAAACTATGTAGTCGCGCCTCAGCTGTTGCACAGCGGTTGGGGTCATCGAAGACTTGGCTCATGGCGGCAATAAAGTTGTTTAAGTCGTCCAGGAGCTGACTGTTAGTCTCCACGTATGGTGATGCCCATGCTAGTGCTTCATCCGTCAGGAGATTAACCATGAATAGCACCTTCTTTCTCTCGGTAATGAAGGGGCCGGGTACATCTGAAAATAGATGCGGCATTGGTTTAGAAACCCCCGATACTGGCGTCTGTCGCCGCCGAATTTTGATGGAAGTGGCATGCGAGTATCTGCGGCCGTGCTGCGGACGTCCAGGAGTTGCCTCTGAAGTTCAATAATCTCCGCCTGTTGGCTTCGGACAACGCCTTGGAGCTGGGCAAATTCCTCCTGGTACGTAGTACCGAATTCCTGCAGTTCGGTAACCTGCTTGCGCAGAGTGGCCATTGCGGACTCCATGGTATGGCTGGTTATTCTGTAACGGTCCTTGGCTCACCTGAGTCAGAGGACAGCCGGCTGGTGGTTGGAGTCCAGTGGCAAAGGCCCACAGAAGCAGGAGACAGGTAGCGTAGTCGATCAGTCCGGGTCGGCAGTAGAGATGGCAGCGAGGTAACAGCAGGAGTAGACAGAGGCGTGGTCGGTGGAAGGCAAAGGGTCAATGCAGGCGGCAGTTCAGCGAGGTCAAACGGTCCGGGTCGGCAACAAAGGTAAATAGCAGTCGTCGTGGAGGAGCAGAGAGGAAGCTTGCTACAGGCTTGGAGGCACAATAACCAGCAAAGGTCTGGTGCTAGAGGCTGGGCTTATAAAGGGAAGTAACAGGTGCACGGAATCAAGACTGATGAACAAGGGTAGGCTGGAGCAAGATAGATGAAAGAGTTCAGCAGGAGGAAAAGTCCAGAAAGGCTGGTAGTCTAGTGGCTAGAGCTACCGCCTGGGACATGACTGGTCACAGGTTCGATTCCCGACAACAGCTTCTCAGCAGAGGCCAGTGGGCCTACCATGTTTTACAAGTGGTTCTTTTGTTTGTTGGGAAGGTACCGTACCTTTCCTATGGCTTCGGGGGTCCACCGACTGCTTCGGCCCTATGGCTTCGGGGGTCCAATGACTGCTTCGGCCCTATGGCTTCGGGGGTCCGACGACTGCTACGGCCCTATGGCTTCGGGGGTCCGACGACTGCTACGGCCCGATGGCTTCGGGGGTCCGACGATGGCTACGGCCCCATGGCTTCGGGGGTCCGACGACTGCTTCGGCCCCATGGCTTCGGGGGTCCAACGGCTGCTTCGGCCCTATGGCTTCGGGGGTCCGACGACTGCTTCGGCCCTATGGCTTCGGGGGTCCGACGATTGCTACGGCCCTATGGCTTCGGGGGTCCGACGACTGCTTCGGCCCTAGGGCTTCGGGGGTCCGACTATTGCTTCGGCCCTATGGCTTCGGGGGTCCGACGACTGCTTCGGCCCTATGGCTTCGGGGGTCCGACGACTGCTACGGCCCTATGGCTTCGGGGGTCCGACGATTGCTACGGCCCCATGGCTTCGGGTGTCCAACGTGTGCTACGGCCCTATGGCTTCGGGGGTCCGACGACTGCTACGGCCCTATGGCTTCGGGGGTCCGACGACTGCTACGGCCCCATGGCTTCGGGGGTCCGACGACTGCTACGGCCCCATGGCTTCGGGGGTCCGACGACTGTTTCAGCCCTATGGCTTCGGGGGTCCGACGACTGCTACAGCCCCATGGCTTCAGGGGTCCGACGACTGCTTCGGCCCCATGGCTTCGGGGGTCCGATTACCTGTTTTCAGTCCTGCCCGGTTGGTTGACCATCCATGGTGCCAGGCTGATTGGGCCCAAATGTCCCACATTCATATCTGCTTCCCTGATCACCTGCATACGGCCCACGTTTTAAACTAAAGTCTGTCACCTGCGGGGTTCAGTCAGGTTCACTTGTTACTCAACTAAGTTTCCTGCTCCTTACGTTCTTTAAGTGTTACACCTTATTGATGTCCATTGTCCGCTATGCTCCAGGATCACACTTCAATTACCGGAGCTCAAATCTTTAGGGTCACCTGCCATGTTGGTCAGGTCTCATTTTTCAACAATATTTGCCTGCCACGGTATTCAGGCCACGTAGGTTAATGGTAGACTCCGATACCAGGTCGGTTTTCCCGTTTAGGATTAAACCATTCTCAGGGGTTCATAGAAGAATGCAGGGGCCATGGCAAGCAGATAGATGATGTCTGGGGAACTATTCAAGGATTCCCTTCCTACGTTCATGGTTTCTTTGGCCCCTTACTTCTTGCATAGTCTAGGCAGGCAGGTTTCTCTTTCGGTTCCACAAACTCCGGAGGCCATGGCAATTGTCAGTACTAGAACCACAGTTCACCAGGTTCAGTTACTATTTCATGCTCCATTCCACAGCGTAGTGCCCCGAAGCGGAATGAAGGACTGGGAATATCTGCAACATCGAGCATCATGTCTCTGGTTTCATCATTTGCAAGCTGTGATGTACGTCTCCTTAGGGTTTTGCCGCATACTTCCTGAATGTGCAGTCTAGATTGCCGATGCCTTGCCGTTGGTCATGGATTTGTTTGCACTTTCATTGTGTTTCTTTATAACCTACTTGGCTTGGCTTTTTGCCCCCTTTAGGCCTACCCACGGCTATGGCAATGGGCACAATTCAAGCCATTAAGTTAGGTTTAGCTAGCACACGGCTTGCCGGGTTAGGTTGTTCTTGATGTTTATCTCCCTAGGGTTCATCAAGCATCGTTGGCTGTAGCCATGACCACAAGTAGTAAGGCTGACTGGTCATGCCTGCATTTGTGGGAGGGGCGGAGGCTCTTCTTAAAGAAGCCACTGCCTCACTCCTGGGCGTGTGTTCTTCAGGTGCCCCACCCTCCCTCCCTTCTCTTTTCATTTCCACAGGGTATGCCCCCTTTAGGCCTACCCACGGCTATGGCTAAGGGCACAATTCAAGCCATTAAGTTAGGTTTAGCTAGCACACGGCTAGCCGGGTTAGGTTGTTCTTGATGTTTATCTCCCTAGGGTTCATCAAGCGTCGTTGGCTGTAGCCATGACCACAAGTATTATTGTGACATCACAGCACTGTCTCTAACAGAGACACTAATCCCTATCACAGCACAGTAATTCCTATCACACTACCTAACACCCTGCACTGGAACCAGCTACACTATATCACTATGTAACCTACACTGACTATCTCCCACTAACCATCTGTATTATATATATGAGCCAACTATCTAATGTAATTTAATAAGGATCCAGATGAGTCTGCAAAGCACAGAGCACAGCAATGACACTGCTGTCTTTCTCAGAACTGAAAAAAAACAGCAGAAAATGGCTGCTGGGTAGTTTATTATATAGTAAAGGGGAGGCAGCTTTCCTATTGGTTGCTACGGATGTTTCTAAGCTCTGACAAATATATTGCAGCCTTCTCTTTGGTCCACAAGCAAGAAGCAGTAGTACTGATGAAAAAAAACAAAAACTAGAATATTCAAGATTATTAATATACAGAACTATATTTTAGATTTTTGTGAATTCTCAAAGTGCTGATATTCGCAATAAAATTTGTGATTATAATATTTGCGATCAACACTAAACAGCAGGGTGAAAGCACGCCCAAGAGACAGCAGGGTGGAGGCATGCCTGTGAGACAGTGTATCTGTGAGATCGCAAGGTGGAAGCAGTCAGAGATCTGTACCCAAAGAGGTATACTGTCTGCTACTCGGGAGACTATCTGTGAAGAATCCACTAGCAGTGCATGGGTTGATAAATGCAGCGGCAGGCAGGCATTAAGCAGTGGTGGAGGGAAAATGCTCTACTTGGCAGTGTGGGAATTTTTCACCACGTCGCTGGGGAATGTTAGCCTAACCGTTTGCAGAATGTGTGGGCAGAAGGTTAGCCGTGGCCAGGGTTGGCAGGGCGGCCCTGCGTCGACACATGGAACGTCACCATAAAATGGCTTGGGAAAACCGTGCAACTCATTTAGTGTTACAGTGTGATGGAGCAACTGTTGCATCTCCCACCGTCCCGCACCTCCTCTCCAGCAGTCAGGGCTAGTCAACATCAGCAGATGTTAATTGCTCCTTATGCTTCTACATACTCATCACTTGTTTCGACAGCAATCAATCACTGAGGTGATTGCAAAAGACAACAGTATTTGTGCAATAATACAACAGTGCAGAAGCTGAACATGCGCCTGGCCAAGTTGCTGATACTACAGTTCCTCCCTTTCCATGTACCTGACTATGGAAGTAGTATGCAGTAGAATATGGAAATAATTCTCATATGCACCCCTCTGGAAGGGCCAGGTCTTAATGATGACCATCCTCATCTTTTGCTGGCTTTACTTCTTCCAAATCATCCTTTGCAGTCTCCATGTCCGAGAAAAGTCAGCAAGATGCAGAGAGAGGAGGAACTGGATATTCCTGATGACATTATCATTGTTATTAGATGATGTAGAAAAGAAGGAAAAGCAGATGGCAGAAGAAGGGTCATCCACCTAAAAGGCAGTTGAGTGGTTAGGGTTGGAGAAGTCAGTTCTCAAACGGGGGGTGCATTTTCTTCTTCTGTCACTCAGGAATGCCCCAAGACTGTCTTTCTCTCCTCTTTTATCGGTTTGTTGGATCCAAGTGCAAGTTACCTGCTGCACCACGAGGTAATCTTCATCTACAGTTTCAGGATGCAAAGGTTAGAGGTTAGAGATTAGCGAATTTTTCAAAAATTGATTTGCCGGTTCGCCAAATTTTTAGAGAAAAAGTCGGCTTGATCCGAATATATTCGTGCCGAATTCCGTAAAAAAATTGCTATTTTCTGGCTGCTGAGAGCCCTTATAGTGGCGTAGAACACTGTACCTTGCAGTAACACACATAGGGAGTCTGCTTTGGTAGTGAAATAATACTGTGAGTCCGTATGACTTTTGCACGCCCGTGAAAAAAAACAGAATGTGGTACCCAGACCCGAACTTCTTCAATGAAGTTCGCGTTTGAGTTCTGTGTTCTGTAGATGTTATTATTTTCCCTTATAACATGGTTGTAAGGGAAAATAATAGCATTCTTAATACAGAATTAGAGATGAGCGAACATTTAAAAAAAGTCCGTTGTTCGGCGTTCGGGTGGTGGTAAGTCGCGCATCCCGTTATAGATTCCACTATAGCGGCATATGGAATCCATAAGGGGTGGCTTCCACCTACCCGAACTGTTGCACAGCCGAAGGACCTGGGGTGACGTCACTGTCATGTGATCAGTGCAGGGGGCGTGGCTCAGCACGGGATTTGAGTATGCATTGCATACTCGCCCGCGTGAAAGGGGCCTTAGAATCACTGCACACATCTCTTATTTATTCAGTCACGGTGCCAAAAATAACTCAAGTATGAACTGCATTACAGGTCAATGTTAGTGTCACCAATAGGGTTGAGCGAGTTCGGGTACCCGGACCCGAACCTGGACTTTTTCATTGAAGTTCGGGTTTGGTGTTCGGGTGATTTTATTATTTTCGGTTATAACGGAAAATAATAGCACTCTTCAGGACCTGTAAAAGGACCTGCGGTGACATTATCGCAGGTCCTGCTGAATGCAGATAGAAGATTCTGCAGGTCCTGAAAAAGGCAGCGCGATCAAGTGGAGGAGGTGAGTTTTTTAAATTATTTTTTAACCTCACAATGGCCATTTTATTTAGCATTCTATATTAAGAATGCTATTATTTTACGTTATAACCATGTTTTAATGGAAAATAATAAAGTGAATTTCTGGTCCCCATTGACTTTAATGGGGTCCGGGTTCAGTGTTCGGGTCAAGTTTGAGTCCCAAACCAGAACTTTGACCTGAAGTTTTGCCAAACCCGGCGATTTCACATAGATGTAAACAGAACCTGTTCTACTAAATAAAAGTAGAGCCCCCCCTGACAGATTGGAGAGGGTGTCAGCAGTAAGTTTGTGTTGACATCACTGATTATTTTGCCCTTCCTCTGATCTGTCAGAACAATCACCCCCCAAAAAAAACGATCCTGTCTGTTGAGCATTTGCCTTCACTTGGTCCGCATTTGGTCAGTAATCCATCAGTATTGCTAATGGCAAAAAAACAGGAGTGGATCAAAAACAGAGATGAATGAGTGAATGTAATATTTGCATGTCTTCTGTGTTTTCTACCCACTACTGCTTTTGGCTACCAAATCACAAGCAAATTCTGATAGGACCATACAGGCCTTAAAGCTGCTACACAGAGAGGATCCGTTGTGCGTCTCATTTTTCCTTCCTTCTGACAGATCAGAAAAAGGGTCAAATAAAAGATGTCAGCCAATCCAAATAGGTAAAATAGTGGCCCAGTCAGGAAGTGGGAAGAGTGGGAACAGCATGAGAAGTCCACAGAGTGGCCCTATGACATAGTGACAGAGTTTTGAGGTGGCGGCAGCATCAGGAGGTCACAGAGTGGAACAATAACAGAGTCTGGAGGTGGCAGCAGCATCAGGAGACCTCAGACTGGCACAATGACATAGTCTGGAGGTGGCAGCAGCATCAGGAGACCACAGAGTGGAACAATGACAGAGTGTTGAGGTGGCAGCAGCAACATCAGGAGGCCACAGAGTGGCATGACGACAGAGTGTGGAGGTGGGTGGCAATAACAGTACCCACTGACGATGGTGGGTGTAAGAAGGAGCACTTGGCATCAGATGTGTGGCATCAGGCAGTGCCAGCATCAGAATAGTAGCTGAGGCAGGTAGCCAGAAGAAACGAGCATGGATGATCTAATCTGATGCATCAGGCATTGGTGGGTGGAAATCCTGGCTGATTCATGCCTGATTCATCTTGACAAAGGTCAGTCTCTCCACATTTTGGGGGGACAGGTCACTGCTTCTTGGGGTATCTATGGCCCCCGCCACACTAAACACCCGCTCTGATGCCACACTACTGGCTGGGCAGGACAACTTTTCCAGGGAATACTCTGCTAGTTGCGACCACAAATCCAGTTTGGCTTCCAATTAGTCCAGCAGATCTTTAATGTGGGGTGGCAGGGTGCTGTCCAAGTATGCCACCTCGTGATCTAGACCTGCTCAGGTCCTGATCCAGGTCTAGATGCGGGTGAAGAAAACTGCTCATCAGCAGCTCTAGACTCAGGGTGCTGCTGATACAGCTGGTAATGCTCCTGCCACCCCACCCCTCCCCAGCAACCATGGTAGTGGAACGTGAGTGCAGAGGGCCCCCCAGTTGGACCTGCAAGAGGATGGTCCATGGCGCAGATAGGTAGCGGCCAACTGACTACATAGGATGTCTCTACAGTAGTTCAGTTTGCCCTTCCTCTCAGCGGGTGTAAAAACGGCCCCCATTTTGGACCAGTAGCGAGGGTCCAACAAGGTGGAGAGCCAGAAGTCATCCGTCTGCCATATGGTGAAAATTCGGCAGTTATCACGCAAGCGAGCATGCATTGGGCCATTTGAGCAAGTAACTCGGAGGGTTTCCCTGCCTCCATCTCTACTGCCTACTGCCATGGAGTGTCTCGGGCCTCTGCCTCATCTTCTCCATAGCCCTGTAGCTCCTCTGGCTGCTCCTGCTCCTCTTATCATTTCACTTGTGTAGAAAAACCACCCGTTTCACTACACAATGCTTATGTAGCTCCATTGTCCTCCTTCTCCTCCTACAGTTCAGCCCACACAGGGTTCATGTGGCCGGGAGATCTAGGCTCCTTGTCTCCAGTCCCCTGACCAGCCATATTTACCAGCATCTGTTCCAGGACATGAAGTAGTGGAATGACATTGTTCATCATGTAGTCCTGGCAACTGACAAATAACGTGGCATCCTCAAAGGGCCTGAGCAAATGTCAGGTGTCACGCATGAGCTGCCACTGGCTGACATAGAAGTTAAACAGGGGAGTTCTCCTGTCTGCTTGGCTCATTAAGAAATCGTGTATAGCCTTCTATGTTCATATAGTCGGTCTAACATATGGAGCTTGGAATTCCAATGGGTGGAAACATCGCATATCAGCCTATGTTGGGGGATGCTGTTCTGTCGCTGCAGCTGAAGGAGAGTGTCCTTGACGCAGCGCCGACACAATGTTCTAACTTTTGTCAGTCACCATGTTTCCGATTTTCAGTTGTCGAGAAATCCAGGATTTGAATCCAGGATGACGAAGGACACAGAGCAGTTCCTCCCCTGTGTGACTCCATTTGACTAGTGAAACCAGGTGCAGAACAGCGTGACACCGCCTTGCCCTGCACATGTGGTATGCTGGAGGGCACCTGGGAATTGTCTCTGCAGTGGAGGCTGAGGACACGGTGGAGGATGAGGAGACAGAGGCGGACATTGTCGCAGGACCAACGGCGTGGCAACGTGGAGGCGGAAGCGGCATCACCTGGCCGAGTTGCTGGTGTGGCTGTGCAGGTACCACATTCACCCAGTGGGCCGTAAAGGACACGTTTTGTCCCTGCCCATAGTTGCAGCTCCACACATTGGCACTGCCGTGCAGTTTGGCAGACACGACAGGCTCAAGGACTGGCCCACCTTCTGTTCTACATATGTGTGCAGGGCTGGTACTGCCTTTTTTGCAAAGAAATGACAGCTTGGGACTCTCCATTTTGCTTCGGCACAAGCCATCTGTTCTCTGAAAGGTGCATAGTCCACCACTTCAAAAGGGAGGGACTGTAGCACCAACAACTTGGACAGGAGCACATTCAGCTTCTGTGCCGTTGGATACATGCACTCATACTGTTGTCTCTTGGCAATCACTTCGGTGTTCAATTGCTGACGGAATGACTGACGAGGAGTAGAAGCAGGAGCATCAGGACAAGCAGATGATGGGAAGGAAAGATAGCTCCCTTTGGCTGAGGTGGTTGACCCTTGACTGCCTGAAACCGGTTGCATGCCGATGGGTGATGCAGTGGTTGCTGCAGCAGGCTAGACCACCAGATCAGAGCAACGGTTCTCCCTGGCCGCATTTTGGTGAAGCTGCATATGTTGACGCAGGGACGTGGGGCCAACATTGGCAACCTGGCCACGCTTCACCTTCTGCCCACATATTCTACATATGGCCATGTTCATCTCCTCTGACAGCTTAACAAAAGACTGCCACACCGCCGATTAGGTGATTTTACCCCCAACACTCCGCACCGCTGCCTCCGTAAACCCATGCACCACTACTTCCCAGGGAAGTAGGCTCCTGCGAAGCTGGTGGTCTACCCAGGGCACGTTTCACTACCGTCCTCCCACTTCTGCCACCCTGCTGACTCCTGGCCACGCTATCGACTTGCTGGCTCCGCCGCTGGCCCATGAGCAAGCTGCCACCCTCTTCTCCCAATGATAATGAAGCCCCTTCGTCACCAGACTCCCAAGTGCGATCAGCTACGTCATCATTATGGAATACAGTCTGGACTGCACTGTTGTCCTCCTCAACCGTCTATGGGTCAGGAGCCTGACCGCTTGCAACACCAGCTCCCACACCACTCTCCTCATCATCATTACTTGCCTGCTTAGTGGAGGAAGCGTCAGATGTCTCCTCCAGATCTTGGCTGGGCAGTAGCTGCAGACTTTCATCTAGTAGCTCGTCCTTGCAGTAAAGTGGAGCCAAGCCCACAGCATATAATACTTCTCTGGCTGAGGGAACAGAAAAGGACAGAGACAGTTGAAGACACAGGGCTTACTCCCGGGCCATGCAAACTAAGCATCGTGCCAGAGGAACCCACTGACCCTTGGCTGGTGGTGTCTGATGTCACTTGGGACGAAGTAGATGACCGAGTCAACCCTTCAAGAACCGCTGGGTTGTTGGTCAAGACACGACCGCTAAATGACACCTGGAGCTCCCCCCTGCTGCTAATCTCCTTTACTCTGCTGCGACCTCTGCCTGCGCTAGAAACATTTTCGCCTCTGCCATTCCCCTGTGCAGGGCATGGCACTTCTCTGTGACACATACTGTTAGATCAAATAATCCAATGCTAGAGTAAATATTTTTTATTTTGGCACTAATACACGGCAAACAGGGCTTCAGAATATATCACTGCACCACAGAACGTCAATTAGGCCCAATTTTTTTTCTACTTTTACAGAATAGGCTTTTCAACAGATAAGTGCAACGCTGGACGGCAAATGTTTTTTTATTTCTCCACTAATACACGGCAAACAGGGCTTCAGAATACATCACTGCACTACAGAGTGTCAATTAGGCCCAAATTTTGTTCTACTTTTAAAGAACAGGCTTTTCAACACAGAAGTACAATGCTGGATGGCGAATATATTTTCATTTCGCCACTAATACACGGCAAACAATGCTTCAGAATATATCAGTGCACTGCAGAAGTCAATTAGGCCTAAATTTTGTTCTATTATTACACAACAGTCTTTTCAACAGATAAGTGCAACACTGGACGGAGAATACATTTTTATTTCAACACTAATACATGGCATACATGGCTTCCGAATATATGAAAAAAATTGTAGAAAACTCCAGCTCTGTGGAAAAAGATGAAAAACTCTTTATTGACCATATATTAATAAAAAGTCATGCAGTGACAAATCCCAGCATCGTCAAAGCAGGGCTTCCAAATATATCTCTGCAACGCTAAGCGGCAAATTATTACTTTTTTTCCCACTAATACAAGCAAAAAAGGGATTTAAAACAGATAACTGCACCGCTGAGCGGCAAATATATTTTTCCTTTTTCAACTAGTACACGCAAAAAGGGCTTTAAAACAGATGACTACACCGCTGAGCGGCAATTTTTTTATATTTTTTTTCCCACTAATTCACGCAAAAAAGTACTTTACAACAAATAACTGCACCGCTGAGCGGCACATATATTTTACTTTTGTCACTAATACACAACAAAAAGGGCTTTAATTTTCGCCCTTTTTTCACTCTAATACAAGCCAAAAAAGGCTATAGAACAAATAACTGCACCGCACAAGGGCAAATAAAACAGAAATTATTTCATTATAATAAACCCTGTTAATGCCTATATTAAGCACTTGTTTATATTTGTATTAAGCCTCTATTAAACACTTCCACCCTAATAAGGCAGGTTTGCTAGAATTACAGAGCTGTATAATGGCAATTTGGTTCCCTAATCAGTGCAGCAAGGTGTAATCGGATTGTTCCTATTACCCAGGCTGTCACCTCCCCGACTGAACACTGTTCAACACAAATGCTAGAATGATTCCTCCCTATCATTTCCCTACACCTTGAGTAATCTTTCCTGCACATTTGAATAGTTTTTTTTTTTTTTTCACCACAGTCAAGTCTTTCCTATCACTGTCCCTAGCGCCTGCAGACACGTCTCTCCCTGCACTAAGGATGCTGGTGAATGGAAGAATCTAAGATGGCCGCCGTATTTATAGGGCTGTGACATCACAGGGCTGGCTGGCTGCTGATTGGCTGCATGCATGTCAGTATGGGTGATCCAGAGTTTCTTGCCCCATGTCCTCACACGTGTAGCAGCCATTTTAGAAAAAAATGTGATTTGTTACCATGAAGCATTTGGTGCGAATCAAATTTTTCCTGAAATTCAGATCGAAGTGCACTTCGTCAGCTTTAATTGGCTCATCTCTACTAGAGGTTAGTGTAACTTAAATTTCTAGGTAAAATGTATATAGTGGTCAATTATTGGCCCCATGTGGCCCCTTTATGTAATTCTCATACAAAAGGTGCGCTTTTAGGAAATTGTAGGCCACAACAGCAATAATTTGCATATTGTTCCACGCACCTAACCAGCCAAACCCCATACCATTAACATCCGCTGTTTGGCTATCATAATATTATATGGCAGCTACTAGTTTACAGGCTCCTGTCCCTTATGGCAAAAATCCTGTGGCAATGTTTGATCCATCCACCATGGATAGTTTTAACTCTAATACATTTTTTAAGCAAAATACCATCTGGTTCATAGTATACATAGTATATTTGTATAGTTTTCGATTTAACACTTGGATTATGGAAATCATAATTTTTTTTTTTAAAGGTTTTTACTTCTACAGTGTTAAAAAAAAAAAAAATTATCTGTTCCCTTAGTGCTATTCCATTGCATAGAACAGAGCTATTTATAATGTTAATGTGTACATTTTTATATTTATTCTCAGTCTGTTTTTGAAAGTTTTTTTGTTTTGCGTTTTTTGATTTTTTTTCCTCCAAATGTTCCAATAGCCAAAACGTTTAAAATTTTCCATTAATATACTCATATAAGGGCTTATTTTGGTGGGATAAGTCATACAATTTAAGGGCACCATTCAATTTACCATGTCTCTTATTGGAAAATGGGAAAAAAAATATATTTGTGACACAATGTTCTTATTCTGCGAATATGAATACAGCAATTCCAAACATGTATTTTTTTCTTTTACTACTTTAAAAAAAATAAAAACCATTTTCTGACAGCTAAAACTTTTTTATATTTTAGTCTACAGAGCTATAAGAGGGCTTGTTTTTTGTGGGACAAAATTTAGATTTTATTGGTACCTTTTTTGTGGTATGTATGACTTTTTGATCACTGTTATTCAATTTGTTTGTGGTGGAAAGGTGACAAAAAAGCTAATCATGTGTTTTTTAATTATTTTTTTTCTTATGGTGATCAGTGCACTTAAAATTTTTAATAATTCAGACATTTTCGGATGCGGCAATACCAAATTTTTTTGTTTGTTTATATATTTTTTATATGTAAAATTGAGAAAGGGGGTGATTTAAACTTTTTTTTTTTTTTTTTTTTGTTTTACTTTTACAGTGACTAATTTTAACCCTCTTAGGGGGCTAAAACCTGGGATCTTTGGATTCCCTGTCCTATTCACCCAAATAGAGATCTGTCTCTGCACATCTCAGCAAGGAACACAACAAAATGCTATTCACCCTAATAGAGATCTATTAGGGTGAAAAAGATTTTGATGCCCTCCTTGCTGAGCTGGCTGTGCCTCATGCACAGTGCAGCAAGGAGGTTACCCTGGGAGCCATGGGAAGCTTCAAAAGCGTCCAGGCTGCCATGGTCGGAGCCCTGCAATTTTACTGCAGGGGCTCCGATTGGAAGGCAGAGGGAGCCGCATCCCTCTTCCTTACCTCATAGATGATGTGATCAGTGTTGATAGCGTCATCTGATGGATTAAATGATGGGGTTTGGTAGGATTGTCATTCCCTGTCATTGTGGCCAGGTGTCTGCTGTATGATACAACCAGGACCCACCACGTATGGAGCGGGTTCACCCCTTCAGCCAGCTCCATACATTCCCTCAACCATCGTGACTTACTTAAGTGATTTATAGCGATTTGTGATGAATTTATACATAACTAATCAAAATTCTTGGCAAACTTCCGCGAATCAAATTTTTCAAAACTTCACTCATCTCTAGTTTTCATGGCCTTACACTAAGGCCTTAATAAGTAAAAAAAACTCTGTAATCAGTATTTGATCGGTGGGAGTGCAATTCCTGGTGCTCCTCCAATCAGTTGTTTGAAGAGATTGCAGCTCTTCGGTGAGCAAATCTGACCAAAGACAACATCTGCATGGAGTTTGTATGTTCTCCCTGTGTTTCCTCTGGGTACTGCGGTTTAGTCCCACACTCCAAAACATACTGATAGGGAACTTAGACTGTGCGCTCCACTGGAGACAGCAAGCAATGATAATGTCTGTAAAGTACTGTGGAATATGTCAGAGCTATGTAAGTCAGTAAAATAAATAAATGGCCTAGTAGTAGCTCAATCCCATTCAAGTGAATAAATTTGAGTTACAATGCCAAGCACAACCGCTATACAGTGGATGATGTTCTTGGTATGCTCAGAAGAGATTACAGCCACTTACCAGAGCAATGTGGCCTCTTCATACAGCTGATTAGGGTTTTAATCAGATATAAGAAGACCCAGAAAACCTATTTAAAATACAAATTACACAAAAGCCCAATTGCAAAGAGCAGTATAGTGGGGGAAACAACATCACATTATGGAAGACTTCTCTATATTAAGTCCTGGAATCCTTGTGAGGAGCAAAACTAGAGGTCCCCAACTTGTGGCCTCGGGGGGGGGGGGGAGTACCTACAGCCCTAATACCATTATTTGCGGCATTATTTGAGATCCCTGTGTGTGTGGTTACATGTAGTTTCCATGTCAGAGAGAAGGGGATTGGCGCGCACAGTTCAGGACATCAAGTAATAATAGTGCACTGTGTAGCTATCTCTGGTTCTCCAGTTTATCAGAAGATTGGGAATTTGAGTTAGTCAGCAGTCTATGCATGTGATTCTCTCTATTGTAGTTTATAAAAGTTGTAAAATACGGTTAGATGTAAAGAGGTAGATGCATGCGTAGACTCCTCCTCATTGGAGTGCTAACTGGGGAATATGGGGACCCATACTGCTCTGGAATTGGAACCTGTACCTATCAGATATGTATAGCATATACTTTTGAAATGCAATAATGGTTAAGGTAAGGCAAGTTACGGTAAGCTAAGGTAAGTTTTATCATGACCCTTGGGATTTGTTCAGCGTGACATTGTGGCCTTAGAAAAGATTATGCATCCCTAAGGAAATTATAGGGATATTCTGGAGAAAAGCCTACTAATAAAATCACCAAAGCAACAAAAAAAAACTTTCGTCTGCCCAGTACTGTTAAAAGTGCTTCAGGCATTTGCATTTGTGAATGGCCATATTTTCCCCTTGCAAAAACCAGCAGTAGTCCCCCATCATGTCAGGATTTCAGCGGCCTTGATACCTTTTCTCCATTGTAGAAATATCTTTATGGAACCGCTCTCCATGGTTGTCACTTATGTATCCCAAATTGGGTGGGAAAAAGTCAAGATGGGAATATAAGAAATGCACTTTCAATGACATTCGGCAGCCAAATTGTTTATATGCTGTAAGCATGTTGTCTACTAATTAAGCATAGTTTGCAGCTCATCTGTTCCCAAGGAAGTTCTGCACTACTAGCACAAATGGATCCCAAGCTGCAACTTCCAGAGGGTTGAGTTGTGTTTTGAATGTGTCATCATGCATTAGTTTGTTGATATCGGGGCCAATGAAAATTCCATTCTTTATTTTAGCATCAGTTTTCAGTGTGCTAAACTTCTCCTTCAAATACTGGAAACCATTTCCATCACGATCAAGTACAATTACAAAATTGAAGTGGATCGACCAGTGAATTGTGTTGTAGATTGTACTGACCAACTGTGTGCTCGACTCTGAGAGGCCACTGTCTCATTTTGTAATGATTGTTGTCATCACGACTGTTCCATAGGCACAAGAAGCACATATGCTTTGTGTACCCTAACTGTAGGCCAAGCAGCAGTCCTACCACTTTCAGGTCAGCACAAATTTTCCATTTATGTTCTGAGTATTTGATCGAAGCATCGGTCTCTTTCATTCCAACTCTACATCGTGTTGTACTGGTTTAAGAGCAGATTTAAAGTCAGGATACACAATTTGTGACTTGTTTCTCTTTGAATATCCGGCGATTTTAGTCATACAAATGTAATAGTCTAAATCGTGATTTTTCTGCTCATGCCAAACCATAGGCACTGCAAACCCCATTCCTTTCCTATTACCATTTAACCACTGCATTAGCCTAGAGTAACACACAGTGCAACAAACATGAGGTGCCCAGCTTTTATCTTGATCTCCAGTTTTATAGTCAAAGTAATACTTGTAAGTAGAGTTGAGCGAACACCTGGATGTTTGGGTTCGAGAAGTTCGAATGAAGTCAATGGGGACCCGAACTTTTGGGCACTAAAAAGGCTGTAAAATAGCCCAGGGCTAGAGGGCTGCAAAAGGCATCAAAATGTAGGTAAATCCCCTGCGAACAAATGTGGATAAGGAAATGACTTAAAATAAAATAAATAAAAATTAACCAATATCAATTGGCAACTTGGAGGAGGAGGAGGTGGAATAGGAGGTTGGGGTGGCATCAGGTGGGAATGCTATGGGAGTTGATGTTCTCATCACAGCCAAAAAGGAATCATGTCTGCCTGCAGTGTTACAGGTCTCATTCACAGACTCAGGGCCATGGCACCCAGACGGAGAAGAGGTTCATTCAACTTTGGGTTGCCCAGTATAATAATGGTAAAATTAAAAAAAGAGGATTCAATAAAGAAGTGCCCTGGAGTACAAGAATATATGGTTAAGGGGAGGTAGTTATAAATGTCTATTCTGCACAAGGGATGGAGAGGTCCTGTGGGATCCATGCCTGGTTCATTTTTATGAACGTCAGCTTGTCCACGTTGGCTGTGGACAGGTGGCTGCAGTTGTCAGTAATGATGCCACCTGTGGTGCTGAATACACGTTCAGACAAAACGCTGGCAGCCAGGCAGGCCAGCACCTCCAAGGCATAAAAGGCTAGCTCTGGCCACGTAGACAATTTGGAGACCCAGAAGTTGAATGGGGCCGAACTATCAGTCAGTACGTGGAGGGGTGTGCACACGTACTGTTCCACCATGTTAGTGAAATGCTGCTTCCTGCTAGCACGTTCTGTATCAGGTAGTGGTGCAGTTAGCTGAGGCGTGGTGACAAAACTTTTCCACATCTCTACCATGCTAACCCTGCACTTAGAGGAGCTGGCCGTGACACAGCTGCGTTGGCAACCTCTTGCTCCTCCTCTGCCTTCACCTTGGGCTTCCACTTGTTCCCCTGTGACATTTGGGAATGCTCTCAGTAGCGCGTCTACCAACGCTCGCTTGTACTCGCGCATCTTCATATCACGCTCCAGTGCAGGAAGTAAGGTGGGCACATTGTCGTTGTACTGGGGATCCAGCAGGGTGGCAACCCAGTAGTCCGCACACGTTAAAATGTGGGCAACTCTGCTGTAGTTGTGCAGGCACTGCAGCATGTAGTTGCTCATGTGTGCCAGGCTGCCCAGAGGTAAGCACAAGCTGTCCTCTGTGGGGGGCGTATCGTCATCTTCCTCCGTCTCCCCCCAGCCATGCACCAGTGATGGGCCTGAGCTGCGTTGGGTGCCACCCCTCTGTGAACATGCTTCATCCTCATCCTCCTCCCCCCCCCTTAATCCTCGTCCTCCAGTAGTGGGCCCTGGCTAGCCACATTTGTACCTGGCCTCTGCTTTTGCAAAAAAACTCCCTCTGAGCCACTTCTAAGAGACTGGCCTGAAAGTGCTAAAAATGACCCCTCTTCCTTCTCCTCCTCCTCCTCCTGGGCCACCTCCTCTTCCATCATCGCCCTTAGTGTTTTTGCAAGGATACATAGAAGTGGTATTGTAACGCTGATAATGGCGTCATTGCCACTGGCCGTGTTGGTGGAGTACTCGAAACAGCGCAACAGGGCACACAGGTCTCGCATGGAGGCCCAGTCATTGGTGGTGAAGTGGTGCTGTTCCGCAGTGCGACTGACCCGTGCGTGCTGCAGCTGAAACTCCACTATGGCCTGCTGCTGCTCGCACAGTCTCTCCAGCATGTGCAAGGTGGAGTTCCACCTGGTGGGCACGTCGCATATGAGGCAGTGTGCGGGAAGGCCGAAGTTACGCTGTAGCGCAGACAGGCGAGCAGCAGCAGGATGTGAACGCCGGAAGAGCGCACAGACGGCCCACACTTTATGCAGCAGCTCTGACATGTCGGGGTAGTTGTGAATGAACAGTGAGTGAGTCCCGACTAAGGACTTTACAGTCCAAAACGCGTCAAGTTTACCGCTGTACAGTGTGTGTGTACAATCCTTGTTGCCACGTTAATGAAAGGAAGAAATTGCACCAGACAATCCAGCAGTGCCGGACATCCCTTTTTTCTTGAAACTACTTTTCAGATGCTTTTCTGAACGACCGTGCACGCTGAAATCGACATATGGGTGAGCTGGAAATTTTCTTTGAATGACCAAGTTGTGAATGAACGTCTACACCACCAAATTCAGCAAATGCGCCAGGCAAGGGATGTGCGTCAAACCGGCTAGTCCCAGAGCTGCGACGAGATTTTGCCCATTATCGCACACCACCAGGCTGGGCTTGAGGCCCACTGGCAGCAACCACTCGTTGGTCTGTTGTTCAATACCCCGCCACAACTCCTGCGCGGTTTGGGGCCTGTCCCCCAAACATATGAGTTTCAGAACTGCCTGCTGACGTTTACCCCGGGCAGTGCTGAAGTTGGTGGTAAAGGTGTGTGGCTGACTGGATGAGCAGGTGGAAGCAGAGAAGGAGGAAGCCAAGTAGGAGGAGGAGGCTACAGGAGGCAAATAATGATGCCCTGCGATCCTTAACGGCGGAAGGACGTGCACCAAAGAACTCTCCGCCTGGGGCCCAGCCGCCACTACATTTACCCAGTGTGCAGTCAGTGTGCTTACTCGTCCACGTATCTGTGGTTAGGAGGACTTTGCCACAGATGGCGTTGCGCAGTGCCCACTTGATTTTATTGGATACTTGGTTGTGCAGGGAAGGCACGGCTCTCTTGGAAAAGTAGTGGCGGCTGGGAACAACATAATGTGGGACAGCCATCGCCATCAGCTGTCTGTGTCCACCAGCCTGAATGACAGCATTTCAAAGGCCAGTAGTTTAGAAATTCTGGCATTCAGGCCCAGGGCTCGAGGGTGGGTAGGTGGGAATTTACGCTTTCTCTCCAAGGTTTGTGAGATGGAGAGCTGAACGCTGCTGTGTGACATGGTGGTGATGCTTGGTGATGGAGGTGGTGGTGTTGGTAGCACATCCTCTGTTTAGTGGGCGGCAGGTGCCAACATTCCTCCCGAGGTGAATGAAGAGGCTGAGGCATCAGCATAATAGGGAGCAGGGGGAGCCTGAGTGAGTTCCTTGTTTTTAAGATGTTTACTCCACATCAGTTCATGCTTTGCATGTAGATGCCTGGTCAAGCAGGTTGTGCTAAGGTTCAGAACTTTAATGCCTCGCTTCAGGCTCTGATGGCACAGCGTGCAAACCACTCGGGTCTTGTCGTCAGCATATTGTTTAAAGAAGTGCCATGCCAGGGAACTCCTTGAAGCTGCCTTTGGGGTGCTTGGTCCCTGGTGGCGGTGGCCAGTAGCAGGCGAACTCTCTTGGCGGCGGCTGTTCTGCTTTTGCCCCCTGCTCCCTCTTTTGCTACGCTGTTGGCTCGGTTTCACCACTGCCTCTTCCTCTAAACTATGAAAGTCAGTGGCATGACCTTTATTCCATGTGGGGTCTAGGACCTCATTGTCCCCTGCATCGTCTTCCACACAGTCTTCCTCCCTGACCTCCTGTTCGGTCTGCACACTGCAGAAAGACGCAGCAGTTGGCACCTGTGTTTCGTCATCATCAGAGATGTCTTCATCATCAGGAAACATAAGTGGTTATGCATCAGTGCATTCTATGTCTTCCACCACTGGGGAAGGGCTAGGTGGATTCCCTTAGGAAACCTTGCCAGCAGAGTCTTCAAACAGCATAAGAGACTGCTGCAAAACTTGAGGCTCAGACAGTTTCTCTGATATGCATTGTGGCGAATGTGACAGACTGATGGGCTTGGTTTTCAGGCGCCACCTGTGCACTTTCTGCAGAAGACTGGGTGGGAGATAATGTTGTGAACATGCTGGACCCACTGTCGGCCACCCAATTGACTAGCGCCTGTAGTTGCTCAGGCCTTACCATCCTTAGAACGGCATTGGCCCCACCAAATATCGCTATAAATTCTGGCGGGTACTGGAACCTGAGGTAGTTGGTTCACAAGGACGTGTGGGTGTGGCAGAATGGCCATGTCCTCTCCCAGCACCAGAGGGTCCACTAGCAACACCACGACCATTTCCGCGTCCTTTACTTGATGTTTTCCTCATTGTTACCGTTCACCACAATAAGGAAAAAATTATTTGGCCCAATGTATTAAATTCAAATTCTGGCCTTTTTTTACATGCACCTAACACTATCTGGCTATCTATTTATGTACCGTATTACACTAATCCAGGCACATTAGTAACCACAGATTTAGGGGAATATCAATTGTAGGCCTAGTATTTAGGCCCTAGATGAAATGTATCCTTTTAAGGACAGATTTACACTTTGAGATGCACAGTAGTGTGTGAAAAAATATATAGGATTATGCTTTCAGCACTTGTATTTTAACACTTTGTGTAATATACCCTTTAACCGAAAGAAATACACTCGGAGATGCACGCTGAGTGTTATAAACCCTTTTACCGACAGATTTACACTTGGCCTGCAATAGCTGGAACACCAGATTTTGGATATTGCCAATTTGGCAATTGAATTTCACCCCAGAAAATAATATATCCTTTGACGGACACTATTAAACTTAGCCAGCCACAGCTGAAACCACAGATTTATGGTATTGCTATTTTGGCAATTGAATTTCACCCCAGAAAAAAATATATCCTTTGTCGGACACTATTAAGCTTGTCCATCCACAGCTGGAACACCAGATTTACGGTATGTCTATTTTTGCAACTGAATTTTACCGCAGAAAATAATATATCCTATGACGGACATTATGAAACTTGTCCAGTCACAGCTGGAACACCAGATTTAATGTATTTCTATTTTGGCAACTGAATTTCACCCCAGAAAATAATAAATCCTTTGTTGGACACTATTAAACTTGGCCAGCCACTGCTGGGACACCAGATTTAGAGGATTGCTATTTTGGCAATTGAATTTCACCCCAGAACAAAATATATCCTTTACGGACACTATTAAACTTGGCCAGCCACTGCTGGGACACTACATTTAGGGAATTGCTATTTTCGCAATTGAATTTCACCACAGAAAAAAAAATCTATTCTTTGCCAGACAGCAGCCAGTATTACACTTGGCTAGCCACAGCTGAAACACCAGATTTAGGGGATTGCTATTTTAGCAATTCAATTTAACCCCTCAATAAAATATAGAAATTTCTATCCTGAGTTTCTAGGGGTGACAATAAGCACAGCCAAGCCATTGATGTAGGATATAGCAAAAAAAAAACTAGTATTGATGGATTGATTGACTTGGTGGCAGCTTGTGCTTGTGCACCACAAGACACAAAATGGCCGCCGATCACCCCAGAAAAAAGTGACAGAAAAACGCTGTGTGCAACCTAAAAACTAGTGAGCAATTAACTAGCACAAGTTGAATCATTCACAGCTGTAGATCGATCACTTCATTAGGTGTTTTTGCTGAGTTTTCCCTGCCTAATCTCGCCCTCACAGCAGCTGCGTCCTATCCCTACACTAATCAGAGCAGAGTGACGTGGGGTGCTACGTGACTCCAGCTTAAATAGAGGCTGGGTCACATGCTGCACTTGGCCAATCACAGCCATGCCATTAGTAGGCATGGCTGTGATGGCTTCTTAGGGCAAGAAGTAAAACGCTAGCTGATTGGCTGCTGTGCAGCTTTCAGAAAGCAGGAAGAAATTGCCGAACAACGAACCTGAACCCGAACTTTTTTGAAAAAGTTCGGGTCTGGGTCCGTGTCCCGAACACCCCAAAATTCGGTATGACCCCGAACTATACAGTTTGGGTTCTCTCATCCCTACTTGTAAGCACGATGCACTCGCTTTGTACGATTCTTGCGCTGATCACAAGTAGTGTATTTGCTACATATGTAGCAGAAATTGTCTGGATCGTTAACGCATTTGCGTTTATCCATACAGGTCTGGACATATCCATTTGAATATTTCCAATATAATGCATTAATATTATAACTAAATAGGCTTTGCATGTATATCTTAAAATCTAGACGTGTCATGCAAATTCTGAGTTCATATTTGGAATCATCGAGCTAATTTTAGTATGAATCACATTTTTCTCTTAGTAGCAAAATCATTGTTGCGCGGTGAGATAACTGCAAGAGAACTGTCATTTCAGAGATTAATGTATTACTCAAACATGAAGCTGATATTTAAAGGCAAGTAATTACATACATTTCCAGAGATAAGTACTAGAAAGAATCTGTGAAAGAACTTGGAAGATTACACTTGGTTCCTAAACAACATAGTAGCCGCGCAGCACCTTTAACCGCTTGCCGTCACACTAACGCCGATAGGCGTCAGCACGACAGCACTCTCAGGTCTCAGCAACGCCTATTGCTGTCATCTCGTGAGACCCGAGATTTGCTGTGAACGCGCACTCACAGGAGCTTGCGTTCACAGCAGCGCGCTGTTATGAAGTTAAACTACAGCCTGCCAGAGCTCATTATTGGCTGGCAGGCTGTAGATGTTTAAAAAATCTAATCAAAAAGGTATATTAGACGCTGTTTTGTAAACAGCATCTGATACAGGGCTGGGACAAGGTCCACCACCAACAGAGGCTGAGCTGCCCAAGCTGCCCCCCCCCCTCCAACTTGTGGATGACACTGCTATGGGGGATCTGTGATGGATGACACTGTTATCGGGGAATCTGTGGATGACACATATGTGTCATCCACAGATCCCCCCTCCCCATAACAGGGTCCGTGTAGGAATGACCCCCAATACAAGGGGTGAGGCTGTGGGGTTGTATCTGCTTTTTTGATGACAGCGCCAGCTGGGCCCGTGCAGTGACTGAATTCTACTACACCCCCCCCCCACACTGTATATAATCTTAACTATATAACTGTAGTGATTTACTACAGTTATATAGTTAATACGACTATATCCAGCGAGCGGGGATGGGGGTGTAGTAGAATACAGTCACTGCACGGGCCCTGCTGTCATTATGAAATAGCATATGTGACCCCCACCTCTTTTATTGGTGGTCATTCAGTAAATTAACCCTGTTTTGGGGGGTGGGGGGTGTCTGTGGATGACAAATATGTGTCATCCACAGATTCTCCCCATAACAGGGTTCATTTAGTGAATGACCACCCAAATTGTGGTGACCCAATACATGGGAGTTGCATCTGCAGAGCTTTTGTATAATGCCACCCCACACTGTAGTGTCCCCCACACAGTAATGTCCGCCACACTGCCCCCCACACAGTAATCTCCGCCACACTGCCCCCCACACAGTAATGTCCGCCACACTGCCCCCCACACAGTTATGTCCGCCACACTTCCCCCCACACAATAATGTCCCCCACACCCCCCTCAACCACACAGCAGTGCCCCCACATAGTAATTTGTCATGCTCTCCCCCTCTTGTCATTCTCCCCCTCTTTTCATAATCCCCTCTTCTTGTCATGCTCTTTCTGCCCTCTGTCATTCTCCCCCATCTTTTCATGCTCTTTATACCCCCTCATGTTGTCATGCTCCTTCTTCTCCCCCTCCTCTCCTCCTACCTCTGCTGTAGCGTGGCCGAACTATGCATGGTCTACGCCTCCGCGGGTACAAGAGGAGGAGCTTTTGTCTCCTGTACCGAGCCGACTGACTTGAAGTGCAAACTGTGTGCGCACTTCCTGTCAGTCCGGCCGGGTACAGGAGACCGAAGCTCTCTGTACCTGCGGACCGGGCAGAGCTAGGTCACGCTAGAATGAGGGAATGACAGGAAGGAGCGCTGAGCGGTTCCCCCCTGTGAGTCCCTCTCCCCCTGGCCGGTCCCTGCCTGCGCCCTGAGGCTGGAGCCTCCCCAGCCTCTGTGTCGGCCCGGCCCTGGTTTGATATACCTGCTACCTGCTCCTCTGGTAGTCCCTTTTGCTTGGATCGACCACCAGAGGACACAGGCAGCTCTGTAAGTAGCACCAAGCACCACACTACATTTCAAACACCCCCCTTGTCACTAATTAACCACTGATCACCCCATATTGACTCCCTGATCACCCCCCTGTCACCAACCTGTCATTGATTACCCCCCTGTAAGGGTCCCTTATTACCGCCAGTTAGTTAGCTACTTGTTAGGTAGTCAGCACCCAGCCCACCGCACCGCAGTCACTGATTAGTCACTGATTAGCATCATCGCTGTCGCTAATCAGCACTAGTACTATATAGTATCTGTAAGTGATCAAGACTGATTGCAATCAGATCTATATCAGTACATTAGGGTCACCTTAGGCTCTACAAAAAATGCAGTGTTCGCCAGATTCAGGCCTGATCTTGTGCCCACACTTGCGTTCAGTCCGCCCCACCGCAGTGACAGAATTTTTTTTTCCCTGATCACTGCAAAAACACTGTAAAATCGATGCGGCGCTATAAAGATCACTTTTGAGCTTTTTGGATCTTTATTAGCGATCACAGCTTTATTTCGCAAGCACTCCTTTTTATTAGGCAGGTGTGTTTTTTTTCCTGGGTAGTCTCAGAGGAATACTCCCTAAACTTAGTTAGTCCAAAATGTAAAAAAAGGGGTATTCTGCTGAAGAAGCCTACAGGATTCTGGCCGTGATGGATGAAAGCGATGGGGACGCCTCACCCGCTGAATCCAGTGGTTCAGAATATGAACCTGTAGACAGCAGTGGCACTCTAACCGCTCGTGAGGATGACGAGGTTGAGGTCCCTACTATTGTCGTGTTTACCCGACTCCATGTCAGTGTTCTGCATACCCCGCGTGATGAGCCTCATTTGCAGCAGAGTGGTGCTAGCGCTGATCTTTTTCATGGTGCGGCATACACCAGCAGCGCAGCACATCCTGGACCTTCTACCAGCACTGCCATATTCCCTGGTAAAGTGGTGAGCACCAGAAGGGCAGTTCAATCTGGTACAGTGGCACGTGCAGTAACACCCCCGTCGCAGCCACCACGTTCACAGGCCTGTAGAGCCTTAGTCTCCCAGAGGTGCTGGCAAATCCAAATTGGCAATCCCCTGCTTCTGCCGCACCCATATTGCCCCCTTTCACCGCTCAGTTTGGAGTTCGCATGGAGACAGCTCATTTAGGATCGGCCCTTGAGTTTTTTGAGCTGTTCTTCACCGTGGATCTCTATGACTTAGTTGTGGCAGAAACCAACCGCTACGCCACACAGTATATAACCTCCGATCCGGACAACTTCTATGCCCAGCCTTTCCGGTGGAAACCAGTCACAGTTTCCAAATGTAAAATATTTTTGGGCCTTATCCTCAGCATGGGTCTAACTAAAAAAAATGTATTGCGTTCCTATTGGTCTAAAGACTCAATACATTACATGCCTATGTTCTCTGCTGCTATGTCCAGGGCACGTTTTGAGGTCATCATGCGCTTTATGCATTTCACTGACAATCAAACCTGTCACCCAAGAGGCCACCCTGCTTATGACCGACTCCACAAAATTCGGCCCCTCATAGACCATTTGTCATCCAGGTTTGCAGATGTGTATACCCCCAATCAGAACATCTGCATAGACAAGTCCCTTGTACATTTTACTGGGCGCCTTGGCATCAAACAGTACATCCCCAGCAAGCTCGCCCAGTATGGGGTCAAACTGTATAAGCTCTGTGAAAGGGCCACAGGCTATACATATCATTTTAGGGTCTATGAGGGAAAAGACTCAAAACTGGAGCTGGTCGGATGCCCTAACTACCTGGGGAGCAGTGGCAAGATTGTCTGGGACTTGGTGTCACCCTTACTCCATAAGGGGTACCACTTATACGTGGACAATTTTTACACAAGCGTGGCCCTCTTTCGGCAATAACATATAGTCAGAATTCGATGCTGTGGCAAAGCACGACCTAGTCGCCGGGGCTTCCCCCAACGGCTCGATAGTACCCGACTTGCACTGGGGGAGAGGGCTGCCTTGTGTGACCAAGAACTGCTCGCGGTGAAGTGGAGGGACAAGAGGGATGTTTACCTTATGTACACCATTCACGCAGACATGACAGTGCAAATTGAAAGGGCAACTGGAGTCATTGAGAAACCCCTCTCTGTCCACGACTATAACCTTCACATGGGAGGGGTGGACTTCAATGACCAGATGTTGGCTCCCTATTTAGTGTCCCGCTGCACCAGACGCTGGTATAAGAAGGTGTCTGTTTATTTAATTCAATTGGCTACGTACAATAGTTTTGCTCTCTACAGTAATGTTGAGAGAACGGGATCCTTCCTTAAATTCAAGGCAGAGATTATTTCGGAACTCCTGTATCCAGGAGGGGCCGTGCCCCAAGTCCCTGATGTAGTTAGCCGGCTACATGACAGACACTTCCCGAGTGTCTATCCATGTACCCCGACTCACCATTCCCCAAGAAAAAGATGTCATGTCTGTAGCAGTGCTGAAATAAGGCGTGACATCACCGTTTTTTGTCCTGACTGTCCTGACCAGCCTGCCCTATGCATAGGGGAGTGTTTCCGTAAGTTCCACACACAGTTACACTATTAGTGTAGGAATTGTGTGACACAGGACAGGCACACAGGGGTCTTAGGGCCCTTTCACACAGAGCTTCTACAAACCTCTCCTTTCACCTGGGAAAAAGTGCATAATGTACTTCGCCACATCTCTGGACGATTTGCACTTTGCACATTGTCACATGGGGAAGGAGAGGTTTGTACTCTAAAGGTAAAAAACAAAACAAAAAAAAAATCTCAGGTAAGCAAAAAAGTTAATGTTCTGTTTCAAATGTTCAATAAAGTTTATAAAAGTTAATGTTAATAAATGTATTGCGTTGCTGCCTGTTTTTTTTGTTTTGTATTTTAAATTCTAGGTGGACCAAGCGATCAACCAGCTGCAGCACTGATGTGCTTTCTGACAGAAGCATTGCGCTGCTGTCAGATTACACAAAGTTGGTGTATGCGGCGCTGCAAGACGAGATTTCTCCTCTGCAGTAAAAAAAAAAAAGTTTGCCGAGGCTTATGAGCTGAGGGGCGGTGTTCATATGCTTTGTCAAGCACTTTGTATAAAAAAAATTCTGTCAATTATTTATTCATCCACATCGATTGATGTGAATGGAGAAATTGGGTTTGCCAGGGCATAGGAGCTGAAGTGGGTTTGGATGTTGGGCGCTCCTATGTCCTGGCAGACGCCATTCCCCTCTTTTTTTTTTTTTCAGCACATTTTTTGGCTGAGATTTTTTCACCCACATTGATCAATGCGAATGAAGAAATCTGTGCCGTTCATTTTTTCTTTCAGCCCATTAACTGTATGCTCAATATAAGGAGAATAGCAGAAACTCCTAATGCTGGCCATACATGTAATGATTGCGGAGACCCTCAAATGCCAGGGCAGTACAAACACCCCACAAATGACCCCATTTTGGAAAGAAGACACCCCAATGTATTCGCTGAGGGGCATATTGAGTCCATGAAAGATTTAACTTTTTGTCACAAGTTAGCGGAAACGGAAATTTTGTGAGAAAAAACAGAAAAAAATCTATTTCCGCTAACTTGTGCGAAAAAAAAAAAATCTTCTATGAACTCGCCATGCCCCTCATGGAATACCTTGGGGTGTCTTCTTTCCAAAATGGGGTCACATGTGGCGTATTTATACTGCCCCGGCATTTTAGGGACCCTAAAGCGTGAGAAGAAGTCTGGAATCCAAATGCCTAAAAATGTCCTCCTAAAAGGTACTCATTGGAATTTGGGCCCCGTACTCATTAGAAGTAGGGAAATGTGTTTTGGGGTGTCTTTTCACACATACCCATCCTGTGTGTGAGAAATATCTCTGTAAATGACAACTTTTCCCATTTTTTTATACAGTGTTGTCAATTTACAGAGATATTTCTCTAACCCAGCATGGGTATGTGTAAAAATACACCCCAAAACACAATTCCCTACTTCTCCTGAGTACAAGGATACCAAATATGTGACACTTTTTTGCAGCCTAGGTGCGCAAACGGGCCCAAATTCCAATGAGTACCTTTAGGATTTCACAAAAAGAAGACACCCCAAGGTATTCCGTGAGGGATATGGTGAGTTCATGTAAGATTTTATTTTTTGTCACAAGTTAGTGGAATATAAGACTTTGTAAGAAAAAATATCAATGTCCGCTAACTTGTGCCAAAAACAAAAATATTCTATGAACTCGCCATGCCCCTCATGGAATACCTTGGGGTGTCTTCTTTCCAAAATGGGGTCACTTGTGGGGTATTTATACTGCGCTGGCATTTTAGTGGCCCTAAAGCGTGAGAAGTTTGGAATCCAAATGCGTAAAAATGCCCTGTGAAATCCTAAAGGTACTCATTGGAATTTGGGCCCCTTTGCGCACCTAGGATGCAAAAAAGTGTCACTCATGTGGTATCGCCGTACTCAGGAGAAGTAGGGCAATGTGTTTTGGGGTGCATTTTTACATATACCCATGCTGGGTGATAAAAAAATGGAAAATGTTGTCATTTACAGAGATGTTTCTCACCCAGCATGGGTATATGTAAAAATACACCACAAAACACATTGCCCTACTTCTTCTGAGTTCGTCAATACCACGTGTGACACTTTTTTGCAGCCTAGGTGCGTAAAGGGGCCGAAAGTCCAACGAGTACCTTTTGGCTTTACAGGGTTGCTCACAATTTAGCCCTGCCCAAAATGCCAGAACAGTAAACAAACCCCACAAATGACCCCATTTCGGAAAGTAGACACCCCAAGGTATTCACTGAGGGGCATAGTGAGTCCATGGGAGATTTTTATTTTTTTTGCAGGAAGTTTGCAGCAATGGAAACTTTATTTTTTATTTTTTTTCCTCAGAAAATGTCATTTTCCGCTAACTTGTGAAAAAAAATTAAATCATACATGAACTCACCGTGCCCCTCAGCAAATACTTTAGGGTGTCTCTTTTCCAAAATGGGGTCATTTGGGAGGTATTTATTCTATCCTGGCATTCTAGCACCTCAAGAACCATGACAGGTGCTCAGTCAGAGCTGCTTCAAAATGCCAAAATTCACTTTTTTGCACCATAGTTTGTAAACGCTATAACTTTTGCGCAAACCAATAAATATACACTTATTGGATTTTTTTAAATCAAAGACATGTAGCACAATAAATTCTGACACAAACTTGTATAGAAATGTAATTATATTTGAACAATTTTACCAGAAAAATTTAAAAATACACTTTTTTTGAGAAAATTGCGGTCTTTTTTGATTAATATCAGAAAAACGAAAAATCTCAGCAGCAATCAAATATCACCAAAAGAAAGCTGTATTTGTGAGAAGGAGATAAAATTCATTTGGGTGCAATAAACCGTTAAAGTTGCGAATTGACGATTTGTAAAAAAGGGCCTGGTCACTAGGGGGGTATAAACCTGTGGTCCTTAAGTGGTTAAACAGGGGCTGTTGCTGGTATGGGGTTTGACTGGTTAGGTTGGGGGACAATATGAATTATATTACTGGTCTGGCCTGCAATCTCCTGCAGGTTATTTGACAGTAAACACTGAATATTAATCAGCTCTGACATACCCACTTCTCCAACACCAGTACTCTCCTGCTCCACAGGTGGAGGCCTTCTTCTGCCATTTTTCTCCTTTTCCACATCATCTTATATTGATGAGAATATTGTCATCAGGAACATCCAGCTCCTTCTTTCTCTGCATCTTGCAGACTTTTCTAGGACATGGAGATTTTGAAGGCTGATTTGGAAGAAATAAAGCCAACAAACGATGAGGATGTTCATCTTTAAGACCTGGCCCCCCTAAGGGGTGCAGACTGAATGGTATTGGTTGGCACACTGGCACTGGAATAATAAAGGCTTCTATATTATTGGTATTGAATCACAGTTCTTGGATAACGGCTGATGTAAGAATAAGTAAATATAGGAAAAAATAAATAAACAAACCTGACATAGAATAAGTCTCCCTGCGCTCTCCTTGCACTCTCCAATATTCTTCTATTAATCATTTTCAGCAACACTATCCCTAGCGCATGAGCACTTTTCACATCTCTCCTTATGCTCAGCTCACAGGACAATGGCGTAGACCGCGTGGGATGAGGGTTTTATAGGGCTGTGATATCACAGGGGATGGCTATCTACTGATTGGTTGGCTGAATGGCATTTTAGATGATCTTGCTTTCCCAGGCTTCTTACTTTCACTTTGTAACACGTGCAACCGCCATTTTAAGAAAAACAGATTTGTTACCACGAAGTGCGAGGAAATTCAGATTAATTGCGAATTTTTCCTAACCTTCAAACCAAATTCCACTTCTAATGCTTCGTTTCACTGAACACTAGCTATAATGTCATAAACAACTAAAAGACAATTCTAAGAACAAGATACGGTAAACAGTGATTACATCTGTGGCTGCTTCTCACTGAGCTATATCTATTAATATTAGATAAGACCGCATGGCTACTGTATGGAGACGTGTACATTTCTGAATGTAATTATGTAAATAGTGTTTTAAAAAACTAAGCATCACATACAGTATTTTCTAAGTCACATATTTAGCTACATTTGCCATTGAAAAGTTATTGCCAGCCTCTTTCAACTCAAGAACATCTCTCGTATTTGTTCCTTCCTCAACCCTGAATCAACTAAAATGCAAGTGCATACTGTAATCATCTCCTGTCTGGACTACTGCAACAACCTCCTATTAATAGTATTGATTGAGCACCAAAGTGCTCGGGTGCTCTGGTGGTCGAGTAGAACACTTTGGGATGCTCAGGTTCTCTAAAGAGCACCCAAGCACAATGGAAGTCAATGGGAGAACCAGAGCATTAAACCAGGCACCCCCTGTTCTGAAGAAGGGAGGGTGTCTGGTTCACAGAAAAAGGTCAGAAATTTATGGAAACACCACTGAAATGGTTCAGGAACAGCATGAAGAGGATGTCTGGATGCATCTTGGACTCCCAGGTCGCTGCTGAGAACGATGTTGTCCGAGTAGTACGCCACTTTTACAGACTGACAATAATATGTACAAAACTGAAGATAAAATCAATTTTAGAGGATTGTTAGGAAACATTATTTCCTGTATATTTACTTGTATATAAACTGCAAGTGCAGGGCGGCAGGGAATGAGACCATAAGGACGGGAATTACATACCAGTGTATGGTAACGTACTGATTATTAATACCACTATAAGGATCCATATGCAACTGGCGTTCTATGAGATATGCTGCTGCACAAATAGGACGGATATTATTCATAACTTAAATCCATGCTACATTACAAGACATGTTCCAGCTTATTTCAAACCTGCTCTTATAACCAGCTATATTGAGCACTATCTTCATAAAAGGTTTACAGTGTACATCAGATATTTTTGATACAGCCTGCGACTACAGACTCTGAGAGGAGTATTTAGATGTGCATAATAGCGACTTTGATGTGATATGGCTGTATATAGAGAGACTATATATTTAAAGTGTCTATTTGCACTGATTGACACACGCGGTGTCAGTTTGTTTTTATAGTTTTTTATTCATATTATTTTATTGTCTAGTGCTAATATTTGGTGATTAATAAATACCTATTCATGTCATCCACATAGCCCATCGTTCCCAGATATTTAAATGCCCCCCATATGTGTAATATTTGTATACTGTTTGCATTTGGGTAATTCCAGGGGTGTGCACCTTATCCATAAAGGGTCATCAGGTGAGCTGTTGATTTTTTGTATTTGTATATAAAGTGCAAGTGCCAAAAATTACAAGGAGGAGGCACTCCGTTACAACCTGTATATCACATAAAGGAGGGCCTCATTCACATTGTGGTACAATTGTTCAGGTAGTGGGACCCCTACACTCATAAAGCCTATGCACTTAGTGAAAGGGCTGCCAAAAGTTACAAGGAACTGGTACTCCAATACACCCTTTATTATACATAAAGGAGGGCATCATACACACACTTGAAAAATGAAGATTGATGGCCCGCTGGTGACCTTCAAAAACATGAGGAGCAAGGGCCTGCTGGTGACCCTCTAAAACATTAGGGTGAGGGCCTGCTGCTGATCTGACCATCTAAAACATTAGGGGCGAGGTCCTGCTGGTGATCCTCAAAAACATGAGGAGCAAGGGCCTGCTGGTGACCCTCTAAAACATTAGGGTGAGGGCCTGCTTCTAATCTGACCATCTAAAACATTAGGAGCAAGGGCCTGCTGGTGATCCTCAAAAACATGAGGAGCAAGGGCCTGCTGGTGGCCCTCTAAAACATTAGGGGCGAGGGCCTGCTGCTGATCTGACCATCTAAAACATTAGGGGCGAGGGCCCGCTGCTGATCTGACCATCTAAAACATTATGGGCGAGGGCCTGCTGGTGACCCTATAAAACATTAGGGGTGAGGGTCCGCTGCTGAGCATTAGGAGCGAGGCCAGCCGGATAAGCATGTTGATATGATGGAGGAGGAGGACAAGAAAAGTAAAATTTAACCATATACCTTTCTTTGTGGTGGAAGGGGTGCATGAGAATGTATTTAATACACCATGACAGCCACATTTAAAGTGCTTGTATGTACAACCGCTTTACTCTGGTGGAGTAGAAAAGTCAGGCGCAATCCAGGCCTCCTTCATTTTGATAGGAGTCAACCTGTCATCATTTTCAGTTGACAGGCGGATGTGCTTATTAGTTATTATGCCCCCAGCAGCACTAAATAACCGTTCTGACAAAACGCTGGCGGCAGGGCAGGCCAGCACCTCCAAGGTGTAGAGCAACACTTCGTGCCACGTGTACAGCTTGGACACCCAATACTTGTAAGGCACAGAGGGATCACTGAGGATGCTAACACTGCTACGTACTCCTTCACCATCTTCCAAAACTTTTCCCTCCTTATGACACTAGGCTGTGCCTCAGGGTGAGGGTGCTGGCGGGGTGTTATGAAACTGTCCCAGGCCTTGGAGAGTGTTGCTCTGCCTCTGTTGGAACTGCTGTGTGTACCCCTCATCTCCCCTCCTCAGCTGCACAAGGAACTACATACTCTACCAAACAGCAATTTCAGCTGGAAATTTTTGGAGCAATTTTTCCACAAGGGCCTTCTGGTATTGCACCATTTTGCTAGTCCTTTCCACCACGGGAATGAGAGATGCAAAGTTCTCTTTGTAGCTGGGGTCAAGAAGGGTGAACAACCAGTAATCAGTGCTGGCCAAAATGCATATAATGAGAGGGTTACGGGAAAGGCAGCATAATATAAAGTCAGTCATGTGTGCCAGAGTCCCAACAGACAAGACTTCACTGTCCTCATTAGGAGGATGACTCTCAATCTCTTCATCCTCTTCCTCCTCATCTGCCCATCCACACTGAACAGATGGAATAAACCAGCTATGGGTACTACTCTCTGTAGCGGAGGCAACCGTCTCCTGCTTCTCCTCCTCCTCGTAATCCAATTTGCGCTGAGAAGACGAACTGAAGTTGGTCTGGCTATCACCCTGTGTACTGTATTCCCCCATTCCCACCTCTTCCACATGCAAAGCGTCCACCTTCATTGTGAACAGCAAGCGTTTCAGTGGACACAAAAGTGGGATGGTTATGATAATAATAGCGGCATCGCCGCTTACCATCTGTGTTGATTCTTCAAAGTTGCATAAAACCTCACATAAGTCAGACATCCATGCCCACTGGTCGCTTGTGAAGAAAGAGTGGAAGCTGACTGGAAAGGAAATGACCATGTTACAGCTAATATTCCACTACTGCCCTCTGCTACTCACAAAGCCTGGTCAATATGTGGAATGTAGAGTTCCAGCGCATGTTTACGTCAATGAGCTGGCAATTGCAAGCGTTGCCAGACTGGCGGCCGCTGTAGATGACTTTCGGCAATGGGCACTCATGCGGCGCTCCAGTAGCTCAGGCAAATTGGGGTAGGTTTTGAGAAACCACTGAAACTCTAACTTGAACACGTGGGCTAGGCATGGTATGTGTGTGAGCTTGCCAAGCTCCAAAGCCGCCACCAAATTACGGCCATTATCAGACACAACCATGCCTGGTTGTAGGCTGAGTGCCAAGAGCCACAGCTCAGTCTGGTCCCTTATACCCTGCCATAGCTCTGTGGCGGTGTGCTGTTTGTCACCTAAGCAAATTCGTTTCAGCATGGCCTGTTGCCGCTTCCCCACTGCAGTGCTACACTGCTTCCAGCTACTTACTGATGGCTGACTGGTGCTGCAGGATAAGAATTCAGAGATGGAAGTGGAGGAGGAGGTGAAGGAGGAGATGGGGGGTTGGAGCCACTAATGTAGGTGGTGGCAGAAATCCATATGGAATTGGGGCCCGCAATCCTTGGCGTCAGTAGCACCTGTGCTGTCCCTCGGTACGACTCGCTCCCAGTCTCCACAAAGTTCACCCAGTGTGCCAAAAGCATGTGTCAGTCGTTAAGTGGACCTTCAGGCTGCGAAAAGCCTCTGTGTCCACAAGCCTAAATGGCAACATTTCGAGGGCAAGCAATTTGGAAAGGTGCACTTTTAGTGCTATGGCCTGTGGGTGGGTGGCTGGGTATTTGCGCTTTCATTCAAAGGCCTGGGTTATGGACATTAGTACGCTGTGCTAGGACACAGAAGTGGATGTGCTACATGATGGTGCTTGCGAAGGTCAAGGTGCAGGGCGGGAGGCATCCAGGCCTGCATCTTGCACAGGGGATTGGCCAGCACGTAACACAGGGGAAGAGGGGACAGTCGTGTGACCCACAGACACTGATTGTGGACCCAGGCAATCTGCCCACCTATTAGGGTGCTTTGATGCTATGTCACTGATCATGCTGGTGGTGGTGAGATTGCTAGTGTTCCCACCCCTGCTCATTTTGGTTCGGCACAGGTTGCAAATGACAATTCTTTTATCGTCTGCACTTTCCTCAAAAAAGTGATAGACTGCGGAACACCTACCCCTTTGCAACGGATATTGCCACAAGGGGGTGCTCCGGGGAACAGTTGCGGGCATGTTTAGTGTCGCCCACCTTCTCCATTTTGCCACCACACTGCCTTTTCCAGCCTGTTGTATTGCTGTGGATCCCTCCCCCTCTGTACTGCTGTCCTCGCTCGGCTTGCCCCCTTCCAAGGTTGGGTCAGTGATTTCATCGTCCACCACCTCCTCTTCCACTTCCTCACTCTGGCCATCCTCTTGACTTGTTGACCTAACAAGAACCTCACTTATTGGCAACTGTGTCTCATCCTCATCATGAACCTCTTGAGACACTAATTGTGGTTGACTTATTGGCAACTATGACTCATCATCATCCACCTTGTGAAACACTAATTGCCGCTCCCCACCGTCATCTTTTTCTGACTGTGGATGCTCAAGAGTTTGGGAATCAGTGCACAAAATCTCCTCATCTTCCTCCTCAAGCGGGCTTGGCGAGAGGGCCAAATCAAGGAATGGCGATGAAAAGAGCTTCTCAAAATATCCGAATGTGGGGTCACTTGTTTGCCAAGACTCTCCATGGTGGAAGAAAAGAGGATCAGGGTGAGGATTCTGTTGACCAGATTCTTGGCTACAGAAGACAGGGTGGTGCTTAACCGACTGGAAGCATTATCTCCTGCAATCCAACTGACCACCTGGTTGCACTGGTCTGACTTCGAGAGTGGTGTCCTGCACTGCCCTGCATACTGGGACATGAAGCTAGGTATCGTGGATGAGTTTGTTTCTTGTGCTCTTGCAGCAGGTACAGTTTCACCGCACCCAGGGCCACGGCCTCTTCGTGTAACATCAGCAGCACGGCCACTTCCCCATCCCTTACTGATTGCCTTCATCATATTAATTGGTATATATGCTTGCAAGTACTAAGAGATACCTCCAAGTGTCTTTGATGTGATACTGTAGGTGCGGATAGTCTGCACATGATCTGGGCATTCCCAGAACTTGGAGAATACTGGAACGGTATCAATAATTTCCTTATCCACAAATTAAAAATATGTATCCCTTTTGAGCCACAATTGTTTTTATTGAACGATCTTTCGATATTAAGTAGCCATAAATATCAAAAGATTTTATTAGGCAGAATATTATTACTGGCTAGACTTTTGATCAGTCGAAGCTGGTTTGCACACCATACACCAGATGTAAACAACTGGATAAATTTGGTTAATAAGGTTAAAAATTATGAATAGATTCTTTATAAGCAGAGAGATGTATTAGAAAAATGGACTAAGATTTGGGATTGCTGGAAGTCCTGATTTGATTGTTTTTGGAATTGAACAATAATTGAAATATATATATATATATTTTTATTTTTTTTCTAGACGCATCACAAGTTGGGGGGTGGGGGTGGGGGGAAATGGGGTTTGAGGGAAAAATGATATTAGTCATACTAAGTTTGAATTTTCTTTGTGTACCTGTTTTGTATATCAATAAAGATGTCAAATTAAAAATATATATATATGCTTGCATGTATGTCACAAATACAGTAGTGCAGGTTTTGTAATTGTATGCACAAAAAAATTACAGGGACTGTCACAAATATTTGGGATGCTCAAATATTATACAGGAGATGTAGCGCAGGTAATGTCGCTGCTGTCACGAGCGGCTATTAACAATTTACAGGGAATGTCACAGCTATTTGGGATGCGCAAATGGAATACAGGAGACGAAGTGCAGGTAATGTCGCTACTGTCACCAGCGGCTAATAAAAAATTACAGGGAATGTCACAGCTATTTGGGAGGCACAAACGTTATACAGGAGATGTAGCGCAGGTAATGTTGCTGCTGTCACCAGCGACTAACATTATACAGGAGATGTTGCGCAGGTAATGTTGCTGCTGTCACCAGTGGCTAACGTTATACAGGAGATACACACTCTATGATCAGACAAAAGCCCGATTTTACACAGCTGCCCGTAAAAACACTGTCAAATAACCCCAAAGCAAAACAGAGCAGCAAATATGTAATGCAAAAGATAGCAAATTTTATTAAGCAAATAATTAAAAAGTATGTATATACATATATATATATATATATATATATATATATTATAGCAGCATAACATTCACAGGAAAAAAATGCGCCATAGGACTACAATTCAAAATACATAAAGATAAGAAACTCCTGAAAGTAGCTACCGCAAAACATGTGTCGGGATCAGGACTACATTGGTCTGTATACTTTATACGATTGTCTCCTGTATGTATTTGTTCATACTTACTATTGCACTTTGCACTTTACCTATTTATTTTTGGGATTTTTTATCTCTCCAATTACTTTCAGGAGTTTCTTATCTTTATGTATTTTGAATTGTAGTCCTGCGGCGCATTTTTTCCTGTGAATGTTATGCTGCTGTATATATACTGTATATATGTACTTTCCAGCCAGCCAATCACTGTAATGCCAGTAACCAACATGGCTACGGCATTACAGTGAGTGGCAGTACCTCCTTGCACGTTTATTGACTGCCAACAAACATGCTGGGAGGAGACTTGAGCATCGCGCTCGAGCACATGTGGCGTTCGGCCGAACACCGTGATGTGCCAAGCATCGCGATGCTCAAGTGAAAACGTGTTCGGCCTAGCATGCTCACTCAACACTACCTATTAAGTCTCCCAACTAGAACCCTCCCAACTAGCACCCTTGAACCCCTCCAATGCTTCCTCATCTCTGCTGCTAGATTAATCCACCTCCTCCTGCATTTCTCTTTCCCCCCTTCCCTCACACCAATTCGTGCACTGGTTACCATTGTCCAGCGAATTCAGTTCAAAATGCTAACAACATAAAAGACCGTCCACAACCTGTCCCCTCCTTATATCTCTGACCTGCTTTCTGGATACATCTCCCCCCGTAATATCTGATCCTCACAAAACCCCCTTCTTTGTTTTCCTATTGTTTGTTTATCACACGGTCATCTAGATGTGTCAAGATTTCTCATGTGTACCCGCATACTCTAGAATTGTTACCCTAGCACATAAGACTCTCCAGCAAAATCTAAACCTTCAAAAGCAACCTCCAAACCCACCTCTGCAGGATAGACAATCACCTGCAATAAGTATCCCGCCACCAAACAGCCAGATGAGCAGCTTTTACCCTGACCTTCCCTTCTTATGTATAAGCTCTCCACCTCTGTACCAGTTTATTAATAGAGATGTCGCGAACGGCGAACGCAAACTTCCGCAAATGTTCGCGAATGGCAGATCGAGCGAACCGCCATAGACTACAATAGGCAGGCGAATTTTAAAACCCCCAGGGACTCTTTCTGGCCACAATAGTAATGTAAAAGTTGTTTCAAGGGGACTAACACCTGGACTGTGGCATGCCGGAGGGGGATCCATGGCAAAACTCCCATGGAAAATTACGTAGTTGACGAAGAGTCGGGTTTTAATCCATAAAGGGCATAAATCACCTAACATTCCTAAATTGTTTGGAATAACGTGCTTTAAAACATCCAGTGTGTGTATACGATCAGGTATGATGTTGTATCGATCAGGTAGTGTAAGGGTTACGCCCGCTTCACAGTGACAGACCAAACTCTGACAGACCAAACTCCCCGTTTAACGCACCGCAACCAATGGCAAACAGTCCATTTGCACAACCGCAAACTCCCCATTTGCACAAGGTTGGATACCAAGCAAGCCATGTCCCGTTCCTTGTCCTCACTGACGTCATTGAAGGTCTCTTCCTCCACCCAGCCATGTACAACACCAAGGGTCCCCGAAAGGGGACAAGCCCCCTGGGACGCCTGCTGTGGTTGGTCTTCCACCTCCTAAAAGCCACCTTCCTCCTCTGACTCCTCTTCTTCAGACTCCTCTCTCTGCGATGCCGCAGATAGAGCAATCGAAGACGACAAGTCTGCTTCTGGTGGTGGTGGTGACCACAACTCTTTCTCTTCATGCTCATCTACGGCCTGATCCAGCACTCTTCGCAGGGCACGCACCAGAAAAAATGCATATGGGATGAGGTCGATGATGTTGCGTTGGGTTTAACTAACCAGGTTTGTAACCTCCGCAAAAGGACACATGAGCCTACAGCCATTGTGCATGAGCGTTCAGTAACGCAGCCAAAAAATACCCGGCTCCGCAGAGGCTGTCCTCTTTTTTTTTTTATTAACAAGATCTGTTCTTACCAGTTTAATCTCTGTTTAAAAATTTAATGACTTTTTTATCTGCAAGGTACTGTGCCACCCTATATGAGTGGTGGGCAGTGGGCACAGTACAGTCTATGGGCCTGACACACATTGGCAGGCAACTGCGATTATATTAAAGGGTAAAAATTAAATGACTTTTTTTTATCTGCAAGGTACTGTGCCACCCTATATGAGTGGTGTGTTAAGTACTACTATTCCTATCAGTTTAATCCCTGTTACATCCCCTATCAGGGTACATGTATCGAATAGATTTTAGGAACCGGGAGATGGAAAAAGATGATTGGTCGGTCCTCTTACTTCCAATTTGAGGCACTGTGCGTGCGTCGCGCAATGTACTGTGCCACCAATACAAATAGTGTGAACTACTATTCTTACCATTTTAATCTTTGTTAAGTCTCCTATCAGGGGACGTGTATTAAATTGAATCCTTGCATGGGGACATAGAGAAATTTTCGGCACTTGCAATGGAATTTGCCGCCAATGCAACTAGTGTTAACTGACTACTAGTCCTATCAGTTTAATCTCTGTTTTGTCCCTTATCAAGGCCAGGGCCGGTGTAGTGAATGGATTTTTGGAACCAGGAGATAGAAAAAGACCCATGCTCGGTCCGCATCGTTTGAATTTTAGGTCACTGCGCGTGCGCCGTGCAATGTACTGTGACATCCTATATGAGTGGTGGGCAGTGGGCACAGTACAGTCTGTGGGCCTGACACACACTGGCAGGCAACTGCAATTATATTAAAGGGTAAAAATTAAATGACTTTTTTATCTGCAAGGTACTGTGCCACCCTATATGAGTGGTGGGCAGTGGGCACAGTACAGTCTATGGGCCTGACACACATTGGCAGGCAACTGCGATTATATTAAAGGGTAAAAATTAAATGACTTTTTTATCTGCAAGGTACTGTGCCACCCTATATGAGTGGTGTGCACACTTTACAGTCTATGGGCCTGCGGAATGGATGCGTACCCAGTCATTGTGAATGGGGCCGGACAACGTCATCTGGACAACGTGCAATTCCATGTTGTCCTGATGAAGGGGACAGTCCGTCCCAGAAACGCGTAGACAAGCAAATATATGTTTTAACCAATAAAGAAGTAAAACTCAGTGAGTTCTGTGGATTACTGATGACGCCGGCAGCGCCGTAAAAGGGTCAATTTTTCTTTCTTCACACAAATCACTCTTAGATGTACAGCGCCATGGCATTTATGGCACTCTCTATTAATAATAATGATAATAATAATAATTATTATTATTATTATAAAAGCAATATGTAGAGCCAAAAACTACTAACAAAAAATGGACCTAAACAGTAAAATATCTTACTAGGAGTAATTCTCATTCAACAACATTTTATGACTGCAAAAGCATGAGCAAAAATGTAAAAAATGCATTCATTGACTCTCTCAACCACAAGCAATTTCTCTCAATGGATGACCAATCGCAAACAGTATCATAATCTGCAAATACTGTTTGATGTTAATATCAGGGAAGTAATGGTTTGCTTATTGATAGTGATGAGCATCATAAGCAATATTCGTTTTCGCGATATTTTGCAAATTTTTGGCCTATTATTCGCCATAAATTCAAAAATTTGAGAATTTGTAAACTCCAGTCATTATTTTCTTGATTGCAAAAATCGGCAATGTAATATGCGCATATGGCACATGCAATACAGGCGTAACTCACTTTTGCTACATTTTTCAAGCTGCTAGAAGTTTCCTGAGACTGGAGGAAATGGTTTGCAGCATCTTTCGTGACTGTGAGGAAGAACTCTGTATCACTGCAAGTAATTTTACATTACAGCACTGCTTTTGATAACATTTCGCATGCATGGCAGAACAATAGCTTTGTATGCAGATAGAGTGCTCCAATATATTCGCTATCACAGCACAGTAATTCCTATCACACTACCTAACACCCTGCACTGTAACCTATCAGCTACACTATATCACTATCTACACTATCTAACCTACACTGACTATCTCTCACTAACTATCTGTATTATATATATGAGCTAACTAACTATCTAATGTAATTGAATAAGGATCCAGATGACTCAGCAAAGCACAGAGCACAGCAATGACACTGCTCTCTCTCTCTCTGAGAACTGCAAAAAAAATGCAGAAAATGGCTGCTGTTGAGTTTCTTTTATAGTAAAGGGGTAGGCAACTTTCCTGTTGGTTGCTAGTGATGCTGCTAAGCTCAAACAAAGATATTGCAACCATCTTGGTCTACAAGCAAGAAGCAGTGAGGGTACTGATGGAAAATAAATCCAGACTATTCATGATTACGAAGATATAGCACTATATTCTAGATCTTCGCGAATTGTTGAAGTGCTGATATTCGCGATAAAAATTTGTGATTAGAATATTCGCGATCAACACTACTTATTCAAGCCTCTATTTTTTTTTATATGTTGCACTTTGTTTTTTTATTTAAAATATTTTCCTTGACCATTCCCTATGAAGACATTGTTAGACATTGTTAAAACCTATTAGTAGTGATCATTCAGATAACATTCTCTCCCTTATGAAATTTAATAATGGCAGAAAAAAAACTAGACAGACAGATACATTTTATTGAATAGCTCACTGGCTATGCTAAATTTATAATAACATGCAATTACAAAAGTATTCAGATCCCAGGTGCTGGTTTGAAAAATATAGAATACTGCATGTTTTGTGACACAACTCCTTTAAGAATAATTGGCAGATTTGATAACAACTTGATAACAACAATATTGGAAGGTACTTCTGCTGGACAAAGGTAAACATTAACTATTTCTGGATTATCCCCCGAATAAAATATAGAAAGGGCCTGAGCCTCAGAGATCATCTAGTAAAGAGAAATTGCAGGCCACCAAAACCAGGAGGCACCTGGCTAGATCATCAACCATTTAGGAGCTTCAGCTGTGGAGACTGTAATGCCTTATTCACACATCAGTGTTTGGTCAGTGAATTCCATCAGTGATTGTAAGCCAAAACCAGGACTGGAGTCTACACAGACATAAGGTATAAGGGAAGGATCTGCACCTGCTTTGTGTTTACAGCAAAGTTTTTTGGCTCAGATTCACTGATAGAAATCACTGACCGAACACTGACTGCCTGAATAAAGCATTAGACATGTGACTATTTGGTCATTTGTAAAGAATTCAGGAGTGCATCAAAGGGGTAATTTTTTTGTGATTGGGGAGTTTATTAAATGTAAGACTACAGGCATGACTTACTTGGCAATGTGCAACTATCCTCTTTACCATGTTGGCAAGATAAGTAGGGAGCTTAGATGCAGAATACAAGATTATCAAGAATAATGCATGTTGTACATGATGAGCAATGGAGACTTGGGGGGGGGGGTGGGGGGGGCTTGGTATTTAAATAACGTTGGAGTTTAGATGGTGATTATACCCACATATTATACATTAAAGGGAACCTGTCATCAACTATATGCTGACCTCACTGAGGGCAGCAAAAAATAGTGACAGATGTCAGCGGTGTGTCACTCATGAGCTAAAAGTGAGTGGTTGCCGAAAACCAGTATCATAATCATTGTAGCACAGGCCTTAAAAAGAGTCAAATCTACCGTAGAAGAGCCATGTTTATTCATAATCTCCTGCTCTCCCGCCCATCTGCTAATGATTGGCAGTTCTCTCCTAGAAAAGGAGAAAACTAGGTAGAAGCCTGTCAATCATCAGCAGGTGAGCAGGAAAAGCAAGAATTCATGAATAACCATGACTCTTCTCAGGTGGTCGCGACTCTTTTCCAGGCCCAGTCTGCAATGATTGTGATGTTGGGTCTCGGCAACCACTTACTTTTAACTGACAGACTGCTGAAATTAACTCACCTGTCTATTTTGCCATTAGTATGGACAACATAAAGTTGATGACAGGTTTCCTTTTAAGCAGGATGAGGTAACCCGCTGATAACCAATAGCTCACATTAGTTGAACTTGTAGAAAAGGGAGCTGTCCCCTTTCTGTTAAATAGTGCTAAAGTAACTGGTACCTTCCGTCAGACCCTGTTAAGATGTTGACTAAAGTGTACCTTTTTCTGGACATCTGCCCAATATCTATACTCTGCTCTATTACCCTCTAGTTTTGAGCCTACCTGCCCACTGATGACACTGGATTAACCACCAGCAGAATTATGTCTGGGCTAAACTGGGTATCTTGGCCCTGTTTTAGACTAGGGTCATCTATGTCCTAACAGAGTCACAAAGTGGAGTCACTCTTATCAGGATGAGGGCTCTGCAAACGGAAATGGTATTGCTTGGTATGGAGAGATAGTTTTCTTAAACTATATTATACATCTACAGTAAACAAATGAGATAATCCTAAAGTCTGCAAAGCGAATCCAGAACTACATCTTATTCCACCTCTTATCAAGAACAAGATCCAAAGAATACAGTACAATAATTTTTTTGTTTGTAAATGTTTTATCAATAAAAGTTATGTTATAGATGGTACTTTTTCAATGAATATTGTAAGTTAGGATTGTACCATTTTTCTTTATATCGATTTTGGTTCTGACTGGCTATATTGCTGAAGTCTGTAGTGTAGAACACAGTAAGAAGTTTGTTCTTTTAAATATAAAATTAGCTGTTGGTGGATAATTTGGCAGTTGAGTCTTGGATGTCAAAATAGCTATTACTGCCATTGCCTCAAATGTTGTACATGTTCGTGGACCATACCAGTAAACCTATTTTCATGGTCATTTTTTCTGCCAAGCATCTGTTGGGTTAATTTATCAGGAAGGGCCTGGAGCAGCCTCTCTATCGGCATCCATGTTAATCTAACTTCAGGTTTCAGGCTGCGCATTACAGATAACATAAATTGATTTAATACATGAAACTTTAATACATGCCTTCTGATTTGAAAGAGAAACCAGAAACATTGAGCAACAACTTTGACTGCTGTTAATACCATAAATATAGTCCAGATCAATATGGAAAAATTCAAGGAAATATTTTTAACAAATTAATTTGGTAAAATCATTGATGACATTGTTTTGAATATTGTTTGGTATGGAATATCGGTATGCTTTACCATAAATTAGAAATATAATTAGACATAAAAAAATATGTTTATACTTATTATCGAAAGTATAGATTCTAAAATCTATATACAATTTTTTTTAGGAATACTATAGTAAACTTAAAGGGATGTCAGTAGAGATCAGTAGGAATTCTGCTACATCTCTTACCAGAGCTGCAATCAGTTTGAACCAGGTATATTGAGGTGCAGGGTCTACAGAATATCCTCATTCCTCACCCTTAAGAGTCAAAAGAACGCATGTACTTTCCCAGCTGAATTTCTAGGTTCAAGTCTGCAGAATAGTCATGTATTGGCAGCAGGTACAGTGAATGAAGTTTTAGGGTATTAATTCAACACTTTGCTTCAATTTTCTGGCATAAAAACAATTGCTAATTTGGTTATTTTACTGTATCTATGCAATGAGCTTGGTTCTGTTAGCATATTTATGCTCTAGGATTGGAATAAAAACTATATCTATGCTGTAAGCTCATTAACCCAGCACACTTATTGTGTTATCTTATTTATACGTTTGACCTGAGATTTCAGAGAATATGAATAAGGGTCAGAAAATCTGCCCCTCCCTATGATAGTCAATGTTGATATTTCATGAAAACAATAGCCATCCATTATATCAATTCATTTGATTCTATGCTAAGCAAGGAACCCAAAAACCTGTGTTATTGGTAGTGTTTTCTTTGCTGACCTCTTGAACCTGCTACAAAAAGATTCCATCGAGAATTTTCAGCAGTACTACATATATTTTTTAAAAGGACATGTGATACATAAGAATACAGGTTATATCAGGGGATCTTCAGATACCAAATTGATATTGGTTATCATAACGATAATAAGAATAGATAAGGGAGGGCACTAAACTTTCACTCAGGCATATGGAGACTAGGGGTATAATGTTAAAAAAATCAATAAGTTTATTACAAAATATCTAAAACAAAACCAATAGCCCTATTTATGATCGGCCACAATGAAGAGATCAGTTATGATAAAAGATCTTATAACATGTACTCTCCAAGGTTATCAAATCTGGGTACCCAAACTAATTAATCAATATCATAAAATCAAATGTGCAAAGAGATTAACTGTGCATATGCATCAGACAGTCATATACAAACAGTTCTATGATGCAGTCCGGTAATTACTCTCCCAAGGGAGATGCAGCAGTTTACTTTTGTAGAATAGGGGCCTCCCGCAGTGCACCTTAAGGTGCAACGCCCTCCTTTGATGTTGCACCCTCTTATAGCATATACCTATAGTCCCGGTGTATAGGCTAGAGGTATTAGTAGCCCTGGTATATAGGCAGGTACTATGCACGATTGGGAGTACTGTCTCCGTTCAAAACACATGTCTCACAATGGTGTATCAACGCTATGATCGTTCCATACATTACCGCTCCTCCGCTGTCTTCTTGTACCCTCCGCTCTCGCTGAGTCGATGCTGTGAGCCTGCTAGGACCTGCCGCAGCGACCCACGTGATCACCGTCGGTCCTGATGCGCGTCCACGTGATCGGTGACTAGGCGCTTGTTGTCATTGCAGCGATTATCAGAGCGTCTTATTGATCTTTCGCTTTGGATAACAATAGGCGATACAGCGGTATGGTGATCGTACAGTGTCAAAGTCCAAAGCACTTGGGTCTTCTATTGCAGCCTCACCGTTCTGGGCAGAACAGTGAGGCTACATAATAGAAGGATCGAATTTGCTTTGGACTTTGGACACTGTACTGATCACCATACCGCTGTATCGCTATTGTTATCCAAAGCTTAAAGATCAATAAGACGCTCTGATAATCGCCAAGCAAGGACCAATAAGGTGCCCGAGTCACCGCCACGTGGGACGCCACTGTATGACGACGGTGATCACGTGGGTCGCTGCGTGGCAGGTCCTAGCAGGTCACAGCATCGACCAGCGAGAGAGCGGAGGATACAAGAAGACCGCGAGGAGCGGTAATGTATGGAACGATCATAACGTTGATACACAATTGTGAGACATTAATGTTTTGAACGGAGACAGTACTCCCAATCCGTATATTAATACCTCTAGCCTATATACCAGGACTACCAATACCTCTAGCCTATACACCAGGACTATAGGTATAGTGCTATAAGAGGGTGCAACATCAAAAGGAGGGCGTTGCACCTTAAGGTGCACTACGAGGAGGCCCCCTATTCTATAAAAAGTGAACTGCTGCATCTCCCTTGGGAGAATAATTACCGGACTGCGATCATAGAGGATTCCTATATGGACTGTTTGTGCATATGCACAGTTAATCTCTTTGCACATTTGATTTTATATATATTAATTAATTAATTTGGGTACCCAGATTTGATAACCTTGGAGAGTACATGTTATAAGATCTTTTATCATAACTGATCTCTTCATTGTGGCCGATCATAAATAGGGCTATTGGTTTTGTTTTAGATATTTTGTAATAAACTTATTGATTTTTTAACATTATACCCCTAGTCTCCATATGCCTGAGTGAAAGTTGAGTGCCCTCCCTTATCTATTCTTATAACGTTTTCCTTTACGGCAAAGGGGTTCGCAGCGGAGTGTGCACCTTCGTCTGATTGGGGATTTGTGGTGAGCCGCTGTAATACCTATTTTTGATCATAACGATAATGACTGATGAAGTACTAGACTGTGTAGAAAATATATGGATTGCACATCCACATGCCATGCATTCATCTTTTGCTTTTTAGCAAAATTTTTAATCATCTCTGATGAGGCACTTCATATCTGATTTGATAAAAATGCAAAGGCTCACTCCCATATCAAGGTGACCTCTGTTGAGTGCGTCCCTACCGTAATTTTGTCCAGTGCCACATGATGACCACCTCTGTTGCAGCACAGCACCTACAGTTTGGTGAGACTCAGCAGCCCAACAGCACTACTGAGGCCAAGTTAAGACCTCATGGTAATGGGCCCCACAAACCCACAGGCATAGCATCACAGCCGCAACAACCACCATGCAGCACCACACAATGGGAACAGATCTCAAAAACTCACCTCTCCATATGCTCTCCAAATCTAGACTGGGGCAGAGTGGGAGTTAACCCTTAGGCAGTTCAGTCTCCTGCTAATTAAAAAGACCTGGATCAAATGGGAAGAGTCCTGGTAGCATAAAAAAATAAAAATAAAATTAGGGCACAGACTACAAAAATGCATAAAATTTGGTCTCGGCAGACATCAGCTGAAGCACGTGACATCACACTGAATTTTCTTTGGAACTACCTGCTGGCTTCCATTTGAACACTTCAGCCACTGGCCGGGGCTGTGCATGTCAAAGGAGAGTTAAAAATACAGAGGGATTTGCAGATAATCGGACTAAAAGTATTTTGTTATTAACTTGACTAAAAGTCTGCGATTCTCTTAAGTTAAAGGTGGATTGATGGTTTAATTTAGGTAAGTGTCAGCGTGAGTTTATCACTTATTTGCAGTGCAGTTGTTTCTGAGGCTAAGGCAGGTTGCCCTATTTCAGTACTCAGCACATTTTTAGGATATTGGGAGCATTCGTGAAAGAAGTATTATTTTAATAAGTAGCTCTCTCCAGAAGTCTACTAAAAAAAAAAAAAAATTTAAAGAAAACCTTGGCTTCCCTGTTTCCGAACCATAGGTGCTGGTATTTTCATCCATTGTCAAGGGGTGAAAATTCTCAACAGGGAGTGAACCAGGGCTGTGATGTTATCTGGCTCACTCCCAATTTAAAATATGTCCCGACAGTGCATGGCTTCCATAGCATATTGGAAGTTAAAAAATTCTGGCACCAATTGTTAGGAAATGGGAAGGCCTAGGAGAAAAAAAACAGCACTGGAGTCTATGCAGTGGTAGCTACAGCCAGCAACTGGCAGCTACTGTTTCTGAAGGGCATCTTTAAACTGAATTTTGATTTCACTGGAATTCTTCTGAAAGCAGCTTTGGCAAGCGGGATCCTTCTTCTTTTCCCGACATCTTAAACTGGTAATTCAGCGCAGTGAAGACAGGAGCAGCTGAATTATACAGAAATGCCCAACAAGGTGTGCCCTGAGCACAACCCAACATGGTGAGCAGCTGCATGAAGGCGGTATATATTGGAAACATTAATTTTCCTACATACGGAATTGCCCTACTGAATGAAACAGTGCTTCTCTATTTTATATGCATAATATTGATTTTCATGAGTATATTACATACATGGGTGAAGGTGGGGTCAGTTTGAAATGAAGTCAGAACATTTTATTGCATTAATATGCATACAGCAGAACAGAAGGGTGGAAAGAATCCAGGTAGAGGAAAAATGAAAGAATCCAGTGAGTCAGAGAAAAAGAAAATGTAATATGTATTAAAACCCATCGAGATGTAGTGTAGGGAATCCCTGGATGACTTGGCACTTTAAAAAGCCATACTTGAAATATGACTTTAAGACAAGCAATGCTCTTAATTGAAAATATATTTTGCATTATTTATCTGCCTTGTCTGATCTTCTAATTACTCTGTCAATATCAGGAACAATAGAAGTCAAAGCATTTCAGTTTTATTGACTTTATTCGTATTAAAAGATATAAATCACATGATTATGGCTCATTTTGTGATTACACTACACAGAATGGGACCTATCATTAAATGTCTAAAATGATGAGCTTGGAGCTATCCAATAGTACAGGTTGCTTCCCTAATGCAGCTTGCAGGATTTCAAGGCAACATCAAAGTGAAAAATTCAGTTGAAATGACAGTAGCAGCTGCAGCATCTGCCTCCAAATTAGGCTGTGTTTCAAAGTCTGGACTCAGCTGCTAAGCAGTATAAAGACCCAGGAGGAAGGCTACACAAGAAAAGAGTTAGGTTTCTAACCTAGCACATCAAAGTAACACATGCTATGAAGAGCAATAAATGCATATGGCGTACAGTCACTCGCTGTCTAATTACATTGGAGTCATAAAACTAAGCAAGCCTTTCAAATGATTTCATGTTTGGAAACAATCATGTCTTCTTGTCTGTAGAGGATATTGGCAAAATAACAGCGGATTAGAAACCATATAATGGAAACAGAGGAGGAATTATCAAAGGCTGTCTGTACGGTTACAGTACGTGTATGAACTACAATATGACATGACCTTCACTGCAAGAACATATACAGCTTAACTTCAGATCAGCCAAGCTCATCTTTTAGGTTCCAAGGTTAGCGATTAACTGGAAATCTAAAAAATGTCTCCAAACTGAGGCTAAAGGAATTCATGGCTATGTGATGTGTAGACATGACACATTCACAGTATTATTTCCAAAGTAACACTAATAATTAGTTATATGTCATGGAAGTAATCACTGTATTATTGATTTTGGAGGAATGGCAACTCATAGAGTATCTGTAATAGAAAAACTGTCCAATGAAATACGATAAAGGATATATATATATATATATATATATATATACACTGTATATAGTACAGACATCATCGTTACAGTAGTGGTTATGGGATATTTTATGTAGCTCCCTGCTTGTGTGGGCCTACTGTATATAATTGAAAACATTCTTGAAGCTTAAAGAGGTTATCCAATAGTACCCCCCATAATGCCCGGGCTTCTCTTATAGACAATACTTAATCGGTCCCCAGCACATGCGTCCCTCTAGATCCCTGCACAACCACCGATATATCTCGCTTGACACTAGGGAGGCTTGCAACCATCGCAGCCTGCTATTGGCTACTCCACCCCATCGCCAGATGATTTGATCTCCGCAACGGAGAGATGCAGCAGTGGCCATGCATGGATTCGGAGGGATGCGGGTGCAGGCGACAGGGTAAGTATCATGTATAGAAGGGGCCAGGCCATTGTGGGGGTATTTGTCTATTGTATAACCCCTTTAAGTTGCATATGTGCATGCACAAGAGTGAGTTATGGATGAACCCCCTTGGTTTAGGAATAGGGGCTATGGAGAAATAAGAACTTGATCACTCCTGTAGCAGTTAATTTGTCTATTGTATTGAGTCTTAACAGTATCGATAATATCTGACTTAGGAGATAAATTGGCTATAATTTACCGTGGGAGTTGATCCTAGTCAGGTTCTGTGTTCAATGCAGCTCCGTGACAGATCACATGACTAATCTATCATGTGGGGCTGGCGCACGTCACTATACCGGATGTGATGTATGCGCTTCAAAACCCGGAAGTGCCTGAGTCGGCGTGCGTTCCATATCCCGGCATCGTGTCTGGATGGGAAGGAGCGCGCGCAACCTGGAGCTATTTAAACCCCCCCTATTACCTGAGGGCCCTCACTGCCGCATCAATACATTGGCAGAGGGCAGTCAGGCTACAGGTGGAAGCGTATCATGGTGAGCATGACCTCCTTGGGTATCAATTACATGTCCAGTATGATCTTATACTAAAGATGTTTTATCATTGTTTCAGGCTTGTATCTCACCGTATACTTTGCTCCACCGTAGCGCTACCTTCATCTTTTCTCTGACTGCCACCAAGTAGGTCATCTTTTACTCTATCTCCTATTTATCCACTGGGAGATTTGTAATTTCAATATACATGTTTTTTTCCCCATGCCCGAGTATGTGGCAAGTATAATCCACTTAATGACCAGGATTTATGACAATCTCCTCCTGATGAACCCGTGAAGGGTGAAGCAGCGTCGAGGATGTTTCTTTGTGGGGATCTGTCAATTATTTGATCACTTCTGAACCTATGAAGTGACTGTTGTATATGTGACATCTATTTCTTTATCAGTGACCGATCTAGGGTGAGTCCAGGGCATGGTAGGCTAGGTACGGGGACAGGGCAATTCCACCTTCAGGGATTGTCCCTGGGCTGAGGCCTAGACAGTATTTACTAGGGCCAGTAAGTCCATCCCCTGTCATCAAGTACCTTTGCACCCCTGACTCTGTTCCCTAAATCTGCTCTGCCGAATACTAGGCTATATGTTGTTGGTGTATTGTTTATCACACTTATTATACACGTTATGGTATAATTTTATTGTTTATATCGAGTAAAGGTTACGTTTTAAAGGGTCCACTGTCCCAATTGCGATGAGTTATGGATGAAGTGGTCTTGTGACTAAATTCATGGTGTGCTGGTTGGGAGGAGTTATAAATAAGCTGGCAGTGTTAGGGGCGGTGCTGGAGCTGTGGCAGAGAAAGTAGAAGTGCATTATGGGTTTGGTTGGATACAGCATCAGGAAGTGCTACATACAGGATGGAAACAAACCAGAATAATTGTTGACATGGCAAAAAAACAAAAAAACAAATTGAAAATTTACCTGAGATAAGCCACTGTACTAGTTTATGAATATATCTGTTAAAGGCCATAGTGATCCCAAGAAACCACTTTAAGGTTTGAATGGAACTAAACTCAATACCCCTTCACCCCAACCTAGGTTTAAGGGAATTACTATTTTAATTCCTCCCTCCATGTTCATTCATTAGGCACAAGGACGTAAGGATCCTACAAACAACTCCAATTTCTTATTTCTATTATGGTTTAATTGCATTCTATTATGTAATTTCAAGTTTTCAAACTCTACTTGTATAATGTCTTGGTTTAGATATCTATGCATTGCATTTTTGCTGTAGTCATTTTTCTAATTCTATCAGAGATTGCTTTAATAAATATTTGATAGAAGCCAGGAAAGAGATAAGTGCACCATCTGTTGTTAGGGCATCACTAAGTAAGCTCTAACAACATACATCCTGAAAGCACAGTCCTAAGGTCCCTCAATGGACTCTGGGCAGTCTGCCTACACAAGGTAAATATCCAAAATGGAATGGGACATAAATCAATCACCGGACACGGTCCCAATATCGTAATGAACTCCAAAAACAGGCAATCCAAATTTATCAATAATGCATCTTTATTAAACATATAGTTTACACATAAAAACATCACAAAATATTTAAAACAAGTTAGGTGGTGCAAGCTACATACTGGGCCATGTAATTCCCAAATGAGGAGTGACAGTTATGTATATAGTAAATATCATAAGAGGTTGAACTACTAGGAGCAGCGTATAAGAACAGTAAAGATTGGTCAATGGCGGATCAATAGCAGCAACTATCAATAAAGTGCACAGTGCATAATGAGTCATGGATCCATCCCATCACATAGAATACCCCACATGCACTCCTGGTATATAAAGTATTTACCTCACTAGTATCAGGTGTCCATGTCACTTGGTCACCCCTCAGTCCTGACGCGCATTTCACTTCTTAATGCTTCATCTGGGGAACGCTACGTTTTTGGAGTTCTATACAAGGTGTCATATAGATATAGATTGTGTTATAGAGTATTTCATTGACTTGAACTAAGGGGCGTCCAAACTTTGTTTTCTCTTTGTTTTCCACAATATACAGAAAACATGACATAGAGACGGAAATCAGAGTGTTCTTGGGTCTCTGTTGCAGCCATTTAAGGTATGGATATACATTTTGATAGAGGAATTTCATATGGCATGGTCTAAGGAAGATCCTTAGCTTGCTGTGTCCTTATCTGGTGCAATGTGCTTTGATAGCAACATACAAAGGGTTAAACAAAAGTAATTAGAGGTATCTTGGACCTCTGTAATTAAAACGGGACAGTGACTCTATTCAGGGGCGGATTGGCCATAAACCTTACAGGGAAATTTCCTCAAGGGCTGAGGCCTAAGGGGCCACCTCCCGGCCGGCCAGTGGAAGTTTTGGGGGATATTTTGTGCTGATGGGGGCAGTATTTTGTGAGGGACTCTGGTACTTGGCTCTGTTTTGGTGGTATAATGTGCTGTAATATGGTATCCCTGGCCCTGCCTACTTGTGTTGGCCCTGACTTTTAGTATTTTTTTAAAGCCAATGGCTGGACACCTGTGGGTACTTTCTGAAGCCTGAACTTAGCTACCTTTGTGATTGTCTGTCTATGTACTGTACCTCTGCCTGTTTACAGACTCTGTCTGTTTACTATGGGTCAGCAGCCATCTACACCGGTAGTATTCCAATGGTGGCTCCCTTGTAGCGGGACCAGATCCCTAGTGAAGACCACCCCCACTGCCTGTTACAGCTCCTTTTTGTTCCCTTTTATTTATTTATTTATTTTGCAAATCTGAAAAGATCTCTGTGAAGCCGCATGTCAGTAAATGGGGACATGAAGTCTCTTCATTTTTATACTAAAAAGGCATAGACACTCAGCTTGCTACTATGTGATACTTCCATACATGACCATATTCTCCCCTAAAATAACAACTTCTAAGGAACAAGTCAGAGGGACTTAATGCACTCAAAGATTTCTACAAGTGCTTTATTACAGTTAACTGCAACAAAGATCCATGTTGTGTCTGTATGCACATAGCCTAAAAGACTGCTGTTCTGACTTTGGATTTACTAACATATGGCCAATGGTATGTTTTTGGTGAAAAATCAGTTTCCCCAAAAAAGGCAAAGCAATGGCAAACTTTTCAGGAATTGAAATCATATCCTCAGTACCTAAAGAAATATATAAAATGTGGATGTTCTTTCAGTTCTCTTCTGAATAACAGTATTTGGATATCACTATACTGATGCAAACTTAAATGACATAAAAGACATTAGAAATCTGTTAAAGTGTGACAATCAAAGGCACCCTTCACCTCTGAAGTTTGTGTGAAGTGATCGTTGGTTTAGGTGGGGCTTTTAACCAAGCATGTCATTGCAGTTAGTGTACAAGTGCAAATTGCAAGTGTGATGATGAGATTTAATGACACAAGGCGTCACTTTAACACTTGAGTTAAACTTGTCTCTAACAAGCAGCTAATGCATCATTTATCGCATGACTGCTTTCCATTCTTTGTGTTTTACTAGCAAGGAAGATACAAAACAGACGTGTAAAACCAAATTGGCATTGTCGCTTTGTGGTATTCATTGTCCTACATGAGAGTAACACAGGAAAGTGTGAATGACATGAAAGTGTGTGGGAAGAAGTGTGTCTGTAAGTAACGGTCTGACCAGTAAGCCCAACCAGGTACTTATGCTGAGGAATGTTTTGAAGTTGATAGATCCAGTAGGATCCTTTAAATTTTGCACAGTAGGAGCTACTTCTGTGGGTCTAGCTACTTTATTGAAGGCAAGGCATGATCAAAATCACTTATATACAAGGAATCCATGTATAGTAAATTACACATATGAATGATCTCAGGGGCATCATCCACAAAAGCTTTTATTTACATAGAGCAAAGATTATCAAGGCATTACCTGGAGTTAAGACTCTGTGTTTCTCTGTATCTAAATACAACTGCCAAAGCAAAATGGCTTGGTGTCGTTCCATCTGGTACACAGAACCCCAAGCATATTCCCCTAGCTACACCCTTGACATGTAGTATGACTAATTATAAAGAATACGTGCATAGCAATCTAGTAAGTAATTTGTTACAAATGTGGGTTTCTTTTGTCCTATATTTAATCAAGCTTGCCCAAGAAAAAGTTTTTGAATATAACTTTATGGGATACTGTGGTATCTTTTATTGCCACCATTCTAAATCCCATGTTTACTGTACAATAAGGTCTAGGCTACCTAATGAGATTAACCACATTACAGAGATATTCCTATCCCAGACATTTATGACACATCCAGAGAATATGCCATAAATGCTTTATAGATTTGGGTCCCATTTCCTATGGTACCCTCATCTATCTGGAGAATAGAAGGCCCCTGATTTCACGCTACTGGCCACTGCATCCAATGCAGAGATGGCTTCGGGTTATGGAAATGTTCAAGCTTGTGTACTACAAGGTTTCCAGAACTAGTCATGAAAAGAGCAAAAGTCACTTTACTCTTATTCACTTTTATGTAAGCCACAGAAAGTGTGTTTGTTTCCATGATGCCTTCTGTTCTCAAGATAGTTCCCAGGGATGGGATCTGCATCTATCAGACTTATATGGTATATGTGTCTTAGATGAAAATACCCCTTTAAGCTAATTTCACTAGAGACAATGTGATTGTCTCTGGCATGGCAGTGGTTGGATGATTGGATATGCCCCAACTCCTTGTGTAAAATTGTATTAGTTAATCTTGCCACAGAAAACATACATCAAAATGTATGACTTGCCACAAGGTGAAGACATATGCACAGGTATCTTCAAGAACTTCAGGTATCTTTCATACGCCTACAATTAACATGGGTGTTAGAGCTCAGTGTATGGAACTGTAGTAAGGCAGTAACAGAGGTACATTGAGGCCTTTAGGGTGCTGTCACATATGCTTTTTTCTGCAATCTTTGAAGCTAAAATGTTCAGTAGATTATAAAAGGAGAGACAGTATTAAGGTCAGGAGCTATTTCTTCGATTTTTTGAGTCAACTCCTGGTTTCCTTACAAAAACGTCACCAAAAACAATGTGCAAAAACACGGGTGAACAGCACTCCCTAGTTCAATGTGGCGGGTGCTCATCTCCAGGGGGGTGGTAAAATGCCCCCCAAAAACAACTAGTACAGTTGTGTTCAAAATTATTCAATCCCCAATGCTGTAAAGGGTTTTAGGGAATTTAGTGTACATTTTTAATTGTGTTCAGAATGAAATCTTACAAGGACTTTTTAAAGAACAAAATGCAACTAAAATGACATTAATTGTTTTTGTAATACAGTATTAAATGTTTTTTTTTGTAATTTCTTCATTGACACAATTATTCGACTACCACTCTTAAGAACAGAGGTTCATTCAAGTGTTTTCGATCAGGTATTGAAAACACCAGTGGATGTCAAGGAGTAGCGATCAAGCATAATTAGCACCAATTAGGCATATTTTAAATGACTGTAATACTCAGCTCCTTTTAGACATTTACTGGTGCGTTTACAAACATTGTAAAGTCAAGAGAATGGTCCAGGAAGACAAGAGAAGAGGTGATTTCTCTTCACAGGAAGGACAATGGCTATAAGAAGGTTGCAAAGATGTTAAACATATCAAGAGACACCACAGGAAGCATCATTTACAAATTCAAGGCAAAGGGCACTATTGAAACGCTACCTGGTCGTGGCAGAAAGAAGATACTGACTTTGACTGCTGTGCGCTACCTGAAGTGCAAAGTGTTGAAAAGTCCCCGTGTGACTGCCGAGGAACTGAAAAAAGATTTGTCAGATGCGGGTACTGAAGTTTCAGCTCAGACAATATGGCGCACACTGCGTAATGAAGGCCTCCATGCCAGAACTCCCAGGCGAACCCCCTTGCTGTCTCCAAAGAATAAGAAGAGTCGACTACAGTATGCCAAAAGTCATGTGGACAAACCACAAAAGTTTTGGGATAGTGTTCTGTGGACTGATGAAAAAAAATTAGACCTGTTTGGGCCCATGGATCAATGCTATGTTTGGAGGAGGAAGAACAAGGCCTATGAAGAAAAGAACACCTTGCCTACTGTGAAGCATGGCGGGGGGTCAATCATGCTTTGGGGCTGTTTTGCTTCTACAGGTACAGGAAGCTTCAGCGTGCAAGGTACCATGAATTCTCTTCAGTACCAGGAGATATTGGATGAAAATGTGATGCAGTCCGTCACAAACCTTAGGCTTGGGAGACGTTGGACCTTTCAACAGGACAATGATCCCAAGCATACCTCCAAGTCCACTAGAGCATGGTTGCAGATTAAAGGCTGGAACATTTTGAAGTGGCCATCGCAGTCACCAGACTTAAATCCGATTGAGAACCTCTGGTGGGACTTAAGAAAGCAGTTGCAGCGCGCAAGCCTAAGAATGTGACTGAACTGGAGGCTTTTGCCCATGAAGAATGGGCGAAGATACCCGTAGATCGCTGCAAGACACTTGTGTCAAGCTATGCTTCACGTTTAAAAGCTGTTATAACTGGAAAAGGATGTTGTACTAAGTACTAAGATTGAATGTCACTTGGGGTTGAATAAAACTGATAATGATGTGAGCACAGAAAAGACATTTGTGGTTATTTCATTATAAATGTTATGTTATATTTGTCTGACTTACAAGTGCCTCTTTGATTTAATTGTAAACAAGATGACTGAAATGATCAAAATCAATGTCAAACTGGCCAAAACACTTAATTTCAGTGGGGGTTGAATAATTTTGAACACAACTGTAAATATCAAAAATGAGAAAAAAAATGGAGACAACAGGTCCCAAAAAATTGAATTTATTCCAGATGCAACGTTTCGGCTTAGTGATAGCCTTTGTCAAGCATGCACATACACCAGAAGGTGTATGTGCATGCTTGACAAAGGCTATCACTAAGCCGAAATGTTGCATCTGGAATAAATTAATTTTTTTTTTGGATGTGCTGTCTCCATTTTTTATTTTTCTCATTTTTGATATTTACAAAAAAAATGTGGTCACACTTTTACTGCACCTCAACATGTTTTCATGTGGAGATAAAGGGAGTTTTTTCTGTCTGATTTGTACAGAATTCATATAGGAGATATTTTATTTAGAAGCATTGTACCTAAATGAGAAGATCTCCATACCTAATGCACTTAATGGGGCCTGCTTGGCACCAAACACTAAGGGCCAGATTTATCATTACACTTCCATCTTACTCCAATTTCACTTAAGTCCAAAGTCACTTTTGGCTCAGTCAGATTTATTAATGGTCCTTAGTACTGTGATAAAAGTGGTTTGATGGCAGCAGTTCATCCTTCAGTAAACGGCTTTACAAAAGTCGCACATATTTACAAAAAAGTTGCATGTTCTATTAAAAAGTCGCATATGATAAGCATGGTCCTCACCGGAGTGAAATTGGGACTTTTTTGCGACTTTTTTGTGACTTTTTAAAAAAGTCCCAATGATAAATGTGAAACTCATTAACATGGCTAACCACGCCCATTTTTACAAAACTGAAGTGAGTGGTGTTCACAAGTAAAAAAGTTGCAAAATTATGCGCAAATGAGTGTGAAAAGTCGCAAATGAATTCTGGAGTGAAGGTATGATAAATCATGGCCTAAGAATCAATATGTCCTCTGTGCGGTGCCCATAGGGATAGTTTCCCCAGCTTATCCTTGTGATAAGGAGTACTATAGTCCTCTTTACAAGTGGGGAACAAGAGAAATAAAAATGATTTGAAATATTTTTCTTACTATAAAACAGAAAAGCGATCTCACCTTTTCAGTACCTCGGCTCCATTATGTAAAAAAAGGCATTAGTAAATTCAACATTAAAAACAAATAAATGATCACTATTCCGTAATTGTCAGCTTCATAAATGATGCAACCAATGTCCACCTATATAAGTGTTCTTTGTTGCTGTCATTGCACTCAAAATTCTTCTGATTACATATATTACTTTCCCAGGATGGAAAATATCTACTTTGCTGAAAAAAGATTTGTGCAAATTCTCAGCTTTACATCTGACTGAGAAGCAGGATTTCAGTGTCTGCATGACTGAGCATCTATCTACAGGAATGTCGAGAAGATAATTTTTTAAATTACATGACAGCGATAATACATCATAATATGTTTGATTGGCATATCAGAAGTCAGCTGGAGAGGCTCTTGGGATCACAGAATGGGACTAGCCATGTCTGTTTTTCCTGTCTGGTATTTGAAATGATAACCTTTAAGAATCAACATACATCTAATATGAACTAATGTGCCATAACTTCAGGAATTATGTATGTACGGTAATTAACCCCCTAAATTCTGTGTTTCCTGGGGTATACTATTGCTGTTTACTGAGGTTTACTGAAAAAATGCCATATCTCCCATACTTAAACAGCTTGCTTTTTTTTTTGTAGTAGTAGTAGTACAAACCTTTAATCCAGACATGGGTGGACTGGCCATTGACCCTACAGGGAAATTTACTGATGGGCAGATGCCCATTGGGCCACTCAAGGTATCCTCTGGCCTATGTCCCTTACTGGGGCCACAGATGAATTCAACTTTAACACCAGTCTCAGGATGCTGATCCAGTTGAATTCTTCTGTACCCATGGAAGCTTGTAGCTCTCTGTCCCATCATTCATGTTTATAGAAATCAGGCGACTAGGCTTTAAACCTGAGACAGTGTACAAACTGCACAGTGACACAGTCATCTCAAGCCACAGGCTGGAAAAGGTCTGTGGCCTGCATTGCAGGCACCACTGTGGGACAGGACTCAGGTATTTTATATTTAAAAATTTTTTCCCAGTTTGGTCATTACTAAGGATTAGTGTTGAGCGAACAGTTCGAGCATCGTTCAGGTTCGTACCGAATTTTGGGGTGTCCGGGACCCGGACCCGAACCCGGACATTTTCAAAAAAGTTCGGGTTCGGGTTCGTCGTTCGGCATGTATTTTGGCGCATTTTGAAAGGCTGCAAAGCAGCCAATCAACATGCATCATACTACTTGCCCTAAGATGCCATCGCAGCCATGCCTACTATTGGCAAGGCTGTGATTGGCCAAGTGCAGCATGTGACTCAGCCTCTTTATAAGCTTGTGCGCACGTCGGGACGTGCTCACTCCCGATGTGAATAGAACAGGGATAGACGCAGCTGATGCTAGGGCGAGAATAGGCAGGGATAATTGAATAACTGGAAGCAAATTTCTCTCCTCCACCTGTGATTCATCTGAACAACTGCAGCTGAGCTGCTTTTTGATAAGGATTGGCTATTTTTAGAGTGGCCAGAGTGATTTTCCATCCACATGTACCTGGGCTGACCGCCGGCCGCCATTTGCGACTTGTAGTGCTGCAGCAGAAGCTGCCACAGTGTGCATTCAAAGCTCCAAACAAGTCAGACATCTACACCTGGGATTCAGACCAATAGCGATTTAGCAGCACAGTCCAAGGCTATTTTTTTAAAGGTTGTGCAGACCATTTTGTGGCACATGTTACTGGGCTGATAGGCGCGGCCATCTTGGGACTAGTGCTGCAGCACAATCTCTCCCAACGTCCATTAATCACTTGTAATAGTGGTCTGTGCCATAGAAATCCTACATCAGGGACTTGGGTGTGCTTGTGTCACCCCTACTAATACCAGTCCACCTGTAATCCATACAGTGAAAAGCCATAAAGTATTCCAGTGAGGAATTTTTTTATTTAAAAAGGCCAAGTTAGTTTATCTGGCGTTCAATATACTAGATACAGTTAGGCCTGCGTTTCATACATCTGGAATTAGCAAATTAATGTGCTGGGGTTGGGAAAACATATATGTACCCATACTAGAATCTGTCAAAGAAAGCGGTACTCACATATAACAGTCATTCCATCTGTAATCCATACAGTCAAAAGACTGAAAGTATTCCAGTGAGGGAATTTTTTATTTAAAAAGGCCAAGTTAGTTTATCTGGCGTTCAATATACTAGATACAGTTAGGCCTGCGTTTCATACATCTGGAATTAGCAAATTAATGTGCTGGGGTTGGGAAAACATATATGTACCCATACTAGAATCTGTCAAGAAAGCGGTACTCACATATAACAGTCATTCCATCTGTAATCCATACAGTCAAAAGACTGAAAGTATTCCAGTGAGGGAATTTTTTATTTAAAAAAGGCCAAGTTAGTTTATCTGGCGTTCAATATACTAGATACAGTTAGGCCTGCGTTTCATACATCTGGAATTAGCAAATTAATGTGCTGGGGTTGGGAAAACATATATGTACCCATACTAGAATCTGTCAAGAAAGCGGTACTCACATATAACAGTCATTCCATCTGTAATCCATACAGTCAAAAGACTGAAAGTATTCCAGTGAGGGAATTTTTTATTTAAAAAGGCCAAGTTAGTTTATCTGGCGTTCAATATACTAGATACAGTTAGGCCTGCGTTTCATACATCTGGAATTAGCAAATTAATGTGCTGGGGTTGGGAAAACATATATGTACCCATACTAGAATCTGTCAAAGAAAGCGGTACTCACATATAACAGTCATTCCATCTGTAATCCATACAGTCAAAAAGACTGAAAGTATTCCAGTGAGGGAATTTTTTATTTAAAAAGGCCAAGTTAGTTTATCTGGCGTTCAATATACTAGATACAGTTAGGCCTGCGTTTCATACATCTGGAATTAGCAAATTAATGTGCTGGGGTTGGGAAAACATATATGTACCCATACTAGAATCTGTCAAAGAAAGCGGTACTCACATATAACAGTCATTCCATCTGTAATCCATACAGTCAAAAGACTGAAAGTATTCCAGTGAGGGAATTTTTTATTTAAAAAAGGCCAAGTTAGTTTATCTGGCGTTCAATATACTAGATACAGTTAGGCCTGCGTTTCATACATCTGGAATTAGCAAATTAATGTGCTGGGGTTGGGAAAACATATATGTACCCATACTAGAATCTGTCAAAGAAAGCGGTACTCACATATAACAGTCATTCCATCTGTAATCCATACAGTCAAAAGACTGAAAGTATTCCAGTGAGGAATTTTTTTATTTAAAAAGGCCAAGTTAGTTTATCTGGCGTTCAATATACTAGATACAGTTAGGCCTGCGTTTCATACATCTGGAATTAGCAAACTAATGTGCTGGGGTTGGGAAAACATATATGTACCCATACTAGAATCTGTCAAAGAAAGCGGTACTCACATATAACAGTCATTCCATCTGTAATCCATACAGTCAAAAGACTGAAAGTATTCCAGTGAGGGAATTTTTTTATTTAAAAAGGCCAAGTTAGTTTATCTGGCGTTCAATATACTAGATACAGTTAGGCCTGCGTTTCATACATCTGGAATTAGCAAACTAATGTGCTGGGGTTGGGAAAACATATATGTACCCATACTAGAATCTGTCAAAGAAAGCGGTACTCACATATAACAGTCATTCCATCTGTAATCCATACAGTCAAAAGACTGAAAGTATTCCAGTGAGGGAATTTTTTTTATTTAAAAAAGGCCAAGTTAGTTTATCTGGCGTTCAATATACTAGATACAGTTAGGCCTGCGTTTCATACATCTGGAATTAGCAAACTAATGTGCTGGGGTTGGGAAAACATATATGTACCCATACTAGAATCTGTCAAAGAAAGCGGTACTCACATATAACAGTCATTCCATCTGTAATCCATACAGTCAAAAGACTGAAAGTATTCCAGTGAGGGAATTTTTTTATTTAAAAAGGCCAAGTTAGTTTATCTGGCGTTCAATATACTAGATACAGTTAGGCCTGCGTTTCATACATCTGGAATTAGCAAACTAATGTGCTGGGGTTGGGAAAACATATATGTACCCATACTAGAATCTGTCAAAGAAAGCGGTACTCACATATAACAGTCATTCCATCTGTAATCCATACAGTCAAAAGACTGAAAGTATTCCAGTGAGGGAATTTTTTTTATTTAAAAAGGCCAAGTTAGTTTATCTGGCGCTCAATATACTAGATACAGTTAGGCCTGCGTTTCATACATCTGGAATTAGCAAATTAATGTGCTGGGGTTGGGAAAACATATATGTACCCATACTAGAATCTGTCAAAGAAAGCGGTACTCACATATAACAGTCATTCCATCTGTAATCCATACAGTCAAAAGACTGAAAGTATTCCAGTGAGGGAATTTTTTTTATTTAAAAAGGCCAAGTTAGTTTATCTGGCGTTCAATATACTAGATACAGTTAGGCCTGCGTTTCATACATCTGGAATTAGCAAATTAATGTGCTGGGGTTGGGAAAACATATATGTACCCATACTAGAATCTGTCAAAGAAAGCGGTACTCACATATAACAGTCATTCCATCTGTAATCCATACAGTCAAAAGACTGAAAGTATTCCAGTGAGGGAATTTTTTTTATTTAAAAAGGCCAAGTTAGTTTATCTGGCGCTCAATATACTAGATACAGTTAGGCCTCATGCTTCATACATCTGGAATTAGCAAATTAATGTGCTGGGGTTGGGAAAACATATATGTACCCATACTAGAATCTGTCAAAGAAAGCGGTACTCACATATAACAGTCATTCCATCTGTAATCCATACAGTCAAAAGACTGAAAGTATTCCAGTGAGGGAATTTTTTTATTTAAAAAGGCCAAGTTAGTTTATCTGGCGCTCAATATACTAGATACAGTTAGGCCTGCGTTTCATACATCTGGAATTAGCAAACTAATGTGCTGGGGTTGGGAAAACATATATGTACCCATACTAGAATCTGTCAAAGAAAGCGGTACTCACATATAACAGTCATTCCATCTGTAATCCATACAGTCAAAAGACTGAAAGTATTCCAGTGAGGGAATTTTTTTATTTAAAAAGGCCAAGTTAGTTTATCTGGCGCTCAATATACTAGATACAGTTAGGCCTCATGTTTCATACATCTGGAATTAGCAAATTAATGTGCTGGGGTTGGGAAAACATATATGTACCCATACTAGAATCTGTCAAAGAAAGCGGTACTCACATATAACAGTCATTCCATCTGTAATCCATACAGTCAAAAGACTGAAAGTATTCCAGTGAGGGAATTTTTTTATTTAAAAAAGGCCAAGTTAGTTTATCTGGCGTTCAATATACTAGATACAGTTAGGCCTGTGCTTTCATACATCTGGAATTAGCAAATTAATGTGCTGGGGTTGGGAAAACATATATGTACCCATACTAGAATCTGTCAAAGAAAGCGGTACTCACATATAACAGTCATTCCATCTGTAATCCATACAGTCAAAAGACTGAAAGTATTCCAGTGAGGGAATTTTTTTATTTAAAAAGGCCAAGTTAGTTTATCTGGCGTTCAATATACTAGATACAGTTAGGCCTATGCTTCATACATCTGGAATTAGCAAATTAATGTGCTGGGGTTGGGAAAACATATATGTACCCATACTAGAATCTGTCAAAGAAAGCGGTACTCACATATAACAGTCATTCCATCTGTAATCCATACAGTCAAAAGACTGAAAGTATTCCAGTGAGGGAATTTTTTTTATTTAAAAAGGCCAAGTTAGTTTATCTGGCGTTCAATATACTAGATACAGTTAGGCCTGCGTTTCATACATCTGGAATTAGCAAATTAATGTGCTAGGGTTGGGAAAACATATATGTACCCATACTAGAATCTGTCAAAGAAAGCGGTACTCACATATAACAGTCATTCCATCTGTAATCCATACAGTCAAAAGACTGAAAGTATTCCAGTGAGGGAATTTTTTTTATTTAAAAAGGCCAAGTTAGTTTATCTGGCGCTCAATATACTAGATACAGTTAGGCCTATGCTTTCATACATCTGGAATTAGCAAATTAATGTGCTGGGGTTGGGAAAACATATATGTACCCATACTAGAATCTGTCAAAGAAAGCGGTACTCACATATAACAGTCATTCCATCTGTAATCCATACAGTCAAAAGACTGAAAGTATTCCAGTGAGGGAATTTTTTTATTTAAAAAAGGCCAAGTTAGTTTATCTGGCGCTCAATATACTAGATACAGTTAGGCCTGTGTTTCATACATCTGGAATTAGCAAACTAATGTGCTGGGGTTGGGAAAACATATATGTACCCATACTAGAATCTGTCAAAGAAAGCGGTACTCACATATAACAGTCATTCCATCTGTAATCCATACAGTCAAAAGACTGAAAGTATTCCAGTGAGGGAATTTTTTTATTTAAAAAAGGCCAAGTTAGTTTATCTGGCGTTCAATATACTAGATACAGTTAGGCCTGCGTTTCATACATCTGGAATTAGCAAATTAATGTGCTGGGGTTGGGAAAACATATATGTACCCATACTAGAATCTGTCAAAGAAAGCGGTACTCACATATAACAGTCATTCCATCTGTAATCCATACAGTCAAAAGACTGAAAGTATTCCAGTGAGGGATTTGCTTATAAAATGTGCTCTTTCTGTTGTGGTGCGAGTTGAATCGCAACAATGAAGAAAGATACTATTAAGGGACGAGGGGGCCGGTCGTGGTGGTGTCCGTGGAGCCTCTGTTGCTGGTAGAGGACGTGGCCGTTCGGCCTCAGAGCGCCTACAGTAGTGAGCAACTCCCTCAACTAGCGGCAGAATGTACCGCTAATATCTCGTGGGGCCCAATGCCGCTCTTAGGATGGTAAGGCCTGAGCAGGTACAGGCATTAGTCGATTGGGTGGCCGACAGTGCTTCCAGCACGTTCACCACATGGTCTTCCACCCAGTCTTCTGCGGAAGCGCTGGGTGGCACCTGAAAGCCAAGCCCATCGGTCTGTCACATCACCCCAAGCATATCAGGGAAACTGGTCTGAGCCACAAGTTATGCAGCAGTCTCTTCTTCTGTTTGAAGACTCTGCTTCCAGGGTTTCCAGGGGCGTCCACCTAGCCCTTCCCAGCTGGAGAAGACATACCATGCACTGACGCACAACCACTTATGTCTCCAGATGAAGAGGACATGGGAATACCACCACAGCAGAGTCACCGACGTCTCTGATGATGGCTGACACAGGTGCCCACTGCCGCGTCTTTTGCAGTGTGCAGACTGAGACAGGAGGAGGTCAGGGAGGAAGACTGGGTGGAAGGCGATGCAGAGGACGATGAGTCGTAGACCCCACATGGACTGAAGGTCGTGGCGATGACTTTCACAGTTCAGAGGAAGAGGTAGTGGTGAGACCGAGACAACAGCGAAGCCAAAGAGAGCAGGGGGCCAAAAGCAGACGAGCCGCCGCCCAGAGGTTCGCCTGCTACTGGACATCGCCAACAGGGACCCAGCCCCACAAAGGCAGCTTCAAAGAGTTCCCTGGCATGGCACTTCTTTAAACAATGTCCTACCGACAAGACCAGTGACTTGCACGCTCTGCCATCAGAGCCTGAGGCGAGCATGTGACGTTCTGAACCTCAGCACAACCTGCATGACCAGGCATCTACATGCAAAGCATGAACTGCAGTGGGGTACACACCTTAAAAACCAGGCACTCGCTGAGGCTCCCCTGCTCCCTCTACCGCTGCTGCCTCGGCTTCCGCCTCGAGAGGAATGTTGCCACCTGCCGAGCAGCAAACAGAGGATGTGCCACCGACACCACCACCACCGCCACCGTCAACTAGCGTCTCCACTATATCACACAGCAGCGTTCAGCTCTCAATATCTCAAACCTTAGAGAGGAAGCGCAAATTCCCCCGAGTCACCCTCGAGCCCTTGGCCTGAGCGCCAGCATTTCTAAACTGCTGGCCTTTGAAACTGCTGTCATTCCGGCTGGTGGACACAGACAGCTTCAAACAGCTGATGGCCATGGCGTGTCCCGCAGTATGTGGTTCCCAGCCGCCACTACTTCTCCAAGACAGCCGTGCCTTCCCTGCACATGCAAGTGTCCGATAAAATCAAGTGTGCACTGCGCAGCGCCATTTGTGGCAAGGTCCACTAACCACAGATACGTGGACCAGTAAGCACGACCAGGGACGCTATATCTCACTAACTGCACACTGGATGAATGTAGTGGCGGCTGGGCTCCGGCGGACAGTTCCTTGGCGCACGTCCTTCCGCCCCCTAGGATCGCATGGGCATCATTCTCTGCCTCCTGTAGCCTCCTCCTCCTACTCGGCTTCCTCCTCCACTGCTTCCACCAGCTCATCCGGTCAGCCACACACCTTCACCACCAACTTCAGCACAGCCCGGGGTAACGTCAGCAGGCCATTCTGAAACTCATATGTTTGGGGACAGGCCCCACAGCGCAAAGGAGTTGTGGCGGGGTATTGAACAACAGACCGACGAGTGGTTTCTGCCGGTGGGCCTCAAGCCAGGCCTGGTGGTATGCGATAATGGCGAAATCTCGTGGCAGCTCTGGGACTAGCCGGTTTGGCGCACATCCCTTGCCTGGCGCATGTGCTGAACTTGGTGGTGCAGAGGTTCATTCACCACTACCCAACATGTCAGAGCTGCTGCATAAAGTGCGGGCCGTCTGTGCGCGCTTCCGCCGTTCACATCCTGCCGCTGCTCTGCCTGTCTGCGCTACAGCGGAACTCGGCCTTCCCGCTCACCGCCTCATATGCGGCGTGCCCACCCGGTGGAACTCCACCTTGCACATGCTGGAGGGACTGTGCGAGCAGCAGCAGGCCATAGTGGAGTTTCAGCTGCAGCACGCTCGCGTCAGTCGTACTGCAGAACAGCACCACTTCACCACCAATGATTGGGCCTCCATGCGAGACCTGTGTGCCCTGCTGCGCTGTTTCGAGTACTCCACCAACATGGCCAGTGGCGATGACACTGTTATCAGCGTTACAATACCACTTCTATGTCTCCTTGAGAAAACACTTAGGGCAATGATGTTAGAGGAGGTGGCCCAGGTGGAGGAGGAGGAGGATGAGGGGCTCGTTTCTAACACTTTCGGGCCAGTCTGTTCGGAGTGGCTCAGAGGGAGGTTTGTTTAAGCAGCAGAGGACAGGTTCTAGAAGTCGCCAGCCAAGGCACTGTACTGGAGGACGAGGAGGATGAGGAGGAGGAGGTGGAGGGGACGAGGATGGCGCAAGTTCACAGCGGGGTGGCAGCCCAGGCCCATCACTGGTGCGTGGCTGGGGGATACGGTGGACGATGACGATCGCCTCCCACAGAGGACAGCTTGTCACTTACCCATGGGTAGCCTGGCCCACATGAGCGAATATATGCTCCAATGCCTGCGCAGCGACAGCAGAGTTGCCCACGTTTTGCGATGTGCAGACTACTGGGTGGCCACCCTGCTGGATCCCGGTATAAAGACAATGTGCTCACTTTAATTCCTGAACTGGAGCGCGACCGTAAGATCTTGCGAGTACAAGCGCTACGCTGATAGAGCGCTCTTGAGGCATTCCACATGTCACAGGGGAACAGGTGGAAGGTGAAGGCAGAGGAGTGGCAGAGGTCGCCAGCGCAGCTGTGTCACGGCCAGCTCATCTGAGGGCAGGGTTAGCATGGCAGAAATGTGGAAAGAGTTTTGTCTCCACGCCACAGCTATCTGCACCGACACCTGATACGGGCGTGTTAGCAGGAGGCAGCATTTCACTAACATGGTTGAACAGTATGTCTGCACACCCTCCACATCCTGACGGATGGTTCGGCTCCATTCAACTACTGGGTTTCGAAATTGTCCACGTGGCCAGAGTTGGCATGTTATGCCTTGGAGGTGCTTTCCTGCCCGGCGGCCAGCGTTTTATCTGAGCAGCGTATTCAGCACGGCAGGGCGTCGTACTGACAAGCGCAGCCGCCTGTCCCACAGCCAACGTGGACAAGCTGACCTTCATAAAGATGAACCAGGCATGGATCCCACAGGACCTGTCCCTCCCTTGTGCAGAGTAGTCCTTATTAACTGCCTAAAACATGTCTTGTTGTGCTACGGGCCACTTCTTTATTTGATACAAATTTTATGAAACCCACAGTTGAATGAAACTCTTCTCTGTCTGGGCGCCGGGGCCTAACCAGATGAAAGTGGCCGGTTAAACTAACGGGTGACATGAAGCCATAACCTCTGCCATGCTACCTCTGTCTTCTGTCTGGGTGCTGAGGCCTAAGTCAAATAAGCGGTCTTCTGCTGTGCTGGGGGATATGAAGCTAATCTCTGACCTCTCTCCTCTGTCTGGGTCCAAAGGCCTAAATCACTGAAAGAGGCCTTCTCCTGTGGTGTGTGATATGATGCCAGAATATGTGCTGTGGGGCCTCTCTCCTCTTCCTGGGTGCAGGGGTCAAATAAACTAAATTGTGGCCTACTCCTGTGGTGGTTGATATGATGCCTGATTCTCTGATGTGGAACCTCTCTCCTCTGTTTGGGTGAAGGGTCAAAGTAACTAAATGGTGGCTTCTCCTGTGGTGGCTGATATGATGCCAGAATATGTGCTGTGGGGCCTCTCTCCTCTTCCTGGGTGCAGGGGTCAAAGTAACTCAATGGTGGCTTCTCCTGTGGTGGCTGATATGATGCCAGAATATGTGCTGTGGTGCCTCTCTCCTCTTCCTGGGTGCAGGGGTCAAAGTAACTCAATGGTGGCTTCTCCTGTGGTGGCTGATATGATGCCAGAATATGTGCTGTGGGGCCTCTCTCCTCTTCCTGGGTGCAGGGTCAAAGTAACTCAATGGTGGCTTCTCCTGTGGTGGCTGATATGATGCCAGAATATGTGCTGTGGGGCCTCTCTCCTCTTCCTGGGTGCAGGGTCAAAGTAACTAAATGGTGGCTTCTCCTGTGGTGGTTGATATGATGCCTGATTCTCTGCTGTGAAACCTCTCTCCTCCATCTGGGTGTAGGGGTCAAAGTCTTTCAAAGTCGCCTTCTCCTGTGCTGATTGATATGAAGCTGATGGTTGTGCCATCTGACATGGTTGCCGGGGTCTGATTCAATGGTGGCCTACTCCTGTGGTGGGTGATCTAAATGCCTGATTCTCTGCTGTGGAACCTCTCTCCTCCGTCTGGGTGTAGGGGTCAAAGTAACTAAATGGTGGCCTACTCCTGTGGTGGGTGATATGATGCCAGAATATGTGCTGTGGGGCCTCTCTCCTCTTCCTGGGTGCAGGGGTCAAAGTAACTCAATGGTGGCTTCTCCTGTGGTGGCTGATATGATGCCAGAATATGTGCTGTGGTGCCTCTCTCCTCTGTCTGGGTCCAAAGGCCTAAATCACTGAAAGAGGCCTTCTCCTGTGGTGTGTGATATGATGCCTGAATATGTGCTGTGGTGCCTCTCTCCTCTTCCTGGGTGCAGGGTCAAAGTAACTCAATGGTGGCTTCTCCTGTGGTGGCTGATATGATGCCAGAATATGTGCTGTGGGGCCTCTCTCCTCTTCCTGGGTGCAGGGGTCAAAGTAACTCAATGGTGGCTTCTCCTGTGGTGGCTGATATGATGCCAGAATATGTGCTGTGGGGCCTCTCTCCTCTTCCTGGGTGCAGGGTCAAAGTAACTCAATGGTGGCTTCTCCTGTGGTGGCTGATATGATGCCAGAATATGTGCTGTGGGGCCTCTCTCCTCTTCCTGGGTGCAGGGGTCAAAGTAACTCAATGGTGGCTTCTCCTGTGGTGGCTGATATGATGCCAGAATATGTGCTGTGGTGCCTCTCTCCTCTTCCTGGGTGCAGGGTCAAAGTAACTAAATGGTGGCTTCTCCTGTGGTGGTTGATATGATGCCTGATTCTCTGCTGTGAAACCTCTCTCCTCCATCTGGGTGTAGGGGTCAAAGTCTTTCAAAGTCGCCTTCTCCTGTGCTGATTGATATGAAGCTGATGGTTGTGCCATCTGACATGGTTGCCAGGGTCCCGATTCAATTGGGGCCTACTCCTGTGGTGGGTGATCTAAATGCCTGATTCTCTGCTGTGAAACCTCTCTCCTCCGTCTGGGTGTAGGGGTCAAAGTAACTAAATGGTGGCCTACTCCTGTGGTGGGTGATATGATGCCAGAATATGTGCTGTGGGGCCTCTCTCCTCTTCCTGGGTGCAGGGGTCAAAGTAACTCAATGGTGGCTTCTCCTGTGGTGGCTGATATGATGCCAGAATATGTGCTGTGGTGCCTCTCTCCTCTGTCTGGGTCCAAAGGCCTAAATCACTGAAAAGAGGCCTTCTCCTGTGGTGTGTGATATGATGCCTGAATATGTGCTGTGGTGCCTCTCTCCTCTTCCTGGAGTGCAGGGGTCAAAGTAACTCAATGGTGGCTTCTCCTGTGGTGGCTGATATGATGCCAGAATATGTGCTGTGGGGCCTCTCTCCTCTTCCTGGGTGCAGGGTCAAAGTAACTCAATGGTGGCTTCTCCTGTGGTGGCTGATATGATGCCAGAATATGTGCTGTGGGGCCTCTCTCCTCTTCCTGGGTGCAGGGTCAAAGTAACTAAATGGTGGCTTCTCCTGTGGTGGTTGATATGATGCCTGATTCTCTGCTGTGAAACCTCTCTCCTCCATCTGGGTGTAGGGGTCAAAGTCTTTCAAAGTCGCCTTCTCCTGTGCTGATTGATATGAAGCTGATGGTTGTGCCATCTGACATGGTTGCCAGGGTCCCATTAAATTGGGGCCTACTCCTGTGGTGGGTGATCTAAATGCCTGATTCTCTGCTGTGAAACCTCTCTCCTCCGTCCGGGTGTAGGGGTCAAAGTCTGTCAAAATCGCCTTCTCCTGTGCTGATTGATATAAAGCTTATGCTTGTGCCATCTGACATGGTTGCCGGGGTCTGATTCAATGGTGGCCTACTCCTGTGGTGGGTGATCTAAATGCCTGATTCTCTGCTGTGTAACCTCTCTCCTCCGTCTGGGTGTAGGGGTCAAAGTAACTAAATGGTGGCCTACTCCTGTGGTGGGTGATATGATGCCAGAATATGTGCTGTGGGGCCTCTCTCCTCTTCCTGGGTGCAGGGTCAAAGTAACTCAATGGTGGCTTCTCCTGTGGTGGCTGATATGATGCCAGAATATGTGCTGTGGGGCCTCTCTCCTCTTCCTGGGTGCAGGGGTCAAAGTAACTAAATGGTGGCTTCTCCTGTGGTGGTTGATATGATGCCTGATTCTCTGCTGTGAAACCTCTCTCCTCCATCTGGGTGTAGGGGTCAAAGTCTTTCAAAGTCGCCTTCTCCTGTGCTGATTGATATAAAGCTGATGGTTGTGCCATCTGACATGGTTGCCAGGGTCTGATTCAATGGGGGCCTACTCCTGTGGTGGGTGATCTAAATGCCTGATTCTCTGCTGTGAAACCTCTCTCCTCCGTCTGGGTGTAGGGGTCAAAGTCTTTCAAAGTCGCCTTCTCCTGTGCTGATTGATATGAAGCTGATGGTTGTGCCATCTGACATGGTTGCCGGGGTCCCATTAAATTGGGGCCTACTCCTGTGGTGGGTGATCTAAATGCCTGATTCTCTGCTTTGAAACCTCTCTCCTCCGTCCGGGTGTAGGGGTCAAAGTCTGTCAAAGTCGCCTTCTCCTGTGCTGATTGATATAAAGCTTATGCTTGTGCCATCTGACATGGTTGCCGGGGTCTGATTCAATGGTGGCCTACTCCTGTAGTGGGTGATCTAAATGCCTGATTCTCTGCTGTGTAACCTCTCTCCTCCGTCTGGGTGTAGGGGTCAAAGTAACTAAATGGTGGCCTACTCCTGTGGTGGGTGATATGATGCCAGAATATGTGCTGTGGGGCCTCTCTCCTCTTCCTGGGTGCAGGGGTCAAAGTAACTCAATGGTGGCTTCTCCTGTGGTGGCTGATATGATGCCAGAATATGTGCTGTGGTGCCTCTCTCCTCTGTCTGGGTCCAAAGGCCTAAATCACTGAAAGAGGCCTTCTCCTGTGGTGTGTGATATGATGCCTGAATATGTGCTGTGGTGCCTCTCTCCTCTTCCTGGAGTGCGGGGTCAAAGTAACTCAATGGTGGCTTCTCCTGTGGTGGCTGATATGATGCCAGAATATGTGCTGTGGGGCCTCTCTCCTCTTCCTGGGTGCAGGGTCAAAGTAACTCAATGGTGGCTTCTCCTGTGGTGGCTGATATGATGCCAGAATATGTGCTGTGGGGCCTCTCTCCTCTTCCTGGGTGCAGGGGTCAAAGTAACTAAATGGTGGCTTCTCCTGTGGTGGTTGATATGATGCCTGATTCTCTGCTGTGAAACCTCTCTCCTCCATCTGGGTGTAGGGGTCAAAGTCTTTCAAAGTCGCCTTCTCCTGTGCTGATTGATATAAAGCTGATGGTTGTGCCATCTGACATGGTTGCCAGGGTCTGATTCAATGGGGGCCTACTCCTGTGGTGGGTGATCTAAATGCCTGATTCTCTGCTGTGTAACCTCTCTCCTCCGTCTGGGTGTAGGGGTCAAAGTAACTAAATGGTGGCCTACTCCTGTGGTGGGTGATATGATGCCTGGTTCTCTGCTGTGGGACCTCTCTCCTTTGTCTGGGTGCTGTGGTCAAAATAATAGTAAGTGACCTTCTCCATTGGTGGGTGACTTGAAGCCTGATTCTGTGCTATGGGACCTCACTCCAATTAATATTGTTTAATTTTTATTTATTTTATGTTAACTCATCATTTCCCTATCTACATTTGCTTGCAGGGGATTTAACTACATTTTGCTGCCTTTTGCAGCCCTCTAGCCCTTTCCGGGTGTGTTTTACAGCCTTTTTAGTGCCCAAAAGTTCGGGTCCCCATTGACTTCTATGGGGTTCGGGTTCGGGATGAAGTTCGGGTCGAGTTCGGATCCCGAACCCGAACATTTTTCGAAAGTTCGGCCGAACTCGTCGAACCCTAACATCCAGGTGTTCGCTCAACTCTACTAAGGATACTACAGGGGGTTTTAGGGGGGGCATATTTCTTGGGCAACAATAGTAGGAATTATTATTGCTGGAGGCACTATAGGTGCATGCTTTAACTGAAGGCACTATAGGGGTATTTTTTTTTATTAATGGGGCTTTTTTCTGAAGTATAGTATTTGGAGTAATTGGGGAGCACAGTGGACACAGTATTATGGCTAGCAACATATTTACAGATGACACATTTGGGTCACCAGGATCTAGAGCTTGTTCTGAAAAGGTGGGGAGGATTATGGAAAATTGAGATATCCAAGATATTGTTGTGGCAAACTTTGCAGATAGGCATGGCTGAAAGAAGTTATCCTAGCAGTCTGGGAGAAGATGAGGAAAGAGAACATCTACATCAGAGAAGACATTATTGGATGTAATAGGCATTTATTGCTGTATAATCGTTTATGTTAGCTAGTGCTGAAACTAAGCAGCATGCAGCATGCTGAAGTTAGGGCTTGTTTCACCTTCTCAGCTCCCTGCTCAATATCTTAATTAAAGAAAATTGGAGGACGAGGAGGACAAAACATGGCAGTTGAGACTAGTCACCATAGAAGCGCAGCCTCTTTGGAGGTATTTTCTGCTGCACTGTGGTGTTTGGCTATGCTAGTGCGTTATTTTTTGTAGAAAAATATGGTATTGCTTACCTCATCTACTCGTGTTGGCCTTGCCTATTTTGGACCACCCTAAAACATTCAGGTTTTTTATAGGTCCAACTAAAGTTGTCAGTCCGCCCTTGAATCCATGTTAATTTCACCAGAGATATCAGAGGGCAGAAATCTTTATCATAGGGAATCACACATACAATCAATTAAAAAAATATTCATTATTCCTATTGAAAAACAAACCTGGGACAAGGAATCTGTGGAGAAGTTTCTTCAACATTATGGTAAAGGAAAAAGGCTAAATTGCACATAGAAATTAATGTGTTATCAACTATATATTATGTTTGCATTATCTTTGATAAATCTCCTCCAAATTTGAGTCAGTTTACCACGTGCTGAATACGTGCTGGAGTAGGACAGCAGTTATCGAATTATCCAAAATTTTGGGGGCTGGTTATCCACCCAGTCACTTAATGTCCTCTTGAATTGTAGCACAGACTTGTGAAAGCCCCCATTCTATGACCCCCCAATAGTTTGTGACTAAAGATGAGCGAATCAAAGCTGACAAAGTGGAATTCAATCTGAATTTCAGGAAAAATTTGATTCGCACCGAAGCCAAATTTCCTCACGCTTTGTGGTAACGAATCACATTTTTCCTATATATGGATATGGGGCAAGGAACCCTGGGAAGGCGGAATAACCCACACTGACATGCATGCAGCCAATCAGCAGCCAGCCAGCCTTGTGATGTCACAGCCCTATAAATAGTGGCAGCTCTATAAATAGCTTCTGCCATTCACCAGTGTACTTAGTGCAGGGAGAGATGCAGGCGCTAGGGACAGTGTTAGAAACAACGTCATTGTGCTAAAGAAAAACGATTTACAAGTGCAGGGAAAGATTATTCAAGGTGAAAGGAAAGGATAGGGAGGAATCAACAGTTTTAAAAAATTATGGCTTAATTGTCGTTCTGCGGTGCAGTGATATATTCTAAAGCCCAGTTTGTCATGTTTTAGTGGCAAAATAAAAATATATTTTCCGTTTATCGTTGCACTTTTGTTTATCTGTTGAAAAGCCTTTTGTGAAAAAGTAGAAAAAATTAGGGCCTAATTGACGTTCAGCAGTGGATTAATCTATTCTGAAGCCCTGTTTGCCGTGTATTAGTGGCGAAATAAAAATATATTCTTCATTCAGCGTTGCGCTTATCTGTTGAAAAGCCTTTGGTGTAAAAGTAGAAAAAAATGAGGGCCTAATTGCCATTCTGCGGTGCAGTGATATATTCTGAAGCCCTGTTTGCCGTGTATTAGCGGCAAAATAAAAATATATTCTCCATTCAGCTTTGCACTTGTCTGTTGAAAAGCCTTATGTGCAAAAGTAGAAAAAAAATAGTGCCTAATTGCTGTTCTGCGGTGCGGCGATATATTCTTAAGCCCTGTTTGCCATGTATTAGTGGCGAAATAAAAATATATTTGCTGTTCAATGTTGCACTTATCTGTTGAAAAGCCTTTTGTGTTGTGTAAAGGTAGAAAAAAATTAGTACCTAATTGCAGTTCTGCGATGCAATGATATATTCTAAAACCCAGTTTGCCGTGTCTTAGTGGCGAAATAAAAAATGTTTGATCTAACATTTGATTATCTGATCTAACAGTGTGTCAGACTTCGCCGCAAGTGACATTAGACACCCCCAGCCAAGAGTCAGTGGGTTCGTCAGACACAACCCTTTGTTGGCATCGCCCGGGAGTAGGCCCTGTGCCCTCACCTATCCTCAACCAACCTCTGTCCTTTCCTCCACTAGGCGGGCAAGTAATGATGAGGAAAGTGGCGTGGGAATTGGTGTTGCGAGCGGACAGGCTCCTGACCCATAGACGGTTGAGGAGGACATCAGTGACGTGCAGACAGTACTCGATGATGATGATATAGCTGATAGCACTTGGGAGCCGGGTGACAAAGGGACTTTATTTTTTTCATTTTTTTTCTTTATACAATAATGTAATATTATAAAACCGGTGTTTCCCTGATAAATCTGCAGCATGGGGGCACTGTGTGGCTTCCACAAACTTTCAAAATAATCCTTCAGCGAGGCAAATAAATGCCGATAACCGGGATGTTCCATGACCTTCCCAGGAGCTGCTGTCGGGAGCAGCGGTTTATTTCTGAGACATCCACATAATGCAGGGGAATCCGAAAACCATCTCCATCTCTGTGCACCACAGGATGTCCTTTTTCCCATCCATGATGACTGGGAACTCGTTTTCCCTGACAAAGAGACCAGGGGCTGGTAGTTATGGTTTGAATCTTGATGAACTTTTCAAGTCTTCCAGGCTCCAAGCAATCTTTAAGCTTTGTCTTCTCAACGTCTGTAGCTACTAGAGGCCTGTTTATGGCAGGCAGGTTCCCCCAGAAGTATCTGGCTCGATGTGTAGCCAATACTGCACTTGCATCAATCTTTACAGGATTTGTGTCCCGGTGGAGAGAAATCGTTTTTTGGAACTCTTTCTCCATTACAACCACATTGTCGAATAAATAGAAGACTGGCCGATTCTCTCCTGTCTTAGGCAACACTTTATTGAGTAATTGCCGAAAGTCAAAAAACAGTTGTCCACTGCCCTATAAAGGTCTTTCTTATGCGGGTTAACCACAGAAAAGTAATTGCAAGGACTGCTGCCAATCATCAGATGTAATTGTCCACATTTCTCAATCTGTTTCCTGGTTATATTCTGTATTTCACCCACATATACAATCTGCCCTGGATGGCATACCCGTCCTATCGTTATGGCGTCCTCACACACCCCTGATGCCATATATTTTTCAAGTTTGATTCTAAGCTTTTTCCATGATGACTGGGAACTAGTGATGTTTTCCCTGATGTAGAGCCCGGGGGCTGGTAGTTATGGTTTGAATCTTGATGAACTTTGCAACTCTTCTGGGCTCCAAGCAATCTTGAAGCTTAGTTTTCTCATTGTCTGTAGCTACTAGAGGCCTGTTCATGCCAGGCAGCTTCCCCCAGAAGTATCTGGCTCGATGAGCAGCCGATACCGCACTTGCATCAATCTTAACAGGATTTGTCTCCTAATAAATATTTTTGGAGAATACTTTCTCCATCGCAACCACGTCGTTGAATACACAGGATTCTCTCCTGTCATAGGCAACACTTAATTTTTTGAATAAAATTTATTAAATATTTAATACTAAATTGAACCAAAAAAAAAAAAATATATATAAGAAATTAAACTTAAAATTACCAATATATTATCCAAATCTTTGAGGGGAAATTCCCGGACAATCAATTTGCCAAGCCTTTTGTGCTGGAGAATGTTATTAAATCGAGTTTTAAGCAGCACTTTATAAAATTGAGAAATTTGAACCTTCTGTTCTGTCCAATATTCTCTATAAATGAATAGACGAAGCGGCCACTCTGTGGCCATCTCATGCTGCTGCCACCTCCACACTATGTCACCTTGACACTCTGTGGCCTCCTGATGCTGCTACCACCTCCACACTCTGTCACTGGGTCACTCTGTGGTCTACTCATGCTGCTGCCACCTACACGGTATGTCACCTTGCCACTCTGTGGTCTCCTCATGCCACTGCCACCTCCACACTGTCATTGTGTCATTCTGTAGCCTCCTCCTGATGTTGCTGCTGCCACCTCCACACTGCCCTTGTGCCGCTCTGTTGCCTCCTCATGCTGCTCCCACCTCACCAATATGTCATTGGGCCAATTTGTGGACTTTTCATGCTGTTCCCACCCTCCCCACTTCATGACTGGGCCACTATTTTGCCTTTTGGCATGGCTGACATCCTCATTTATTTGACCCTTCTTCTGAAAGCAAGGAAAAAAAGGATTATAAGAGCGACGCCTGTCATATACATAACAGAAACACAAGGGGGGGTCAGTCAGCACGTCCCTGTATGCAGGTTCACGTAGCTATGGCACATATACATACAAACAAAAAAATGCAACAGAACTCTGCAACCAGAACTATGCCCTGCCTCTATGATAGAAGCTATAAGAGGACATTAGTGTACGTTTTGAGCAAAAGGTAATAAGCCACTCGCCACGCCAAGGCTGTCTCGTGAGTGGTCCTAACGCTAAATCTGACCTGTTATGGGCCATGACAGCCACATAAAATCCTCCTAACACTGAATCTTACCTGTTATGGGCCATGACATCCACATAAAATCCAGGGAGTGTGGGCCAAGCATGCATGCCGGGATCAAGCGTACTTATTAACCCCTTTCTGGTGCTGTAACAGCCTCCATTAGATTCAGGAGTGCAGGTACCAACATGCATGCTGAGCCCACTGTGCACTCCTCCTGGAGCCAGATGGTTACTAGCATGTACTATGAATGCACATTCAGCTTTATACTCACTCTTATTAAAACCAGCCTCTAGGGCAGACAAACTAGTCAGGTGTGCACGACTGAAAAGGAGGTTGCCACACCTCCAAAACATACTAAACAGAAACACAAGGGGCGGTCAGTCAGCACATCCCTGTATGCAGGTGCACGTAGCTATGGCACATATACATACAAACAAAAAAATGCAACAGCACTCTGCAACCAGAACTCTGCACTGCCTCTAAGATAGAAGCTATAAGAGGACATTAGTGTACGTTTTGATGAAAAGGTAATAAGCCACTCGCCAAGCCAAGGCTGTCCTGTTAGTGGTCCTAACGCTAAATCTGACCTGTTATGGGCCATGACAGCCACATAAAATCCTCCTAACGCCAAATCTTACTTGTTATGGGCCATGACAGCCACATAAAATCCAGGGAGTGTGGGCCCAGCATGCATGCCGGAATCAACCGTACTTATTAACCCTTTTTGGTACTGTAACAGCCTCCATTAGATCCAGGGATGCAGGTACCAACATGCATGCTGAGCCCACTGTGCACTCCTTCTTGAGCCAGATGGTTACTAGCATGTACTATGAACAGTGAAGCGTTTAATAGAACAGGTTCTGTAGACATCTATGTGGAATCAGCCTACAATGGTGTAAAAGGAGTGAGATTCTTCTTGGCGCTAACATTGACCTCTAAGGCTGAGTTTATACTTGAGTTATTTGGTCAGTTTTGGCCTTGTGACTGCCCAAATAAGTAAAGTGTGCAGGGATCCTAAGATTAACGCCTGTCATCTGCATGTAATACTGACTCACAGTATTAATTCACTACAAAAAAAAAAACTCCCTATGCGTGTTACTGCAAGGCACAGTATTCTACACCACTATAATGGCTCTCAGCAGCCAGGAAAAATGCGTTTTTTTAACTAAATTCACTGTGAATATATTCAGATCGAAACAAATTTTTTCCAAAAATTTCGGCGATCCGGGGAATCAAATTTTAAAAAAATTCACTCATCTCTATTTGTGACAAGAAATAGTGTTGAACGCGAATATTCTAATTGCGAATTTTTATTGCGAGTATCGGCACGTCGAGAATTTGCAAAAGTCTAGAAGATAACATAGTAACATAGTATATAAGCCCGAAAAAAGATATCTATCCATCCATTTCGGCCTGTTATCCTGCAAATTGATACAAAGGAAGGCAAAAAAAAAACATGTAAGGTAGAAGCTAATTTTCCACACTTTAGGGGAAAAAAAATCCTTCCTGACTGCAATCAGGCAATCAGAATAGCTCCCTGGATCAACGACCCATCTCTAGTAGCTATATCTTTTAATATTATTACACTCCAGAAATACATCCAGGCCCCTCTTGAACTTTTTTAGTGAACTCACCATCACCACCTCTTCAGGCAGAGCGTTCCATAGTCTGACTGCTCTTACCGTAAAGAATCCTCTTCTATGTTTGTATACAAACCTTGTTTCCTCCAGACGCAGAGGATGTCCTCTTGTCACAGTCACAGTCCTTTGGGATAAATAGATGATGGGAGAGATATCTGTACTGACCCCTGATATATTTATACATAGTAATTTGATCTCCCCTCAGTCATCTTTTTTCAAAAGTGAATAACCCTAATTTTGATAATCTCTTAGGGTATTGTAGATCATTCATTCCAGTTATTACTTTAGTTGCCCTCCTCTCAACCCTCTCCAGCTCTGCTATGTCTGCCTTGTTCACAGGAGACCAGAACTGTACACAGTACTCCATGTGTGGTCTGACCAGTGATTTGTAAATTGGCAGGACTATGTTTTCATCATGGGCATCTATGCCCCTTTTGATGCAACCCATTATCTTATTGGCCTTGGCAGCAGCTGCCTGACACTGATTTTTAGCTTAGTTTGCTGTTCACTATAATTCCTAGGTCCTTTTCCATGTTAGTGTTACCCAGTAGATGTACGGATGACTTGCATTATTCCTTCCCATGTACATAACCTTACTTTTGTCAGTGTTATACCTCATCTGCCACTTTTCTGCCCAAGCCTCCAATCTATCCAGATCCATCTGTAGCAGTATTCTGTCTTCTTCCGTGTCAATTACTTTACACAGTTTAGTGTCATCTGCAAAAATTGATATTTTACTGTGCAAGCCTTCTACAAGATCATTAATAAATATATTGAAGAGGATAGGGCCCAGTACTGACCCCTGAGGTACTCATCTAGAGACAGTGACCCAATCTGAGTGTGTACCATTCATTACCACCCTGTCTTTTCTATTACTGAGCAATTTACTTATCCACATGCAAAAATGTTCTCCCATTCTGAGCATTTCCATTTTATATACTAATATTTTATGCGGTACAGTGTAAAATGCTTTGGAGAAGTCCAGATATATGACATACATTGATTCGCCGCTGTCAAGTTTAGAACTTACCTCCTTATAGAAACTGATTAAATTAGTTGAGATGACCGATCCCTCATGAAGCCATGCTAATATGGCGTTATTTGCTTATTTTCATTGAGGTGCTCTAAGATAGCATCTCTTAGGAAACCTTCAAACAGTTTACCCACGACGGATGTTAAACTTACCGGCCTATAGTTTCTAGGCTCTGTTTGTTGACCCTTTTTGAATATTGGCACCACATTTGCTATGCGCCAATCCTGTGGAACACTCCCTGTGAGTATAGAGTCCTTAAATATCAGAAATAAGGGTCTGGCTATGACATTACTTAATTCTCTTAGGATACGGGGGTGTATGCCATCTGGTCCTTGTGATTTGTCTATTTTAATCTTTTTAAGACGCCGCTGTACTTCTTCCTGGGTCAGACAGGGCACTGAATTTACTTTTACATTCTGCATTTCATCTGACAGTTTATTTCCTTCAGTGAATACAGTGGAGAAAAAAAATATTTAATAGCTTTGCTTTCTCTTTATCGCTCTCTGCAAGTCCCCCCAAATTACAAACCGTATTCCAAAGAAGTTGGGACACTATACAAATTGTGAATAAAAACTGAATGCAATGATGTGGAGGTGCCAACTTCTAATATTTTATTTAGAATAGAACATAAATCACGGAACAAAAGTTTAAACTGAGAAAATGTACCATTTTAAGGGAAAAATATGTTGATTCAGAATTTTATGGTGTTAACAAATCCCAAAAAAGTTGGGACAAGGTCATTTTCACCACTGTGTGGCATCTCCCCTTTTTCTTACAACACTCAACAGACGTCTGGGGACCGAGGAGACCAGTTTCTCAAGTTTAGAAATAGGAATGCTCTCCCATTCTTGTCTAATACAGGCCTCTAACTGTTCAATCATCTTGGGCCTTCTTAGTTGCACCTTCCTCTTTATGATGTGCCAAATGTTCTCTATAGGTGAAAGATCTGGACTGCAGACTGGCCATTTTAGTACCCGGATCCTTCTCCTACGCAGCCATGATGTTGTGATTGATGCAGAATGTGGTCTGGCATTATCTTGTTTAAAAATGCAGGGTCTTCCCTGAAAGAGATGACGTCTGGATGGGAGCATATGTTGTTCTAGAACCTGAATATATTTTTCTGCATTGATGGTGCCTTTCCAGACATGCAAGCTGCCCATGCCACACACTCATGCAACCCCATACCATCAGAGATGCAGGCTTCTGAACTGAGCATTGATAACAACTTGGGTTGTCCTTGTCCTCTTTGGTCCGGATGACATGGCATCCCAGATTTCCAAAAAGAACTTCGAATCGTGACTCGTCTGACCACAGAACAGTCTTCCATTTTGCCACACTCCATTTTAAATGATCCCTGGCCCAGTTAAAAATGCCCGAGCTGGTGGATCTTGCTTAGAAATGGCTTCATCTTTGCACTGTAAGGTTTCAGCTGGCAACGGCGGATGGCACGATGGATTGTGTTCACTGACAATGGTTTCTGGAAGTATTCCTGAGCCCATTCTGTGATTTCCATTACAGTAGCATTCCTTTCTGTGGTGCAGTGTCGTTTAACCACTTCAGCCCCCCTAGCTTAAACACCCTTAATGACCAGGCCACTTTTTACAATTCTGCACTACACTACTTTCACCGTTTATTGCTCGGCCATACAACTTACCACCCAAATAAATTTTACCTCCTTTTCTTCTCACTAATAGAGCTTCTATTTGGTGCTATTTCATTCTTGCTGCCATTTTTACTTTTTTTGATATTAATCCAAAATGACCGAAATTTTTGCAAAAAAATGAAATTTTTCACTTTCTGTTGTAAATTTTTTTTAAAAAAAACTACATTTCTATATAAATTTTTCTCTAAATTTATTGTTCTACATGTCTTTGATAAAAAAAAATGCAATAAGTGTATATTTATTGGTTTGGGTAAAAGTTATAGTGTTTACAAACTATGGTGCAAAAAAGTGAATTTCCGAATTTTGAAGCAGCTCTGACTTTCTGAGCACCTGTCATGTTTCTTCAGGTGCTAGAATGTCAGGATAGTATAAATACCTACCAAATGACACCATTTTTGAAAGAAAACACCCCAAAGTATTCGCGGAGCGGCATGGTGAGTTCATGTATCATTTCATTTTTTTCACAAGTTAGCAGAAAATTACACTTTCTGAGGAAAAAAAAAATATAAAGTTTCCATTTTTGCTAACTTCTGGCAAAAAAAAAAAATCTCCCACGGACTCACTATGCCCCTCAGTGAATACCTTGGGGTGTCTACTTTCCGAAATGGGGTCATTTGTGGGGTGTGTTTACTGTTCTGGCATTTTGGGCGGGGCTAAATTGTTAGCAGCCCTGTAAAGCCTAAAGGTTCTTTTTGGACTTTCGGCCCCTTTATGCACCCACGCTGCAAAAAAGTTGCACACGTTGTATCGCCGTACTTAGAAGAAGTAGGGCAATGTGTTTTGGGGTGTATTTTTACATATATCCATGCTGGGTGAGTGAAATATCTCTGTAAACTGACAACTTTGAATAAAAAAAAATTGAAAAGTTGTCATTTACAGAGATATTTCTTACACCCAGCATGGTTATATGTAAAAATACACCCCAAAACACATTGCCCTACTTCTCCTGAGTACGGCGATACCACATGTGTGACACTTTTGTGCAGCCAAGATGCGCAAAGGGGCCCAAATTCCAATGAGTACCTTTAGGATTTCACAGGGCATTTTTACGCATTTGGATTCTCACGCTTTAGGGCCCCTAAAATGCCAGGGCAGTATAAATACCCCTCATGTGACCCCATTTTGGAAAGAAGACACCCCAAGGTATTCCGTGAGGGGCATGGCGAGTTCACAGAATTTTTTGGCACAAGTTTTCGTAAATTGATATATTATTTTTTTTTTTTACAAAGTCTTATATTCCACTAACTTGTGACAAAAAATAAAATTTTACATGAACTCACCATACCCCTCACGGAATACCTTGGGGTGTCTACTTTCTAAAATGGGGTCACATATGGGGTATTTATACGGCCCTGGCATTTTAGGGGTCTCCGCAATCATTACCTGTATGGCCAGCATTAGGAGTTTTTGCAATTCTCCTTATATTGATCATACGGGTAATAAGATTTTTTTTTTCCATTCAGCCTCTGGGCTGAAAGAAAAAATGAACGGCACAGATTTCTTCATTCCCATCAATTAATGTGGATGAAAAAATCTCTGCCAAAAAATGTGCAAAAAACAAAAAAAAAGAAGTAAGGCCCCATTCACACGTCCGCAAAAATGTCCGCATCTATTCCGCAATTCTGCGGAATAGATGCGGACCCATTCACTGTGAATGGGGCCGGCGGTAATGCGGAGAGCACACTAATTGCTCGCCGCATCAGCATTTGCGGAGCTGCGGCCACGAACTTCCGGGTTTCGGCCCCCAAACATCCGGCCGCAGCTCCGCAAAAGATAGAGCATGTCCTATTCTTGTCCGCAATTGCGGACAAGAAAAGGCATTTTCTATATAGTTCTGGCAAGGTGCGGATCCGCAAAATGCAGAAAGCACATTGCCAGTGTCCATGTTTTGCGGATCCGCGGATCCATGGATCCGCAAAACACATATGGACGTCTGAATGAGCCTTACAGGGGGGTGATTAGTGACGGGGGGTAACAGGGGGTGATCAGGGGGGTGACATGGGGTGATCAGGGGTTAATCGGGGGTTAATCAGGGGTTAATCAGTGACTGGGGTTGGATGGTGGGGTCTGTGTGGTGATTGGTGCACTTACATAAGTTTCCTTTGGTGGTCCCAAGCAAAAGGGACCACCAGAGGAACGAGCAGCAAGCATATCAGACGCTGTTAACAAAACAGCGTCTGATATGCGATTTTTTTAACTTCTACAGCCTGCCAGCGCATGATCAGCACTGGCAGGCTGTAGTTAAAGTTCTCCCCGACACGATCCTGTAAGGATGACGCGCGGATGCGTCGAGGAGGAGTAAACCAGCCGCCGCCTGGACGCATCCGTGCGTACAGCGGTCCGGAGCTGGTTAAGGGCCCGGAGATCACGGGCATCCAGTATGGTTTTACGGCCTTGATCCTTACGCACAGAGATTGTTCCAGATTCTCTGAATCTTCGGATGATGTTATGCACAGTTGATGATGATAGATGCAAAGTCTTTGCAATTTTTCGCTGGGTAACACCTTTCTGATATTGCTCCACTATCTTTCTGTGCAACATTGTGGGAATTGGTGATCCTCTACCCATATTGGCTTCTGAGAGACACTGCCACTCTGAGAAGCTCTTTTTATACCCAATCATGTTGCCAATTGACCTAATTAGTGTTAATTGGTCTTCCAGCTTTTCGTTATGCTCAAATTTACTTTTTCCAGCCTCTTATTGCTACTTGTCCCAACTTTTTTGGGATTTGTTGACACCGTGAAATTTTGAAGCAACATATTTTTCTTTTAAAATGATACATTTACTCGGATTAAACGTTTGATCTGTCATCTTTGTTCTATTACAAATAAAATATTGACATTTGCCATCTCCACATCATTGTATTCAGTTTTTATTCACAATTTCTTTAGTGTCCCAACTTATTTGGAATCCGGTTTGTACTCTGTAGAGGGCCAACACCTTCAGATTTATACTTTTTACCATTTATATAATTGAAGAACATTTTTGGGTTAGTTTTCCTCTCTCTAGCAATTAATCTCTCGGTCTCTAGTTTGGCCCCTTTTATTTGTTTTTTACATATTTAATTTTTTTCCTTATAGTATTTCAGTGCTTTCTTGCTACCCTCCTGTTTTAGTGATCAAATGCTTTCTTCTTGTCATTTATTGCTTTCTTTACAGTTCTATTTATCCATATTGGTGTCTTCTTGTTCCATAACTTTTTATTTTAATAATGTATGTACCTCTCACAATTAGATTTTAGGATGCCATTTTGTGGCTATATTTTATTTTTGAGGACTTTGTCCTAGTTAGTTAGGCCTATGTCCCCTCTTAGTTGGCTAAATTTTCATTTGTTGAAGTTATTTTTTTTTCCTCCCTAAAGAAACACTCTTTTGAATGATAATTGGAAGGTTATTACTTTATGGTCACTATTTCCCAGGTGTCCCCAATCCTGCACATCTATTGTTCTGTCAGGTCTTTTGGTTAATACTAAGTCCAGTACGGCCACCCCTCTAGTCGGGTCCTGAACCAGTTGGGAAAGTTAATTGTCTTTGGTTATTGCCAAGAACCTGTTTCCTTTATGAGATGTACAGGTTTCAGTTTCCCAGTATATATCTGGATTGTTGAAGTCCCCCATAATAACAACCACATTACGATTTACCACCTCGTCTATCTTGAGGCGGCTATATATTCGTAATCGTTAATATTCTAGCTATTTTTTTATCAGTACTACTGCCTTTTGCTTGTGGGCCAATGAGAAGGCTGCAATATCTTTGTGAGAGCTTAGCAACATCCCTAGAAACCAATAGGAAAGTTACCTACCCCTTTACTATACAGGTGAAACTCGAAAAATTTGAATATCATGCAAAAGTCCATTTATTTCAGTAATGCAAATTAAAAGGAATTGCATTAATGCAGCTTAAAATTAGAAGTTTGTGAAAAGGCTCAATATTCTAGGCACAAAGTGTCACACTCTAGTCAGCTAATTAATCTTACCTCCTAAGCAAAGGGTACCTCAAAATTGTGACTTTGGGGTTTCATAAGTTGTAAGCCATAATCATCCAAATTATAACAAATAAAGGCTTGAAATATCTCGCTTTGCATGTAATGAGTCTATCTCATATATTAGTTTCACCTTTTAAGTTGCATTACTGAAATAAATGAACTTTGCATGATATTCTAATTTTTCGAGTTTCACCTGTATAAGAAACTCCCCAACAGCCATTTTCTGCTGTTTTTTTTGCCGTTCTGAGAGAGAGAGAGAGAGAGAGAGATCAGTGACATTGCTGTGCTCTGTGCTTTGCAGACTCACCTGGATCCTTATTTAATTACATTAGATTGTTAGCTCATATATATAATACAGATAGTTATTGGGAGTCAGTGTAGGTTAGATAGTGATGTAGTGTAGCTGATAGGTTCCAGTGCAGGGTGTTAGGTAGTGTGATAGGAATTACTGTGCTGTAATAGGGTCCACATTGCATATTACTGTTTCCCAGGGAGCTTTGCATTTTGGATTGCTGTATTGAGACTCTTAAATGAGGCTCTGTCTCCCTGAGATAAGCTTTTGTTTTGTTTGAGTAGTCTCCAAGGCATTGCTCCCGGTTAGCCAGAATCCTACTCCACACTGATGGGGGACAACACCCTAAAACAGCTGTCTGCGGATGGATAACTGGCTTAGGTTTTCCCCGTCACATCCTTACAGCTTGTAAAAAGCGGGATCTTGACATAGGGGCCTATTAATATGGTGGATTTGGTGATCTCTGTGATGGAGACACCCCTTTGCTTGGTTTTCCTTCCTTTGAGGAATATCTGGCATTCATTGTGTTGTAGACCCAATACTGGGGCTCCACATTTATTTAGCATATTACTGTTCCCAGGAAGCTTTGCATTTTGGATTGCTGTGTTGAGTCTCTTAAATGAGGCTCCGCAGTGTTTTCTGTAGCTGGTCTCCCTGAGATAAGCTATTGATTTGTTTGAGTGTGCTGTGATAGGGATTATTATCTCTGTTAGAGACAGTGCTGTGATGTCACAACAATACTTAGTGCACAAATCAGTAATATCTACTCAGACCTGATAAAATTTACGCAATTGCAAAAATAATGACTGGAGATCGCGAATTTGCGAATTTATTGCGAATATTATGCGTTAAATTCGTGAAATATCACGAAAACGAATATTGCCTATGCCGCTCATCACTAAAAAGAAATAATAAATTCAGAAAAAACTGCAAAAAGGAGCTGTTGTCTGTGTAACTGAGCATCATATGGAATTTCTAGACTAGCATACAGTATGTGTACAGTATATCCTACTCTGTTGGCATGACAGGGCATCACTCTTCACATATTGTATGATTAACATTTTTAGGAATAGTATAGCATTGCTCTGTGCAATGGCTGTATTCACCACTAGGAACTGGAAGTCCGGTGACTAAGGTGCCATCTTGTGTTTTGGTGGCTAGAGCTGATCAATAGTAATATAAATTGGTATTTATTTATCAATTTATAACCCCACTCCCCTGTCTCTTCTTGTAAAACCAACATCTTGGGTCAGAGAGATGCATGCGCTTTTTGCCAAAGAAATCAGTGAACATTGATTGCTGGAGTAGCAGACAGCAGGGCATTTGGTCTTCTGCTCTACTAATACGCACAGCAGTAGGCTGCACACACTGTGGAAGAAACACCCACTTACCCGCCTGTCCATCCAGGCACTCATCCTTTGCTGCCATGACTTAAATTGCTTAAGAAATCACTGAGGTTAGTACTTGTCAGACCTCTGACAACATTTTCATCCATCAAATGTTAAAGGACCCACGTACAGGTTTGAGGAGGCCCTTGCCTCCTGGTCTGATGCATTCTGTGCCCTATAAATACAATTTTTTTAATGCATATCTATATACAGACGGGTATGCAGATTAACTCTCTGACAGGAACATTTTATTGCTTCCTGTCACATGTTGCTTCCCAATAGGATGTTAGGAAGTGTCGACTGACTACTCTAAGTTTCCATTTTAACAGTCCTGTCCTGTAGAAATAATTTAAAAGATATGGAAATTTTTAGAGGCAATTTTTTATATTACTGCATTCTAAATATTTTGGCCTAAAAATATTTTATTTTCAATTGGCCTTAAAAATTGTAAGCCATTTTGCCTGTGCAGCTGTCGGCTTCTGTGTATTCTATGTATTAGCAGTATTTCTGTTTACACTAAGCTCAGTCACACAGCTCATGTGCATCCTTTATCTCCGAACTCCTGACAGCTCATAAACACTAGAGATGTCCCGAACTATTCGCCGGCGAACGTCGAATGTTCACGTTCGCCTCGGCGGGCGAACATATACGATGTTCGGTCCGCCCCCTATACGTCATCATTGAGCAAATTTTGACCCTCTACCTCACAGTCAGCAGACACATTCCAGCCAATCAGCATACCCTCCCTCCAAGACCCTCCGAGCTCCTATCAAAAAGCAAGGACAGCATCCATATTTGATTCATTCTGAAGCTGCAGTGTTAGGCCCCATTTACACGTCCGCAATTCTGTTCCACATTTTGCGGAACGGAAATGCGGACCTATTCATTCCTATGGGGACACTCTATGTCCCGCCCGAGTCCGCAATTGCTGATCCGCACTTCCGGGTCAGCAATCGCATTCCCGAAAAAAATAGAACATGTCCTATTCTTGTCCGCAATTATAGGGTGGCACAGTACATTGCAGATAAAAAAGTCATTTAATTTTTACCCTTTAATATAATTGCAGTTGCCTGCCAGTGAATGTCAGGCCCACAGACTGTACTGTGCCCACTGCCAGTGCCCACCACTCATATCGGGTGGCACAGTATCTTGCAGATAAAAAAAAGTCATTTAATTTTTACCCTTTAATATAATTGCAGTTGCCTGCCAGTGTGTGTCAGGCCCACTGACTGTACTATGACCACTGCCAGTGCCCACCACTCATATCGGGTGGCACAGTACCTTGCAGATAAAAAAGTCATTTAATTTTTAAACAGAGATTAAACTGGTAAGAACAGATCTTTTTAATTTAAAAACAAGAGGACAGCCTCTGCGTTACTAAACGCTCATGCACAATGGCTGTAGGCTCATGCGTCCTTTTGCGGAGGTTACAAACCTGGTGAGTTAAACCCAAGGCAACATCATCGACCTCATCCCATATGCGTTTTTTCTGGAGCGTGCCCTGCGAAGAGTGCTGGATCAGGCTGTAGATGGGCATAAAGAGGAAGAGTTGTGGTCACCACCACCACCAGAAGCAGCCTTGTCATCGTCGATTGCTGGACCTGCGGCAAAGCAGAGAGAGGAGTCTGAAGAAGAGGAGTCAGAGGAGGAAGGTGGCTTTGAGGAGGTGGAAGACCAACCACAGCAGGCGTCCCATAGGGCTTGTTGTCCCCTTTCGTGGTCCCTTGGTGTTGTACATGGCTGGGTGGAGGAAGAGACCTTCAATGACGTCAGTGAGGACAAGGAACGGGACATGGCCTTCTTGGTATCCAACCTTGTGCAAATGGGGAGTTTGCGGTTGTGCAAATGGACTGTTTGCGGTTGTTTGCGTGCATTAAACAGGGAGTTTGGTCTGTCAGAGTTTGGTCTGTCACTGTGAAGCGGGCGTAACCCTTACACTACCTGATCGATACAACATCATACCTGATCGTATACACACATGGATGTTTTAAAGCACATTATTCCAAACAATTTAGGAATGTTAGGTGATTTATGCCCTTTATGGATTAAAACCCAACTCTGCATCAACTACGTAATTTTCCATGGGAGTTTTGCCATGGATCCCCCTCCGGCATGCCACAGTCCAGGTGTTTAAAGCAGCAGTCCAACATGTCAGATAGGTAAGGTAGCCCAGAAGTCACAAGCCTCTTCTCCTTCAGGAGCCCCTGCTGAGGATGTTTTATCACTATCATCCCAGGTTTTGTGGCTGGTAAAACAGTGTGTCTTACTGACCATAAACCAAAGCTTTCAATTTTAAAGCACATTCTCTTAATATTCCATATTTGCTGCTTTTTATAACCTTCAGTTTTGTAATTGTCACGCTTTATACTGTACAGTACATCTATAAAGTTACAGAACATTACAACCTACACCTGGTGTATAGGACTAGGGCAATGGAAAATCAGTCTGAGGCCTAAAAAGGAGTCATTAGGAATAATTTATACTCTTTAAAAGGATATTCCTTATGTTATTTATGCCCCAAGTGAAATTCATCAATGTTATTGTCTTGGTAAAAGTATGGATGCTATATTAAATAATTTTAGACATTGCTCAGTCACAGCATGAATGCAGAAGCCACTGGTGGCTTTAGTCTCTGCTGACACAATGTCTCTTCACATGAATGATGCCCCTTCACACAAAAATGTCTATACTCCAGAAAATCTACAGGGGGTGGAGGGGATCAACTTTTTTTAGGAGCTTACTTAATTTAGTAGCCAAGTAATAATGCTGAGCAGATGGCAAGAACAACAAAAGTGGGCAAGCTCTGAAACAGAAGAGTGTCAAGAGTTGAAATTTCATGATAACAGATGCAGCCAGAAAACAGGTAAAGACTTTCTTCTGGGGATGAACTATTGGTGATGGTAATGACATTTTTTACAAATCTAAATAGCTCTATTACATTTTGATTCAAAATTACTATGTAACATATACAATACAGCACAATGGGGAACTCTTATCAAAAGGCACATTTGAAAGCCCTTCTCTAATATGCAGAGGAAAAGTGCATCTCTGTGTGATCATGTTTATCAAAGGAAACATCTGCGTAATTTCCACAAACCTGCCTGCAAATGAAAAGAACATATTCATAAAGACTATTCATCAGATTTAGTCATGTCTATGGGACACTTCATGGCCATGAATGTCCTTAGATAAGACTTCATGACTGTTTAGTATAATAGACAGAATTATATACGACTTCACCTATAGTAGTTCACCTATCTACCATACAATGGTTTCCATACAACCTCCTTTTAAACTTCCTTTTTTTCATTGTACAAGTGGTCCCTTAATATTTATTGGTTCTTGGTAGAGATAAATTAATTTCCCGAAATTTATTTGTGATCAATACTGTCGAATTGGCCGTGATATTCAGTTTGGTCCAAATAAATTGGTCCATATCAAATGTGCCCCAATAACTCTATGCTGAAAAGTCATGTTTGACACTGGGGTCTCCTAAGACTATGTCCAACTCCTTTCAAGCTCTCTAAAGGGAATGTGTCATTAGAAAATAACCTATTGTTTGAATCACGTTTTTATGTTAAACATATTTTTTTAGAATTTTTGTTGAGGTTTTTTTCCCCCCATGTTACTACCTACAACTCCAATCCCAAAAAGTTGAGACACTGTTCAACCCCTTAGGGACCCTGTCATTTTTCATCTTAAGGACCAGGCCATTTTTTGCAAATCTAACATGTATCACGTTATGTGGTGATTACTAGCTGCTCACTCTCTGTTTGAAAAAGACACCTGTGAGTGTCGAAACGCGCGTCACCTCAACATAGGTGACCAATAAATCCTTTCGAGCAAAGAAAATTGGAGTGCTGGTTTTTCTTCGCTGTGCAGACTTCGGGATTATATCCGCAAAACCGATCAACCACCGACCAACACGCAGTGCCACCTGACCTCATCAAACAACATTTTATGTGGTGATTAGTGATGAGCTAGAGGGCCTATATTCGAATTCGCGATATTTTGTACAATATTCATCATATATTCACGAATATTCTAAAAAACTAATATATAGCAATATATTGAATATAGTGCTATATATTCTTTATTAGAATATTCGTCATTTTTTATGAAGTAGTGAACTATGACACTAATAGAGCGTGCTGTTCATGAGTCATTGGTTGCATAGTCTTATGACAAGACTATTCGCTGTTGTGAGATCGTGAAATCTCACATCCGATGGTATATTCTAACACCGAGTCGGGCACTGACTGGAGCGGGATGAAATCCTAGGGAGCTTGAACACGTAAGACCTGTTTTTTGGGGAACCAGACAGCAGGGAGGAATCAATCATGAGTGTTGTTCACTACTTCATAAAAAAATGAGGAATATTCTAATAACGAATATATTGGCATTGGTATATGGATTTTGTTTTTTAGAATATTTGTCATTTTTTTCCATCAGAACACATGATTTCTCCCTGCTTCTTGCTTATGTGCCAATGACTCATTGGCCCACAAGCAAGAAGAAGGGAGGAATCATGTGTTCAGATGGAATAAAAATTATGGATATTTGAACAAACGAATATATAGCAATATATTCAAAATATTCGCAAATTATTGAAGTGCCGATATTCGCTAATAATATTCGCTATTCGAATATTCGTGCTCAATGCTAGTGGTGATAACTTTAATACACTTTTATTTATCTAAGCCATTTTTTTTTTTTTGGGACGTTAGAAGGCTTAGAAGTTTAGAAGCAAATCTTAAAATTTTTAAGAAAATTTCCAAAACCGAATTTTTAAGGACCAGTTTAGGTCTGAAGTCACTTTGTGGGGCTTACATAATAGAAACCACCTATAAATGGCTCCATTTTAGAAACTACACCACTCAAAGTATTAAAAACTGATTTTATCAACTTTGTTAACCCTTTACATGTTCCACGAGAATTAAAGGAAAAAGTAGATAACATTTCAGAATTTCACTTTTTCGGCAGATTTTCTATTTTAATCCATTTTTCCAGTAGCAAAGCAAGGGTTAACAGCCAAACAAAACTCAATATTTATTACCCTGATTCTGTAGTTTACAGAAACACCCCATTTGTGATCGTAAACTGCTGTACGGGCACACGGCAGGGTGCAGAAGGAAAGGTGCGCCATATGGTTTTTAGAGGGCAGATTTCACTGGGATAATTTTTTTTTACAGCAGGTTGTTACGGATGCAGCAATACATAATATGTATACTTTTTTATTGATTTAAGTTTTACACAATAACAGCAAAACAAATCACGTTTTAGTGTCTCCATATTCTAAGAGCCATAGTTTTTTGTTTTTTTTGGGGGCGATTGTCTTAGGTAGGGTCTCATTTTTTGTGGGATGAGATGGTGGTTTGACTGGTACTATTTTGTGGTGCGTATGACTTTTTGATTGCTTGGTATTACACTTTTTGGGATGTAAAGTGACAAAATATTGCTTTTTTTACACTGTTTCTATATTATTTAATTTTTATGATATTCATCTGAGGGGTTAGGACATGCAATATTTTAATAGACCTGGTTGTTATGTTGTTAACACAGTAAAAGCATTGTTGAAACAAAAAAAAATGTTTTAGTGTCTACATATTCTGAGAGCCATAGTTTTTTTATTTTTTACCAGATTATTTTATGTAGGGGCTCTTTTTTGCCAGATGAGGTGACGGTTTGATTGGTACTATTTTGGGGGGCATACGCCTTTTTGATCGCTTGGTGTTTCACATTTTGTGATGTAAGGTGACAAAAAAATTGCTGTTTTAGCACAGCTTTATTTTCTATGGCGTTCAGGTGAGCAGGTGGATTATGTGATATTTTTATAGAGCCAGTCGTAGAGCCGGTGAATGCAGAAATACCCAATATATCTGTTTTTCTTTTTTTTTACTTGAAACTCTGGGACTTCAAATTCTGGGGTCTGTTCTCCTCTGCAATACAATACAACCTGTATTGTAATGCATTGGCTGTCAGCTTTTATGCCGACAGTCTGCCTGTGAGAGCTATCCTAAGGGCTGGATCGGACAGGCTTCCGTAGAAGGCAAGTCCCAATGCCTATGGAAGGCATCGGGCTGCCTTCTCTGCCATCGGGTCCCTGCTACTGCAGCGCGGGGTCCTGATGGAGATGTGGAGGGCACTTGAACCCTCCGCAAACCCTCTGCATGCTGTGGTCAACTTTGACCCCAGCATTCAAGGGGTTAATGCGCCGGCATCAGCCTTTTCACCAATGCCGGCGTATGCAGCAGGGGCCATGCTGCTGATTGGGCGGGCGCAGCTCCTGCACCCGCCCGATCAGCCCGCCGTATATGTACGGCGCTGGTGCTTAAGTCACGTCGGCCAGCGCCTTACATGTACGGCGCGGGTCCTTAAGGGGTTAAATTGTAAATAAATGTAAATAAAACTGGAAGGTAATGATTTGCAAATCTCATAGATTTATAATTTATTCACAATAGATCATAGAACACATATCAGATGTTGAAAGTGAGACATTTTACCATTTCATGAAAAATATTAAAGCATTTAGAACTTGATGGCAGCAATGCATCTCAAAAAATTTGGCAGTAACATACTGTAGTAACATAGTTTGTTAGGCTGAAAAAAGACATCCACCCATCCAGTTCAGCCTCTTATCCTGCAAGGTGATCTAGAGGACGACAAAAAACTCAGTGAGGTAAAAGCCTCATTTAAGGGAAAAAAATTCCTTCCCGACTTAAATCAGACAGTTAGAATAACTCCCTGGATCAACGACTCTTGTCCAGAAATCTATTAACTATAACCTTTAATAGTATTACTCTCCAGAAAAACGTCCTCAGGCAGAGAGTTCCATAGTCTCACTGCTCTTACAATAAAGAATATTTTGTGTAGAAACCTTACTTTTCTCTAGACATAGAGGATGTCCCCTTGTCACATTCACAGTCCTGGGTAAAAATAGATTATTAAAGAGATCTCTGTACTTACCCCTGATGTATTTATACATAGGTATTAGATCTCCCCTGAGTCATCTTTTTTCTAAGTGGAATAACCCTAATTATTGATAGTCTTTCTGGGCACTGTAGTCAACACATTCCATATATATAATATTATTATATTATACTAGCAGAAGGACTCGGCTTCGCATCGGTATATTTCATCTATTTCATTTAATCTTTCTGTGTGTTGTTAAAAGATATCGACAGTATCCCCCATAACAGTGACGTCTACAGTACCTCGCCCCCCTTAACAGTGAACTCCACAGTCCTTCACCACTTAATACTGACTCCCCCACAGTGACCCACCTCCTTAAAATGGGACCTCCACAGCAGCCCATGCCCTTAACTTTGACCTTCACAGCAGCCCACCCCTTTAAAAGTGAGTTTCACAGCACCCCATTCCCTTGACAATTACCTCCTCAGGGGCCCATCCCCTTAATAGTGTCCTATACAGCACCCTGCCCTTAACACTGACCTCCATTAGGGACTTTCCTCTTATCTGGGACCTCCACTGTTCCTTGCTCCCTTAACAGAGACCTCCACAGCACCTGTTCCTTTAACAGTGACTGCCATAATACCCTGTTTCCTTAACAGTGACCTCACATTACTCTGCTGACTTTACAGTGACCTCCACAACAGCTGCCCCTTTAATAGTGTCCCCTGGCCCCTTAACATTGACCATCATAGTGCCCGCCCTTTAACAGTGACCTCCACAGCGGCCTGCCCCCTTAACAGTAACATCCACAGTGAACGCCCCTTTAACAGTGACCTCCACAGCAAATGCATCTTTAATAGTGGCCCCTGCCCCCTTAACAGAGACCTCCACAATGCCTGCCACGTAACAGTGACCTCCACAGCAGTCTGCCCCCTTGACAGTAACATCCACAGTGAACGCCCTTTTTACAGTGACCTCCACAGCAGCTGCCCCTTTAATACTGGCCCCTGCCCCCTTAACAGAGACCTTCACAGTGCCTGCCCCTTTAACAGTGACCTCCACAGGCTAGGGCTACATGACGACATGTGTCGCGCAACATTTTGTTATACCAATGACGCGCAACAATTTTTATAATGATAGGCTATGGTGTCGCACTGCTACATGCTGCGACTGCGACAGTCGCAAAAAATCCATCCAAGAAAGATGCATATAGCAGTGTACTTGTGGCCTATGTGTCGTGCGACTTGTCGTTGTGAAGCCCCAGCCTAAAGCTGACCTACTGCAGTGAAGTAAAATGGCTGGGTAGTTATGGAAACCTGGAGTAAAACTGTGTGTATGTGGAGACTTAGGGCCTTCAAGCTTCTATTGGCTGATAAGGGACATATATATATAAGATATTTAAATATATATATAGTTTCCCACATATTATGCATTGATATGCATCAGAAGTATGATTTTATATAGATTTTTTTGTAATTACACATTTATTTTGTGCCATACATGTTTTTACAATTACTAAAAAAAATATATGTATAACATTTTTAATGTAGAAGGTTGTGAGTTTGAATCTTGACGGAAACATTTCAGAAATAGAGGCTAAATCAGACTTAAATACACAGGGTGTCCCCAAGTATACTGACAATGCTTGGGGATAACCCCTTCATGTTCATAGCACTGACTCCATATGTGGACATAGCCATATATGGAGTTGGAGCAGGGACCTCTCTCTTCAATCTGCCGGGACTAGACCTAAGTGCCCCCCAGCAGGAGCAAGATGGGTCCCGGCTGTTAGTGAGAGCAGAGGAGCCGAGGAGAAAGCAGAAGAGGTTAATCAGTACTTCTGCCTTCTCCTCAAAAATGGCTGTGCAGGGTGGACCCTGTCTCGGAAGCAAAGGTATGCAGAGCTGCAGGGTCAGTAGACCCTGATCAGCTCTGCCCTGTACAAAGCCCCTCCCCCCAGCAGGCTGGTTTCTGTAACTGGAGATCCTTTTTATGTGTCTGTGTCTGTATATATAAAAGTAAAAAAAAAAAACACAATAAAATAAAGAAATATACATATAAAAGGAAAAAAAAGAAAAAGTGCCAAAAAAAAACACATTTAAATATATAAAAATATATATAAAGGTCAGTGTCCCCCAAAGGTCTTTTTAATGGCCGTTTGGGGGACATACAGTGTTGAAAAAATATATTAAGAAAATTTTAACAATAAATAAATAAATAAAATACAAGTAAAAAAAATTGTTCATTGTCCCTCAACAACCTTTTTATGACCTCTTGGGGGACATATATGGCAAAAGTATATTTTAAAAATAAGGAATAGAATGATTATAAAGAAAAGTATCCAACACAAAATAAGGGACTAATTATAATAACTAGATATTTAAAGAATGAGCTATAGTTTGATAAAAAAATTACTTTAAAAAAATCGTACATTTTCCCCCTAATAAAAAATAATAAATATAACAAAAAAGTATATTAAAAAGCCTTGTGTCATGTAATAAAAAGCTGCAAAATTTATTTTGGTAGTCCAACAAATAAAAAAGTTACAAGTCTTTGAACCTCTTATGCTAAATCACAAAAAAAGTATCTGGTCATTAACGCATTTTCAGACCCGGTTATGAAAGGGTTAATCAATAAGTGCTTTCCCCGCCAGTAAGGCCTCATTTAAAACACAGATACCTGCCATGTGTGTTATGCATTTTGAGGAATGGAGCAACTGATGTGGATAGCACATGGAATGCTGAGCAAACCAATATGTGCTAAATGCAAAAAAATTTACTCACAATATACTCTGAACTGTTATTCAATAAATCCAGTAGCAAAAAGTTACAGTATCTAAACTACACTGCTCTGACTTGCTATAAGGTACAATAAAGTCAGGCACAGACAATCAGCAATGTACACAAATAATTCAGCAGGCTCTCACAGATACTCTCTCACTTAATCTTAAGTCACGCACTTAATACAAAAACACACTTGAAATCAAACACCTGAATGCTCCCAAATTCACATTTTTTGTTTGCTTATGTGGGTGCTGCTCTCAGGCAACTTCAAACCAGACTGCTGTTTTTTTTTTTTTTCCCCTGGATTCAAAGGGCAAGACAGGGGCAACAAAAGGCTAGAAAAGTAAGTGGCACAAATTATATATCTAGCTGGAGGAGCAATGACTGAGTAAGTATATTTAGAGAGGCAGAGTCTCTCAGAAGCAAAGTTAGGCACAGGTTCACAAATCTGTGAAAAACTGTCTAACAATTCTGGAACAATTGCAGAATAATATTCCTCAAAGAAAAATTCTGTGAAGACTTTGAATATCACACCATCTACCGTACATAAAACTATCAAAAGATTCAGATAATCTGGAGAAATCCATGTATGAACAAAGATCACGGAAGTAGTGTTGAGAGCGAATATTCGAATAGCGAATTTTTTTAGCGAATATCGGCACTTTGCTAGTTCGCGAATATTTCGAATATAGCGCTATAAATTCGCTATTTCGAATATTCGGTTTTTTTTTTGTTATATTTTTTTCTTTCCCACTTCCCAAAAGTAGTTCTTACCTGTCCTGAGGATTCCTGGCTTCCTGGCTGCTCTAGTCAGTGCCCGTTGCCGCTTCTGCCGACTTCCGTGCTCATGGAGCGTCCCCATCACCATGGGAACGTCTCTATATACTAAAATGTACTGTCGGATTTGAGGAATTACGTTGAAATCGCAATGCGATTAATTCAAGTTATATTAATCGCATTGCGATTTCAACTTAGCACTGCTATCTTACATAGGCTAGAATTAACGAATATGGAATATAGCACTAGCAGTGCTAAGTTGAAATCGCAATGCGATTACTTCAAGTTAAATTAATCGCATTGCGAATTCAACTTAGCACTGCTGCTATATTCCATATTCGTTAACTTCGTTCATTCTAGCAAGCTGACCCATTATAAACCCAGCATCTTCGTTTTAGCTACCTATTCGTCAACTTCGCTAATTCTAGCAATCAAATAGGAGGGTTGACTATAGAGACAGCTGTGTTAAATTCGCTATGCGATTTTTTTTTTTTAATAGAATAATTATATTACTTGATATAATTATTATAATTATTCTATTTATTAAAAAAAAAATTATATAATCGCATAGCGAATTAAACACAGTTGTCTCTAATATAGTCAACCTTCCTATTTGATTGCTAGAATTAGCGAAGTTGACGAATAGGTTGCTAAAACGAAGATGTAGAATACCTCGTTATCTTCGTTTTGAGGAATATGACGAATACATTCGTCATATTTGTCATCTTCGCTATAATTCTAGATATGAAACCAATAGGAAAGTAGCCTTAAGTTAAAATCGCAATACGCGATTATTTAAATCGCATATCAATCGCGATAACTAGAATAATGACGAATATTCGATTTCGACGAATATGAAACGAATATTCTTATGAATATTCGCGAATTTCGTCAAAATCGAATATGGCACCTGCCGCTCATCACTAGACGGAAGGTCATAAAACTCACCATTACACCACTTATATCCCAGGAAAATAGAACTGTGCACAGAGAAGCCAGTCCAGGCCATGATGAAGCACGAAATACATTCATCTAAAATGAATAGCATGTGAATTTACAGTTTATGGATCTTTTAAGACATAACGAATAAAGAATTGTTTCATAGAGACGCAGTGCTGGATCCATGTATGCAAGGGACATGGCCGACAATCAATATTGGATGCTCGTCTTCTACGGGTTCTCAGTAGGCACTGCTTTAAAAACAGGCATGATTCTGTACTAATAATCACTGCATGGGCTAAGGAACACTTCCAGAAATCATTGATTGTGAACATAGTTCTCTGTGCAATCAACAATTGCAAGTTAAAGGAAATGTGTCACCAACATTTTTATCTGCCAGTTAAAACCGAATAGTAACATATTTCCTTCCTTTCTAATCTGTTTTTATTTTCTGATTGTAGATCTTTTTATTTTATTTCCTGAACATGATTATGAGTAGAGATGAATTTCTCAAAAATTCGATTCAGTCGGTTCGCCAAATTTTCTAAAAAGATTTGATTTGATCCTAATTTATTTGTGGTGATTCGGGTTAAAAAACAGCTATTTCCTGGCTGCGGAGAGCCCCTAGAGTGGTGCCTTGCAGAAACACACATAGAGAGTCTGCTGTGGTAGTGAAACAATACTGTGAGTCAATATGACACGCAGATGACTGGCGTTGCTCTTAGAATCACTGTACAATTCACTTATTTGGGCAGTTAAGGGGCCAAAATTGACCAAATAACTCAAGTGTAAACTCAGCCTTACAGGTCAATGTTAGCACCAGGTATAAAGAACCGTGCAGAGGCCTAAGATCCTTCTATAGCGTGAAAGAGCGCACTCCTTTTACACCCTAGTCAGCTGATTCCACATAGATTTCTACAGAACCTATTCTATTAAACGCTTATACAAGCGACAGGGTGTCAGTAGTAAGTTTGTTGTTAACGTTACTGATTATTTTGTCCTTCTTCTGATCCATCAGAACAATAACCCCCCAAAAAACGGATCCTGTCTTTTGAGCATCCGCCTTTACTCGGTCGGCATTTGGTCTGTAATCCATCAGTATTGCTAATGCCAAAAAAAAACAGGAGTGAATCCAAAACAGAGATCACACGTGAATGGAATCTTTGCTCGTCTTCTGTGTTTTGTACCCACTCCTGCTTTTGGCTCCCAAATCATAAGCCAATTCTGATGCAAAATAGGGACCATGTCATACAGGGATTACAGCTGCTACATAGACAGGATCTGCTGTGCATCTCCTTTTTCCTTTTTTTGACCCTTCTTCAGAAGAAGGGTCAAATAAATTATGATGTCAACCAGGCCAAAAAGGCAAAACAGTGGCCCGGTCATGGAGTGGGGAGGTTGGCAGCAGCATGAGTAGACCACAAAGTGGCCCAGTGACAGAGTGTGGAGGTGGCAACAGCATGAGGAGAACACAGGGTGGCCCAGAAACATAGTGGTGAGCTGGGGGGCCATACCAGTACCAGCTGAAAATGGTGGCTGGCAGTAGGAGCACCTGGTAGCAGGTGTGGCATCAGGCTGGTGGCAGCATCTGTATAGTAGCTGAAGCAGGTAGCCAGAAGAAACAGGTCTCTTTTGACAAAGTTTAGGTGTGGCACCATGGATGATCTAGTTTGATGCATCAGACACTGGTATTTGAAAATCCTGGCTGATCCACGCCTGATTCAACTTCACAAAGGTCATTTTATCCACATTATGGGTAGAGAGGCGAGTTCTCCTTGGGGTAACTATGGCCGCCACCACACTAAACACCCACTCTGATACCACACTGCTGGCCAGGCAGGAAAGCTTGTCCAGGGCAAACTCGGACAGTTGCGGCCACAAATCGAGTTTGGCTGCACTGTAGTAGGGGATCTTCGATGTGGGGTAGCAGGGTACACTCCAAGTATGCCACAACCTGCTGGTTCATGTTCTGCTGTATGTCTAGCTGCTGCTGGTGAGTAGTTTCTTCAGTAGGTGGGTGAAAAAAACTGCTCAGCAGCGACTCTAGATTTAAGTTGCTGCTGATGGAGCTGATACTGCTCCTTCCCCCCCAACCCCCACCCAGCAGTCTTGGCAGTGGGATATGAGCATAGAGCATAGAGCCCCCCCCCCCCCCACCCCCGGACAGACCTGTGTAAAGATAGGCAATGGTGCACATAGGCAGCGGCCAACTGACTACATAGGATGTGTCGATAGTAGTTCAGTTTGTCCTCCCTCTCAGCAGGTGTAAAAAAGGCCCCCATTTTCGACCGGTAGCGAGGGTCTAACATGGTGGAGCACCAGTAGTCATCCTTCTGCCAAATAGTGACAACTCGGCTGTCACTACACAAGCAAGTCAGCATGCATCAGGCCATTTGCACAAGTGACTAGGAGGGTTCCCCCTGCCTTCATCTCCACTGCATACTACAGTGTGTCTGGTTTATCTGCCTCGTCTTCCTCATCACCCTGTAGCTCCTCCAGCTGCTCCTCCTCTCCTGTCACCTGTGTAGAAAAACCTCCCCTTTCTCTACGCAATGCTTGTGTTCGAATGTCCTCCTCCTCTTCTAGTTCAGCTCCCACAGGGCTCATGTGGCCATAAGATATAGTCGCCATGTGCCCTGTTCCCCGGCCAGCCAGATTGACCATCATCTATTCCAGGACATGAATCAGTGGAATGATGTAGTTCATCCCGTAGTCCTGGCGAATGACAAATAAAGTGGCCTCATCAAAGGGCCTGAGCAAACAACAGGTGTCACACAGGGGAGTACCTCTGTCTGCCTGTATCATCAAGAAATCCTTTTTGGCCCTCTTCTGTTCATATAATCGGTCCAACATATGGAGGGTGGAATTCCAACGGGTGGAAACATTGCATATCAGCCTATGTTGGGGAATACCGTTCTGCCGCTGCAGCTCAAGAAAGGTGTGCTTTACGATGAACGAGTGGCTGAAGTGCATGCAAAGTTTCCTGGCCATTTTCAGGATGTCTTGCAGATAGGGTGAAGACTTCAGGAACTGCTTTACAATCAGATTGAACACGTGCACCATGCACGGCGCGTGGCTCAGCCCTCTTTGATGCAGCGCTGACACCATGTTCTTCCTGTTGTCGGTCACCATGGTTCCAATTTTCAGTTGTCGCGGAGAAAGCCAGGATTCGATTTCTTGATAAATCACACGGAGCAGTTCCTCCCCTGTGTGACTCCATTCACCAAGGCAAACCAGGTGCGGAACAGTGTGACACAGCCATGCCCTGCACATGTGGTATGCTGAAGGGGCACTGTGACTTGTTCCGGCAGTGGAGGCTGAGGACATGTTTGAGGATGAGAAGGCAGAGGCAGACATTGTCGCAGGACCAACGGCGTGACAACATGGAGGCGGAAGCAGCGTCACCTGGCCAAGTTGCTGGTGTGGCTGGGCAGGAACCACATTTACCCTGTTGGCCGTAAAGGACATATATTGCCCTTGACTGTAGTTACAGCTCCACATGTCAGCGCTGCCATGGACTTTGGCAGACACCGACAGGCTTAAGGACTGGCCCACTTTCTGCTCTACATATGTGTGCAGGGCTGGTACTGCCTTTTTTCGCAAAGAAATGACGGCTTGGGACACTCCACCTTGGCTCAGCACAAGCTATCATTTTTATGAAAGGTGCAGTGTCCACTACTTGGAAAGGGAGGGACTGCAGCACCAGCAACTTGGCCAAGAGCACGTTCAGCTTCTGTGCCGTTGGATGAATGCACATAGTTGTGTGGCAGGCTCAACCACCAAATCTGAGCCATGTAAGATAAACACAGAACGGGTAATAGGACATACGTATATTTCCTATTAATACACCCTATATATGGCTTTATCACACAGAGCTTGCACCCCAATACCAATTAAAGTTTCCTGGAATTACTGATGTATCATATAGTGAAAACAACCTAAAAGCAGCAGTATAACTGTAAATTGTGCCCCAATTAGTGCAGCAAGGTGTAATAGAATCGCTCCTATTTCCCAGGCTGTACACTCTTCTATTGCACCCTGGTCTCCTTTTATAGTGTAGATAATACCCCCATATCCTTTCCCTACACCTTGAATAATCTTTCCCTAAACTTCTAACCCGATTTTTCAGCACAATGAAGTCTTTCCTAGCACTTTCCCTAGTGCCTGCTGACATCTCTCCCTGCACTAATTACAATGGAAAATAGCTGAATCCAAGATGGCTAAAGCTATTTATAGGGCTGTGACATCACAGGGGCTGGCTGGCTGCTGTTTGGCTGCATGCATGGCATTGTGGGTGATCCCTCATTCCCAGAGTTCTTTGCTCCAAGTACTAACACATGCAACAGCCATTTTAGGAAAAAATGTGATTAGTTACCATGAAGGGCAAGGAAATTTGGCTTCGGTGCAAATCAAATTTTTTATGAAATTCGGATCGAATTCCGCTTCGTCAACTTCGATTCGCCCATCTCTTATTATGAGAGCGGCCATATTACCTGAGCTGTTCTTAATAGTATTAACAGAGCATTAAAAAAAGTTCTTTTTGACAGCTGCATGGGCTAAACACAATGGACTGGAGGGGACCCTATTGAGTTGCATGGGGGTGGTCTGGTGATTGTAATGTAATGTTACATAGGGGAAAGAACTTCAAGGTCATAGGTGTTCAATATCAACATTAAGGTTATCTGTGAGCAGAATAAGGATTCTAAGTCTTCAAGAACTTATGTCTGGAATGGTTCTCAAACCAGTAGTTCTTCAAATCTATAAAGATTAGAAATGTTCAATGTATAGTATAGAATAGTATGAGGAGGATCAATGTATAGTATAGTAGGAGGATAATGAAACCAACAAGCCATGTTGCTAGTTCATGTTTTTGAGCTTAAGTGTAGCAAGGGATATGTTCTTAGATAGTGGCATATCCAATTAAAATATCTTTAATTGTATTATTCACTTAGTCCCAAAGGGTGCTTAAACTGTTGCCGTAGAGCCAAATATGAGACCCTGAGCCGGGGCGGACAAGCAGTGCGAGCACATATCGGTTGTGGCCAACTGTGCTCATTTCAAGAAGACCTTATACCACCTAGACAGAGTTGTAAAAGTTTTCTCGTGAACTCTCGCACAATTTAAGAAGCCATGAGAATGAGAAGATTCTGCTGGTACATATTCTTTTACATTTGATTCTTGTTTCTCCTGTCATATTTGTATATCACATAGAAATTGCATCTTCTGTAGGCCATTGTCCTTTGCCCTAACCCCAATAAAACATACATACCTACATACACAAATTTTTTGTACTTGTATTTTTAGGTCATAGTAAATATTTCAGATTCAGTATTTTACGTAATTGGGAGAAAAAAGAACAATTTTAATATAATATGCTAGATAGTTATGGCTATTAATGGTGTGTTCTGATCCTTTCTTCATAGTATAAAATGGATTTTTTAAACAGATCAACGCACTGTGTATCATTTTGCCTCAAGTATAAATTTAATAGATAAAAAACCCATACAGCCCTAAATTTAAGGAAAATTCCAGATCATGAACACATTGTTGATGCAAGAAAAATAGCAAACCATCACAAAATAGAATAGCTATTTTTTAAAAGTTAACTTTTTTGAATCATAAGAAAGACTTCAATGCTGACAGCACAAAGCACATACAAGAGATTTGTGGTGTGGGGCTTTGTTATTATTTCTCATTTACTTTGATTTAGTAGATGTTTTATGAGTAAAATTGAAAACTGAAATATGTCCTAAAGCTAATACTATATTATGTATAAATATCATATACTTTTGCACTGTGCCTTTATTGTCTTCATTTTGTCACATTAAGACTTATTAAGGTCTTTTTCTTTTAAAAGTGAAAGCCTTTGCTTTTATAGGTCTGCCAAGGCTGACATGAAATCTTTTACAGTCCAGCAACTCTAAATCACTAACAAAAGGCTTAAGGAAATAATTGGTTTGATTTCATTTCTGCTTCTTAAGGAAGCTATAATTTGCTGGGTGGGCAATCTGCTGTGATAGGTAAAAAGAAAAAGATATTTCATACACATGATTGCACAAGAAAGAAAAGTAATAAAGGTGGAATGTTATTTTTGGGGATATGTGCTTATGTTTAAAAACAATCTCATATTCTAATTCTGTATACATAGATGGTATATGGTAAACAGAATAAGGAGCATTTCTGAAGATCAGATCTTAAAATATGTAAGACACTAGTGAATTCCTAGCTCAGTGTTGATTTTATCTTGTACATATAACCAAAATACAGTTCTTGGATGAAGTTCTTGGTTTTTCTTATTGATGACCTAGCCTCTGGATATGAACAATAGGCTCTGGGGGACCTCAGGGTACTGTAGTATAAAAAATTGACTCCAGCGCTCAACCAGATCCAAGCTTTATTACTCATAAAACCATTATGCATTTTGGAGACACAGCCCCTTCTTCATATGGGAGGCTACAGTGATTGACTGCACTGGTCATTAGCCCATATAGCACGTAATCGCTTATAGCATATACTCAAAACCGGTAAGGGGCCACCAGATTAATGCTGCAACACTGGAGGTGAGTACTTGTCTGTTGCCCAATGGATCCCATTTAGTGTAATTGGGTCTATCAGGTGGCTGATATTAATGCACGAATTTTGGCAGATAAAATCTCACTTTTTTTTTTCTTTGCGGGAATCTGTTACTGAGACTTCTGTTAGAACCTCCACTGCAGATGTGAACCTAGCCTTACATGTGCTGCTTCTTTTCTTTTCTGAAACCCCTTTAAGTTAGCCATAAACATGAGATAGCTGGGCTCACATTCAACAGACAGCTATCTCCCCTGATCTCAGCATAATAGTGCATGCTTCACACTGCTATGTAATAATCAATTTATTTTTTGTCTTTGTCTAGGTGCATGTCACTACTAGTGTTGAGCGTGAATATTTGAATCACGAAATTTAATCACGAATATCGGCACTTTGAGAATTTGCGAATATTTAGAATATAGTGCTATATATTCATATTTGAGAATAAAGTTGATCGCGAATATTCTAATTTATCACAAATTTATTGCAAATATTGGCACTTAGCAACATCCCTAGCAACCAATTGGATAGTTGCCTACCCCTTAGTGTTGATCACAAATATTCTAATCGCAAATTTTTATTGCGAATATATTACATTGCCGATTTTTGCAATCAAGTAAATAATGACTGGAGATCACGAATTCTCGAAGTTGCAAATTTTTGGTGAATATTCGGCCAAATAAATTGTGAATTTGAATATTGCCTATTCCACTCATCACTAGTCACTACTAATGCCAGGGACTGTAATTATGGACAGAAACTGTATGTTGATGGCCAAATGAATGACATTTGTTTAATTTGCCTTTTAATGGTACAGTACATTTACTTTGGAACTTGGATCAATTACAGGTTGGTGAAAGCTTCACAGACCAATGCCCAAAATTATTAGAAGAATTTTCTAGTATAGTGTAGAATCCATAACTTTACTGGATTTTCAGCACCAAATTATAAAAGCACATCATGAATAACACAGTTTACAATTTTTAGAGACAATATTACAGAGAGAGCTGTGATGTTTACCTTAATAGGTCACATGAGATATGTATATCCCCATAGGTCAGACATTGTTCTTGGTAGGATGCTGGCTGTTTACATCCACAGCCATCACTTTGGCAAATAGCTTCTCATTTCTATCTAGATACTGTTTCAGGTTTCCAAATACTGCTTAGAGAAGCAGACGAGGAGCCAAAGAAACATGGTATTCAGCACAGGGGGATACTACGTTTTTATAACACTATAGCTCATGTTGCACGCCAAAATACTACTGCTTTGAAATGTAGATGTCGTGGTTAAAATACAAAAAGTCATTGTCAGATGAATCTTAATCTGTATTATATAAAGCTGATAAATGAACTATTTATTTAAAGGGGTTGTCACATGAAAAATATTCTACAGTTTTATAATCAGCACCTTAAATACTTTTGTAACTATTTGTAATTAAAAATGTTGTGCAACCACTGAGTTATTCAATAAAATATATCTGTATAGCACCACCTGCTCTTTGTTCTTTTTTATTTCTTTGACCTGCTCACTGAGATGGCCGCAAGTGCTCAGTTTCATCCTTCAAGTACATCCTGAGCTGTGATAGGGAGAGCATGGACATGACCCCTTAGCTGCAGCAGAGAAGACACTCCCCTTGAGCAACCAGTTTAATATAAATCTAGCAGATCAATTAATGGGAAGATCTCTGGATCGAAGTGAGGTACAGGGCTGGTTCTAGCTTTAGGAAAAAATTGTAATGTACTGTATGATGTCTAATTTTTTTTTTTCATTAATCATGGGATAATCCCTTTAACATTAATAGCCTAATAATGATAATGATTCAAGATACTGTAGGCGATGAGACACGTTTTTCTTAACAAAACAACTTTATGACCAGTTACAATATCTTGGGACTCTTCATGTACTGAAAACCCAAGCAGCCTTGATAAAAGACAATCAAGTAGTAAAAATCCTGACATTAATTTATGCACAGCGGCAGTTTGATAAGTCTAGAAAATTTCTATGCACTTAAGACTGCGTGCACAGAATACAAAGTAAAAATGGCTGCTGTGGGACAAACATAGGAATTAGCAAGTAGTTGGTATAAAATACCTTAAAGGGCTTCTGTCACCCCGATTTAGCAATTTTGAGTAGTGGACATTAGCTATTTGCTAATGTCCGTTGAGTTCATACATATTACTATTACCTCTCTCTGTGCTCTAAATTCTGTAAAAATCGCACTTTTATGTTATGCTAATTTCTTCACTACCAGCAAGTTGGGCGGTTACTTGCTGGTAGCCGCCGCATCCTCGGACTATAAACACGCCCCCTCCTCCACTTGATAGACAAGGCCAGCGAGCGCTCTTCTCCTCCCGCTGGCCCTGTCTTCCCATGAAATCCCTCGCCTGCCCCGTAACGGTCTTCATTCGGCGCAGGCGTTCTGAGTGAAGGACGGGCACTTGCCAGCTCCTTCACTCAGAACGCCTGTGCCGAATGAAGACTGTTACGGCGCAGGCGCGGGATTTCATGGGAAGACAGGGCCAGCGGGAGGAGAAGAGCGCTCGCTGGCCTTGTCTATCAAGTGGAGGAGGGGGCGTGTTTATAGTCCGAGGATGCGGCGGCTACCAGCAAGTAACCGCCCAACTTGCTGGTAGTGAAGAAATTAGCATAACATAAAAGTGCGATTTTTACAGAATTTAGAGCACAGAGAGAGGTAATAGTAATATGTATGAACTCAGCGGACATTAGCAAATAGCTAATGTCCACTACTCAAAATTGCTAAATCGGGGGTGACAGAAGCCCTTTAAGGATACATGCACATGGATTGCTGTCTGAATCTTTTGCGGGCCATTTAAGTAAATGGGTCCGAGCCCGAGCCGCAAAATAGCCGCTCGGACGCGGACCACAACAACGGCCATGTGCATGAGGCCTAATAGTTATGTGCCCCATAACAATCATGCATGTTGCATTTCATGAGACTTTTTTTTATAAACTCAAAGTTTTTTTCATAGGTGTGTCCATCTTGCAAATATGGGGTATGTTTTCAGAGTCAAATACTTAGGGTGATGTCACTTAAAGCAATAGAAGTTTGGGTGAAAACTACACTGGGTAGAATAACTGATTTCTAATGGCCGCATTGTTTTACAGGTAAACAGCTGTGTACCCACATGACTGTAGGTATATTAACAGTTATTATCAGTACATTTACAATCAGTCTAAAAACCACGCCCTACAGACTGTTGCATCAGAGCTGCTCTGTGCGGCCTTTAGCTTATTCAAAATAGTTGCTTTAGGTCTCACGCACATCACTGTATGTATTTTGCAGTCTGCAAGCCACAGATCCACAAAATATGAATACTTGCTGTGTGCATCACACAATTTCTGATGACCTCATTGTCAAAATGCTTATTCTTGTCTGTAAAATAATTTTTTTGCAGGACGGACCTGTGGACATAAAGATGGGAACAGCACCAGGTCTGCTATCAGTATTTTTTGCAGCTCCATTGAAAATTAAGGGGTCCACATCCAATCCACAAGAAATGAGGAAGTGGAAAAATATACAGTCAAGTGCATGAGGCCTTAAATGACAGCTCCAATTCCTTTCTCTCCACACACATACTTAACTCCTTTTATGTGCAGAAAAATAAAATACATTTTGTTAAAGGGAATGTCCAGCAGGATTACATTCTTTTACATTTAACTCAGAGTGGGTTTAAAAAAAAAAGGAGCATTATTCACCATCAATGATCCCCCTTCACTGCCGTTGCTTACAGGGTTCACACTGCTCTTCACTTTCTGGTCCAGGCTTGACACCCAGGAAATGCCTACAGATGCCTACTCATCCAGTCACTGGATGCAGCAATGACCCCCTCCCCCTTGACCAGTAATTGGCTAAGCAGACATTTCCTGATTTCACCTGTGCGTGGAGTCTGGACCAGGAAGTAGCAAAGGTCAGAAGCCATCAGATTGGCAGTGGCTGGGATTTGTTGGGGGTGAACATTGCTTATTTGCTAATTTTTTTAACCCGCTCTGAGCTATATATATAAATTTAACCTCTTCATTTCAAACTGAGTAATATGCCATAAATTGATGCAGGTCCAACTCACAGTTTTTTTAATTTGCTACATATTTACTCGTTGAGCTGATTTTTCCATCTCTTTTGCCATGAGTTATCTTGGTAATAAGGATCTGTTCATATGCCTATCCACTGTTGATAGCATGGCTTCCATGGAGATATGACCCCGATCCCTATCTAAAGCTAGGTGCACACTTGCTCCTAGACTTGGGTATTCTATTCCAGCAACTGAGGCACCTGCTGGAACCTCCAGCACAGCCTTAATGATAGAGACAAATCTTGTCAGACCTTATTTTCAGGCTTTCATCCTTTAAAAGAATGATATAAAAAAATGCAGGCACATTGTAGACATATGTTGAGCTACACCTTCCATGCAATGTAGTAATACTGCAAAATGTTTATTATTCAAATGTAGGTTTTCTTTATGATTGGACAGTCAAAGCAGCCTTTATCACAATTAAGCTACAGGGCAATTAAAAATGTCCACACATAGTGATAGAAATACTTTTTTAACAAACCGTCACTTTATTCACCAGGCATGTTCATATATAAATATGTAATACTTTAATATCCCAATGGCAACTTGTGGCTAAATAAAGCAAAAGCAACTCACCTGTCCACCATTCCACTAATTATGTACCATTCTAGCATGTGACTGCTAAGGCCAGGGATTAGCTGAAGCAAGACCAAGCCACTTCTGGAAGCAGCGAGGAAGGGGGCAGTGGCACAGGAAAGGCAGGACTGCGGACAGATGAGTTTCAGGGTTTTATTTTTGTTTTATTGCTTTTTTTTTACATGGTCACAGGTTACCACCATTAGGGTTGCCAGCCTCTAGGTCAGACATCTCCTTTAAAGCTTCTTACCATATGAATTTCTCATTTCTTACATGACATAGCTTCTTGCGGATCACCTCAAGCACCAAGCCTATGCCCTTGATTGTTCTGTTAAGATAGATGTTAAAAATGTATTAAACTGAATGCCCCTAAGGCTAGATCCAATGTTGGACTGGGGTGCTACCCCCTTGTCAGTATTCTATTGGCTGCCTCTTGACTTGAATTAGGGTTCTCTTAGCTATGTATGCCTAGAATACATGCTCACATAGCATCAGGAAGCAGCAAGATGATTGATGATGGGGGCCCCTGCAGCGACTTTAAGAACGTAGGTCCCTGTGGAAAGAAGATACTGGCTGACCTGACTCTGTGCCGAGAAGTCATTTCAACAACCCAATGCATCTATAATAAGAAACTGAGTAGTTTGTCAAATAATCTAACCAGTTTTTTATATGGACCTAAGCTTGTAGAGATAATGTATGCTGCCCTCCATATGTAGTTCAGTCACTGTACAATGTCATGTGCCACTTGTGCAGGTGGTGGTGGGGGTTAAGGGTTAGCTATGACTAAGGTGATCATTGGGGAATTAACCTGCTCCCCTGTGGGTCAGTCCGAGCCTGGTATGTGCCTGGGGGAGATTTATAAAAACTGGTGCAAAGGAAAACTAGCTGTGTTACCCATGGCAACCTATACTTTTTCAGAGCTCCTTGGAAAATAAATAGTGTAATCTGATTGGTTGTTATGGGCAAGTAAGACAGTTTTTCTCTGCAACAGTTTGGATAAATCTCCCACTATGTGTTCTATTGACTAATTGATTTCCCATCAAATATCAATGAGTTACCAAATGAAAATCAAAGATTCATCACTAATAATGGACTGCATAAAATCAGGTCCTGGCAAAATATTATGTTACTTTCCAGTGTCACAGCTAAGACTGGTTATACACGTTTGCAGAACAAAATGGCAGTATAGAGATTAATTTGGACTACATTGGAGCACAGAAAGTCACAGTCTGGGTTCATTTAGCCTTTTCATTTGTAGTGCTCCATATTATGTGTTGAGATTCCTTTGAATCTCATTAATATTCATGATCCTCTCTCCAGCTTGAATAACGGAGATAAAGCTTTTGATAGCAATCTCAGGAACTTGATTAACAATGCTCTAATCATGAGGACCAGTGACCTGATTCAGAAATGTTTCAATTCATCCATCGCTTTTAACCAAAGATGATTATATTACCTTACCATATTTCATTTAAAGTCGCTTGGAGGAAAAAAAAATATTGTCAAAATGGACATAAAATGAACATTGTGACTATTTGTGAACCGCATTTCAAATTGACCGACAGCATAATTACCAATTAGTGCATAAGCACAGGAACCTGTGTCATCGTATCTTGATATAAAAGCCATTCATTCTAACTAAATGTTATATTGTGCTATGGGAGTCATTTTGCAATAAGTCTAAATTGTTATTATAAAATGTAACTAAAGCATATTGCAAGAGGTAATTATCCATATATTAGATTGAATACTGTGTGTGCCCTGTGATTAGAGAACAAATCGCCCATTATTTGAATGCTAATTGTAAAGATTATGGGGTACAATGAAAAGAATATCCTGCTGTGTGGATCATTTCCTATATAGCTATGTAGGTGTTGTTTGTATGCAGTGGAACAAGAATGTACTGTAGTTCCAATCTGAACAATATCTTTTGACATTTTATGTCTGAAAGGCATTGTACTCAGTGCATTATGTAATCACTGCAAAAAATAATGTCATTCAAGTCGGTGCAAGGGTTAACATATCTCTTCATATAAATATCCTTATTAGAGATGAGCGAAGTATTGAAAACGTCGATTCGGCAGCTTCGAAGAAGTTTGAAAATAAATTTTATTCTTTACAAATTAATTTGTCATGAATCACCATGTTAAAACCCCATTCAGCCAGCGATTCTCAGTTTTTTGGCTAAGTGCAGTATCTGTTCTTATCAGTTTAATATCTGATACGTCCCCTATCTGGAGACAATATATTCAATAGATTTTTCGAACATGGAGATGGAAAAAGAGCTTTCTCTGTCCACTCCACGCATTGACCTGGTATTACAGTACCTCCAGGACCGATTCACTAAAAAATAAAATAAAAACATTTAACCATTCAATCAATGGGACGATTTTTAGTTGCTGCTTAGAGAGAAATGCACCCTTCTAATGGACGTTAAAAACTATAATACGCTAGTGCAATATGGCCTATTGGGTTTTTGAAAAAATCACTCACCTTATCCACTTGCTCGCACAGAAGCAGTCTGCTCCTCCCTTGATTGAAGATCTGCTAAAGGACCTGTGCTGAGTGTGATGATGTCACCGTGCAGTACGTGATCACGCTAGAAGAGCATGGTGATGTCATCACGTTCTGCACAGGTCCTTCAGCAGGTCTTTTTCAATCAATAGAGGAGCGGACTGCCTCTGTGCAAACAAGTGGATGAGGAGACTATTTTTTTTTCTGTTCTTTCTAAGACAACCCCATCAGCCATTTTAGGAAATGATTTGTTACTAAGAAGCGCAAGGAAATCCAGCTTAAAATCCATTTTTTCCTAAAATTTCAACAGAATTCCACTTCAGATACTTCGCTTCGCTCAACACTAATCCTTATGTCTTAAAACGTCTGAACAAGGAATTTTTTCCCGCATATAGAAGGTATTGTATTTACTGGCTCTTTGAATTTGACCTTCATCCCTAATGTACAAAAAACAATCAGCAGCACTCCCATAATCATGGATATTCCAAAAATATTCCAAGGGTGCACGAAGTGTGGGATCCTCACTCCTGGGTCCCACAAAGCATAATGCTGAGGAACTGCAGCACTCCTTATTAGATGCAGCAATGTTTTTTTCAAATCATAACACTAAAATTCACACGGCGAACCGCCATAGACCCATAGGGACTCTTTCTGGCCACAATAGTGATGGAAAAGTTGTTTCAAGGGTCTAACACCTGGACTGTGGAATGCCGGAGGGGGATCCATGGCAAAACTCCCATGGAAAATTACGTAGTTGATGCAGAGTCGGGTTTTAATCCATAAAGGGCATAAATCACCTTACATTCCTAAATTGTTTGGAATAACGTGTTTTAAAACATCCAGTGTGTGTATACGATCAGGTGTGATGTTGTATCGATCAGGTAGTGTAAGGGTTACGCCCGCTTCACAGTGACAGACCAAACTCTGACAGACCAAACTCCCCGCACCGCAAACAACAGCAAACAATCCATTTGCACAACTGCAAACTCCCCATTTGCACAAGGTTGGATACCAAGCTAGCCATGTCCTGTTCCTTGTCCTCACTGACGTTATTGAAGGTCTCTTCCTCTACCCAGCCACGTACAACACCAAGGGTCCCCGAAAGGTAACAACAACCCCCCTGAGACGCCTGCTGTGGTTGGTCTTCCACCTCCTCAAAGCCACCTTCCTTCTCTGACTCCTCTTCTTCAGACTCCTCTCTTTGCGTTGACGCAGGTCCAGCAATCGACGACGACAAGGCTGCTTCTGGTGGTGATGGTGACCACAACTCTTCCTCTTCATGCTCATCTACGACCTGATCCAGCACTCTTCGCAGGGCACGCTCCAGAAAAAAATGCATATGGGATGAGGTCGATGATGTTGCCTTGAGTTTGACTGACCAGGTTTGTCACCTTCGCAAAAGGACGCATGAGCCTACAGCCATTGTGCATGAGCGTTCGGTAAAAAATACCCAGCTCCGCAGAGGCGCTCCTCTTTTTTTTTAAATTGAAAAAATCTGTTCTTACTAGTTTAATCTCTGTTTTGTCCCCTATCAGGGGCCGGTGTATGGAATATATTTTAGGAACCGGGAGATGGAAAAAGATGATTGGTCAGTCCTCTTACTTCCAATCTGGGGCACTGCGCATGCGCCGCGCAATTTACTGTGCCACCAATACAAATAGTGTGAACTACTATTCTTACCATTTTAATCTTTGTTAAATCCCCTATCAGGGGACGTGTATTGAAATGAATCCTTGCATGGGGAGAAAGAGAAAAAAGGTTGCTCTGTCTGCTTCCTTCTAATTTTGGGCACTTGCAATGGAATTTGCCACCAATGCAACTAGTGTTAACTAAGTACTATTCTTATCAGTTTAATCTATGTTTTGTCTCTTATCAACATGTGTCAGAAACACAGCCGCGGGTTGTGCACCCCTGTTATATAGCAATCTCCTAAGATTCTCCTGCTCTATAACATGCTACCTGCAGATTGCAGGGCACATTTTGGTGACAGGACCATGTAAAAGGAACTTTTTAGATACAGGTTAGATGACAAATGTGTGTCATCTCATGGCACCTATGTGTTTGCCAAGTCTTTGAAGTTAGGTGTAGTTTTGTCAATGTACTCTAATTCACACACATGTAACCTTTAATTAATGTGCATCTCTATTTTGTCTGTCAAATGTGACACCATCTGCTTTGCTGATACTATACTTCCATTTATGCTCATGTGATTGCCCCTGTTTACCTAGGCCTAGGTCCAGACTGGCTTACAGGGGAATAAGTGCATCTATCTGTGGGCCCAATAGTAAAATTGGCACAATTAGCACATGGCACAGTAGAGTGACTGCACTATATATATATATATATATATATATATATATATATAACATTTCAACCAGCCTATGCTAATATGAAAAACTGGGTAAAGTATTTGATAAAACTAACCATTTTATTATTGCAGATGTATTGGATGGCTCAGGTGACTTGTAGGTACAGAGGCAGGCCATACAGCGTCCTCTTTCATCAGCAACCTGCCTTCTCGAAGTTTCTGCGGGGTACCCTATAATCAATCATCTTTAGGGTCTTGCTGCTGCCTACCGCTGTGTGAGCATATAATATTTGCATGTAGCTGTACAGTGGGCCCCCAGAACTAATTTTACTAGTGGACCCAAGGCACCCCAGTCTGACACTGTCTAGGCCATCTTTATCTAGGCTTATAAAGAAAATAGCAGACCTGCCATTCTGTGATTTCAGTCCTCTACTTACTTTTATAAATAAGATTAACTTGCATATAGTCCTTTTCAGCATATGTTTCTTTGTGATCACTGCTAGGGGACAATATCCTGTATTTATTTTCTAATAATACCATTGCTTATAGAGAAAAATACCTCCATAATATGATGTCATATGAAAGAGTAAACCCTAGTAAATGCACTCCCTATGGCTGCATAGCACAGAACCGCATAGATTCCAAGATGAGAATGCTTCACTTGCTCAGTTTTACTGGCATACAAGTGTTAGTTTTTTTGCAGAGTGCCGAGTGGCACCAAGACAGAGTCTGGAGGTGGCTGAAGCAGCAGTAGCAGCATTATGAGAAAGCCACTGAGTTGCACAATGAGAGAGTCTGAGGAGGCGGCAGCAGGAGTAGCAGCATGCGGAGAAGGCCAACGAGTGGTTCAATGACAGAGTCTGGAGTTGGCAGTAGTATGAGGAGGCCACTGAGTGGCAATATGTAAGAGTGTGGAGGTGGCGGCAGTATGAGGAGGCCACCAAGTGGCACAATGACAAAGTCTGGAGGTGGCAGTAGAATGAGGAGGTCACTGAGTGGCACAATGACAGAGTCTGGAGTTGGCAGTAGTAATAGGAGGCCACCGAGTGGCAATATGAAAGAGTGTGGAGGTGGCGGCAGTATGATGAAGCCACCAAGTGGCTCCATGACAGAGTCTGGAGGTGGTGGTAACAGCAGTAGCAGCATCAGGAGAAGGCCACCGAGTGGCACAATGACAGAGTGAGGAGGTGGCGGCAGCAGCAGTAGCAGCATCAGGAGAAGGCCACCGAATGGCACAATGACAGAGTCTGGAGGTGGCAGCAGTATGAGGAGGCCACCTAGTGGCACAATGACAGAGTCTGGAGATAGCGGCAGCGGCAGTAGCAGCATCAGGAGAAGGCCACCGAGTGGCACAATGACAGAGTCTGAAGGTGGCGGAAGCAGCAGTAGCAGCATCAGGAGAAGGCCACCGATTGGGACAATGACAGAGTCTGGAGGTGGTAGAAGTATGGGGAGGCCACCTAGTGGCACAATGACAGAGTCTGGAGGTGGCGGAAGCAGCAGTAGCAGCATCAGGACTAGGCCACCGAATGGGACAATGACAGAGTCTGGAGGTGGCAGCAGCAGCAGTAGCAGCATCAGGAGAAGGCAACCGAGTGGCACAATGACAGAGTCTGGAGGTGGCAGCAGCAGCAATAGCAGCATCAGGAGAAGGCCATCGAGTGGCACAATGACAGAATCCGGAGGTAGGGGCAGCAGCAGTAGCAGCATCAGGAGAAGGCCACTGAATGGCAAAATGACAGAGTCTGGAGTTGGCATAGTATGAGGAGGCCACCGAGTGGCACCATGACAGAGTCTGGAGGTGGCATAAGCAGCAGTAGCAGCATCAGGAGAAGGCCACCAAATGGCACAATGAGAGTGTCTGAGGAGGTGGCAGCAGCAGTAGCAGCATGCAGAGAAGGTCACAGAGTGTCTCAATGATAGAGTCTGGAGGTGGCGGCAGTATGAGGATGTCACCGAATGGCATAATGACAGAGTCTGGAGGTGGCGGCAGCAGCAGTAGCAGCATCAGGAGACCACAGAGTGGCAAGGTGACATAGTGAGGAGATGGCAGCATCAGGAGACCACAAAGTGACGCGGTGACAGTGTGGGGAGGTGGGTGTCAATACCAGTACCCGCTGACGAAGGTGGGTGAAAGACGGAGCACTTGGCATCAGATGTGTGGCATCAGGCCGGTGGCAGCATTAGAGTAGTAGCTGAGGCAGGTAGTTAAAAGAAACCGGTCTCTTTTGTCAAAGTTTGGGTGAGGCGGCATGGATGATCTAATCAGCTGCATCAGGCATTGGTGGGTGGAAATCCTGGATGATCCAGGCCTGATTCATCTTGACAAAGGTCTGCATCTCCACATTTTGGGTGGACAGGCGAGTTTTCCTTGGGGTAACTATGGCCCCCGCTGCACTAAACACCCGCTCTGATGCCACACTACTGGCCGGGCAGGACAGCTTTTTCAGTGTAAACTCTGCCAGTTGCGGCCACAAATCCAGTTTGGCTGCCCAGTAGTCCAGCGTATCTTCAATGACAGCTAACAGGGTGCACTCCAAGAATGCCACAACCTGCTGGTTCAGGTTCTAATCTATGTCTAGCTGCTGGTGAGTAGTTTCTTTACTATTCAGGTGAAGAAAGATGCTCATCATCGACTCTAGACTCAGGCTACTGCTGATAGAGCTGGTACTGCTCCTGCCACCCCTCCCCAGCAGCCATGGCAGTGGAACGTGAGCACAGAGCGCAAACCCCCCAACCCCCGGTCAGACCTGCGAGAGGATGGATGATGGCGCAGATATGCAGCGGCCAACTGACTACATAGGATGTCTATAGAGTAGTTCAGTTTGTCCTCCCTCTCAGTGGGTGTAGAAAAGGCCCCCATTTTGGACCGGTAGCGAGGGTCCAACAAGGTGGAGAGCCAGAAGTCATCGCTCCGCTGACTAGTGACACTTCGTCTGTCAGTATGCAAGCAAGTGAGCATGCATCGGGCCATTTGTTCAAGTGACTCGGTGGGACTCCCTGCCTCCAACTCCACTGCATACTGCCACAGTGTGTCTGGATCCTCGGTATTGTCTTCCTCTTTGCCTTGTAGCTCCTCTGGCTAACCCTGCTCCTCCTCTCCTGTCAGCTGAGTAGAAAAACCACCCACTTGGCTACACATTACTTCAGCTCCAATGTCCTCCTCCTCTCTTACAGATGAGTCCCCACAGGGCTCATGTGGCCGTGAGATCTAGGCGCCAAGTCTCCTGTCCCCAACCAGCCATTGTTACAACCATCTGTTCCAGGACATAAAGCAGTGAAATGACGTTGTTCATCCCGTAGTCCTGATGACTGACAAATAACGTTGCATCCTCAAAGGGCCCAAGAAAACGGCAGGTGTCACGCATGAGTTGCCACTGGCTGACATCGAAGTTACACAGGGGAGTGCTCCTATCCACTTGGATCATCAAGAAATCGTTGATGGCCTTTCTCTGTTCGTATAGTCAGTCCAACATATGGCGGGTGGAATTCCAATGGGTGGAAACGTCACATATCAGCCTATGTTGGGGGATGCCGTTCTGTTGCTGCAGCTCAAGGAGGATGTGTTTTGCGGTTTATGAGTGGCTGAAGTGCATACAAAGTTTCCTGGCCATTTTTAGGATGTCTTGCAGATAAGTGGAAGACTTCAGGAACCACTTGACAACCAGATTGAACACGTGTGCCATGCAGTGCACATGGCTCAGCTTTCCTTGACGCAGTGCCGACACCATTTTCTTTCCATTGTCAGTCATCATGGTTCCGATTTTCATTTGTCAAGGATTTGATTTCTTGATGAATCACACGGAGCAGTTCCTCCCCTGTGTGACTCCGTTCGCCAAGTCAAACCAGGTGCAGAACAGCATGACACCACCGTGCCCTGCACATGTGGTATGTTAGAGGGGCACTGTGACTTGTGCCTGCAGTGGAGGCTTAGGATATGGTGGAGGATGAAGAGGTGGGGGCAGACATTGTCACAGGACCAACGGCGTGACAATGTGGAGGCGGAAGCGGCGTGACCTGGCCAAGTTGCTGGTGTGGCTGTGCAGGAACCACATTCACCCAGTGGGCCCTAAAGGACATGTATTGTCACTGACCATACTTAGAGCTCCGCTCGTCGGCACTGTCGTGCACTTTGGCACCGACAGGCTGAAGGACTGGCCCACCTTCTGTTCTACATATTTGTGCAGGGCTGGTACTGCCTTTTTGGCAAAGAAATGATGGCTTGGGACTCTCCACCTCAGCTCGGCACAAGTAATTAGCTCTCTGAAAAGTGCAGAGTCCACCACTTTGAAAGGGAAGTACTGCAGCACCACCAATTTGTACAGGAGCACATTCATCTTCTACGCCGTTGGATAATTGTACCCATACTGTTGTCTCTTGGCAATCGCTTCAAGTGATTGATTGCTGGCGGAAATACTGACGAGGAGTAGGAAGATAAGCAGGAGCATATGTACCAGCAGAAGATGGGAATGACAGACAGTTCCCTTGTATATATTTTATATTTTTGTACTAAAATAGGCCACTAAACGCTTTCACCACAAATAACCGCAACAGTGAAGTGCATATATATTTTTCATTTTGCACTGAAATAGGCCAGTAAACGCTTTCAAGACATATTACTGCAGAAGTGAACTGAGAATATGTTTTTCTTTTTATACTGAAATAGGCCACTAAATGCTTTAACCACAAATAACTGCAACAGTGAACTGCGTATATATTTTTCTTTTTGTACTGAAATAGGCCACTAAATGCTTTTACCACAAATAACTGCAACAGTGAACTGCATATATATTTTCTTTTTGTACTGAAATAGGCCAGTAAACGCTTTCACCACAAATAACTGCAACAGTGAAGTGCTTATATACATTTTTCTTTTTGTACTGAAAAGGGCCACTAAACGGATCAAGACATATTACTACAGAAGTGAACTGAAAATATATTTTTCTTTTTGTACTAAATAGGCCACTAAAGGCTTTCACCACAAATAACTGCAACAGTGAAGTGCGTATATATTTTTCTTTTTGTACTGAAACAGGCACCTTAAGGCTTTTCAAAATAGCACTTGCACCCAAATAACAAGAACAAATTGCTGGAATGACAGAGCTGTATAATAGCTATTTGGATCCACAAATAATCTTTTTCTGCACTTGTAAATTGCTTTTCTAGCACTGTCCCTAGCACCTTCTGATGTCTCTCTCTGCACTTGATGCTGTAAAGTGATTCCTTCCTATCATTTCCCTGCACTTATAAATAATTATTTCAGGTTTGTTTTTCACAATGAGGTTTTTCCTATTGCTGTCCCTAGCACCTTCTCACATCTGTCCCTACACTCATACTGCTGGAAATTGTCTGAATCCAAGATGACTGCTGTTTTTATAGGGCTGTGACATCACAGGGCTGGCTGGCTGCTCATTGTCTGCATGCATGGCATTGTGGGTCATCCCACCTTACCAGAGTTTCTTTGCCCCATGTCCTCACATGGGTAGTCGCCATTTTAGGAAAAATTGTGATTCGTTATCACGAAGTGCGAGGAAATTCGCATTCGTTGGGAATCGAATTTTTCTTGACATTCGCAACAAATTCCACTTTGTCAGCTTTTATTTGCTTATCTCTACTAATAACCTAACCCCCTCATTTAGCTGAGACCCAATTGGTACATGTAATACATTAAAATTTATGGTAGGCATTGACAAAAACTAATAAATTTATTTTAGGATAGCAATATATAAATTAACCAAAAAAATGCTAAAACAAAATAAAGCACTTTTTTACTGTTTTTATTATTTTTTAAACTTTAAGCCCAAAAGTAAAAAAAATCAAAAATGTAAATAAATGTGTATAAAAATGACAAAAAAAGAAATCTGCATTGCTCCTGAAGAAAAAAAATAACTACTATAAAAATTACATTAGTAACCCAACAAATAGAATATTTATGGTCATAAAATTTACACATGCAAATAATGGCTAAACTATGTCTTGTTCTAACTTCTAAGGGCCCGGGTCTTGAATCAGTTAATAACAAAGCTTACACTTTTAAGATGATAACTCTGTTAGCCTAGAAAAGAAATCCTAGTCTTGAAAAAGTTAATAAAATAGCGTACACTTTCAAACAATGACTCTATTGATCTAAAAAAGAAATCCTCCTTTTCAAGTAAGAATATGAATTCTTTGCATTCCACATTTTTTGTATTATTGGGCAGATAAAACTTTGCATCAAACAAAATGCTCCTCAGAAGTGTTCAGTCCTTTGCCCTTGTAATTGTGGCTGTCCATGGCTCTATTTGTCTTGACACCATTAATGCAGCAATGTTAGCTGGCAGTACTGGCATGAGGAAGAGTAAAAGGCTGCATCACGTCAAGCCCTCAAGAAGAATTATCGCTTTTTCCTGCCTCAGTTCACAGCTGTATTATGTCACCAAATCACACCACAGTGTAATCATGGATGAATAAAATATTTTTTTTCTTTACCTTAAATGCTTTTTCTGTCAATTACAATCAAAGAGTATGATTTTAGGCCTGTCAGTTTGCAACGGCCTTTCCTACTGATGACTCTAAAACTGTAATCTGCTAAATATAACATGAATCAGTGAAGTCTTATAGGAATTCAGCCATTGAGAAGAAGCATGTTTTTCTCCCACAGGGGACAGAAAAGTAATTGGTCTTTAAAGAATGAAATCAAAGATGTTAAAATATCCCATTTATTCTGCCTTTTCCCACGTCAAAGATGTGTTGAATCTTCTCCTGATACATTGTTTTCCGTTAAGGTAAATATAGAAATATTAGTGCCATTATCAAATCAATCCAGTTCCATATGCATTTTTTTGAAAGATGACAAATGTTATATTTAGAATTATTTTCAAATTTCATTTCCTTGTTCTAAGAGATTATCCTCACTCCAGTAGTGAAGCTGTAATTTCTCAGCACCTCCAACCTGTGGGCAGTTTACTATGATAGCCTGATTACATCATTAACCACAATCAAAAAACATTTCCCTAAAATGATGTGAGCTTGCTTGAATAAATTGCTTCCTTTGATCTTTCTCGATTATATTACAATAGAGTTCTTTTTTATATCCCTGCAAAAGCTTATAGGAAGGAAAAATATTAGTAATATATTTAACTAAATTGTTCAAATATAGAGAAATTCATTCATTTTAAACCATCTCCTTAGGAAAAATCAAATATTCAGTAAAATTGTTCAACTAAAATGATGTTAAGGGCAAGCCATGTAGAACAATGGAGCTGCAAGAGCTTTGAAAATATATGTGGAAAAATGCATTATATTCAGCAACAAATACATGTTGGTCAGAGGAAATAAAAAATGTTAATTATTCTGACAAGCACCTAGCTCCAATCTGTGACAAGTGGGAGGAGCATAAAAGCCATGTTCAAAGCAACATTTTTTTAGCTACATGAAACCTCAAAAATAGGATCGTTGGGTAAGTTGTGTGATGCATCCTGTTCGTTGTCACAACCTAAGAGGGACACAGACCTTGGTTTACAAGATTGCTACACACCTAGGCAGAGGTGTCAGCACTGTTCAACTTTGTATGTCCCAGAGGAGACAATGAACTGGAATGACAGCAAGAGGTGCACAGAATTCATTAACTGGTATTTGAGTTTTTATTTATGAATTTTAAGTTGTTATTATTAATTCATTATGCTTAACTATTGGTTATTCTTAACTATTAATTAATTATGCTTATAATTGATTATTATCAGCAACCCATAATAAAGCATTACAACCTTTTATTTTCCATACATGTTTGTTTTGTCTTTTTTTGATTTATCAATTGGTATTTTTGTGGGGATTAATGAGGTGGTGGTCCTCAGCCGGACGCGGCATTTTGAAAAACTGCTCCATCATGTTGAGGACACTGAAATGGCTGCTGTTGCTATTGCTTCTGCAGCTTCTGCTGCTTGTGTAAGTGAGAGGGAGGGATGACTCTGTGGGGGGTGGAGAGGGGCTTCCTTTTCAGACGCGCCTGCGGCAGGTGTCTGCTCGCTATAAGCTGTGGCAAGCAGAGTAAGCAGTGTTTCCTGGCAATAACAACATTTTCCCTCCCTTTCTGTCAAAGGAAAAATTTCCCCCATTTTGCCTTAATAGTGAGGGTCTAAAAGCTGGCTATCTAGAAATCAAGAGACTGGAGATCCGTCTTCGTACAGCGTTATGTATGGCCTCCGACGAGACAAAGTCAGTTATTCCTGAAGTCTCGCGAGACTTCATTGAATAACTTCAGTATTTGATTTTTAAACTGAAAAACCATTTTAAAATTTGGATCTGAACTCGGCTTGGGTTCCGAGATACCAGTCAAAGCCAAATTTGGATCCAACTTTAAAAAAAAAAATTTCAGTATAAAAATCAACTGTGTGTAAGTGTGTGGAGATAATAAATTGATTTAGTCCTAATATTTTGTTCTCAATCACTGATGTATATGGTTTTTTAAACTAAAACAAAAAATATATATAAATTAAATATCTGAGGTGACATAACACTGAGTTCTCACTAGTACTCTATATGTACTCTATATGCTATGCTAGATTGATGGTAGAACACATGTTGGTACAGTTTTCATTTATTCCACTCCCACTCCCAAAATAGGAAGAAGAAAAAAATGTCCTTGCAGGTAGCTGCTTTTTTGGGGTTGCAGCAGCCGCAGTTCTGCTAGGGGGCATAGCGGCCACAGCTCCTCACTCCTTCATCCCCGGTTGTAAGCTTTTCTGCCACCCTATTCTATACACACAATTCTTCTTTTTTGTAATTCTAACCTTTCCCTTCACTCTCCCTGGCAATAGAATAAAAGCTTGATTGATTTCTAAATGTCCCTGATTGATTTTTCACTCTCCCTGAGATAGTTTTTCTGGCAGACACTGTAGGACCCAACCACCCTCATTTACAGCCCATCACAGAATGGTGTCTTGCTCATTCTGCTAGGGCACCTCCCTGCTTACTGCAGCATTGATTGGTTCTAGAGATGAGCGAATCGAAGCTGACGAAGTGAAATCCGATTCACAACGAATGTGAATTTCCTCGCGCTTCATGGTAATGAATCACATTTTTCCTAAAATGGCTGCTGCACGTGTGAGGACATGGAGAAAGGAAGTATGGGAAATCCGGATAACCCAGACTGACATGCATGATGCAGCCAATCAGCAGCCAGCAAGCCCTGTGATATCACAGCACTATAAATACGGCGGCTATCTTAGATTCAGACATTTTCCAACATTCTGAGTGCAGGGGCAGATGTGAGAAGGAGCTAGGGACAGCAAGTGGAAAAACCTCATTGTGAAAAAAAACCCTGAAAAAACTATTTATAAGTGCAGGGAAAGGATAGGGAGGAATCATTTCACAGCATCTTAGTGCAGGGAGAGATATCAGAAGGCGTTAGGGACAGTGCTAGAAAAGTGATTTACAAGTGCAGGGAAAGGATAGGGAATAATCATTTCACAGCATCTTAGTGCAGAGAGAGATGTCAGAAGGCACTAGAGACAGTGCTAGAAAAGTGATTTACAAGTGGAGGGAAAGATTATTTGGGGATCCAAATAGCCATTGTCGATTTTAGGAGTGTTTTAATTTGCTTTTAATTCAGTTAGTTCAGCTAAAAGTATGTAAGACAGAGAAGTGCCAGGCCATGCACAGAGGAGTGGCAGAGGCCTAAATGTTTCTGGCTCCGGCAGAGTTCGCAGCAGACTTAGAGGGCATGGCAGCAGGAGTCGCAGCGAGAGGTATAAGCTCACAGTGTCATCTAACAGTCGTGTCTTGACCAGCAACTCAGCAGATTTTGATTGGTTAACTCGGTCATCCACTTCATCCCAGGTGACATCAGACACCTCAGTCAACAGTCGGTGGGTTCATCAGACACAACCCTTAGTTGGCATGGCCTGGGATAAAGCCCTGTACCTTCACTTGTCCTCAATCTGCCTCTGTCCTTTGCTGTTCCCTCATCCACAGAAGTATTGTATGCTGTTGGCTCAGCTTCACTATTCATGGAGAACGAGCTACTAGAGGACAGTCAGCAGCTACTAAGCAGCCAAGATGTGAAGGAGACATCCGCCGCTTTCTCCACTAGGCGGGCAAGTAGCGATGAGGAGAGTGGCGTGGGAGGTGGTGTTGCGAGCAGTCAGGTTCCTGACCAGGAGACTGTTTTGGAGGACATGAGTGATGTGCAGACACTACTCGATGATGATCAAGCCGATCGCACTTGGTAGCAGGGTGCAGAAGGGGCTTCATCATCATCAGGAGAAGCAAGTGGCAGCTTACCCATGAGGCAGTGGCTGAGCCAGCAAGGTGGTAGCATGGCTGGGAGTCAGCAGGGTGGCAGCAGTTGGAGATCGGGAGCCAAATGTGTCGGGGGTAGACCACCTGCTTCGCAGAAGCCTACCTACCCGGAAAGTAGTGATGCAGTGGTTCACGGAGGCAACGGCGGTAGCAGTCAGTCAATGCAGACTGTTGGGGGGAAAATCACCTACTTGGTGGTGTGGCAGTTTTGTGTTAAGCCTCCAGAGGAGGTGAACGTGGCCACATGTAGAATCTGTGGGCAGAAGCTAAAGCGTGGCCAGGGTGCCAATGTTAGCACTAGTAGTGATGAGCGGCAGGTGCCATATTCGATTTCGACGAAATTCGCGAATATTCGAATGAATATTCGTTTCATATTCGTCGAAATCGAATATTCGTCATTTTTTCTAGTTATCGCGATTAACATGCGATTTAAATAATCGCATATTGCGATTTGTACTTAAGGCTACTTTCCTATTGGTTTCATATCTAGAATTAGCGAGGATGACGAATATGACGAATGTATTCGTCTATTCCTCAAAACGAAGATAACGAAGTATTCTACATCTTCGTTTTAGCTACCTATTCGTCAACCTCGCTAATTCTAGCAATCAAATAGGAAGGTTGACTATAGAGACAGCTGTGTTTAATTCGCTATGCGATTTTTTTTTTTAATAAATAGAATAATTATAATAATTATATCAAGTAATATAATTATTCTATTAAAAAAAAAAAAATCGCATAGCGAATTTAACACAGCTGTCTCTATAGTCAACCTTCCTATTTGATTGCTAGAATTAGCGAGGTTGACGAATAGGTTGCTAAAACGAAGATGTAGAATACTGTTATCTTCGTTTTGAGGAATATGACGAATACATTCGTCATATTCGCTATTCGCTAATTCTACCAAGCCAACCATAACTTCTGTGCTCATGGAGCGTCCCCATCACCATGGGAACGTCTCCATATACTAAAATGTACTGTCGGATTTGAGGAATTACGTTGAAATCGCAATGCGATTAATTCAAGTTATATTAATCGCATTGCGATTTCAACTTAGAGCTGGGTTTATAATGGGTCAGCTTGCTAGAATGAACGAAGTTAACGAATATGGAATATAGCAGCACTGCTAAGTTGAATTCGCAATGCGATTAATTTAACTTGAAGTAATCGCATTGCGATTTCAACTTAGCACTGCTTTCTTACATAGGCTAGAATTAACGAATATGGAATATAGCACTAGCAGTGCCAAGTTGAAATCGCAATGCGATTACTTCAAGTTAAATTAATCGCATTGCGAATTCAACTTAGCAGTGCTGCTATATTCCAAATTCGTTAACTTCGTTCATTCTAGCAAGCTGACCCATTATAAACTCAGCTCTAAGTTAAAATCGCAATGCGATTAATATAACTTGAATTAATCGCATTGCGATTTCAACGTAATTCCTCAAATCCGACAGTACATTTTAGTATATGTAGATTCTCCCATGGATGGGGACGCTCCATGAGCACGGAAGTCGGCAGAAGCGGCAATGGGCACTGACTAGAGCAGCCAGGAAGCCAGGAATCCTCAGGACAGGTAAGAACTACTGTTGGGAAGAGGGAAAGAAAAAAATATAACTAAAAAAAAAAAAAAAAACGAATATTCGAAATAGCGAATTTATAGCGCTATATTCGAAATATTCGCGAATTAGCGAAGTGCCGATATTCGCTAAAAAAATTCGCTTTTCGAATATTCGCGCTCAACACTAAGCACTACGACCCTGCGTCAACATCTGCAGCGTCCCCATACAGTGGCCTGGGAGAACCGTGTTTCTGATGTGGTGGTCCAGTCTGCCGCAGCAACTGCTGCATCACCCAGTGGCACGCACCGGATTTCAGGCAGTCAAGGCTCCACCACCTCAGCCGAAGGGAGCTGTCTGTCATTCCCATCTTCTGCTGGTCCAGATGCTCCTGCTCCTCCTACTCCTCGTCAGTCATTCCATCAGCAATCGATCACCAAATAAATTGCCAAGAGACAGCAATATGCGTGCAATCATCCAACGGCGCAGAAGCTGGATGTGCGCCTTTCTAAGTTGCTGGTGCTGCAGTGTTTGCCAAAGTGCACGGCATTGCCGACTTGTGGAGCTATAAATAGCGTCAGGGACAATACATGTCCTTTACGGCCCACTGGGTGAATGTAGTTCCTGTACAGCCACACCAGCAACTTGACCAGGTCACACTGCTTCCGCCTCCACGATGTCGCGTCCTTGGTACGGCGACAATGTTCGCCTCTGCCTCCTTATCCTCCACCATGTCCTCAGCCTCCACTGCAGGGACAAGACACAATGCCACTCACGGGCACGGCGGTGATCCATTGTTCTGCACCTGGTTTGCCTTGGTCAACAGAGTCACACAGGGGAGGAATTGCTCCGTGTGATTCATCAAGAAATCGACTATTGGCTTTCTCCATGACAGCTGAAAATCGGAACCATGCTGACCGACAACGGGAAGAACATGGTGTTGGCACTGTGTCAAGGAAAGCTGAGCCATGCGCCATGCATGGCACACGTCTTCAATCTGGTTGCCAAGCGGTTCCTGAAGTCTTCCACCCATTTGCAAGACATCCTAAAAATGGCCAGGAAACTTTGCATGCACTTTAGCCACTCGTAAACCGGAGAGCACACCCTCCTTGAGCTGCAGCGGCAGAAAGGCATGCCCCAACATAGGCTGATATGCGATGTTTCCACCCATTGGAATTCCACCCGCCATATGTTAAACCGACTATACGAACAGAGAAAGGCCATCAATGATTTCTTGATGATCCAAGCAGACAGGAGTACTCCCCTGTGTAACCTCAATGTCAGCCAGTGGCAGCTCATGAGTGACACCTGCCGGTCACCTACCGGTCCAAAATTGGGGCCTTTTTTACACCCACTGAGAGGGAGGACAAATTAAATTACTACAGACATATCCTATGTAGTCAGTTGGCCGCTGCCTATCTGCACCATCATCCATTCTCTCGCAGGTCTGACCGGGGAGGCACTCTGCACTCAAGTTTCACTGCCATGGCTTCTGGGGAGGGGAGGGGTGGCAGGAGCAGGACCAGCTCCATCAGCAGCAGCCTGAGTCTGCAGTCGCTGATGAGCAGCTTTCTTCACCCGCATAGTGAAGAACCTACTCACCAGCAGCAGCAGGTAGACATGGAGCAGGACCTGAACCAGCAGGTGATGGCATACTTGGACAGCATCCTGCCAGCCGTCATTGAAGATCCGCTGGACTACTGGGCAGCCAAACTGGATTTGTGGCCGCAACTGGCAGAGTTTGCGCTGGAAAAGCTGTCCTGCCCAGCCAGTAGTGTGGCATCAGAGCGGGTGTTTAGTGTGGCTGGGTCCATAGTTACCCCAAGTAGAACTCGCATTGTCCACCCAAAATGTGGAGAGACTGACCTTTGTCAAGATAAATCAGGCCTGGATCAGCCAGGATTTCCACCCACCAATTCCTGATGCATCTGATTAGATCATCTATGCCGCCTCACCCAATCCTTGAAAAAAGAGACCAGTTTCTTCTGGCTACCTGCCTCAGCTACTACTCTGATGCTGGCACCCGCCTGATGCCACACATCTGGTGCTCTTTCTTTCACCCATCTTTGTCAGCGGGTACTGGTATTGCCACCCACCTCCCCACTCTGTCATCGGGCCACTTTGTGGTCTCCTGATGCTGCTGCTGCTATCTCCACACTATGTCACCTTCACACTCTGTGGTATCCTGATGATGCTGTTGCCATATCCACACTATGTCACCTTGCCGCTCTGTGGTATCCTGATGCTGCTGCAATATCCACACTATGTCACCTTGCCACTCTGTGGTATCCTTATTCTGCTACTGCTGCAATATCCACATTATGTCACCTTGCAGCTCTGTGGTATCCTGCTGCTGCTGGCATCTCCACACTATGTCACCTTGTCACTCTATGGTATCCTGATGCTTCTCCTGCTGCCATATCCACACTATCTCACCTTGCAACTCTGTGGCCTCCTCCTTATGTTGCTGCTGCCGCCACCTCAACACTCTGTCATTGGGCCACTCTGTGGTCTCCTCATGCTGCCGTCACCTCCAGATTCTGTCATTGTGCCATTCGGTGGCCTTCTCCTGATGCTGGTACTGGTGCTGCCACCACCTCCAGACTCTCTCATTGTGCCACTCAGTAGTTTCCTTATACGGCTGCCAACTCCAGACTTTGTTCTTGTGCCACTCAGTGGCCTACACATACTGCTGTCACCTACACACTCTGTCATTGTGCCACTCGGTGGCCTCAGCATACTGTCTACTCCAGACTCTGCCATTGTGTGACTCGGTGGCCTTCTACCGATGCTGTTAATGCTGCTGCCGCCACCTCCAGACTCTGTCATTGTGCAAATCGGTGGCCTCCTCATACTGCTGCTAACTCGAGACTCTGTCATTGTGCCACTAGGTGGCCTTCACATACTGCTACCACCTCCACACTCTTTTATTGTGCCACTCGGTGGCCTTCACCTGCTGCTGCTACTGCTCCTCCAAGCTCTGTCATTGTGTCACTCTGTTGTTTACTGTTGTTTACTGATGCTGCTTCCACCTCACCACTATGTCATAGGGCTAATCTATGGACTTCTCATGCTGTTCCCACCCTTTCCACTTCTTGACTGAGCCACTATTTTGCATTTCGGGCTGGCTGACTTCATCATTTATTTGACCATTCTACTGATCTGTCAGAAGGAAGAAAAATTAGATGCACAACAGATCCTGTCTGTGTAGCAGTTGTAAGACTTGTATGGTCCCATCAGATTTGGCTTATGATTTGGTAGCCAAAATCAGGAGTGGGTACAAAACACAGAAGACATGCAAATATTTCATCCACGTGTCATCTCTGTTTTAGATCCACTCTTGTTTTTTTGGCATTAGCAATACTGATAGATTATTGAGCAAATGCTGACCAAGTGATGGCGGATGCTCCACAGATAGGATCAGTTTTTTGTGGGTTATGTTCTGACGGAACAGAGGAAGGGCAAATTAATTAGTGACTTCAACACAACCTTACTGCTGACACCCTCTTCACTCTGTCAGGGGGCTCTACTTGTATAAGCGTTTAATAGAACAGGTTCTGTAGACATCTATGTGGAATCAGCTTACAATGGTGTAAAAGGAGTGAGATTCTTCTTGGCGCTAACATCGACCTCTAAGGCTGAGTTTATACTTGAGTTATTTGGTCAGTTTTGGCCTTGTGACTGCCCAAATAAGTGAAGTGTGCAGGGATCCTAAGATTGACGCCTGTCATCTGCATGTAATACTGACTCACAGTATTAATTCACTACCCAAGCAGACTCCCTATGCGTTTTACTGCAAGGCACAATGTTCTACACCACTATAAAGGCTCTCTGCAGCCAGGAAATAGCTGTTTTTTTAACGCGATTCACCATGGATTAATTTGGATCAAATCGATTCTTTTCGGAAAATATGGCGGACCGACCAAATCAAACTTTTGAGAAATTCACTCATCGCTTATTATTACACTCCAGAAATACATCTAGGCCCCTCTTGAACTCTTTTAGTGAACTCACCATCACCACCTCCTCAGGCAGAGAGTTCCACAGTCTCACTTTTCTTACCGTAAAGAATTCTCTTTTATGTTTGTTTACAAACCTTCTTTCCTCCGTTTAGGAGGAATAGCCGTTTCGTAACATAATTCACCGCAAATATATTCGGATCGAACCTAATTTGTCCCAAAAAATTCTGTGAACCACCGAAACAAATTTTTTAAAAATTTGCGCATCTCTAATTGGTTCATCCATGCTGTCTTTTAGCCTGGGAGACAATCAGGGCAATCCCCCCCCCCCCATTTAGTCTCAGGATCATGTGAGGCCCCTTCTTTATCTTTCCTAGTGTTTTTTTTCCCACCAACATATGCTGCACGCCATTGTGGTGGATTCATACGAAACAAACCTGAAAATATTCTCTGCCATCTGAAAATTTGCAAATTTCAGACTGAACCTGGTTCTGTCCGAACTGGTTTGCTCATCCTCAGTACCAGGTGATTGTTAGCATTGTTTGATCAGTGATTGATAGCATTGTATGTATAAGTGTACATACAGAGATAGCTGACAGTAACTGGTAACACCTCCCTCCTGTATAACACTTCACAGGGCTGCAGATGTAAATGTAAAAATTACAAGTTTTACTGAATCTTTTCCTGCAAAAATAAATAAATTAATAAATATATATATATATATATATATATATATATATATATATCAATCTGCTCATCTTCTCCTGCTCTATAACATGGTGCCTTCAGATTGCATTGCAATTTTTGGTGACAGGTCCTCTTTAAGGACTCTTTACTGACAGGGATTGTTCCACAGGATTGGCGCAAAGTGGTGCCAATATTCAAAAAGAGTTCCAAAACAAAGCCTGGAAACTATAGGCCGGTAAGTTTTACATCTGTCGTGGATAAACAGTTTGAAGGTTTTCTAAGAGATGCTAACGGATGTTCGGGTTCGAGAAGTTCGGGTTCGTCATCCGAACTTGACCCGAACTTGACCCCGAAAACAAACCCTATTGAAGTCAATGGGGACGCAAACTTTTTGGCACTAAAATGGCTGTAAAATATCCCTAAAAAGGGCTAGAGGGCTGCAAAAGGCAGTAAAATGTGGGTAAGTACCCTGCAAACAAATGTAGATAGGGAAATAACGTAAAATAAAATAACTAAAAATTAAACAATATTAATTGGCAACTCGGAGGAGGAGGTGGATTAGGAGGTTGGGGAGGCATCAGGTGGGAATACCATAAGTAGCATGTCTACCAGCGTGCATTTTGTAGTCAGTAGTCACGCATCATTTGATCAGTAACATACGTTTTTACAAAATTTGGTTTACTGCCAGCAATGCACAGCTGTTGCTTATCACTGGCAAAAATAGGTTAATGTCACCCAGCAATGGAACAGGTGATATTCAGAAATGTTAGGCCCCTGGCAGCCAGACAGAGGAGAGGTCAATGCTCGGCAAAACAGGCTTCATGACACCCAGCAATGCAGCAGTCGATTATTATAAATGTAGGCCCCTGGCACCCAGACAGAGAAAAGGTCATTGGATGGCAAAAAGAGGTTAATGTCACCCACCAAAGCAACAAGCGATTATCTGAAATGTAGGCCCCTGGCACCCAGACAGAGGAGAGGGCAATGCATGGCAAAAGAGGCTTCATGTCACCCAGCAATGGAACAGGCCATTTTCAGTAATTTAGGCCCCTGGTACCCAGACAGAGAAGAGAGGTCACGTAACAGCAAAACAGGCATCATGTCACCCAGCAATATAGCATAAGCTTGAGGGGCGAAACCTGGGTCGGGCAGAAGAAAAACGCTGGGATTGTTTTAATGCTTTTTTAAGAAGATGTTTGTAAGTATATACAAAATAAAACTTTTATAAAGATACCAGAGCTTCACCATGGTGGGAGCGGCCTGTGTTTACAGAAACCTTTGAGTCAAAGAAGGATTAGAGACAACAATACTTCCCTTCGGTGATTGGTGTTGTAAAGCCCGTGGCTGACCCCTGCATGCCAGTGTGGAAGCGATAATATAAACCCTGGGAACAAACAGAGTTGTGGATGATATTTTGATACGCCTGCAATTACCAGACTTGCTGTGAGTACAATCTGTGCAATAGGGGTTTGTGTAGCCCTACGGTATTTCACTATTAATTTCCTTTTTATAAGTTGCAGGATATCTAGCAGCAGGATATCTGCAGACCTCTGGTATCTTTCAGAAGGGAAAAGGAAAACAGCTTTTTTGGGATTATCTATTCCTACGCGCGGTCCGAACTTGTGTATGTATAAATTGTGAAAGTGTGTTTGATCCCGCAACACCCATCGGACTCACAGCGCAATCATTTATGGACTGGTGATTAAGTGTTTTATATTTTGAATGTAGCATAAATGTAGAGCGCAGCCACCCAGACAGAAGAGATAGGTCAATGCACGGCAACACAGGCTTCATGTCACCCAGCAATGGAACAGGCCACTTTCAGTAATTTAGGCCCTAGCACCCTGACAGAGGAGAGAGGTCCCGTAACAGCAAAACAGGCTTTATGTCACCCAGCAATGGAACAGGCGATTATCATTAATGTGGGTTGCAGGCACCCAGACAGAGGAGAGGTTAATGCACAGCAAAAATAGGTTAATGTCACCCACCAAAGCAACAGGCGATTATCTGAAATGTAGGCCCCTGGCACCCAGACAGAGGAGAGAGCAATGCATGGTAAAATAGGCTTCATGACACCCATCAATGCAGCAGGCCACTTTTACTAATTTAGACCCTAGCACCCTGACAGAGGAGAGAGGTCCCGTAACAGCAAAATAGGCTTAATGTCACCCAGCAATGGAACAGGCTACTTTCAGTAATTTTGGCCCTAGCACCCTGACAGACGAGAGGTCCCGAAACAGCAAAACAGGCTTCATGTCACCCAGCAATGGAACAGGCGATTATCATTAATGTGGGTCGCAGGCACCCAGACAGAGGAGAGGTTAATGCACAGCAAAAATAGGTTAATGTCACCCACCAAAGCAACAGGCGATTATCTGAAATGTAGGCCCTTGGCATCCAGACAGAGGAGAGAGCAATTCATGGCAAAAGAGGCTTCATGACACCCAGCAATGCAGCAGGCCACTTTTACTAATTTAGGCCCTAGCACCCTGACAGAGGAGAGAGGTCCTGTAACAGCAAAACAGGCTTCATGTCACCCAGCAATGGAACAGGCGATTATCATCAATGTAGGCTGCAGGCACCCAGACAGAGGAGAGAGGTACCATAACAGCAAAACAGGCTTCATGTCTTCCAGCAATGAACAGCCACCCAGACAGAGGAGAGAGGTCAATGCATGGCAAAACAAGCATCAAAGAAACAGGCCATTTTTAGTAATTTAGGCTGCATACACCCAGACAGACGAGAGAGGTCACGTAACAGCAAAACAGGCTTCATGTCACCTAGCAATGGAACAGGTTATTTTCAGTAATTTAGGCCCCTGGCACCAAGACAGAGGAGAGAGGTTACATAACAGCAAAAAAGGCATCATGTCACTCAGCAATGCAGCAGTTGATTATGATAAATGAAGGCCCCTGGCACCCAGACAGAGGAGATGTCAATGCACGGCAAAAAAAGGTTAATGTCACCCACCAAAGCAACAGGTGATCATCATAAATGTAGGCTGCAGGCACCCAGACAGAGGAGAGAGGTCAATGCACAGCAAAACAAGCTTCATGTCACCCATCAAAGCAAAAGGCCATTTTCAGTAATTTAGACCGCAGGCACCCAGATAGAGGAGAGGTTCATTCAAATTGGGGAAGCCCCCAGAATAATGGTACAAATAAAAAAAAAGGTTCAATGAATAAGTGCACTGGAGTACAAGAATATATGGTTGAGGCGGTTATAAATGTCTATTCTGCACAGAGTACAGACAAGTCATGTGGGATCCATGCATGGTGTATTTTAATGAACGTGAGTTTGTCCACATTGGCTGTGGACAGGTGGCTGCGTTTGTCTGTAATGATGCCCCCTGCTGTGCTACATTCACGTTCAGACAAAACAATGGCTGCATGGCAGGCCAGCACCTCCAAGGCATAAAGGGCAAGCTCATGCCATGTGGACAATTTGGAGACCCAGAAGTTGAATGGGGCAGAACCAGCAGTCAGTACATAGAGGTGTGTGCACATGTACTGTTCCACCATGTTGTTCAAAAGCTGCCTCCTGCTAAGACGTTCCGTATCAGCTGGAGGTGCAGGTTGCTGTGGCGTGGTGACAAAACTTTTCCACATCTTGGCCATGCTAACCCTGCCTTCTGAGTAGCTGGCCGTGACACAGCTATGTTGGCGACCTCTTGCTCCTCCTCTGACTTCGCCTTGTGCTTCCACTCATCCCCCTGTGTCAGTTGAGAATGCTCTCAGGAGCGCGTCTACCCGCGTGCGCTTGTACTCGCTCATCTCCCTATCACGCTCCAGTGCGGGAATTAGGGTGGGCACTAGTGTTGAGCGTGAATATTCGAATAGCGAATTTTTATCGCAAATATCGGCACTTTGCTAATTCGCGAATATTTCGAATATAGCACTATAAATTAGCTATTTCGAATATTCGTTTTTTTTTTGTTTTTTTGTTATAATTTTTTCCTTCCCACTTCCCATAAGTAGTTCTTACCTGTCCTGAGGATTCTTGGCTTCCTGGCTGCTCCAGTCAGTGCCCGTTGCCGCTTCTGCCGACTTCCGTGCTCACGGAGCGTCCCCATCACCATGGGAACGTCTCCAAAATACTAAAATGTACTGTCGGATTTGAGAATTACGTTGAAATCGCAATGCGATTAATTCAAGTTATATTAATCGCATTGCGATTACAACTTAGCAGTGCACTGCTATCTTACATATTAGGCTAGAATTAACGAATATGGAATATAGCAGCAGTGCTAAGTAGAAATTGCAATGCGATTACTCCAAGTTACATTAAGTTACATTAATCGTTAATTCTAGCAAGCTGACTCATTATAAACCCAGCTCAAAGTTGAAATCGCAATGCGATTAATATAACTTGAAGTAATCACATTGCGATTTCTACTTAGCACTGCTGCTATATTCCATATTCGTTAATTCTAGCCTAATATGTAAGATAGCAGTGCTAAGTTGTAATCGCAATGCGATTAATATAATTTGAATTAATCGCATTGCGATTTCAACAGACATGGTTTACTATGGTTGCTAAAACAAAGATGGAGAATACTTCGTTATCTTCGTTTTGAGGAATATGACGAATACATTCGTCATATTCACTAATTCTCCCAAGCCAACCATAGTAAACCAGGTCTAAGTAGAAATCGCAATGCGATTAATTCAAGTTATATTAATCGCATTGCCATTTCAACGTAATTCTCAAATCCGACAGTACATTTTAGTATGGAGACGTTCTTGGTTTGGTAGAATTAGCGAATATGACGAACGTATTCGTCATATTCCTCAAAACGAAGATAACAAAGTATTCTCCATCTTCGTTTTAGCAACCTATTCGTCAACTTCGCTAATTCTAGCAATCAAATAGGAGGGTTGACTATAGAGACAGCTGTGTTTAATTCGCTATGCGATTATATAAATTTTTTTTTTTAATAAATGGAATAAATATAATAATTATCAAGTAATATAATTATTCTATTAAAAAAAGCTAATATAATCGCATAGCGAATTAAACACAGCTGTCTCTATAGTCAACCCTCCAATTTGATTGCTAGAATTAGCGAAGTTGACGAATAGGTTGCTAAAACGAAGATGGAGAATACTTTGTTATCTTCGTTTTAAAGGAATATGACGAATACATTCGTTATATTCGTCATCTTCTCTATAATTCTAGATATGAAACCAATAGGAAAGTAGCCTAAGTTAAAATCGCAATACGCGATTATTTAAATCGCATATTAATCGCGATAACTAGAATAATGACGAATATTCGATTTCGATGAATATGAAACGAATATTCTTTCGAATATTCGCGAATTTCGTCGAAATCGAATATGGCACCTGCCACTCATCACTAGTGGGCACGTTGTCTTTGTACTGAGGATCCAGCAGGGCAGCAACCCAGTAGTCACCACAAGTTACAATGTGGGCAACTCTGCTGTCATTGCGCAGGCACTGCAGCATATAGTCGCTCATGTGTACCAGTCTGCCCAGAGGTTAGGATAAGCTGTCCTCTGTAGGTGGTGTATCGTCTGTGTCCTCCGTATCCAATGCACCCGATTCCTCCTCTTCCAGTACCCAACCTCATCCTCCTCCTCGTCCGCCAGAAATGTTCCCTCGCTGGCCACATGAGTATCTGGCCTCTGCTGGTGCAGGAACCCACCCTCTGAGCCACTTCAGAATGACCGGCCTGAAACCCTGTGAAATGCCCCCTCTTTCTACTCTGCCACATCATCTTTCATCATCGACGTAATTGATTTTTCAACGAGACATAGAAGTGGTATTGTAATGCTAACAATGGCGTCATCAGCACTGGCCTTGTTGGTTGAGTACTCAAAAGACCGCAACAAGGTACACAGGTCTCGCATGCAGGCCCAGTCACTCATGGTGAAGTGGTTCTGATCCACAGAGCGATTGACCTGTGCGTGCTGCCGCTAAAACACCACTATCGCCTGCTGCTGCTCGCACAGTCTCTCCAGCATATGCAAATGAGGCGGTGAGGTGGAAGGCTGAAGTTAATCTGCAGAGCAGACAGGCGAACAGCAGCAGGATGAGAACGCTGAAAGCAAGCACAGACGGACCGCATTTTCAGCAGCAGCTCTGATATGTCTAGGTAGTTTTTTAGAAACTTCTGCACCACCAGATTCACACATGCGCCAGGCAAGGGATGTGCATCAAACTGGCTAGTCCTAGAGCTGCAACGAGATTTCGCCGGTTATCGCACACCACCAGGCCGGGCTTGAGGTTCACTGGCAGCAACCACTCATCGGTCTGTTGTTCTATGCCCCTCCAAAGCTCCTGTGCGGTGTGGGGTTTGTCACCCAAACACATGAGTTTTTAAATCCCCTGGCTGTGCTGCAGTTGGGGATGAGGTTCTTTCGATGACCGGATGTGGGGGTGGTAGAAGAGGAGAAGGAGGATGTGGAGTAGGAGGAGGAGGCAACAGGAGGCAAAGAATAATGCCCTGCGATCCTGGGTGGTAGAAGGACATGCGCCAAACCGCTATCCGCAACGGGCCCAGCCGCCACTACGTTTACCCAGTGTGCAGTTAGGAAGATATAGCAGCCCTGGCCGTGCTTACTGGTCCATGTATCTGTGGTTATGTGGACCTTGCCACAGATTCCGTTGTGCAGCGCACACTTGATTTTATCCTCCACTTGGTTATGCAGGGAAGGGACAGCTGGCCTGGAAAAGTAATGGCGGCCGGGAACTGCGTACTGTGGGACAGCCACCGCCATCAGCTGTTTGAAACAGTCCGTCTCCACCAGATGGAATGACAGCATTTCAAAGGCCATCAATTTTGAAATGCTGGCATTCAGGACCAGGGATCGAGGGTGGGTAGGTGGGTATTTTCTCTTTCTCTCCAGTGTTTGGGAGATGGACAGCTGAACGCTTGCCGGTGACATGGTGGAGATGCCTGGTAATGGTGACGGAGGTGGTGGTGGTGTTGGTGGGACACCCTATGTTTGCTGGTTGCCAGGTGCAACATTGATGCCAGAGGTGGAGGAAGAGGCCGAGACAGCAGCAGAAGAGGGAGCAGGAGGAGCCTGAGACCTTTTTTGGTTTTTAAGGTGTTTACTCCACTGCAGTTCGTGCTTTGCATGTAGATGCCTGCTCATGCAGGTGTGCTCAGGTTAAGAACGTTTATGCCTCGCTTTAGGCTCTGATGGCACAACGTGCAAACCACTTGTTTCTTGTCGTCAGGACATTGTGTGAAGAACTGCCACGCCAATGAACTCCTTGGAGCAGGCCTTGGTGTGCTCGGTGCCTGGGTGCGGTGGGCAGTAGCAGGCGTACTGTCTATGGAACAGACGCTCCGCTTTTGCACCCTGCTCCCTCTTTTGCTGTGCTGTTGCCTCTGTGCGACCACAGCCTCTTCCTCAGAACTGCACAAGTCACTAGCATGACCTTCAGTCCAGTCTGGGTCTAGGACCTTATCATCCTTCACATCATCTTCCACCCATTCATGACCCCTCCTCATTGGTCTGCACATTGCAGAAAGCCACAGCCGTTGGCACCTGTGTTTTGTCATCATCAGAGACGTGCTACAGCGGTCTTCCAATGTCCTCATCCTGCAACATAAGTGGTTGGGCATCAGTGCATTCAAGGTCTTCCTCTTCTGGGACAGGGCTAGGTGGATGGGTCGCGGAAACCCTGCCAACAGAGTCATCAAAAAGCATAAGAGTTTACTGCATGACTTGGAGCTCTGACTGTTTGGCTGATTTGCAAGGTGGTGAGGTGAAAGATGATGGGCATGGGCTGCAGGTGCCAACTCTGAGCTTTCTGCAGAGGACTGGGTGGGAGAAACTGTGAAGGAACTGGAGGCACTGTCAGCCACCCAATCTACTATCGCCTGTACATGTTCTGGCCTCACCATCCGTATAGAGGCATTCGGGCCTACCAAATAACGCTATAGATTCTGTCGCCTACTCGCAACAGAGGAAGGTGTTTCACTTGGAGGGGTAGTTGGTGCTGAACGGCCATGTCCTCTCCCAGCAACAGGAGCTCCACCAACACCACCATGACCATGGCCACGTCTCTTATTTGATGTTCTCCTCATTATTTGCATTCACCCACCAAGCTGAAAGTTGGTTTCTCTCAGGTGTCAATTTAATTGCCAACTGTCAACAATTAAGTTCACTAAGGCAGTGCCGTGTCATAAAAATGCTCTGTGGACCAAGAATAAAGTTTTTTGGGCCTAAAACACACTGATTCTTAATTTCACTGCAGAAATGTAAAATATGTATTTGTACGCTGTATGCACAACTGTTTGGTGAACCCAGAACACGTTTTTGTTTTGTTTTTCAGTAAAACACAGTAAAGCAATATTTTCGTGTTGCAATTTAAAATTGGTATTTGTACGCTGTATGCACAAGTGCTTTGTGGACCAAGAAAAAATATTTTTGTAGTAAAACACTGAAAAGCAGCATTACACTGATATAAATAAAATGTAGCTATTTCTATGGTTTATGCAAAAGTGGTTTGTGGACCCAGAACACAGATTTTTTCAATAAAACACCGAAAATTAGTGTTTCACTGCTGTTAATAAAACATAGCTATTTCTATAGTTTATGCAAAAGTGGTTTGTGGACCCAAAACAAGGATTTATTTTAATAAAACACAGAAAAGCAGTATTTCACTGCTATTAATAAACGTTGGTATTTCTATGGTTTATGCAAAAGTGGTTTGTGGACCCAGAGCTCTGATTTTTTAAATAAAACACAGAAAATCTGTATTTCACTGCTATTAACACAATGTAGCTATTTCTACGGTTTATGCAAAAGTTATTTGTGGACCCAAAACACATATTTTTTCACTAAAACACAGAAAATCAGTATGTCACTTCTATTAATAAAACATAGCTATTTCTACGGTTTATGCAACAGGGATTTGTGGAACCAGAACACGGATTTTTTAAATAAAACACAGAAAAACAGTATTTCACTGCTATTAATAAAACGTTGGTATTTCTATGCTGTATGCACAAGTGGTTTGTGGACCCTGAACAAGGATTTTTTTAATAAAACACAGAAAAACGTTGGTACACATTAGAACACAGAGTGGCACGGTGACATAGTGTGGAGGTGGTAGCAGCATCAGGAGATCACAGAGTAGAGAGGTGACATAGTGTGGAGGCAGCAGCAAAGTGGCACAATGACAGAGTGTGGAGGTGGCAACAGCAGCATGAGGAGACCAAAGAGTTGCTGGGTGACATAGTGTTTTGGTAGCAGCAGCATCCGGAGACCACAGAGTGACACAATGACAGAGTGTAGAGGGGGCAACAGCAGCATGAGGAGGCCAAAGAGTTGCTCGGTGACATAGTGTTTAGGTAGTAGCAGCATCAGGAGACCACAGAGTGGCAAGGTGACATAGTGGGGAGGTAGCAGCAGCATCAGGAGACCACAGAGTGACACAATGACAGAGTGTGGAGGTGGCAACAGCAGCATGAGAAGGCCACAGAGTAGCAAGATGACATAGTGTGGAGGTAGCAGCAGCATCAGGAGACCACAGAGTGGCAAGATGACATAGTGTAGAGGTAGCTGCAGCATCAGGAAACCACAGAGTGGCAAGGTGACATAGCGTGGAGGTGGTAGCAGCATCAGGAGACCACAGAGTGGCAACTTCACATAGTGTGGAGGTAGCAGCAGCTTCAGGAGACCACAATGTGGCACAATGACAGAGTGTGGAGGAGGCAGCAGCATCAAGAGACCATAGAGTGAAAAGGTGACATAGTGTTAAGGTAGCAGCAGCATAAGGAGATCACAGAGTGGCAAGGTGACATAGTGTGGATGTGGTGGCAGCACCATCAGGAGACCACAGAGTGGCAAGGTGACATAGTGTGGAGGTGACAGCAGCATCAGGAGACCACATGGTGGCAAGGTGATATAGTGTGGAGGTGGCAGCAGAATCAGGAGACCACAGAGTGGCAAGGTGACATAGTGTGGAGGTGGCAGAAGCATCAGGAGACCACAGAGTGACCTGGTGACATAGTGGGGAGGTCGGTGGCACTAACAGTACCCGCTGACGATGGTGGGTGTAAGAAAGAGAACTTGGAATCAGGCAGGTGGCAGCAGCAGAATAATAGCTGAGGCAGGTAGCCAAAATAAACCTGTCTCTTTTGTCAAGGTTTGGTTGAGGCAGCATGGATGATCTAATCTGATGCATCAGGCGTTGGTGGGTGGAAATCTTGGCTGATCCGTGCCTAATTCATCTTGACAAAGGTCAGTCTCTCCACATTTTGGGTGGACAGGCAAGTTCTCTTTTGGGTAACTTTGGCCCCCGCCGCACTAAACACCCACTATGATGCCACACTACTGGCCGGGCAGGACAGCTTTTCCAGGGCAAACTCGGACATTTGCGGCCACAAATCCAGGTTGGCTGCCCAGTAGTCCAACAGATCTTCAATGACAGCTGGCAGAGTGCACTCCAGAAATGCCACTACCTGCTGGTTCAGGTTCTGCTCTATATCTAGCTACTGGTGAGTTTTTTTTTCACTATGCGAGTGAAGAAAGATGCTCATCATCGCCTCTAGACCCAGGCTGCTGCTGTTGGAGCAGGTACTGCTTTTGCCACCCCACCTCCCCCAGCAGCCATGACAGTAGAACGTGAGCACAGAGGGCCCCCCCGATCAGACCTGAGACAGATAGGCAGCGGCCAACTGACTACTTAGGATGCCTCTATTGTAGGTCAGTTTGTCCTCCCTCTCAGTGGGTGTAAAAAAGGCCCCCATTTTGGAATGGTAGAGGGGGTTTAACATGGTATAGAGCCAGAACTCATCCGTTTGCCGAATAGTGACATTTCTACTGTCACTATGCAAGCAAGTTAGCATGCATCGGGCCATTTGCACAAGTGATTCGAAGGGACTCCCTGCCTCCATCTCCACTGCATACTGCCAAGGTGTGTCTGGGTCCTCTGCCTCATCTTCCTCATCTCCCTCTTGCTCCTCCAGCTGCTCCTGCTCCTCTTCTCCTGTCACCTATGTAGAAAAACCACCCATTTCACTACAGATTGCTTGTGCTCCAATGTCTTCCTTCTCCAGTTCAGCCCCCACAGGGCTCATGTGGCCGTGAGATGTAGGCTCCACATATTCAGTCCTCTGACCAGCCACTTTTACCGCCGCATCTTTTCCGGGATATGAATCAGTGGAATGACGTTGTTCATCCCGTAGTCCTGACAAGTGATAAATAAAGTGGCCTCCTCAAAGTGCCTGAGCAAACGGCAGGTTTCACGCATAAGCTGCCACTGGCTAACATCGAAGTTACACAGGGGAGTACCTCTGTCCGTCTGTATCATCAATACATTTTTTATTTCCTTTCTGTGTTCCAACAGTCAGTCCAACATATGGAGGGTGGAATTCCAACAGGTGAAAACGTTGCATATAATTCTTGGGGGACGCTGTTCTGCTGCTGTAGCTCAAGGAGGGTGTGCTTGGCGGTCTATGAGTGGCTGAAGTGTACGCAAAGTTTCCTGGCCATTTTTATGATGTCTTGGGGGTGGGTGGAAGACTTCAGAAAAATGCTTGATAACCAGATTGAACACCTGCGCAGGGTGCATGGCTAAGCCCGCCTTGACGCAGCGCAGACACCGTGTTCTTCCCGTTGTCGGTCACCATGGTTCTGATTTTGAGTTGTCATGGAGAAAACCAGGATTCGGTTTCTTGATGAAGGACACGGAGCAGTTCCTCCCCTGTGTGACTCCGTTCACCCAGGCAAACGAGGTGTAGAACAGCGTGGTAAAGCCGTGCCCTGCACATGTGGTATGCTGGTGGGGCACTGTGAATTGTCCCTGCAGTGAAGGCTGAGGACAAGGTGGAGCATTAGGAGGCAGATGCGGACATTGTCACAGGACCAATGGCGTGAGAACGTGGAAGAGGAAGTTAAGTCACCTGGACAAGTTGCTGGTTTTTCTGGGCAGGAACCATATTTACCTAGTGGGCCGTAAAGGACATATATTCTCCTTGACCCCAGTTACAGCTCCACATGTCGGCGCTGCCGTGCACTTTGGCAGACACCAACATATGTTTGCAGGGCTGGTACTGACTTTTTGCAAAAATATGACAGCTTGGGACTCTCCATCTCGACTCGGCGCAAGCCATTAGTTCTCTGAAAGGTGAAGAGTGCACCACTTGGAAAAGGAGAGACTGCAGTACCAGCAACTTGGCCAGGAGCAAGTTCAGCTTCTTCGCTGTTCGATGAGTGCACGCATACTGTTGTCTCTTGGCAATCTCTTCGGCGATCGATTGCTGACGGAATGACTTACTAGGAGGAGCAGCAGTATCATCAGGACCAGCAGATGATGGGAATGAAAAACAGATTCCTTTGGCTGAGGTGGTGGAGCCTTGACTGCCTAAAACTGGTTACGTACCACTGGGTGATGCAGCGGTTACTGCGGCAGGCTGGACCACCATATTGGAGCCACAGTTCTCCCAGGCCACTATGGCAACACTGCATATGTTGACACACGGTTGTGGCGCCAACATTGGCACCCTGGCCATGCTTCCCCTTCTGCCCACAGATTCGATAAATGACCATGTTCACCTCCCCCAGCGGCTTAACAAAAAACTGCCACACCGTGAAGTAGGTGATTTCCCCTCAACAGTATGCTCTGAATGACTGCTACCACCCCTGTCTCCGTGAACCCCTCCAGTACTACTGTCCGGCTGGTAGGCTTCTGTGAAGCGGGTGGTCTACCCCGGGCACAATTGGCTCCCGACCTGCTGCGACCCTGCTGACTCCTGGCTACCAAATTGCTGGCTCAGCCGCTGCCTCACACGCAAGCTGCCATCCTCTTCTCCTGATGATGATGAAGCCCCTTCGGCTCCCAATTGCGAGCGGCTCTACATCATCATCGAGTACTGTCTGCATGTCACTGATGTCCTCCTCAATGGTCTCTGAGCCAGGAGTCTGACCGCTCACAACCCCAGTTCCCATGCCACTCTCCTCATCACTACTTGCCTGCCTACCGGAGGAAGCGGCGGATTTCTCCTCCGGATCTTGGCTGGGCAGTAGGTGCTGACTGTCCTCTAGTAGCTCTTCCTCGCTGTATAGTGGAGCTTAGCCCACAGCATATAGTATTTCTCTGGCTGAGGGAACAAAAAAGAGGCAGGCTGAGGACAGGAAAGGGCACAGGACCTGCTCCCAGGCCATGCCAACTAAGGATTGTGTCTCACGAACCCACAGACTCTTGGCTGGGGGTGTCTGATGTCACTTGCGGCGAATCGAAGATCGAGTCAACCATTCAAGAACCGCTGCGTTGCTGGTCAAGACACGACCGCTAGCTGACACTGGGAGCTCAGGGCTCTCGAAGTGACTGCTGCCACACCCCTTACTCTGCTGCGCCTGTCACTTCTCTGTCTGAAATGCTTTTAGTGTCTGACACATGCTTTTAGTGTCTGACACACAACGGCTAATAAGCCTCCCCCCCCCCCACTAATACACATGAAAAAGAGGTAACATTTTCTCACACACAACAGCTAATAAACCCCTTTTTTACCCCCACTTATACACGGAAAAAAAAGGCTTTAGAACATTTAACTGACAAATACGAATGGCGAGTTCTTTTTTGCCACCAATACACGCCAAAAAGGGCTGTAATTTTCCCACTTCACCACACAACGGCTAATAAGTAGAGTTGAGCAGACACCTGGATGTTCGGGTTCACCGAGTCCGGCTGAACTTCGGTGCAAACTTCATGTTCGGTACCCGAACTTGACCCCAAACCCCATTGAAGTCAATGGGGACCCGAACTTTTGGGCACTAAAATGGCTGTAAAAAAGTCCTGGAAAAGGCTAGAGGGCTGGAAAAGGAAGCAAAATGGGGTTAAGAGTAGGACAAGTGCCCTGCAAACAAATTTTGATTGGGAAATAACTTACAAAAACATAAAATACACTCAAATAAAAAACAAACATTCTAAACCTGAGCACTGTGAGTGACAGTGGCACCAGTCAACCAGCAAACAGAGGAAGTGGCAGCAACGCCACCACATCAGTCACTGTCACCAAGCATCTCCACCGTATCCCATGGAAGTGTTCAGCTGTTCTTCTCCCAAACACTGGAGAGAAAAATAAATAGAAAGAGGAAGTACCACCCTACCCACCCACGATCCCTGGCCCTGAATGCCAACATTTCAAAATTCCTGGTCCTTTGAAATGCTGGCATTCTGTCTGTTGGAGATGGATGGAGACTTTTAAAAACCTTATGTCGGTGGCTGTCCCATAGTACGTGGTTTACAGCCGCCACTACTTTTCCAGGTGAGCCATCCCTTCCCTGCACAACCAATTGGCGGACAAAATCAGGTTAGTTAACATTTCCACAGTTATCAGGACTTTTTATTATAAATAGTAAAAAAAAATATACAAAGAACATTTAAAAAAGAGAAAATCAACCGTACCAGCCTCCCACCCTACACCCCCCCCATTTCACTCAAACCACTCATTAATGCCCATTCACAAACTATTTACACATATACTTAGAAACATATTTAAATAACTATAACTCAGATAAACTAAATGAACGAACAAAACTATATACATGCTGGTGGAGATGGATGGAGAGTTTTAAAAACCTTATGGCGGTAGCTGTCCCTCAGTTCGGGTTGCCCAGACGCCACTACTTTTCCAGTTGAGCCATCCCTGCCCTGTACAACCAAGTGGCAGACAAAATCAGGATCGCACTGTGCAACGTCATCTGTGGCAAGGTCCACATAACCACTGGTACGTGGACCAGTAAGCACGGGCAGGGACGTTATATCTCTGTAAGGCCTCTTTCACACGGGCGTCATGTTTGATGCCCGGATAGGATGCGGGTGCTTTGCGGGAATATGCGCAATTTTTCCGCGCGTGTGCAAAAATTTGTAATGCGTTTTGCACGCGCGTGTGAAAAATCGCCATGTTTGGTACTCAGACCCGAAGCCGGACTTCATCACTGAAGTCCGTTTTCGGTAAAGTATTCTGTAGATTTTATTATTTTCCCTTATAACATAGTTATAAAGGAAAATAATAGCATTCTCAATAGAGAATGCAAAGTAAAAAGGGCACTAGAGGGTTAAAAATAATGGAAAATAAACTTACCCCATCCATTTGATCGCGTAGCAGCCGGATACCGGTCTCCTGCTCTGTATTCAGCCGGGAAGGGGGTGAAGGACCTTCCATGACGTCACTGGGTCACATGGTCCAATCACCTGCTTAAATGGAAGCTCACAGGATCGCATTGGGGAGAACTTTAACTATAGCCTGCCAGCGCTGATCATGCGCTGGCAGGCTGTAGAAGTTAAAAAAAATGGTATATCAGACGCTGTTTTGTTAACAGCGTCTGATATGCCTTCTGCTCGCTCCTCTGGTGGTCCTTTTTGCTTGGGACCACCAAAGGAAACATGTGTAAGTGCACCAATCACCACACAGACCCCCCCATCCAACCCCCCTCCTCCGTCACTGATTAACCCCTGATTAACCCCCGATTAACCCCTCAATATCCCCTGATCACCCCATGTCACCCTCCTGATCACCCCTTGTCATCCCCCCTGTCACTAATCACCCCCCTGTAAGGCTCATTCAGACGTCAGTATGTGTTTTGCGGATCCATGGATCCGCGGATCCGCAAAACACGGACACCGGCAATGTGCTATCCGTATTTTGGGGATCCGCACATTGCCAGAACTATATAGAAAATGCCTTTTCTTGTCCGCAATTGCGGACAAGAACAGGACATGTTCTATAGTTTTGCGGAACGGAAGTGCAGACCTGGAAGTGCGGATCCGCAATTCCGGATCCAAGCGGGACAAAGTCTGTCCCCATAGAAATTAATGGGTCCGCAATTCCGTTCCGCAAACAGAATTGCTGACGTGTGAATGGGGCATAAGGGCCCCTTATCACCGCCAGTTACTTAGCTACTTGTTAGGTAGCTAGCGCCCAGCCCACCGCACCGCAGTCACTAATTTTGTCAGAGATTTTTTCATCCATATTGATCGATGCGAATGAAAAAATCTGCGCCGTTCATTTTTTTTTTTTTTTTAGCCCAGAGGCTGAACGGAAAAAAAAATCTCATTACCCATATGCTCAATATAAGGAGAATAGCAGAAACTCCTAATGCTGGCCATACATGTAATGATTGCGGAGACCCTCAAATGCCAGGGCAGTACAAACACCTCACATGTGACCCCATTTTAGAAAGAAGACACCCCAAGGTATTCTGTGAGGGGTATGGTGAGTTCATGTAAAATTTTATTTTTTTGTCACAAGTTAGTGGAATATGAGACTTTGTAAAAAAAAAAAAATAATAAATATCAATTTCCGCTAACTTGTGCCAAAAAAAAAAAATAATTCTCGCCATGCCCCTCACGGAATACCTTGGGGTGTCTTCTTTCCAAAATGGGGTCACATGTGGGGTATTTATACTGCCCTGGCATTTTAAGGGCCCTAAAGCGTGAGAATCCAAATGCGTAAAAATGCCCTGTGAAATCCTAAAGGTACTCATTGGAATTAGGGCCCCTTTGCGCATCTTAGCTGCAAAAAAGTGTCACTCATGTGGTATCGCCGTACTCAGGAGAAGTAGGGCAATGTGTTTTGAGGTGTATTTTTACATTTACCCATGCTGGGTGAGAGAAATATCTCTGTAAATTGACAACTTTGTATACATTTTTTTAAAAAGTTGTCATTTACAGAGATATTTCTCACACACAAAAATACAAAATACACCCCAACAGAAAGTGAAAAATGCCATTTTTTTTGCAAAAATTTCGGTCATTTTTGATTAATAGCAAAAAAAGTTAAAATGTCAGCAGCAATGAAATACCACCAAATGAAAGCTCTATTAGTGAGAAGAAGATGAGGCAAAATTCATTTGGGTGGTAAGTTGTATGACGGAGCAATAAACGGTGAAAGTAGTGTAGTGCAGAATTGTAAAAAGTGGCCTGGTCATTAAGGGTGTTTAAGCTAGGGGGGCTGATGTGGTTAAATAACTATAAGTCAGATAAACTACATGAACAAAAAAATTATATACATGCCTTACCCTTAACTTATATAAGGCCACTAGGCCTGTCATATACAGCTGGCTCGGAGGGTGGGTTCCTGCACCAACATAGACCAGGTGGGTACACAATTGTCCAGACAGGGCACAGTTCTGGAGGATGAGGAGGAGATTAAATCGTGTTCACAGCAGGGTGGCACCCAAAGCAGCTCATGGCTATCGCTTGAGCGTGGCTGTAGGGGATACGGAGGACACAGACTATACACCTCCAACAGAGGATAGCTTGGCGTTGCCTCTGGGCAGCCAGGCAAATATGACCGACTACATGCTGCAGTGACTGCGCAATAACTGACGAGTTACACCCACATTCTAACTTGTGCTGGTTACTGGGTGTCCACCCTGCTGGATCCCCGTTACAAGGACAACGTGTCATCCTTATTTCCATCACTGAAGCGTGATTGGAAGAAGCCAAAGCTGCTTATGGCATTCACACCTGACACCGGTCGCTCAGGGGAAGCAAAAGGCGAAAACAGAGGAGGAGGAGGAAGAAGTCACCAACCCAGCTGGGTCAACGCCCGCACCTCAGAAGGCATGGTTAGCATGTTCGAAATGTGGAAAAGCTTTGTCACAATGCCACAACAACCAACAACAACAACAGCAGATATGGAACGTCAAGAGGCAGCATTTCAGAAAAATGGTGAAATAGTCTGCCCGGGGGCGTAGCTACAAGGGAAGCAGGGAAAGCGGCTGCTTAGGGGCCCTGACCCAGATGGGGCCCATCCAGGAGGAGGAGGACTAAAAGACTTTGTCAGGGCCCCCTCAAAAGTATTATACAATGAAATTATATACAATGGCAGTATAGACAGTGTAGAAAACGGATGGAACAGCTGTCGGGCCTGGTCTGAGAGAGCAATCTTTAGTAGCCACAGGAATGGGGGCGACATGAAAGTTGCGAAAAAATTACTGGGGGAGTGCGGCCCCATTCAAAAATGTGCTGTTGGGCCCAGTCATTTCTAGCTACGCCACTGGCTCTGCCGCATTCAACTTCTGGGTCTCCAAATTGGGCAAATAGCCTCAGCTTGACCTTTACACCGTGGAGGTGCTGGCCTGCCCTGCAGCCAGTGTATTGTCTGAACGTGTGTTTAGCACGGCTGGGAGCGTTATCACAGACAAGCTCAGCCGCCTGTCCACAGTCAATCTGGACTATCTCACATTCATTAAAAACAACCAGGCATGGTTCCAATCTGACTTGTTCGTACCTTATGCAGAATAGACATGTATACCGGCCTCACCCAACCATTGCATACATGTATACCACATCGCACTTATTCTTTGTTTAGTTTTTTATATTTCCCTATGTTTTGTGGTCTACCCCAATTTATTAAAAAGAAAAACACAAAGAAAACCAAACATGATGCCGTAATAAATTAAGTTCCCTGTCTGTTCTGCAGTGCAGGGGTACTTTGAAAGAAAGAAGGGGTACAGATCCCCCAACCATCTCAACGCCAACAAATATACTGAATATATTTCCAAGTTAGGTATGCAGTGCAGGGGTACTTGTAAACAAAAAAGGGGTACGTCCCTCTTTTGACGCCCTCCTCATTCTTTTCGGTCAACCAACAAAGTAACAGACAAATTTATTAACACTTGTTACCTGTCAGGTATGCCGTGCCCGTGTCAAGGATTGGTTTAGGTCACACATCTAAGTGACAGATGAATTCATTACACTTTGTTCCCTGTCCAATAGGCCCTGGTAGTGTGATAAAGATAAAAGATTGGTTAAGGCCACACCACTTTGAAAGAAATGAGGGATCCCACAACAATCAGTACACCACCTAATTTACAGAATATATATTGTCAAGTCAGGTATGTAGTGCAGCAGGAACACCACCTCCAAGCCACTTGTGAATGACTGGCCTAACAACCGTTGCAATGTCCACCCACAATCTATTTTTTTTTTTTTAAATGTCAGATACACAGCGCATGCCTCAGGGTTACATTATGGCAAAAAATATTTTCTTTTCAACTACAATATCCCAGGGGAATTTACTGATTTTGTTTGATTTGCAGTACAAGGCAATAAGATACTTTATAGGACAAAAAAGAGGATTTTTTCACCCCGTGTGACACAGATGGATTTACTGATTATTTTTCACTGGCAGTGCAGGCAGAATACGGAATTTATTTCAACAAAATATATGATTTCTTCACCCACAACTGAAACAGAGGAATGTTAATTAATTTCCTACACTAGCAGTAGTAGAGAGCATGGTGCAAAATTACTTAGTGCCAAAAATGTAGTGTTTTTAATACCCACAATGTCTCAGTGAAATTTACTGATTGTATTTGATTTGCAGTACAAGGAAATAAGGTACTTTATAAGACAAAAAAGGGGATTTTTTTCAACCCCAGTGAAACAGATGAATTGACAGATTATTTTTCACTATCAAATTGCCTGTGCAGGCAGAGGACGGAATTTATTTCAACAACATATATGTTTTCTTCAACTCCAGTGAAACAGATGAATTAACAAATTATTTTTCACTATCAGATTGCCTGTGCAGGCAGAGGACGGAATTTATTTAAACAAAATATATGCTTTCTTCAACCCCAATGAAACTGACGGATGCAAATTAAATTATTTCACTAGCAGTAGTACCGAGCAGGCAACAAAAAAACTTTGTGCCAAAAATAACGTGTTTTTTTCCAAACACAATGTCTCAGTGGAATTCACAGATTTTATTTTATTTGCAGTACAAGGCAATACGGTACTTTATAGGAAGAAAAAAGGGGATTGTTTTGAACCCCAGTCAAACAGATGAATTAACAGATTATTTTTCATTATCAGATTTGCTGAGCAGGCAGAAAAGGCACTAAATGATAAAAAATATATTTTTTTTAGTAGGCATGGCTGTGATGGCTTCTAAGGGCAAAGTAGTTAGACCCTTGTTGATTGACTGCCCAGCAGATTTTCAACAACGAAACCAAACAATTACGAAAATGTTCAGGTTCGGGTCCGGGTGCCAAAAATCCCAAAATTCGGTACGAACCCAAACTTTACAGTTCGGGTTCACTCAACTCTACTAATAAGCCCCTTTTTCAGCTACACTATATCACTATATAACCTACACTGACTATCTCACACTAACTATCTGTATTATATACTGTATATATGCTAACTATCTAATGTAATTAAATAAGATCCAGATGAGTCTGCAAAGCAAGGAGAACAGCAATGACACTGCTGTGTCTCTCAGAACTGCAAAAAAACAGCAGCCTTCTCATTGGCCCACAAGCAAGAAGCAGTGAGGGATCGTGGGTTCAGAGGAAAAAAAAATATAGATATTCACGAATACGAATATATAGCACTATATTCAAAATTTTTGCAAATTCTCGAAGTCCAGATATTTGCGATAAAAATTTGTGATTAGAATATACGCGATCAACAGTGTAGTGTTGGGCCCGAATATTCGAATTGCGAATTTTAATTGAGAAAATATCACAACTTCGAGAATTTGCGAATATTTAGAATATAGGGATATATATTCGTATTTTCAAATATTCTCGTTTTTTTTTTTATTAGTAACCTCCCTTTTTGCTTGTGAGACAATGAGAAGGCTGCAATGTCTTTGTCTGAGCCTAGCAGCATCCCTAGCAACCAATAGGAGGAGGAGGTAGCCAACACTTTTTTTATTTTTTTTTATTTGGGTAGACCACAAAACATTGTGGAATATATAAAATAATACTATGAGAAAGTGCACTGGAGAATAACAATGGCTGTGTGAGGCTGGTATACATGTCTATTCTGCACAAGGTATGGACAAGTCCTGTGGGATCCATGCCTGGTTCATTTTAATGAACGTGAGCTTGTCCACATTGGCTGTGGACAGGCGGCTGCGCTTGTCTGTGATAACGCCCCCTGCCTTGCTATACATACGTTCAGACAATACACTTGCTGCAGGACAGGCCAGCACCTCCAAAGCATAAAGGGCAAGCTCAGCCAATGTGCCCAATTTGGAGACCCAGAAGTTGAATGGGGCAGACCCATCAGTCAGTACTTGTAGGCGTGTGCACACATACTGTTCTACCATGTTGCTGGAATGCTGCCTCCTGCTAAGACGTTCCATATCAGCTGGTGGTGCTGGTTCTTGTGGCATGCTGACAAAGCTTTTCCACATTTCGGCCATACTAACCCTGCCTTGTGAGATGCTGGCGGTGCCCCAGGTGCATTGGTGACTTCTTCTTCCTCCTCTGCCTTCGCCTTGTGCTTTCACTGAGGCCCTGGTGTCAGGTGGGAATGCCATCAGCAGCGCGTCTACCAGCGTGCACTTGTAAGGGGTATATATCACCCAACAATCTAAACGCCGCCGAATTTACTGAATATATTTTCCAGTCAGGTATGCATTGCAGGAGTACTTTGAAACAAACAAGGGGTATAGATCACTCAACAATCTAAACGGTGCCGAATTTACAGAATATATTTCCCAGTCAGGTATGCAGGGCAGGGGTAGTTTGAAAGAAAAAAGGGGTATAGATCACCCAACAATCTAAATGCCGCTGATTTTACAGAATATATTGCCCTGTCAGGTATGCAGTGCAGGGGTACTTTGAAAGAAAAAAGGGGCATAGATCACCCAACAATCTAAACGCCGCTGAATTTACAGAATATATTTCCCTGTCAGGTATGCAGTGTGGCAGGAACAGACCCTCCAAGCCACTTGTGAATGACTGGTCTGATAACCGTGGAAATGTCCACCCACAATGTAAGAGCTGCAAATACTGATCAAATTTCACCCTCAGAAATGCAGTGCATGCTGCAAATGTACTTTGACAGATGTTTTTACTAAATTTAGCTCCCTGTCAGCAATGCAGAGCAGGGGTTTTTCACCGGCAAAACTGGGTTAATGTCACCCACCAATGGAACAGACGATTTTTAGCAGTTTACGTCCCTGTCATCTAGGCAGAGCAGGGGTTTGTATACGGCAAAAATGGTAAACTGTCACCCACCAATGGAACAGACAATTTTTAGAAATTTACGTCCCTGTCACCTATGCAGATTAGGGGTTTCGTATATGGCAAAAATGGTAAAATGTCACCCAAGAATGTGACAGACGATTTTAAGAAATTTACGTCCCTGTCACCTATGCAGAGCAGGGGTTTGTATACTGCAAAAATGGTTCAATGTTAACCACTAATTCAATAGACCAATTGTAGAAATTTATCTCCCTGTCACCTATGCAGAGCAGGTTTTTTTTTACGGCAAACATGGGTTATTGTCACCCAACAATGTAACAGATGAATTTTTGAAAATTATTGCCCTATCTGCTATGTAGAGCAGGGGTATAAAACAGCAAAAAATAGGTTAATGTCACCCAACAATGGAACAGATAAATTTTTTTCATTTATTGCCCTGTCTGATATGCAGTACAGGCCGCATAGGTAATTTATCGCCCAAAAAAGTGTTTTTTTCACACACAATGAAATAGATGGATTTAAGTGTATTTTTTTTTACTGTCAGAAATGCTGCGCAGGCCGCAAATGTACTATCTAGAACAAAAAGTGTGTTTTTTCTACCAAAAATGTAAATGCAGTATTTATCGGTTTTATTGGACTGTCTGAAATGCAGCTCAGGACGCAAATGTACTATCTAGCACAAAATGTGTGTTTTTTTCTACCAATAATGTAAATGCAGTATTTAACTGTTTTATTGGACTGTCAGAAATGCTGTGCAGGCCGCAAATGTACTATATAGCACAAAAAGTGTGTTTTTTCTACCAAAAATGTAAATGCAGTATTTATCGGTTTTATTGGACAGTCAGAAATGCAGCGCAGGCCAAAAAATGTGCTTTCTAGCACAAAAAATGTGAATTTGTCAACCGACAATGTAACAGCAGCATTTACTGGTTTTACTTGACTGTCAGATATGCAGTGTTGGTGTCTCGGTGTCAGAAAGAGAGAAAAAAACACTTTAGGTCACACAAATATGTTGCAGACTAATGTAATTGAATTATTTTCACTGCCAGGTATGTACTGCAGGCTCCAGGGCTACTTGACCACTAAAAAAAAGGGAATTTGTCCCCCTAGAATCTAACAGATGGATTTAATTATTAGATTTTCCCTGTCAGACATTCATCACAGGGATAGGATATGCTCCCCCGGGGCCATGAAGTGTCGCAGACGGATTACCTATATTATTTTCCCTTCCCCTGGTACATATGCAGTGCAGGTGCACTTCAAAAAAAAAGGGTATATGTTACCCACTGAACTAAAAGAACAGGATTAAATTATTGCACAAAATAGCCGCCAACACCCACCTAACTAACAGACAGATAAAATATATTTTTCTGTGTCACTGGGCTCATGGGTAAAGAAAATGTAGCATAGCAACCACAAAAATAATTACTGTAGTTTGCAGATTTAACACCAAGTACACCAGAACAGAACTGTTTCCTAATCTCTCACTCATAGCAGCAGCATCCTATCCCTACACTATGCCTCATTTAACATCCAGCATGGAGGCAGGGCAAAGTGCCATTGCATTTTTGTTTTTGCGTTTGTATGTGTATTTTGCCATAGCAATGTGCACCTACATATAGGGTTGTGCTGACTCAACCCCCCACCTTTTTTTCTTTGTAGTATATATTGGAGGCGTGGCGATCTCAATGCAGTCGTGCACACCTGACTAGTTAGTCTGTCCTGGAGGCTGGTTTTAAAGTCAGTATAAAACTGAGTCTGCTTTTATAGCGCCTGCCAGTAGCCATTTGGCTCCAGGAGAAGTATATAGTGGGCTCAGCATGCATGTTGGTACTTGCATCCCTGGATCTGATTGAAGCTGTTATGGCACCATACGGGGTTACAAGCAGAGTGTACCTGGCATGTATGCTGCACCTGCGCTCCCTGGATTTTGTGGGGCTGTCATGGCCCATAACAGGTTGGAACTAGTGTTAGGGACCACTCATGGAGGCGACCTTGACGTGGTGAGTGGCTTATTACGCTTTGTCCAAAATGTACACTAATGCCTCATTCAACATCCAGCATGGAGGCAGGGCAGAGTGCTGGTTGCAGAGTGCTATTGCATTTTTGTTTTTGCATTTCTATCCCTACACTAGTAAGAGCAGAGTGACGAGCAGCGCTATGTGACTCCAGCTTATATAGAGGCTGGGTCACATGCGGCACTTGGCCAATCACAGCCATGCCATTAGTAGGCATGGCTGTGATGGCTTCTAAGGGCACACTAGTTAAACGCTTATTATTTGGCTGCCCTGCAGCCTTTCAACAAGCGCCATTGAATCGCCGAACACCGAACTCGAACCCGGACTTTTACGGAAATGTTCGGGTCCGGGTACGAAAAATCATAAAGTTCGGTACCAACCTGAACTTTACAGTTAACCCATACATACATGCTAAATACATAGTGCTGTATGTATGTATGTATGTATGCTACATACATACATACATACATAGTGCTGTGATGTCACAAGTTCACAACAATACTTAGTGCACCAATCACTTATATGTAGTCAGACCTGACTAAAATGTGAAGTTGCCCGTATTGCGCAAAAATATGCGCATCATTAATTTCCGATTTGCTCAATCGTGAATATATTGGAGCATATAAAGCTATTGTAATGTTCTGCCATGCCAACCATTTTCTCCAGTCTCAGGAAACTTCTAGCAGCTTTAAAAATGTAGCTATAGCGACCCACACCTGTATTGCACGCGCAATATGTGCATATTACATTGCGGATTTTCTCAATCAAAAAGTAAACACGAACTCGGAAATTCGCGAATATATGACAAATATTCTACCAAATATTCACAAAATATCGCAAATTTGAATATTGCCCCTGCCGCTCATCACTACTAATAAGCCCCTTTTCTTTTTGCCCACTAATACATGCCAAAAAGAGGCTTTAGAACATGTAAATGCAGCAGTGAACGGCAAATAATATTTTTTTTTTTGGTCTCTGGATTTCGGTGCAACGTTATCAGACTACCCCACCGTCCGTGAATGTATTAAGCATATATCAGATATACTAACAGGCACTCAATCACCAGGAAATTGTTCCGAGAACAAATATTTATTACATCCAAATACATATAAACAGATCAGTTTGTGCAAAAATATCCAAACTTAAAAAATAAAAAAATCTAAGAATAATAGAAAATATATAAAATACATAAATGATACAGTTAAAATTAACGAATAAGGTGATATTATGTTTTCCTGTCCAACTCAGCGTTTAAGGCGTTTATTGAGGTTTACATCTATGGCTGAGGAGGACAGGAACCATCATATCAAATATCCACACTGTTAGTGAATCCAGAAGAGTGAAAGCTATTAGTACTCCTATTGTTTCTATTTCCGCCAGTGAATATATGCACCACAAAATATCCTTTTTGTAAAAAAAGAAAATCAATGCTCAGTGATTATAATTATTGCATAACAATGTCAGTTCCTTATGATTCTCTTTTTATCTCTAATCAATGTTCATGATTATAAAATTAATGTGATCCAAATAATTCTTAAATCAATGTGCATGATTATTGGTGAAAAAAAGAATCCGTGTCCGTGATTATTAATAGAATCAGAAGAGTCCAGTTATAAATTGATGTGCATAATAGTTGATATAATTAGAAAACTTAATCCGGATAAAACTGATCAATATTCATCATTCATACTGTGTGAGTAGTGGTAAAAATAGCAGCTTAAACTGTTTCCACGGCTATACTTTATACAGTATGTATCATTATTTGTTGTAAGAGATAAAATAATACCAAATTGTTGGTTTCTTCGGAGTGCGCCTTTCACATGAGCGGTTTTAGGTCAAACCTCCTGACTCCCTTTGCTGCCGCTGGTGAGTACCCTCACCTATTTTTTACAAAAAAACTTATCAAAAAGCATTAAAAATGCATGTGCTTTTTTGATATATGATGCATTTTTTTTTATATATAATGATGATGGGAGCCCCATAGTGGGGAAGCACTATTTGGGGATTCTAGAGTTCACTTATTAAGAAGTAAAACGTGTGAAAATGACAAATAGATGATTTAATTTAGCCAAAATATTGGCTTTTCGATAAGACCAGATGATAATATCTGAAGGTGAAAAACTTAAATGTGAAAAAATGACATGTGGTTTGGATACTTCTTATTGATTCAATATATGTAATGATTATATTACAAATGTTTTGACGTTAATGTGAAGATCCATGTCATTTCTTAGTAGAATTCCAGAGGGGAATTAGTCCCACCCATTTTGGGGTATAAATAGCACCAGTATAAGGATTACTAGAAGGAGCCACTGAGGAAGGAGCTTTTTTCTCAGAAACACGTATGGTACTACAGTAATCCATGGAGACCCCTGGAATAACTATTATGTGCCACTCAATACAGCAGTGCAACCTTTAAACCCTTGCAAAGGTCCTAAGCTCACTAAGTTATAACGCGCAGCATCGGAGACCAAACACAGCCGGACCACGTGGGACACCATGTGGGATGCCGAACAAGGGTACGCACTAGCGGCAGCAAGGGGAGTCAGGAGGTTTGACTTACAACCGCTCAAGTTAAAGGCACACTCTGGAGAAACCAACAATGTGGTAACATTTTATCTCTTACAACAAATAATGATACATAATGTATAAAGTATAGTGGTGGGAACAGATCAAGCTACTCTTTTTACCGCTACTCACACTGAACATGGAACATTATATGTACACAGTATGAATTATAAATATTGATCAGTTATATCCAGATTATCTAATTATGCACAGCGATTTATAACTGGACTCTTCTGATTCTATTAACCCTTTCAATCCTTGCCCAGTTTTCACCTTCCTGCCCAGTCTTTTACTTATCCAGGCCATTCTGAGATTGTTTTCTCATCACATATTGTACTTCATGACAGTGGTAAAAATTAGTCAAAAAATTTCATTTTTTGTTTATAAATAAAATACAAAATGTACTAAAAATTTAGAAAAATTAGCAAATTTCCAAATTTATATTTCTCTACATTTATAATAGATAGTAATACCTCCAAAAACAGTAATTACTTTACATTCCCCATTTTTCTTCATATTTGGATAATTTTGAAAATGACATTTGATTTTTTTGGGATGTTAGAAGACTTAGAAGTTTAGAAGCAAATCTTAAATTTTTTAAGAACTTTTCCAAAACCCATTTTGTTCAGGACCAGTTCAGTTATGAAGTCATTTTCTGGGGCTTACATATTAGAAACCACCCATAAATCACCCCATTTTAGAAACTACACCCGTCAAGCTATTCAAAACTGATTTTAAAAACTTTTTTAACCCTTTAGGTGCCCCACGAGAATTAAAGGAAAATGGAAATGAAATGTCAAAATGTCTCTTTTTTTAGCAGATTTTAAATTTTAATCTATTTTTTTCTGCAACACATCAAGGGTTAACAGCCAAACAAAACTCAAAATCTATTACCCTGAATCTGAAGTTTACAGAAATACCCGATGTGTGCTTAAAAACTGATGTATGGGCGCACAGCAGGCTTCAGAGTGGAAGGAGCAGCATATGGCTTTTGGAGAGCGGATTTAGCTGGAATTGCTTTACACCAATAGTTTTTACTTTCACAAGTGGTAAGAGAACAAGATGCACCCCACACTTTGTTCCCCATTTTCCCCGAATATGTCAACACCCCATATGTGCTAAACAAATTACATAGGGATCAAAAGGGAAGTAGCACCATAGGGCTTTTGGAGGACAGATTTTGCAGGATTGGCTTTTGGGAGCAATGACGCATATGAAGACACCCTGAGGTACCCCTAGAGTGGAAACCCCCCAAAAGTGACCCCATTCTGGAAACTACACCCCTCAAGGTATATTTCAAGATGTGTAGTTAGAACTTTGTCCTCAAAGGTGATTCGTGGAATTTGCTGGGAAAATGAAAAATTACAATTTTTTCCAGAGAAATTGAATTTTGGGCCAAAGTTTACACTTTTACAAGGGGGAACTGAAGAAAATGTACCCCCTAATTTATTGCCCATTTTCTCCTGATTACAGCAATACCCCATATATGCTTGTATACTTCTATATAGACGTACCACAGGGGTCAGAAGGAAAGGAGCACCAAATAGCTTCTAGAAGGCAGATTTCACCGGAATAATTCACAGACGCAATCTTGCAATTGAACACACCCTGAGGTATCCCTAGAGTGGAAACCCACAAAAAGTGACCCCATTCCAGAAACTACCCCCCTCAAGGAACCTTTCAAGGTCTGTAGTAAGCACTTTGACCCATCGGGATTTTCACAGAATTAGGAAATGCTTGGCTGTGAAAATGAAAAATAATTTTTTTTTCCAGAAAAAGTTGCTTTATACACACATTTTTTACTTTTACATGGGGTAACAGGACAAAATGCACCCCAGATTTTGTCCCCCATTTTCCTCCGAATACGCCAACACCCCATTTGTGCTCAAAAAATGATTTATGGGCGCACGGCAGGCTTCAGAGTGGAAGGAGCATCATATGGCGTTTGGAGAGGGGATTTAGCTGGAATGGTAAGTGACCCAATTCCAGAAACTACACCCCTTAAGGAATATTTTAAGGTGTGTAGTGAGCACTTTTACCCATCGGGCGTTTCACAGAATGAGAAAACGCTTGGCTGTGAAAATGAAAAACTACAATTTCTAGTAGAAAAAGTTGCTTTACACCCACATTTGTCACTTCTAAAAGGGGTAACAGGACAAAATGCACCCCACATTTTGTTCCCCATTTCCCCTTGAATACGCCAACACCCCATATGTGCTAAAAAATGATGTATGGGCGCATGGCAGGGCTGTAGAATCAAACAGCTAAATATGGATTTTGCTGACCTGAATTGGCAATTCCTGAGGTCCCCAGAAATGAAAAACCCCAACAAGTGACCCCATTTCGGAAAAAGCACCCCCGTACGAAAAATTTTAAGTGGTAGAAAGATACTTTTCAGCAAACAGGTGTTTCACAGAAGGCAGAAATAGTAGAGAAAGGATTTCAAAGCCCAGATTTGTAAAAAAAAATGATTACTAACAGAACCCAATTTTTTTTTACAAGGTGTTAAAGGAGAAAGTGCACCCCAGGTTGTGTTCCCCATTTTCTCCCCATTCAAGAAACACCCCATATGTAATTGTAGCCTGCTGTATGGGCGCACAGCAGGCCAATGACAAAATTAGAATTTTGCTGACAGGCCTGAATTGGCAGACATGGATTTTAGGTGCCATGTCACATTAAATAAATTTCCTGAGGTCCCCAGAAATGAAAAACTCCAAGAAGTGACCCCATTTTGGAAAGAGCACCCCCGTACAAACATTTTAGATGGTGGAAAAGTTACTTTTCAGCAAACAGGTGTCTCACAGAAGGCAGAAATAGTAGAAAAAAGATTTCAAAGCACACATTTGTAAAAATGAAAAATTACTAACAGACTCCAATTTTTCACTTTTACAAGGGGTTAAAGGAGAAAATGCACCCCAGAATATGTTCCCCATTTTCTTCCCTTTTTGCAAACACCCCATCTGTGCTTGTAGCCTGCTGTATGGGCACACAGCAGGGCTCTAGAGGCAAAGTGCAAAAACGCATTAAATAAATCCTGAGGTCCCCATAAATTAAAAAACCCCAAGAAGTGACCCCTTTTTGGAAAGTGCACCCCCGTACAAACATTTCAAGGGGTCGAAAGGTCACGGTTGTCTCACAGATAAAAATATGCAGTGGTTGTTTAAAAGTGGATATGCAAGCGAGGTGGACTAAATCAGAGATATAAAATATGGAAATATTACAGGGAGCATAAAGGATTAATATAAATCAATACTCCATGGATGTTTGGTATATTTTAAAACACTCCTTCATGCACAGGCCAAGTTTTTCATAGTAGGTTTCGCAGTGGTAAATGGTGCCCTTCCTAATACCCCTTTTTGAACACACTCTGCATCTTTTTTGGGTCCTTCCCTTTCTTGCTGTCTGGGGGACTTCAGCTGGGAAATGTTGTCCTGGTACAACATGGCCACTGTGACTTACAGAAGTACTGGGGCCCTCTTCTGCTTGGTTTGGAAGAATTAGGGCCTTGATCACTACTTCTTGAAAGTGAAGACATGTTCCTGTGTGTCCGCTAGACTTATATAGCACGCACGCATTGTACATTGCTGTCTGTACAATGTGTACGGCCAGCTTTTTGCACCACACTTTTGTATTTCATGTGGCACTGAAGGGCTTCAGAACTTGATCTGAAAGATCAACCCCTCCCATGTGCCTGTTGTAGTCCAGAATGCAGTCTGGTTTGGGGACAATGGTAGTAGTACCACGTACAGTGGCAGGGGAGCTGGCGTTCCTGTGAATAGTGGTATGTACAAGGACGTCCTTCTTGTCCTTGTACTTAACCACCAGCATGTTCTCATTGCGGAGAGCTTTACTTTCACCCTTTCTAAGTGGTTGCCCTACCAGGGATCTAGAGAGGTCTGCGCAGAAGATATCATATTTTCTACATATCTTCTGCGCTGCCTAAAACTGGGACACACCCAAGGCTTCAGGAGTCGGGAGTAATAAAAGACCAGGGAGGTAAGCTGGATAAAGTATGTGTGCATCTAGAGAGGTCTCTCTGATTTTTGCGTACTGTGCCACAAGACTGTGCCAGAAGCCACAGTACCTCTGGCAGTTAGGGACATGAATAGGGGTATGCTGGTATAATAGTTATCCACAAAGAGGTGGTAACCCTTATACAGCAGTGGGTGAGGTAAGTCCCACTCAATCTTCCCACTAACTCCTAGGCATTCTGGGGTTCTATCCGGGACTCTTTCCCTTCATAAACGTAAAACCTATAGCTGTACCCGGACTTACAGAGTTTAGACATATTTTATGCCATACTTTGCTCGCTTGCTGGGCAGGTACTGGTGGAATCTTACCCTCCCCTTGAAATGTACCAGGGACTCATCTATACAGATATTTTGTTCTGGGGTGTACACTTCAGCAAACTTGGTGCTGAAGTGGTCAAGGACAGGCTTAATTTTAAAAAGCCAATCAAATGTTGGGTCATTTTGGGGCAGACACTGTGCATTATCATTGTAATGCAAAAACTTCAGAATTGACTCAAATCTATTCCGGGCCATAGAATTACTGAATATTGGAGTGTGGTACAAGACATCTGCACTCCGGGAAGGGACAGGGACGGAGGGTGGTTTAGGGATCTGGAACAGCTGCAAATGAAAAAAAATCTGTGCAGATATTCTTCCTCTTTTCAGCAGGCCACAAGCAGCACAGAAAGGCACAGAACTTCTCTGCATGCAGTCACCAGCTGGTGTCCCCTGCCTGACCTAGGAGGAGACCGGTGCTGACTTGTTCACCACCGATCACCTCCAGGTGCAGGGGCGTAGCTAGAAATGACTGGGCCCCATAGCAAAAAAATTTTATGGGCCCCCCCGCAGCAAGGGGTAGGTCCAATTGCGGCCCCTACTCCACTCACTGCCTCCCTCATACTTACCTTTCTGTTCCTCCTGGCTGGGACTTCAGCGCATCCTCGATGCAGGGATGGATGCTGGCAGAGAGGCAGCTGGGACGTCACGTCACATTCGAGCCGCGCAGCAGGTCTGAGAGTCAGTCAGCCACTCCTCCTTCCTCCCTGGCCGGAGGTTCCGGAACTACAGAATAATTGTCGGGTCCGACCAAGAAGAGGTATTACCTATTGCGAAATAAATAAGTCCCCTCACCGGCTGCCTCTGCTGCCAGCGAGGGGGGCTCTTTGTACCGATACACTTATTTAAGTATTTACCGATACCAATTACCGATACCAAGTGTGTGTTCACGGCTGGTTTGAGGTTTCTGGGGCGAGTTTTTTTTAATACCCTACCTGTGGATCTGTGGATGACACTCATGGGGGACCTGTGGGTGACACTTATGGCAGACCTGTGGATGACACTTATGGGGATCTGTGGATGACACTTATGGGGGACCTGTGTGTGACATTTATGGGGGACCTGTGGGTGACACTTATGGGGGACCTGTGTATGATACTTATGGGGGACCTGTGTATGACACTTATGGGGGACCTGTGGGTGACACTCATGGGGGACCTGTGTATGATACTTATGGGGGACCTGTGGGTGACACTCATGGGGGACCTATGGGTGACACTCATGGGGGACCTGTGGGTGACACTCATGGGGGACCTGTGGGTGACACTCATGGGGAACCTTTGGATGATACTTATGGGGGACCTGTGGATGACACTTATGGGGGACCTGTGGATGACACTCATGGGGGACCTGTGGATGACACTTATATAGCCTCTTATGCTATATGTAACATCTACAGATCTCCCACAGACAGTCTGCTGACACTGCAGTGGGGAGGGAGGAGGAGGGGACACTCGTGGCGGGCCGGTGCTGTGACTCTGCAAAGACAGTCGACCCCCATCAGACCCCCACTCTGTCCCCATCGGCTAAGGGCCCAGGCCAGGCACCAACATACTTACCTGTTCTGCACCGCCACTGCGGCTACTATTCCTCACCAGAAGTCTCGCTCCTCTCTGCCTTCCCGGCCGGCACTGCACTGTCACCTGACAGCGTGCAGCATCAGGTCATAGTGTGCGCACTACGTCCTGACTCTGTACGCGCTCAGGACAGTAAAGCGCCAGCCAGGGAGGGTAAGTATAAAGGGGCGGACGGCCCGCCGGAAACGAGGGGAAGAGCACTGGGCCCAGGGATGGGTATACCGCACTACTGCAGCCAGGACTGTCTTTAATATTGAGTGGCCCCTGGGCAAGAATTTACTTGGGTCCCCTGGATCGTGATTGATAATGCTCCATGCCTCTCTGTGATCTTTTAAATACAAAATCACAGTAAGATAAAGTTTTAACCCTGATTTTGGATCAAATAGATCACAGAGAGGCACAGAGCGTTATCAATCATGTTACTGCTATGTGTCTCTGCTGTCCAGAGCTGGGCTTGGCTCTCTTTCACTTAGCAGATTAGCCACACGGGATCCGCTTGTGTGAAAGAGCCCCAAGCCCAATGCATGGCTACACTCACCCAGTCCTAATAAAATCTGGTCCTACCTCATCCAGGTTGTCGCTGGTGTCGGTGTGATGTCCACTGGATCCAGAACAAGGTCCCTATGGTGATAGAGAAAAAAATAATAATTACATAAGGAAGGGATGGTGACTGCCCCTGTGAAATCACCAGCAGGGGGCTATGTGCTGGCCTGTAAGACTGAGCCATGCCAATGTATAGCGGGTAATCTAGGATATTTCCCCTAAGTGTTACCACACAGTACTAATGCCCACCTTGTGGCCCCTTCAAAATAGTTAAGTCCTCTTTGTGCCCCAACAGTAGTTATGCCCAGATATTTGCCCGCTCACAGTAGTTATGCCCGCATATGTGCCCCCTCACTGTAGTTATGCCTGGATATGTGCCCCCTCACAGTGGTTATGCCCAGATATGTGCCCCCTCACAGTGGTTATGCCCAGATATCTGCCCCCTTACAGTGGTTATGCCCAGATATGTGCCCCCTCCCAGTAGTTATGCCCATATATGTGCCCCCTACCTGTAGTTATGCCCAGATATGTACCCTGTCACAGTAGTTATGCCCGGATATGTGCCCCCTCACAGTAGGTATGCCCAGATATGTGCCCCCTCACAGTGGTTATGCCCAGATATGTGCCCCCTCACAGTAGTTATGCCCGGATATGTGCCCCCTCACAGTAGTTATGCCCGGATATGTGCTCCCTCACTGTAGTTATGCCCGCATATGTGCCCCCTCACAGTAGTTATGGCCAGATATGTGTAAATAATATGACCCCCCTTTTCAGCCCCTCCAGCATACAATACCATGTAAATAATCCCCCATCATAGTTTTATGTAAATAATACCCCCCCCCAGCTCCTCCAGCATTGTCTTATGTAAATATCAACCCTCTCCAGCATACAGTCCCTTCAGAGTCCAAGTAAACATAACAGTGAATCTTCTCCACTGTCTACATACTGACCTGCAGCTTCTGCTCTTCTCTCCTTGGTCTGTATCTCCTGCACATCGTGAAGCTCCGCCCCATGCACGACGAGGCACTGCCCCTTTATATCATACCTAGAGCCACTCCATTCTAGTGCTGGAGGGGAAGGGAGCCAGAGGCATTGAAGTGCTTGCATCCTCTGGGGCCCCCCTGCCCCAGGATCCGCCAGTGAGCATTACTGCAGGGCAGCAGGGGTCCAGAAGCAGCCAGGTGGCCATGAATATGAAAAAATACTCAGCCGCAGGCCGGGCCCCCAGTGGCGTAGGGCCCCATAGCCATTGCTATGGCTGCTATGGTGATTCCTACGCCACTGTCCAGGTGACACCCCCCCATTCCCCCTTGCAGCTCCATATCGCAGCCGTAACTGTGATGCGCATGCCGGTGGAATCCGGCCAATAGTAGAGATCAGGGCTGAGCCCTGTGCGCACGCGCAGACTTCTTGGATCGGCTTCTTTAAGTGAAGTGCGCATGCGCACTGAGCGCACGCGCCAGATCTTACAGCAGGAGGAGGGGGAGGGAGGGAGAGGGAGAGGCGGCACAGAAGTGTAGGAGTCGGCGCTGGGCATGAACACCCTGCATCCCTGGACCTACCCTTCTTTGATTGACAGGTTAGTAAAACCTGTTTTTTGCCAAAATAAAGCTACTGATTGCATTGATGAGCCCACATTATGAATCCTGATGAGACCCTGAGCGTCAGCATATGTTTAGCTGACAGGGGTCAAACTTGGTGACAGAATCCCTTTAACCTCATAAACTATGTTAAACTATGTTAAAGCCTGGGAACCATGGAGCCTGAATGGAGTGGCAAGGAGCAGGTCAGTATAGATAGCATTTACAAAAACATAAATCCTAGGCAAACCCATGCACAATGTGGTCAAAACTTCATTACATGCAAGCCAGTACAATTTTTCAACTGACTAGAGCTGAAAGCAGTTTAATAGTAATTAAGGATAAATTAGTTGCAATATTGCTTGGCCATAAGCGACCAAGTTGTTTTGAACTGGGCTCAATTAAAAAAATTGAACCGACCTGCATGTGGTATGGTTTCGGCCTGCACTGTGTTTTTATGATGGCCACAGAGTGTGGACACAGTAGTAATGAAGTTATATGAAATTAAGGTGTTTTCCATGAACCACTCTTATGGATAAAAGTGGCAAGTGGCAGAAAAAAGCTGAACATTTTAAAACCTCATGCAATCCTTTTAAAGGAAAACTTCACCTTTGCAAAACAACATTACATAATTTCATATGCAGCGAGCCCCAACGAAGCCATTCTAGACTGCAAAGTAGAACTTCAAACACATTCAGTAGCAGCAGTGAGGGTTTTGGAGGCAGGTTAGACGGCTGCAGTTTAGCTCTTAGGTTATACAAGTATAATAGTAGTGTGGTGATGGGTGTCTCTGCTCTAATTCCACACCTTGCAGCAGTGTCTTCAATTGCGGTATGTAGCAGTTCACTCTGCTGTCAAGACTTTACTAGAGGAAGTTTTGAGTCATTCTCACTTGAGAACATGTAATTGGAGCAAGAGCTCTGCAATGTGCTTCCTGTCCCTGAAGAACTCCCCCTCCTGGCAGGAATCAGGACCAGCCCACTCCTACCAAAAAGGGAGGAAAAAGGGTTGTTAGCCTTAGCTGGAAGATATGGCCAAATTCATACAAAAAAATACATAACATTAAATAACAAAACTAGGTAAAATTGTAGTACCCCCCAGTTTTGAAATAATACACCGAATTTGTGGCTACATCAATTATAGAATATCTTTTTAAGGGCTTTCCTTTTGATCTTGCACTGATTTTCATTTATAGTGGATTATTCTTTGCTCAAACAGAATGTTAAATCTAAATTTCAGATGGACTCCTGTTACGAAAGAGCAGTGCATTGTGGGAGCTCAGATACAGTACAATCACATTGTTAAAGATGAACTTAAGGTACATGAATATCTTTGCATTGGGAATAAAGGATGAAGGAACCAGCAACTTTTACTTTAGATGTGAAAGGTGAATAATAGATATATAACTCAAAAGCAGTATAAACTAAGTAAAGCAATTCATTTACAAAAGTATACAATTTTTAAGTAGAGTTTAACCATTAAAAGTTTGTCGAAAGCATAGTTGCTTATCAGATTTATGACTTTATGGCTTCAACTTCCTTTTCAATAGGTAAAGTGTAAGTCTAGTGTATGTTGAGATTTGCCACATGCCTTTGAGTTCAGCATCTGATGCCAAGCTGCCACTTTCTCAGCATGTTTTGTCAATAACATAGTGGCAGCTTGTCGTCAGATGCTGAGCTCCAACAGACAGAAGTATGAATGTCATGTGGCAAATCTCAGCAAGATTGGACTTAAATATAATGTACACTAACATTTATTTTCCTTGAATGCCAAATCAAACCCTTTTTGTGTAATAAATGCGCAGAAAATGCACGGTCCACAACATTACATCCAAGCATTGGTAATAACAGATTACTCTGGCAGCATAAGAGATGGGTGGACCTAGAATGAGTTGCCCATATACATTGCTATTATTCATATGATTTTTTTTTTTTCATAAAAGTTGATATTTACCAATCATTGGAACTATATTGAGCAAAGAAACAAAAAACAATAATTTTATGAATCCACTAATATAAGTGTTAATGTAATCATTTTTAGATCATTTTGATTATTTGTAAAAGACTCTTGTCGACAGAGTCCAACCTTTAAAGAGGTTGTTCACCCCTGGGACCGTTTATGCAGACCCCCCAATCGTGACCAGACCGGCAGTGGGAATAATACCTGATCCCCACCATTGGATTCCGGAATCATTGCTCCTCCTTGGTCACTGTAGGTCTCAGATCTCCACACCTCAATATCCGATAGGATGTGGACCATGTGACTCAAGGGTGCCACGTGATCCACGTAAAAGTGGTTGTTTATGCAAGGAGACCTGTGGCACCCAGGGCCAGCAATATATGTGTATGGGGATTGAGTGAGATAGCCGTCAGCCAAACAAGTGATTGGGTGTTTGTTATATCATGCGGATGGCCAGCCTAATGGTAGCAGCCCATTCGAGGACTGTTCACAATGATATGTATACAGGAACATGCAGAGATGATGCCGTTTGCATAGGCTTCACCGTGTTCGTGAGCTAAGTGCAAATATGCCAAATTACACCATATTGGTCAAATTTTGACAAAATTAAGACAAGGTCTAGATGAACTCACATTTGTAAATATATGGACCATTGTCTGTTATATTACATTAAAAAATGAATTGTGATGGTTTTGGTGTACGAAGATAAAACCTATAGCTTTAAAGAGATTCTTTAAATGTGCTATAGCAGAGGTGCACAACCTGCGGCCCGGGGGCCACATGCGGCCCTCAATACCATTCTGTGCGGCCCCCAAACATCTGGTAAAAAAACATGTAGGTCTATGTCTTATGGCTTCTTACATGTATCTTTCATGTATTCTCCTATTAGATGGGAGCCCTAGAAATGTAACTAGACATTTATAGTATATACTGTATGTTCAATATGCCAAAAATACAGTATTTGGTAATACCCCTTTAAGTTTTATTTTCGGCCCTTGGAATTGGTTCAGGCTGACAATGTGGCCCCCAACCAGAAAAGGTTGTGCACCCCTGTGCTATAGCCATGACTTTAAAGACCATAAAGAAGCCCGACCTCTAAATAAATGCTGTGGTTACAGAATATCTTAGAATAATTGTAAGCAACGTTCAGACTGGAAGACTCCTTTCTTTTCACTGTAGTGTAAAGTGTTTTATTTTCTTCGAGTTATGCAGAGTCCCATATGGCCGAGATACAGCTGCATACCTGTTAACAACCCATTATCAATGGCTCTTTGTCAATGTAACAGCGTTTAGGACTAGGTCAGACATTGAATTTATTGGCGCTTCTTCGAGGGGGGCTCAGTTAAACTACAGTTGTTTCAATATGCAAACTGTTCTTACTACTTCAACCCTGAAATGAGACAAATTCCTATGAGGAAATCCAAAAAGTTACAGTATATGGGTCAGATATTTTATTGACACCGTGAATACTTGCTTTGAAGATGAAATGCCTAAAATGTTAAATGAAGAATCAGATTTTACACCTTTTGTTTCTGCAGCTGAATTCTTTTAGTGGAAGATTTTACAGACAAACCAGGATTTGTAACAAACATATGAAGACAAAATATGTATGTATTCCCTCATCTATCTATCTACCTATTTATCTATCTACCTATCTATTTATCTATCTATCTATCTATCTATCTATCTATCTATCTATCTATCTATCTATTATCAATCTATCTATCTATCTATCTATCTATCTATCTATCTATTATCAATCTATTATCTATCTATCTATTATCTATCTATCTATCTATCTATCTATCTATCTATCTATTATCAATCTATTATCTATCTATCTATCTATTATCAATCTATTATCTATCTATCTATCTATCTATCTATCTATCTATCTATCAATCTATTATCTATCTATCTATCTATCTATCTATCTATCTATCTATCTATCTATCTATCTATCTATCTATCTATCTATCTATCTATTATCAATCTATTATCTATCTATCTATCTATCTATTATCTATCTATCTATCTATCTATTATCAATCTATTATCTATCTATCTATCGATCGATCGATCTATCTATCTATCTATCTATCTATCTATCTATCTATCTATTATCTATCTATCTACCTATCTATCTATCTATCTATCTATCTATCTATCTATCTATTATCTATCTATCTATCTATCTATCTATCTATTTATTAGCTATCTATCTATTTATTATCTATGTATCGATCTATCTATCTATCTATCTATCTATCTATCTATCTATCTACCTACCTATTATCTATCTATCTATCTATCTATCTATCTACCTATTATATATCTATATATTATCTATCTACCTATTATCTATCTATCTATCTATCTATCTATCTATCTATCTATCTATCTACCTTATATCTATCTATCTATCTATCTATCTATCTATTATCTATCTACCTATTATCTATCTATCTATCTATCCATCAAATCAATTGTCTATCTATCTATCTATCTATCTATCTATCTATCTATCTATCAATCATCCAATCTATCTTTTATTCTATTAGTCTATCTGTCGGTCAGATAAGACCAAAGCGCTATATATGACGGAAAACTAACAATACAAATAACCCTGAATACACCATCCCCACCATTAAACATGGTGGTGGCAGCATCATGCTGTGGGAATGCTTTTCTTCAGCAGGGACAGGGAAGCTGGTGGTCAGAGTTGATGGAAGGATGGATGGAGATAAATACAGGGCAATCCTGGAGGAAAACTTGTTAGAGGCTACAAAAGGCTTGAGACAAGGGTGGAGGTTCACCTTCTAGCCCGACAACAACCCTAAATATACGGCCTGATCTACAATGGAATGGTTTAGATCAGTGGTGCCCAACCATTTTTCATCCTAGGGCCGCACTAGATTTGGTATAAATTTTGCGGGCCGGAACCAAGTAGCTTTGCTAGAAAGAAATGCCCCTGTGAGGAGTACGTGTTAGCATAACTACTGTGAAGAGGGCACATATCTGGCCATTATTGCTGTGAGGGGGCACGTGTGAGTATTACTACTGTGAAGAGCGAACATATCTGGCCATTATTACTGTGAGGGGGCACGTGTGCATTACTACTGTGAAAGGGGCACATATCTGACATAACTACTGTGAGGGGGCACATTCCTGGGCATAACTACTGTGAAGAGGGCACACATTGGGGCATAACTACTGTGAAGAGGGCACATATTTGGGCATAACTACTGTGAATAGGGCACATATCTGGCCATTATTGCTGTGAGGGGGCCAGATATACAGTAGTTATGCCATATATGTGCCCTCTTCACTTTAGTAATGCCTCCTCACAGCAATAATGGCCAGATATGTGCCCTCTTCACTGTAGTAATGCCCAGGTATGTGCCCCTCACAGTAGTTATGCCAGATATGTGCCCTCTTCACTTTTGTAATGCTCACATGTGCCTCCTCACAGTAATAATGGCCAGATATGTGCCCTCTTCACGTTAGTAATGCTCACACATGCCCCCTCACAATAATAATGGCCAGATATGCTCACGTGTGCCCCCTCACAGTACTATTGCACACATGTGCCCCCTCACTGCAATAGTGGCCAGATATGTGCCCTCTTCATGTTAGTAATGCTCACACATGCCCCCTCACAATAATAATGGCCAGATATGCTCATGTGTGCCCCCTTACAGTACTATTGCACACATGTGCCCCCTCACAGTAATAATGGCCAGATATGTGCCCTCTTCACTTCAGTAATGGTCACACGTGCCCCCTCACTGCAATAGTGGCCAGATATGTGCCCTCTTCATGTTAGTAATGCTCACACATGCCCCCTCACAATAATAATGGCCAGATATGCTCACGTGTGCCCCCTCACAGTACTATTGCACACATGTGCCCCTCACAGTAATAATGGCCAGATATGTGCCCTCTTCACTTCAGTAATGGTCACACGTGCCCCCTCACTGCAATAGTGGCCAGATATGTGCCCTCTTCATGTTAGTAATGCTCACACATGCCCCCTCACAATAATAATGGCCAGATATGCTCACGTTTGCCCCCTCACAGTACTATTGCACATATGTGCCCCCTCACAGCAATAATGGCCAGATATGTGCCCTCTTCACAGTAGTAATGCCCATATACATTACTACTGTGAAGAGGACACATATCTGTCCATTATTACTGTGAGGGGTATGTGATATATGCATGTCTGTGTATGATGTATGTAGTGCAGCGTGTGATGTATACATGTGTGATGTATGTAGTGCAGTGTGTGATGTATACATGTGTTTGTATGTAGTGCAGAATGTGATGATCACACACTGCACTACATACATCACACATGTATACATCACACACATTTATACATCACACACTGTACTACATATATTCCACACATGTATACATCACACACTGCACTACATACATCACACATGTATACATCACACACTGCACTACATACATCACACATGTATACATCACACACATGTATACATCACACACATGTATACATCACACACTGTACTACATATATTCCACACATGTATACATCACACACTGCACTACATACATCACACATGTATACATCACACACTGCACTACATACATCACACATGTATACATCACACACTGCACTACATACATCACACATGTATACATCACACACTGCACTACATACATCACACATGTATACATCACATACTGCAATACATACATTACACACATCGATACATTACTTACATTACTGTGATGTCACCTTCTTCCGCAGGTCCCTCTTTTTGCCTGGGATGTAAGCTTCGGAACCTCCGCTGCCATGCTTTAGCCACCACCGGAGCTGGCCCCTCTTCCTTTAATCTACCGCCGCTTCCCTACTGCAGGCACTCTCCGGCACCCTCCCAGTCCAACCAATAGCAAAGCTCCTTGCTGCCTGGAGCTTTGCTATTGGCTATTGCAGGTACAGGCAGCATCGCTTTGCTGCCTGTGCTGTTTGCAGCGCACCTTGCACTGAAAAAATGAGGGAAAGGTTCGGGTAATGTGCGGGCCGCATGACACGGCTTCGCGGGCCGGATTTGGCCCGCGGGCCGTAGGTTGGGCACCACTGGTTTAGATCAAAGCATATCTATGTGTTAGAATGGCCAAGTCGAAGTTCAGACCTAAATCCCATTGAGAATCTGTGGCAAGACTTGAACATTGCTGTTCACAGAACTAATTTGACTGAGCTTGAGCTATTTTGCAAAGAAAAATGGTCAAAAATTTTAGCCTCTAGATGTGCAAAGCTGGTAGAGACCTACCCTCTGTCTGTCTGCCTATCTATCTATCTATCTATCTATCTATCTATCTATCTATCTATCTATCTATCTATCACTACATGTCACCAGCTAGAGAAACAATGCTATAGTCTTTGTAAACCCCCATGTTTACAATAAGGCAGATCAACTCTAGTAAAACTGCACATAACTATCCATTCTCTGGCAAATGGACACCCTGTCATACATTCTATTATCCTAGTGGCCCATTTAATTTGACTCATATATTTAGCATACAAACCCTTAAAGGAGTTGTCCCATCTTGGACAATGGGGGCATATCGCTAGCAGCGGTGGGACCCGCACCTATATAGATAACGGAGCCCTGAAAGTGAAGGAGGGCACACTGCGCATGCACAGCTGCCTCAATTCATTTTTTTTGGGCCGCTGAAAATAGCCGAGTGCGGGCTCGGCTTTTTCCGTCGGCCTCATAGAAATGAATGGGAGCATGGGCCACGCATGCGGGGTACGCTCCCATTCATTCCTATGGGAGAGGCGGGAAGAAGCGCTGGGTGGTGGACGGACCCCGGAAAATCCGAGGTCCTCCAGCCACAGCTCTCCCCGCTCCGTTCTCGATATATGTGCGGGTCCCAGCGGTGGGACCCGCACCTATCAGACAATGGGGGCATATGCTAGCATTATGCCCCCATTGTCCAAGATGGGAATACCCCTTTAAAATCAAATTGATGGCATCTGGTCCATATTATTCACTAGTCACATGTACAAATTGTTTGTGATCATGGTAAATAATATAAAATATAGTAAAAAGGAAAGTTCAGCCGCTCTCACCTGCCCCACCTTCACCTGTGAGCACGGAGGACCTGTGTCAGGCCCGGGTAATATAGTGCAAAAAGGTTCAAGGAATCCAGCTCCACTTCGGTAAAGGAATATTTATTTTGCTTGCGGTAAAATCACATCCAGTTACGGTTACAAAAGTCTTGTCTACGCGTTTCGGGCTACAAGAAACAATTCAAGCCCGGCCCTTACTCATGACTTGAGTAAGGGCTTGAATTGTTTCTTGTAGCCCGAAACGCGTAGACAAGACTTTTGTAACCGTAACTGGATGTGATTTTACCGCAAGCAAAATAAATATTCCTTTTCCGAAGTGGAGCTGGATTCCTTGAACCTTTTTGCACTAAATAATATAAAAGGACAGGAAATAAAATAAACGCTGATTGACTTCCTAGGAACATGAGACACAGGATTAAAAGATAATGTCAGTGGGAGTTTAAAGTAGGTATAGGTGACAAAGGCTGAACGCCCAGGCTGCCGGAGGATCTGGTGATAGTTTATGAAACTATAAAATGTGTTTGTTATTTTAACATTGTACATCTATACTTTACCTTTACATATACTTTTAGATAATATTGTGCTCAGGGGCGTACATAGAAATCACTGGGCCCCATAGCAAGAATCTGAAATGGGCCCCCTTAGCCCCACCCACTACCCACCCCTGGCCCCTCCCACCTCCCCCTTAACCCCACCCTCCCATCTCCTGTCCTGGCTCCTCCCATGCCACACCCCCATTAAATAAATTTATACATGACCTACTGAAACTACTGGGGGGGCTGTGGATGGCACTGTTATGGGATGGGGGGGCTGTGGATGGCACTGTTATGGGGGGGATCTGTGGATGGCACTGTTATGGGGGATCTGTGGATGGCACTGTTATGGGGGATCTGTGGATGGCACTGTTATGGGGGATCTGTGGATGGCACTGTTATGGGGGATCTGTTGATGGCACTGTTATGGGGGATCTGTGGATGGCACTGTTATGGGGGATCTGTGGATGGCACTGTTATGGGGGGATCTGTGGATGACACTGTTATGGGGGATCTGTGGATGGCACTGTTATGGGGATCTGTGGATGGCACTGTTATGGGGGATCTGTGGATGGCACTGTTATGGGGGATCTGTGGATGGCACTGTTATGGGGATCTGTGGATGGCACTGTTATGGGATGGGGGGCTGTGGATGGCACTGTTATGGGATGGGGGCTGTGGATGGCACTGTTATGGGGGATCTGTGAATGGCATCCACAGCCCCCATCCCATAACAGTGCCATCCACAGCCCTCCCCATCCCATAACAGTGCCATCCACAGCCGCCCATCCCATAACAGTGCCATCCACAGCCCCCCATCCCATAACAGTTCCATCCACAGCCCCCCAATCCCATAACAGTGCCATCCACAGCCCCCATCCCATAACAGTTCCATCCACAGCCCCCCATCCCATAACAGTGCAATCCACAGGCCCCCTCCCCATTACCGCTCCTGTCAAGTTCTAAAATTCAATTACGGTACTCTGTACCATAATCCATAATATAAATAATGCCCCTCTGTTTTAATTTATCATAAACTCACATGAGGCGCACCGGCAGTGAATACTTCACGCAGGCCGGGCGGGCGAGCGCAGCGTGACTGTCTCATGTCACGTGCCTGCCCGGCCTGCTTTATGAATGAAGCAGGCGGCGCAGGCATGTGACGTCAGTCACGCTGCGCTCGCCCGCCCGGCCTGCGTGAAGTATTCACTGCCGGTGCGCCTCATGTGAGTTTATGATAAATTAAAACAGAGGGGGCATTATTTATATTATGGATTATAGTACAGAGTACCGTAATTGAATTTTAGAACTTGACAGGAGTGGTGGGGCCGGAGTGCCCAGCCGCAAATGCCCGCCCCAGCTCCTCCTCCCTGATTATACATCGCAGCCTGCGATGCTGGAGCATCGCAGGCTGCTGTCCGTGCAAAGTGGGGGGGCGGAGCGTTCCATGGCTTCGGGCCCCCCTGTGCTGCGGGCCCCATAGCAGTGGCGTGGTCTGCCTCTATTGACGGTACGCCACTGATTGTGCTATATGCCCACCTCCATAGTTTACAGTAAGGTAGATCAAGAAGAAAAGACTATTCTGTCATTCTGAATTCTTGGTGCCCTGCCATGCCAATATAGACTCACTGCCAACACCCACTCAGTGATGTGACATTACATCATTAGTCTCGTCACTTACGCCAGGAGCAGGGCACCCCGCTAGACACTAGAAGGTACAAGGGCACAGCTCTGGAAGCACTGTGCATTGCTGGGGCAATATAATGGGCTTTAGTTATATACAGTGGCTGCATGTGACTGGTATTAGATAGATGATTAGGTAGATAGATAGATAGATAGATAGATAGATAGATAGATAGATAGATAGATAGATAGATACTAGATTAGATAGATAGATAGATAGATAGATAGATAGATAGATAGATAGATAGATAATAGATTAGATAGATAGGTAGATAGAATATGGATAGATAATAGATTAGATAGATAGATAGATAGATAGATAGATAGAATATAGATAGATAGATAATAGATTGGATAGATAGATAGATTATAGATAGATAAAATATAGATAGATAGATAGATAGATAGATAGATAGAATATAGATAGATAGATAGATAGATAGATAGATAGATAGATAGATAGATAATAGATAGATAGATAGATAGATAGATAGATAGATAGATAATAGATTGGATAGATAGATAGATAGATAGATAGATAGATAGATAGATAGATAGATAGATAGAATGTAGATAGACAGATATATAGATAATAGATTAGATAGATAGATATAATATAGATAGATAAATAATAGATTAGATAGATAATAGATTAGATAGATAGATATATACATACATACATACAGCCATGTCCATAAATATTGGGACATCAACAGAATTCTAACATTTTTGGCTCTGTACACCACCACAATGGATTTGAAGTGAAACAAACAAGATGTGCTTCAACTGCAGACTGTCAGCTTTAATTTGAGGGTATTTACATCCAAATCAGGTGAACAATGTAGGAATTAAAACAGTTTGAATATGTGCCTCCCACTTGTTAGGGGGTCAAAAGTAATGGGATAATTGGCTTCTCAGCTGTTCCATGGCCAGGTGTGTGTTATTCCCTCATTATTACAATTACAATGAGCAGATAAAAGGTCCAGATAAAAAAAAAACATTAGGTGTGGCCAAAACAACTGTTTGGAACATTCTTGAAAAGAATGAACGCACCAGTGAGCTCAGCAACACCAAAAAAAAAAAAAACGAAGAACACGGAAAACAACTGTGGTGGATGACCGAATAATTATTTCCATGATGAAGAAAACACCCTTCACAACAGTTGGCCAGATCACAAACACTCCCCAGGAGGTAGGTGTATGTGTGTCAAAGTCAACAATGAAGAGAAGACTTCACCAGAGTGAATACAGAGGGTTCACCACAAAATGTAAACCTTTGGTGAGCCTCCAAAACAGAAAGGCTAGATTAGAGTTTGCCAAACTACATCTAATAAAGCCTTCACAGTTCTGGAACAACATCCTATGGACAGATGAGACCAAGATCAACTTGAAACCAGAGTTATGGGAAGGAACTGCTCATGATCGTAAGCATACCACCTCATCAGTGAAGCATGGTGGTGGTAGTGTCATGGCGTGGGCATGTATTGCTGCCAATGGAACTGGTTCTCTTGTATTTATTGATGATGTGACTGCTGACAAAAGCAGCAGGATAAATTCTAAAGTGTTTCGGGAAATATTATCTGCTCATTTTCAGCCAAATGCTTCAGAACTCATTGGCCGGCACTTCACAGTGCAGCTGGACAATGACTGAAAGCATACTGCAAAAGCAACCAAGGAGTTTTTAAAGGGAAAGATGTGGAATGTTATGCAATGGCCAAGTCAATCAACTGACCTGAATCCGATTGAGCATGCATTTCACTTGATGAAGACAAAACTGAAAGGAAAATGCCCCTAGAACAAGCAGGAACTGAAGACAGTTGCAGTAGAGGCCTGGCAGAGCATCACGACGGATGAAACCCAGCGTCTGGTAATGTCTATGCATTACAGACTTCAGGCTGTTATTGACTGCAAAGGATTTGCAACCAAGTATTTGCAACCAAGTATTAAAAAGTGAAAGTTTGATTTATGATTATTATTCTGTACCATGATTTATGATTATTATTCTGTACCATTCTGTACCATTACTTTTGGTCCCTTAACAAGTGGGAGGCACATATGCAAACTGTTGTAATTCTTACACTATTTACCTGACTTGGATGTAAATACCCTCAAATTAAAGATGACAGTCTGCAGTTAAAACACATCTTGTTCGTTTAACTTCAAATCCATTGTGGTGGTGTACAGAGCCAAAAATGTTAGAATTATGTTGAGAATATAGATAGAGAGAATATAGATAGATACTAGATTAGATAGATAGATAGATAGATAGATAGATAGATAGATAGAATATAGACAGACAGGTAGATAGGCAGAGAAAGAGATGTAAATACATCTGTCGCTATCTTATATGTATTACAGTGTGCACTAATATATATGTAATGTAATATATGCCTATAATTTATATTTTATATACTTATTATTTATTACATACCTTTAAATATGATATACCTTATATATTATAGATAATTAATAGAGTTGAGCAAATCCAAACTGTACAGTTCGTACCGAATTTTAGGATGTTTAGGACACAGACCCAAACATTTTCATAAAAGTTCGGGTTCGGGTCCGTTATTCGGCGATTCTTCCCGCTTTTTGAAAGGCTGCAGAGCAGCCAATCAGCAAGCGTTGTACATCTTTGCCAAAAGAAGCCATCACAGCCATGCCTATTAATGGCATGGCTGTGATTGGCTGAGAGCAGCATGGGACCCAGCCTCTTTATCTGTTACTGAGGTGGGGGACGGCGGCCATTTTAGCCACTGCCGTGTCCTTGGAACTGCATGTGAGCTGCATGTGTGCCAGCATGCCAAAGACATCAGTCTAATCCTTTTTGGTAGCTCAGTGAAGGAAAAAATCTTTTTTTCTGGCAGGTCAAGTCCCCTACATAACCTTTTGAATAATTTAGGGGTGACATAGTCCATTTCTGTAGTCTGGGGCAAAAATCTGTATTGTGGTGCTATAGAGCACTTGTGCATACAACGCACCAAAACGTATTTTAAATTTCAGCTGTGAAATAGTGCATCAGTGTATTTTTGGGGAAAAAAAGCGGTATGCCTGGTCCACAAAGCAGTTTAAAATACACCGCCCAAATACCTGTTTTACATTTCTGCAGTGAAATAGTCCATCAGTGTATTTTTGGGAAAAAAAGCGATCTTCCTGGTCTACAAAGCAGTTGTGAATACAGCGTACAAATAGCTATTTTAAATTTCAGCACTGAAATAGTGCATTACTGTGTTTTAGGGAAAAAAGCTGTATTTCTGGTCCACAAAGCAGTTTAAAATACACCGCCCAAATACCTATTTTACATTTCTGCTGTAAAATAGTGCATCAGTGTATTCTTTGGAAAAAAAAAGCGGTATTCCTGGTCCACAAAGCAGTTGTGCATACACCGTACAAATACCTATTTTAAATTTCAGCACTGAAATAGTCCATTAGTGTGTTTTAGGGAAAAAAAGCCGTGTTCTTGGTCCACAAAGCAGTTGTGCATACAGCATACAAATACCTATTTTAAATTTCAGCACTTAAATAGTGCATTACTGTGTTTTAGGGAAAAAAAGCTGTGTTCTTGGTCCACAAAGCAGTTGTGCGTATAGCGTACAAATACCTATTTTAAATTTCAGCACTGAAATAGTGCATTAGTGTGTTTTAGGGGAAAAAAGCATTGTTCTTGGTCCACAAAGCAGTTGTGCATACAGCATACAAATACCTATTTTAAATTTCAGCACTGAAATAGTGCATTAGTGTGTTTTAGGGAAAAAAAGCCGTGTTGCTGGTTCACAAAGCAGTTGTGCATACAGCGTACAAATGCCAATGTTTTATTTTCAGCCGTTAAGTAGAGCATTTGTGAATTTTGGGGAAAAAAGCTGTGTTCTTGGTCCACAAAGCAGTTGTGCATACAGCATACAAATGCCAATGTTTAATTTTCAGCCGTTAAATAGTGAATTTGTGAATTTTGGGGAAAAAAGCTGTGTTCTTGGTCCACAAATCAGTTGTTCATACAGCGTACAAACACCTATTTTAAATTGCAGTACTGAAATAGTGCCTTATGTATTTTAGGGGAAAAAAGCCGTGTTCTTGGTTCACAAAGCAGTTGTGCATACAGCGTACAAATACCTACGTTTAATTTTCAGCCGTTAAAAAGTGCATTTGTGAATATTGTAGAATAAAGCATTATTCCTGGTCCACAAAGCAGTTTAAAATACACTGCCCAAATACATATTTTACATTTCTGCTGGGAAGTAGTGCATTAGTGGATTTTTGTGGAAAAAAAAGCCGTATTCTTGCTTCAAAAGGCAGTTGTGCATACAGCGTAAAAATACCTAATTTACATTTCTGTTGTAAAATAGTGCATTAGTGTATTTTTGGTATTCTTGGTCCACAGAGCATTTTTATGACATGGGCAATGCCTTAGTGCTAGTGAACTTAATTGTTAACTATTGGCAGTTAAATTGACACAGGAGATAAACCAACTGTCAGCTTGGTGGGCGATAGTAGATTGTAGATTGGGGGGCTGACAGTGGTTCCAATTCCTTCACAATATCTCTCACCCACTCCTCTGCAGAAAGCTCAGAGGCACCTGCAGCCCATGCCCATCAGTCTTTTACCTCGCCTTCTTGCAAATCAGCCAAGCAGTCTGAGCTTCAAGTCATGCAGAAACCTCTTATGCTTTTTGATGACTCTGCTGCAGTGTTTAGACGGCCCAGCCACCTACCCCTGCCCCAGAAGTAGAAGACATTGAATGCACTGATGCCCAACCACTTATGTTGCAGGATGAGGACATGGGAAGACCGCCGCAGCACGTCTCTGATGAGGACGAAACACAGGAGTCAACTGCTGTGGCTTTCTGCAATGTGCAGACCGACGATGAGGACAGGGGTCAAGAAAGGGTGGAAGATGATGTGGGGGATGATGAGGTCCTAGACCCACACTGGACTCAAGGTTGTGCTAGTGACGTGTCCAGTTCTGAGGAAGAGACGGTGGTCGCACAGAGGCAACATAACTGCAAAAGAGGGAGCAGGGTGCAAAAGCAGAGTGGCCGTTCCAGAGACAGTACACTTGCTACTGCCCACCGCACCCAGGGACCGAGCACACCAAGGCGAACTCCAAGGAGTTCATTGGCGTGGCAGTACTTCACACAATGTCCCGAGGACAAAACATAAGTGGTCAGCACGTTGTGCCATCAGAGCCTGAAGCGAGGCATAAACGTTCTAAACCTGAGCACAACCTGCATGACCAGGCATCTGCAAAGCACAAACTGCAGTGGAGTAAACACCTTAAAAACCAAGAAAAGTCTCAGGCTCCTCCTGCTTCCTATTCTGCTGCTGTCTCTGCCTCTTCCTCCACCTTTGGCGTCAATGTGGTACCTGCCTACCAGCAAACAGAGGATGTGCCACCAATGCCACCACCACCTCCATCACCATCACCAAGCATCTCCACCATGTCACGTTCAGCTGTCTATCTCCCAAACACTGGAGAGAAGGAGGAAATATCCACCTACCCACACTCGATCCCTAGCCCTGAATGCCAGCATTTCAAAATTACTGGTCTTTGAAATGCTATCACTCTGTCTGCTGGAGACGGACTGTTTCAAACAGCTGATAGTGGTGGCTGTTCCACAGTACATAGTTCCCACCACCGATGATCGCAGGGCATTTTTATTTGCCTCCTGTTGCCTCCTCCTCCTCTTCTACCACCTCCACATCGGTCAGCAATAGAGCAAAAGAGCTTCACAACCAACTTCAGCACAGCCAGGGGTAAATATCAGCAGGCAGTTTTAAAACTCATGTGTTTGGGGGACAAACCTCACACTGCACAGGAGCTTTGGAGGGGCATAGAAAAACAGACCGATGAGTGGTTGCTGCCAGTGAGCCTCAAGCCCGGCCTGGTGGTGTGCGATAATGGGCAAAATCTCGTTGCAGCTCTGGGACTAGCCAGTTTGATGCACATCCCTTGCCTGGCGCATGTGCTGAGTCTGGTGGTGCAGAAGTTTCTTAAAAACTACCCAGACATGTCAGAGCTGCTGCAGAAAGGGCAGTCCGTCTGTGCACCCTTTCGGTGTTCTCATCCTGCTGCTGCTTGCCTGTCTGCGTTGCAGCGTAACTTCAGCCTTCCCGCTCACTTCTTTATATGCGTCCTGCTCACCAGGTGGTACTCCACCTTGCATATGCTGAAAAGACTGTGCGAGCAGCAGCAGGTGATAGTGGAGTTTCAGCTGCAGCACGCACAGGTCAGTCGCTCTGCGGAACAGCACCACTTCAACACCAGTGACTGGGTCTCCATGCGAGACTTGTGTACCTTGTTACGGTCTTTTGAGTACTCAATCAACAGTGTTGATGATGCCATTGTTAGCATTACAATATCACTTCTATGTCTCCTTAAAAAAACAATTACCGCGATGATGGAAGAGGATGTGGCACAGGAGAAGGAGGAAGAGGGGGCCTTTTTACAGGGTTTAAGGCCGGTCATTCAGAAGTGGGTCAGAGGGTGGGTTTCTGCACCAGCAGAGGCCAGGTACACATGTGGACAGCCAGGGAACACTTCTGGAGGACGAGGTGGAGGATGAGGTAGAGGAGGAGGAGGAATTGGGTTCACTGCAGGGTGGCACCCAACGCAGCTCATGGCCATCACTGGAGCGTGGCTGGGGGGATACGGAGGACACTGCCAATACACCACCTACAGAGGACAGCTTATCCTTACCTCTGGGCAGCCTGGCACACATGAGCGACTACATGCTGCAGTGCCTGCCCAACGACAGCAGAGTTGCCCACATTGTAACTTATGCTGAGTACTGGGTTGCCATCCCCGCTACAAAGACAACGTGCCCTCCTTAATTCTCGCTGTGGAGCATGATAGGAAGATGATGACTACAAGCACACGCTGGTAGCCGCCCTCCTGAGGGCATTCCCAATTGACACTGGGGGACAAGTGGAAGCACAAGGTGAAGGCAGAGGAGGAGGAGGAAGAGGTCGCGACTCGCCAACACAGCTGTGTCACAAGCAGCACCTCAGAAGAGTATTAGCATGGCCGACATGTGGAAAAGCTTTGTCACCGCGCCACAGGAACCTGCAACACCAGCTGATATGGAACGTCTTAGCAGGAAGCAGCATTTGAACAACATGGTGGAACAGTACGCCTACAGGTACTGACTGATGGTTCTGCCCCATTCAACTTCTGGGTCTCGAAATTGTGAACATGGCCTGAGCTTGTCCTTTATGCCTTGGAGGTGCAGGCCTGCCCTGCAGCCAGTGTATTGTCTGAACGTGTATTTAGCATGGCAGGGGTCGTCATTACAGACAAACGCAGCCGCCTGTCCACAGCCAACGTGGTCAAGCTCATGTTCATTAAAATGAGCCAGGCATGGATCCCACAGGACTTGTGCATACCTTGTGCAGAATAGACATTTATAACCGCCTCAACCATACATTCTTGTACTCCAGTGCACTTATTCATTGAATCCTTTTTTTTTTTATTTGTACTATTATTTTGGGGGCTACCCCAATTTTAGAAAACAAAAAAATAAAAAATAAAAATAAATAAAACCTTTTAAGATACCCCCTCCTTCTCCTTCATCAACGCTTCCACCAACAACACAACTTTCGTCGCCTCCTCAATCTCCGACTTCGCATCCACCTCCTCCTCTGAGTTGCTGGTTAATAATGTTTAATTTTTATTTGTTTTATTTTATTTTAAGTTATTTCCCTATCCACATTTGTTTGCAGGGCAATTACCCACATTCTGCTGCCTTTTGCAGCCCTATATTCCTTTCCGGGACTTTGTTACAGCCATATTTGTGCCCAAAAGTTCAGGTACAAATTTACTTCATTGGTGGGTGACATGAAGCCTGTGTTTCCGTGAATAAAGCTCTCCTCTGTCTGGGTGCCAGGGACCTACATGAGTGAAAATCGCCTGTTCCATTGGTGGGTGACATGAAGCCTTTTTTGCTGTGAATGAAGCTCTCCTCTGTCTGGGTGCCAGGGGCCTACATTTCAGAAAATCGCCTGTTCCATTGGAGCGTGACATTAACCTCCTTTTGCCATGAATGAACCTCTCCTCTATCTGGGTGCCAGGGACCTAACTTCCTAAAAATCGCCTGTTCCATTGGTGGGTGAAATTAACCTCTTTTTGCCGTGAATGAACCTCTCCTCTGTCTGGGTGCCAGGGGCCTACATTAGTGACAATCGCCTGTTCTATTGGTCGGTGACATGAAGCCTTTTTTTCCGTGAATGAACCTCTCCTCTGCCTGGGTGCCAGGGGCCTACATTTCTGAAAATCGACTATTGCATTGGTGGATGACATGAAGTCTGTTTTGCCGTGAATTAACCTCTCCTTTGTCTGGGTGCCCATCTTACTGAAAATAGCCTGTTTTATTGGTGGTTGACATTAACCTCTTTTTGCCATGAATGAACCTCTCCTCTGTCTGGGTGACAGGGGCCTAATTTACTAAAAATCGCCTGTTACATTGGTGGGTGACATTAACCTCTTTTTGCCGTGAATGAACCTCTCCTCTGTCTGGGAGCCAGGGGCCTACATTAGTGACAATCGCCTGTTCCATTGGTGGGTGATATGAAGCTGTTTTGCCATAAATGAACCTCTCCTCTGACTGGGTGCCAGGGGCCTACATTTCTAAATATCATCTGTTCCATTGGTGGATGACATTAACCCAGTTTTGCCAGTGATAAGCCCCTGCTGTGCATTGCTGGCTGGAAACCAAATTTTGTAAAAATGTCTGTTACTGATCAAAAATGCGTGACTACAAACACATGCTGGTAGACGCGCTGCTGATGGCATTCCCACCTGACGCCTCCTCAACCTCCTACTCCACATCCACCTCCTCCTCCGAGTTGCCAATTAATAATGTTTAATTTTTATTTATTTTATTTCATTTTCAGTCATTTCCCTATCCACATTTGTTTGCAGGGCATTTACCTACATTTTGCTGTATTTTGCAGCCCTCTAGCCATTTCAGGGCTATTTTACAGCCATTTTAGTGCCCAACAGTTCGGGTCCCCACCCCATCCAGGTGTCCGCTCAACTCTAATAATGAATATATTATTTACTTTATATATTTTATATTGTGCACTACAGATTTGACTTTCTTATGTACAGCAGCTGGCATTAATATATATGCAATATGGCTATCAATGCTTTATATACTTTACTTTATATATTACTTTCTTTTTCCATCTATTAAGGAGCAAAAATTAGTTGGTTAGTAATGTTTTTAAAATAGCCAGTAATAAAAGTACATCATTTTTCATGTAGATAGTAAGGGCCTGTACCCCTAACTTTCAGAGGGCCTATACCAAGTCTCAATCCTCCATTTACTATAGGTGTTAGATATAAAGTTAATGGAATTGGCTTAACTTAAACATAAAAAAGCAGCTGAAACAGTCCTGGTAAATCAATGACATTGCAGCTTTTTAAAAATGCAGTTGTACTTGCCTAAATGATTCTAACGGCTGGCTACAGACAGCATGCTTCGTACTGCAGTAGTCAAATATCCCAAACAACTGTGACAACATGAAAGCACAGTGCCTGAACTGCTATATGTTATCATCACAATTACATAAGTTCAGTTACTGTCCAAACTTCCTTCAGAGCCATTAGGCATAAAATATAGTGCATTATTTGGCCATTTACCCTTCCATAAATGTCATATGTGTTCTGTTTATTCACAGCAAACTAAACATATCTTCCATAGTTTTATCGCAGGTCACTTGAAGGGCAGTCTTTGGATTCCTGTGATCCAAGTTGGCCTTTTTAAAAGAGCAAAGAAACAGATCTGTGTGATCCGGCACCTGCTGAGACAAGGAGACATTCACATACATACTGCACATTTTTTAACAGACAGTTAAAAGTGATGTTTTTACCCAAACTAGTTATGGTTCAAGTTTCTTAGGAGATGAATGAGATGATAATTACCTTCACAAATCCTAAAAGACCTACAAGACAAATGCATTTCAACTGATATACAAAAGACAGAAATAGCCGCTAATGAAAGTTGTAGTTCAACAAAATAGTGTGTCTATTGCATATCACTTTACTAAAGAAACGAGGATCCATTTATAGCAGGACCTCCTCAGAGATAATACTAAAGAGCTTTGGAGTTGCTATGCTCCCCCCAGCGGCAGTGTGAGTTTACAGAGGGCCGAAAGGTGTCGTCCTTCCTCCCCAGCGGCCGTGTGAGTTACAGAGGGCTGAAGATGTCAGTCCTTCCCCCAGCGGCAGTGTGAGTTACAGAGGGCCGAAGGTGTCGTCCTTCCTCCCCAGCGGCCGTGTGAGTTACAGAGGGCCGAAGGTGTCGTCCTTCCTCCCCAGCAGCCGTGTGAGTTACAGAGGGCCGAAGGTGTCGCCCTCCCTCCCAGCAGCCGTGTGAGTTACAGAGGGCCGAAGGTGTCGTCCTCCCCCCAGCGGCAGTGTGAAGTCCAGGGGCCGAAGGTGTCTTCCTTTCCCCCAGCAGCAGTGTGTCCTACAGGGAGCAGAGACAGTTGGTCTCTCTCTCCAGCAGCAGGACAATGTTACGGGAGTGGAGACAGGCGGTCTCCCACTCCAGCAGCAGCCTGTGTTTCAGGGAGAGGAACACAGCACCCCTCTCCCCAGCGGCAGCTTACTCCTAACAAGGGGAGACACCAATCTCCCAGACGGCGCAGATGGGACCGTGGTCTCTGTGCCTGACCTACAGGGATGCTGGACAGCCTGTCCAGATCCCCAACTACCCGCACCGGGACAACAGGAGGAGGGGGTAAGTACAAACTCTCCTCCCCAGCTAACACCTAACTTGGCCCCAGGGTTAACAGAGGCGATGTTAACCCCCACTGGTGCCTATGTTCCCCTGGCTACTGAGTCGGACTATGTTCCCAGCCCCCAGCAGAAGAGCTGGCAGCTGGGCAGAGTGCAGTCGGCCTCTGCCCTCCCTCAAGTCCCCACAGCATGTTGCCCCAGCACCCCAGAGGAATATCCAGGTGCAGTAACTGCTTCTTGTGGGTGGGTCACTCTTGTACCTGTTTGTTGTGGGTGGGCTACTCTGGCATTTGTCTATTGTGGGTTGGGGGATCGACTAACGTAGGCACTGACCGACAGGAGGTCAGGTGCCTGGTTAGTCTTCCCCCCAAAGGGGAGATATGTGACAAACTGCCATGTATCCCTGGGCATTGGAGAGGCCTGCTTGTCAGCCTCTTACCCTGCGACTATGGCCCCAATGACAGTTGGCATTCACAATGGACATTACCTGTGACCTAATCATCATCCACAATGGACATTACCTGTGACCTAATCAATATTCACAATGGACATTACCTGTGACCTAATCAATATTCACAATGGACATTACCTGTGACCTAATCACCATTCACAATGGACATCGCCTGTGACCTAATCAATATTCACAATGGACATTACCTGTGACCTAATCACCATTCACAATGGACATCGCCTGTGACCTAATCATCATCCACAATGGACATTGCTGTGACCTAATCACCATTCACAATGGACATTGCTGTGACCTAATCAGCACCCACAATGGACCATGCATGTGGGATTGTGATATATCTGGCTGTATGTTGATTGGTCGCTGTATTTTGTGTGGGAGTGTCTGTGTTTATTGTACGGATTGATTGGTTGTATTTCAAACCCCTGTGGGCCGTACTATGTTTGTGGAGTGTAATAAAAGAGGCTGTATGCCCCAGGAGAGAGTTCCTGCTTGACCCTCAGAACGAAGTGTCGTCTCGTTATTGGGGGGATTTGACGGTATGCTGATTGCCAGGAGTGTAAGCTGTTCATATTGCTTTTCCTGTTCGGCTGCTTCCAGGGTTCGTGTTTCTCTTGTTCGGAAGTTGGTGAATTCGTGTGGTTTGCAGTTCGGGAAGTTGGTGATTGCAGTAGCTGCTGGTCTATCCGGAAAAGGGAATATCGCCTAAACGGAGTTGTGTGCGTAACGGTCCGTTACAATAATGTTTAATTTTTATTTGTTTTATTTTATTTTAAGTTATTTCCCTATCCACATTTGTTTGCAGGGCAATTACCCACATTCTGCTGCCTTTTGCAGCCCTATATTCCTTTCCGGGACTTTGTTACAGCCATATTTGTGCCCAAAAGTTCAGGTACAAATTTACTTCATTGGTGGGTGACATGAAGCCTGTGTTTCCGTGAATAAAGCTCTCCTCTGTCTGGGTGCCAGGGACCTACATGAGTGAAAATCGCCTGTTCCATTGGTGGGTGACATGAAGCCTTTTTTGCTGTGAATGAAGCTCTCCTCTGTCTGGGTGCCAGGGGCCTACATTTCAGAAAATCGCCTGTTCCATTGGAGCGTGACATTAACCTCCTTTTGCCATGAATGAACCTCTCCTCTATCTGGGTGCCAGGGACCTAACTTCCTAAAAATCGCCTGTTCCATTGGTGGGTGAAATTAACCTCTTTTGCCGTGAATGAACCTCTCCTCTGTCTGGGTGCCAGGGGCCTACATTAGTGACAATCGCCTGTTCTATTGGTCGGTGACATGAAGCCTTTTTTCCGTGAATGAACCTCTCCTCTGCCTGGGTGCCAGGGGCCTACATTTCTGAAAATCGACTATTGCATTGGTGGATGACATGAAGTCTGTTTTGCCGTGAATTAACCTCTCCTTTGTCTGGGTGCCCATCTTACTGAAAATAGCCTGTTTTATTGGTGGTTGACATTAACCTCTTTTTGCCATGAATGAACCTCTCCTCTGTCTGGGTGACAGGGGCCTAATTTACTAAAAATCGCCTGTTACATTGGTGGGTGACATTAACCTCTTTTTGCCGTGAATGAACCTCTCCTCTGTCTGGGAGCCAGGGGCCTACATTAGTGACAATCGCCTGTTCCATTGGTGGGTGATATGAAGCGTTTTTTGCCATAAATGAACCTCTCCTCTGACTGGGTGCCAGGGGCCTACATTTCTAAATATCATCTGTTCCATTGGTGGATGACATTAACCCAGTTTTGCCAGTGATAAGCCCCTGCTGTGCATTGCTGGCTGGAAACCAAATTTTGTAAAAATGTCTGTTACTGATCAAAAAATGCGTGACTACAAACACATGCTGGTAGACGCGCTGCTGATGGCATTCCCACCTGACGCCTCCTCAACCTCCTACTCCACATCCACCTCCTCCTCCGAGTTGCCAATTAATAATGTTTAATTTTTATTTATTTTATTTCATTTTCAGTCATTTCCCTATCCACATTTGTTTGCAGGGCATTTACCTACATTTTGCTGTATTTTGCAGCCCTCTAGCCATTTCCAGGGCTATTTTACAGCCATTTTAGTGCCCAACAGTTCGGGTCCCCCACCCCATCCAGGTGTCCGCTCAACTCTAATAATGAATATATTATTTACTTTATATATTTTATATTGTGCACTACAGATTTGACTTTCTTATGTACAGCAGCTGGCATTAATATATATGCAATATGGCTATCAATGCTTTATATACTTTACTTTATATATTACTTTCTTTTTCCATCTATTAAGGAGCAAAAATTAGTTGGTTAGTAATGTTTTTAAAATAGCCAGTAATAAAAGTACATCATTTTTCATGTAGATAGTAAGGGCCTGTACCCCTAACTTTCAGAGGGCCTATACCAAGTCTCAATCCTCCATTTACTATAGGTGTTAGATATAAAGTTAATGGAATTGGCTTAACTTAAACATAAAAAAGCAGCTGAAACAGTCCTGGTAAATCAATGACATTGCAGCTTTTTAAAAATGCAGTTGTACTTGCCTAAATGATTCTAACGGCTGGCTACAGACAGCATGCTTCGTACTGCAGTAGTCAAATATCCCAAACAACTGTGACAACATGAAAGCACAGTGCCTGAACTGCTATATGTTATCATCACAATTACATAAGTTCAGTTACTGTCCAAACTTCCTTCAGAGCCATTAGGCATAAAATATGGTGCATTATTTGGCCATTTACCCTTCCCATAAATGTCATATGTGTTCTGTTTATTCACAGCAAACTAAACATATCTTCCATAGTTTTATCGCAGGTCACTTGAAGGGCAGTCTTTGGATTCCTGTGATCCAAGTTGGCCTTTTTAAAAGAGCAAAGAAACAGATCTGTGTGATCCGGCACCTGCTGAGACAAGGAGACATTCACATACATACTGCACATTTTTTAACAGACAGTTAAAAGTGATGTTTTTACCCAAACTAGTTATGGTTCAAGTTTCTTAGGAGATGAATGAGATGATAATTACCTTCACAAATCCTAAAAGACCTACAAGACAAATGCATTTCAACTGATATACAAAAGACAGAAATAGCCGCTAATGAAAGTTGTAGGTCAACAAAATAGTGTGTCTATTGCATATCACTTTACTAAAGAAACGGGGATCCATTTATAGCAGGACCTCCTCAGAGATAATACTAAAGAGCTTTGGAATTGCTATGATTCCATGTTAAAATATCCATCCAGCTTTCCACCATGAATGGTTAGCTTAGTCACTGTACTTTCACACAATTTAATTTCATTTAACAGAGAATGGCGTAACTAACTAGCAAATTTCTAAATCACTTCATTTTGAAAATATGCCTGCATTCACCTGAAAAAAAAGCTGTAAAGTTATAGCCACTAGGGGTCTCACTTCTACCTAATTTGCAGTTCACTGCCTGTGTCAGGAAAGATCCTTCCCTATAAGACACCTAGGAGATGTTGTACACAAAATGGGGGCATGTCAAATCTAGCTGATACTGAGCCTGATAAAACAACTGATTCTACACCACTTTGGAAGGTTATAGGACCTGTGGTCTGTAAGTGTGATTTCACCCACCTTATCTCTTCTGTGAGCTCCGGAGCTGAAAACAAAGAGTGAAAAGTAAGGGAAAGGATATTATAGCAGTCTAGTACTGGCATATTCCACAGAAGAGATACACTCTCTGCTTCCGAGTGAAATGAATCTAGCTGTGCAGTTGTAATAGCGAATAATTTAGCTAAAATAGACACTAGAAAAATAAAATAATACAGCACCACTCATAAAGTCTAAAGAGAAGTAGGGCGCACTCTCCAACAGGAGTTAAGTCCACAAAAAGCCCATCATGAGAGTCAAAAAGAAAATGAGAAGCAGGGGTGAAAAGAAAAAGAGAAGCAGTATTTTCAGTGGTGAAAACAAGCTGTAGTCTTTTAATCCATATAGTGGCAATCACGTTAAATGCAACGTTTCAGATACACTTAAACCTTCTTCAAACATACATACATCATTATGGATTAAAAGACGACAGCTTTTTTTTACCACTAGTGGTGAGTGGCAGGGGCTATATTCGATTTTGCAATATTTCACGAATATATGGATGAATATTCGCGAATTCACGGTTATTTTCTTGATTGTGAAAAATCGCCAATGTAATATTCGCGTAATGCGCTAGCAATACAGGCGTGGGTCACTTTGCGTACATTTTTCAAGCTGCTAGAACTTTAGTGAGACTCGAGATAATGGTTGGCATGGCAGAACATTACAATAGCTTTAAATATGCAGGTAGAGTGCTCCAATATATATTTGCGATATGAGAAAATCTGCAATTAATGATGCGCGTATTTTTGTGCAATACGTGCAACTGGGTGACATCACAGCACTATGTATTTATGGACAACAGAACCCTACCTAACACCCTGCACTTGAACCTATTAGCTACACTAATAAATAAATAAATAAATGTAACCTACACTGACTATCTCCCACTAACTATCTGAATTATATATCTAAGTTAACTGTCTAATGTTTATACAGCAAAGCACAGAGCACAGCAATCACACTGCTGTCTCTCCCATAATTCCATTACACTACAGAAAATAGGTGCTGGGGAGGTTCCTTATATAGTAAGGGGTAGGCAACTTTCCTATTGGTTGATAGGGATGTTGCTAAGCTCAGACAAAGACATTGCAGCCTTCTCATTGGCCCCACAAGCAAGAGGGAGGTTACTGATGAAAAAAATGTAGAATATTCGAAATTACGAATATATAGCACTATATTCTAAATATTCATGCCTTCACAACTACTGTGCATCACTGATATATTTACACTCAGTTCACACTTTCGCGTAAAACGCCGCGTTCGAACGCGCAAAAAAAAGCACAACAGTACAGGAACCATGCATTCCAATGGGGGTGGTTCACACTTGCGCGTTTTTATGCGCGTTCGAAGGCGCCTAAAAACGTCCGACGCATAAGCAAGTATGTTCGCGTTAATTCGGGCGTTTTTCGAGCGTTTGGTGCCAATATACTTCAATGGGAAACGCGATACGTGTGTTGTTCGGGCGTTTGTGCAGCGTAAAACGCGCCTATGGACGCGCGTTTTTCAAAGTTTGCAACATGCTGGATCATCCACCATGGAAATTCACACCTCTAAAGCACTCAGATTGGCCAAACTATATAGGGAGGGCTGTTTGGTCATTGGCCAACTATGCAGTCAATCACATAAACGCGCGTCAAACGCGCCTACACTATTTACCAAAACGCTTGAAAAAAACGCCCGTAAACGCCCATCTTGAACGCGCATAAAACGCTAGGCTTCTAAACGCTCAGGTCTGAACCCAGTGTTAGTGTAACCAAAAGTTGCATTTACCTTGATTGGCTCTATATGGATTAAAAGACTAGAGCTTGTTTTCACCACTGCAAATACGGGTGCTGCTTCTCTTTTTTCTTTTTGAAAGAGACATTAGGGAAGCCCCATAAAACACCTGTTCCTTCACAGTTATGATTATGGAAAGAAGCACAGCCATTATGCTTGATTTATAGCTCTCCTACGTTCTTATTCACACGTCAAGCTTGTGACAAAGTTCATGACTAGTGATGATCGAGCACCCCGATGCTCGGGTGCTCTGCCTGAGCACATCGGGATGCTCGGGTGCTCTTACGAGCACCCGAGCCCTATAGAAGTCAATGGGAGAACCCGAGGATTAAACCGGGCATCCCCTGCTCTGAAGAGGGGAGGGTGCCTGGTTCATAGGAAAAGTTCAGATATTGATGGAAACGCCACCGAAATGGGTCAGGGACAGCATGGGGAGGATGTCTGGATGCATTTTGGACTACAATGTCGCTGCTGGGAACGATGTTGCCTGAGTTGTACGTCACTTTTACAGACTGACCTTAAAACTCACAAAACCGAAGATAAAAGTGATTTTAGATCAAAAATTGTTAGGAAACATTCTTTCGTGTATATTTACTTTTATATAAATAACAAGTTCAGTCACAAATTTTCATGATTTTTGGAACTGGGGCCATGACTAAGAGGGACGGCCGGTGGCTTTGATTGTGTTGACCGGGACTATCATCTGATGAAATGAACTTGTTAGAGGAACGGAGTGGACGTTGAGCTGACCAGTGACCGTGTATATAAAATTGTAGGTGAGGGTCTGCTGCCGCTTTGTTAACTCTAGATAACTTCTAAGCTGATCGCACGTCCCCGTGATGTTGACGATCTATCGATGTCTGCTCTTTCAACTTTCGATGTTCTTTTATGCCCCTACCATGGTGATAGCAAGTTCAGGCAAAAATTTTCATGATTTTCGGAAATGTGGCCATGATGACTAAGAAGGATGGCCGGTGGTTTTGATTGTGTTGACTGGACTCTTGGACGATGAAACTGAACTTATTGGAAGAGGAACGGCCAGTGACATCCTTATTACACAGTCTAGATATAAGTGTAGATTTGCGTCTCACTGCTCACAGCAAGCAGAGTTTGTGGAATACAGAAAATGACTGTCTGTCACTGGTATTTTTTAATTAAATATAGGCCACACACAGTCTAGATATAAGTGTAGATTTGAGTCTCACTGCTCACAGCAAGCAGAGTTTTTGGAATACAGAAAATTACTGTCTGTCACTGGTATTTTTGAATTAAATATAGGCCACACACAGTCTAGATATAAGTATATATTTGCATCTCACTTTCTCATAGTAAGCAGAGTTTGTGGAATACAGAAAATGTCACTAACGGTCGCCATGACAAAAAATTTTTTCCCCCCAACACAATTTTGGCTGCCTGCCACCTCTAACAATAGTCCTTAAAAGGACTGTTAGTTCTTTGAAACGTCTTCTCAATGATAATTTTAAGATTAAATTTGCCCTACACTGACTGTCCCTTCCTAACAGCAGCTCTCCCTGACTCGCAATGAGCCAAACCCATGTGACCGGGTGCTATATGACGCGTTCTGGACAGCCAATCAGTGTAATGCCAGTAGAAAACATGTCTAATGGCATTACAGTGATGGCAATACTTACCTGCACGTTTATTGGCTGCTTAGCAAGCGCCAAACATGCGGGGAAGAGACTCAAGCATGGCGCTCGAGCACATGTGGTACTCGGCCGAGCATAGTGATGCTCGAGCCGAACCGGTACTCGGCCGAGCATGCTCACTCAACACTATTCATGACAAGATGTCCAGTGCTTTATCCATGAATGGTCCATTGTCGGTCCATTCATTTTTTGTCATCCGTATTACACAAGCACTACTAGGCTGAAATGGGGATTTCCAGAGCATAACCTCTCAATGGTCAGTGAAATCCATTGATAAGACTTGGAGGCCATCCATGTTCTGTCAGTGGTTTTCAGAGACCCATTGACTCCAATGGGCATGTTTGGTCTCCAATATGGACATAAGCAGTGCACTTCTCTGTTGTCTCTGATGCTTAGTGGAAAAACAAGGAAGTGTGAATAAACACATTAAAATCAATTGATGCATGTGCTGGCTGTGGAGAACACAGGCAGCACACATCTATAAATCATTAACATGTGAATAAGCTTGTGGATTTAAAATACAATAGGTTGGATGCTTTCATCCAACACTAGGCGGAGCTTACTGCATACTTGTATGAAGTAAGCCTTCATGCTTCCCTGAGTGGGGGCTGCAGATAGCCATCACGATATCCCTTAAAGTGCAACTGTTAATAGCTTTAACCCTCACAGAGTGCCAGCAATGCCTAGCAGTGTAGCTGAATTGCTTTCCAACCATGTTCCTTTAAGTATTATTAGGTTAAAAAAATACTTTAATAACTGTAAGCTATATACATAAAATTTACTACTTCTAGTTACTTAAGTGGGTCCATTCAACTGACGAGTCGTGGGGGATGGTAAATAAGCAATGTTTTCTGCCAGCACATCTCCCTGTGTAAGCAGAGATCTGACATCGACAAACAACAAAATTGTGTGGGGCAAATGACTGCAGTAGAGATCACTCGTTAATGCACCTATCACTTCCACTCACAACCTGGAAATAACTGGGAATGATCATTTAGTTCCCTATGATTGCCTAAGCTTTGGCTCCTTTAAAAGTACCTTCATATATCTTTATTATTCAGTATTAATGTTGAGGCTGGATTACTTTTTCGATGCATTCACATGTTGAAAATGTTGCAATCAAATGAACAGAGAGCATCAGGCTGCTATTCTTTTGCATGTTTTCCTGATGTCCTGCTCATGCAATCACTGGACACAGCGGTGAACCGCCTCAGCCATGCTGATATGCTGAGCAGACCTATACTGGCGACTATGGTGTGTTGAGCAAGGACAGGAAATGGACCCCAACAGGGAGCACAACAACATCAGAACAGCATGACTAAGTTTTTTTATTTACCTCTTAATGGCCCTTTTAAGAATTCCTAGACAACCCTTTTAAGTTGTCTTCACCTTTATTCTGCAATGACAAGACTACTGTAATAAAGTGTATAAATAGATATTATAATAGGACATTGCTGCCAGTATAAGAAATAAGAAAGTATCTACAACCCTAATTCTATAAAAGTGGGGACACTGTATAAAATGTAAAAAAAAACAGAATGCAATCATTTGTAAATCTCATAGTGCAGTGTCCCACTGCAGGGTCTTGTCTACCCCTTGCATTGCACATTTGTACATTGTATGACCCTAGAGCTGTGCATGAAGACATAAAGAAGTCTCTTGTTACTGTTGCTAGGGTTGGCTGGCAATACCCCTTCCTCTGATAGTGAAGATTGCATCAGTTCTGTTCAGTGTAAGCTGTAAGTGAAGTGAAAGATTTATTGGGTGCTACAGAAGGATTAGCATTCACATAGAAGAAAGTGCAAAGCATCTGTTAGTCAATGAAGGTAACATACGGTATACTTGCATGATCTGGACTTCAGTGCATGTTAGTGGGAGTGATCAGCTTCAAGTTCCCAATCATACTAAAATAACATAATAGCCATCCGTCAATAGACTGTATTCCACTGAGCGTATCATGGAGATACATATTTCGTGCGAGAGAGACAGGTTAATTTGGAAAGATTGAGCAGATTACATAGAAAGAGACTAGGTAAACTATAGAGCCCATTTTCATCCATACACAGCCTTGGGAAAGTGTATATGACAACTGTGAAGATCACTCTTAGGCCTCATGCACACGACCGTTGTTTGATTCTGTGTCCATTGCTCCGTTTTTCGTGATTTTCTGCTGACCCATTGGTTTTCAATGGGTCCGTGGAAAACTCGGCAAATGCACTGTTTGTCCTCCGCGTCCGTGGTCCGTGATTCCAGTCCGTCAAAAAATATAACCTGTCCTATTCTTGTCCGTGAAAAACGGTTCACGGACCCATTCAAGTCAATGGGATCGTGAAAAAATGCGGATGGCCATCCGTGTGTCATCCGCGTTCCGTGTCTGTTTTTTTGCGGATCCCTTGGCAGGCACTTGGCAAAAATTGTCAGCCTGTCTTTTGGTAAAATCTTTTGGGTCATGTCCGCTAAAAAAAACGGAAGACACGCGGAAACACAACGGAAGGCAAAAACGGACACTGATCACTGAACAACGGAACCCCTTTTTGCGGACAGCATAAAAAAAATGGTCGTGTGCATGAGGCCTTAATGTATTCAAATATAGAACAACTCATACAAAAAATATAAAAAGTCTTTATTTCATCTCAGGACATACAAAAATGATAAACATCCTGCTTATGCTTTTCTGGTGAGAACACCCTTTGTAAAATGAAAATGCAAGTTTAAATACATAAGCATACTGGGCATGCTGGGAAGAGTCAGATCCACAACTTGGTATGGAATATCGATAGATTGCAATAGGATATATTATTCAAAGGTATGACAAAAGAAACCTGCTATAAAATGTAAATATCAGAAAAAAATACTAGATAGTCTAAAATAATTTTGTAATTGAAAAAAGGCCAAATAATTTTTTAAGTTCATACCATGGGGATGCTGGCTTTCCATGGCTAACATCCACAATGCCATGTGGTGGAGGAGGACCCTCTTCCAGTCTTCCTTGCATCTGGGCTGATTGACCCCTCTCAATTGCCTTCATCTGCAACATGGATGTTTCCCTCTGGTGCATATTCAAAAAATGCAATGGAGCACCTGAGAGATTTTTTTGTTCAGGAATTTTTATACTTTTAATATGTTCAATGATCCTGTTTTTTAAGATACAGGTTATAAACCCTATACACTGCATTTTGTAGTCATCACATTCGATATCATATATATTGTGTGTACTGTTTCAATTGATGAAAGAAGTTAAAGTATGTCTGAAGTTATTAGTAGTGGAAATTATATGATTAGTTGTTTTAATGTATTCAGTGCCTGTGTAATCCATTTATATAATTGCAGCGATAAAGTACAGTCAATCTGATGCACTACAACCTGTGTTATGATTTCTTCCATGACTTGATCAAGGAATCTTCGCTTTGTACCCCCACAACACTAAGGGCACCTCCACTGCCACCCCTCCCATCACTGCACAGCCCATAATGAAAACTGTCGCTATAATTACAACTATTATTTACAAATAGTCTTTTGGACTAATAATTGCCCTATTTTGACATATGCTTCTAATTGTGATTGTTAAGACTTAACTTTTAATACATTATATGTAAAATATTTTTAAAAGACCTAATAAATCTCTTCCTATCAGTTGTGCTGAATTCCTTTCCTTCTATTATTAAATGATGCCTGAATTCCTTTCCTTCTCTAATGAATGATTCCTTCTCCAATGAATGATGCCTGAAAATAGTAGTATTGTGAAAATAGCATAGAAATGATGACCAGTTAATTGGATAAATATGAATAATTCCCTCTATCTTAACTAAGGACCCAGTTTCAGCTGAAGAAAAACAGCCCCAAAGCATGATGCTGCCACCACCATGCTTCACTGTGGGTATGGTGTTCTTTTGGTGATGTGCAGTGTTGTTTTTGCATCAAACATATCTTTTTGGAATTATGGACAACAAGTTCAACCTTGGTTTTATCAGACCATAACACCTTTTTCCACATGCTTTTGGGAGACTTTAGATGTGTTTTAGCAAAATGTAGCCTGGCTTGGACGTTTTTCTTTGTAAGAAAAGGCTTACGTCTTGCCACTCTACCCCATAGCCCAGACATATGAAGAATAATATTATTGTCACATGTACCACACAGCCAGTACTTGCCAGATATTTCTACAGCTCCTGTTGCTGTAGGCCTATTGGTAGCCTTCCAGACAAGTTTTCTTCTCGTCTTTTCATCAATTTTGGAGGGACATCCAGTTCTTGGTAATATCACTGTTGTGCCATATTTTATCCACTTGATGATGACTGTCTTCACTGTGTTCCATGGTACATCTAATGCCTTTAAATTTATTTGCACCCTTTTTCCTGACTGATAGTGATGTCGCGAACATAAAATTTTCAGTTCGCGAACAGCGAACGCGAACTTCCGCAAATGTTCGCGAACGGGCGAACCGGGCGAACCGCCATAGACTTCAATTGGCAAGCGAATTTTAAAACCCACAGGGACTCTTTCTGGCCACAATAGTGATGAGAAAGTTGTTTCAAGGGGTCTAACACCTGGACTGTGGCATGCCGGAGGGGGATCTATGGCAAAACTCCCATGGAAAATTACGTAGTGGACGCAGAGTCGGGTTTTAATCCATAAAGGGCATAAATCAACTAACATTCCTAAATTGTTTGGGATAACGTGCTTTAAAACATCCAGTGTGTGTATACGATCAGGTATGATGTTGTATCGATCAGGTAGTGTAAGGGTTACGCCCGCTTCACTGACATTGACAGACCAAACTCCCCTTTTAATGCACCGCAAACAGTTCATTTGCACAACCGCAAACTCCCCATTTGCACAAGGTTGGATACCAAGCTAGCCACGTCTCGGTGATGTCATTGAAGGTTTCTTCCTCCACCCAGCCACGTACAACACCAAGGGTCCCCAAAAGATGAATTGAATTGATTTTTCGAACGGTGAGATGGTTAAAAAAACGCTGGCTCCCTCCACTCTGTTTTAAACCACGGTCACTGCGTCTGCGCCGTGCAATTTACTGTCACACCCGATATGAGTGGTATTTTCTGTAGTACTATTCTCATTAGTTTAATCCCTCTAACGTCCCTAATCTGGGGGCCATTTATTGAATAGATTTTTCGAACGGGGAGATGGTTAAAAAAACGCTGGCTCCCTCCACTCTGTTTTAAACCACGGTGACTGCGTCTGCGCCGTGCAATTTACTGTCACACCCGATATGAGTGGTATTTTCTGTAGCACTATTCTCATCAGTTTAATCCCTCTAACGTCCCCAATCTGGGGGCCATTTATTGAATAGATTTTTCGAACGGGGAGATGGTTAAAAAAACGCTGGCTCCCTCCACTCTGTTTTAAACCACGGTCACTGCGTCTGCGCCGTGCAATTTACTGTAATACAAAAAAACTAGAGACCCTATTAAGGGAGGGTTCCATAGCAACAAAAAAACTTTGCTCAATTGAGCTCAATTCACCACTTTTACCCTTAATATTTAAATCAGTAAAACTTCACTTTTATTAGTAGTTCTCTAAAAATGTTTGTGAGTTTTGACACACTTGTTAAAACTACTGCTCGAATTTGCACACTGCTATCGCACAGGTTGCTAGTGGTAACGGAGGGTGTGCACTACCCTCCTAACCTTCCCACAAGTTTGCAATCAGTGTATAACTACCTGCCTGACTAATCCTGCAGGGTACTCGGTGCTGTGAACATACACCCTAAAGTAAATAACTGTTTCCTACTGTTTCCTACTCAGTGTTTAGCAACTCGAGCAGAGCTAAAACCAACAGATTCTGTCCCCCAACATGTTTCACCAGATAAACTGGCGTCTTCAGGGGAAAGGACAGACTGCAAATTCGAGCAGTAGTTTTAACAAGTGTGTCAAAACTCACAAACATTTTTAGAGAACTACTAATAAAAGTGAAGTTTTACTGATTTAAATATTAAGGGTAAAAGTGGTGAATTGAGCTCAATTGAGCAAAGTTTTTTTGGTGCAATTTACTGTCACACCCGATATGAGTGGTATTTTCTGTAGTACTATTCTCATCAGTTTAATCCCTCTAACGTCCCCGACTCCCCAATCTGGGGGCCATTTATTAAATAGATTTTTTGAAATTTAGGCCGGGTACCTTCGACTGCCTTCACAGTGACAGACCAAACTCTCATACACTAAACTGAATTGATTTCAGGAACCGGGAGATGGAAAAAGCAGCTTGGTCGGTCCTCTTACTCCCAAATTGGGGCACTGCGCATGCACAGAGCAATGTGCTGTGACACCCTATATGAGTGGTTTCTTAACTAGTACTATTCCTATCAGTTTAATCCCTGTTACGGACCCTATCCGGGGACGTGTGCCGAATTAGACTAATGTGTAAAAATTAAATGCCTTATTTATCGGCAAGCTACTGTGCCACCCGGTATCAGTGGTTGGCACTGGCAGTGGGCACACTACAGTCAGTGGAAGCGGGCCTGACACACACTGGCAGCAGGCAAGCAACTGAATTTAGACTACTGTCTAAAAATTAAATGCCTTATTTATCGGCAAGCTACTGTGCCACCCGGTATCAGTGGTTGGCACTGGCAGTGGGCACACTACAGTCAGTGGAAGAGGGCCTGACACACACTGGCAGCAGGCAAGCAACTGAATTTAGACTACTGTCTAAAAATTAAATGCCTTATTTATCGGCAAGCTACTGTGCCACCCGGTATCAGTGGTTGGCACTGGCAGTGGGCACACTACAGTCAGTGGAAGAGGGCCTGACACACACTGGCAGCAGGCAAGCAACTGAATTTAGACTACTGTCTAAAAATTAAATGCCTAATTTATCGGCAAGCTACTGTGCCACCCGGTATCAGTGGTTGGCACTGGCAGTGGGCACACTACAGTCAGTGGAAGAGGGCCTGACACACACTGGCAGCAGGCAAGCAACTGAATTTAGACTACTGTCTAAAAATTAAATGCCTTATTTATCGGCAAGCTACTGTGCCACCCGGTATCAGTGGTTGGCACTGGCAGTGGGCACACTACAGTCAGTGGAAGCGGGCCTGACACACACTGGCAGCAGGCAAGCAACTGAATTTAGACTACTGTCTAAAAATTAAATGCCTTATTTATCGGCAAGCTACTGTGCCACCCGGTATCAGTGGTTGGCACTGGCAGTGGGCACACTACAGTCAGTGGAAGAGGGCCTGACACACACTGGCAGCAGGCAAGCAACTGAATTTAGACTACTGTCTAAAAATTAAATGCCTTATTTATCGGCAAGCTACTGTGCCACCCGGTATCAGTGGTTGGCACTGGCAGTGGGCACACTACAGTCAGTGGAAGTCAGCCTGACACACACTAGCAGTAGGCAAGCAACTGAAATTACACTAAAGTGTAAAAATTAAATGCCTTTTTATGCAAAGTCCTGTGCCAGCCGGTATGAGTGGTGGGCACTGGCAGTGGGCACACTACAGTCAGTGGAAGTCAGCCTGACACACACTGGCAGGCAACTAACCTTAGATTAAAGTGTAAAAATTAAGTGCCTTTTTTTAAGCAAAGTCCTGTGCCACACGGGATGACAGGGGTGGGCACTGGCAGTGGGCACACTACAGTCAGTTGAAGTCGGCCTGACACACACTAGCAGCAGGCAAGCAGCTGAAATTACACTAAAGTGTAAAAATTAAATGCCTTTTTATGCAAAGTCCTGTGCCAGCCGGTATGAGTGCTGGACACTGGCAGTGGGCACACTACAGTCAGTGGAAGTCAGCCTGACACACACTGGCAGGCAACTAACCTTAGATTAAAGTGTAAAAATTAAGTGCCTTTTTTTAAGCAAAGTCCTGTGCCACACGGGATGACAGGGGTGGGCACTGGCAGTGGGCACACTACAGTCAGTTGAAGTCGGCCTGACACACACTAGCAGCAGGCAAGCAGCTGAAATTACACTAAAGTGTAAAAATTAAATGCCTTTTTATGCAAAGTCCTGTGCCAGCCGGTATGAGTGGTGGGCACTGGCAGTGGGCACACTACAGTCAGTGGAAGTCAGGCTGACATACACTGGCAGGCAACTAACCTTAGATTAAAGTGTAAAAATTAAATGCCTCTTTTTGATGCAAAGTCCTGTACCACACGGAATGACAGGGGTGGGCACTGGCAGTGGGCACACTACAGTCTGTGGGCCTGCAGCTCCTCACACACAGGCAGGCCATGCAACTGCAATATGTATATAAAGGAAAAAAAAAAGCAGACTAATGTTGCAGCCCTAAAAAGGGCTTTTTGGGGTGCTGTCAGGACGCTGTCCTTACAGCAGAGATCAGATGAGTCTTTCAGGACTGGAGTGGACACTGAATTCACTAGCCTAGCTATCAATTTCCCAATTAAATCAGCAGCAATTACACTCTCCCTCCTCTCACTAAGACTGCAGCTTCAGAATGAATCTAAAATGGATGCTGTTCAGGAGGTGGGAGGGTCTGGGAGGGAGGGTATGCTGCTGATTGGCTGGAATGTGTCTGCTGACTGTGAGGTACAGGGTCAAAGTTTGCTCAATGATGATGTATAGGGGGCGGACCGAACATCGCATATGTTCGCCCGGCAGAGGCGAACGCGAACAAGCTATGTTCGCCGGGAACTGTTCGCCGGCGGATAGTTCGGGCCATCTCTACTGACTGATACCTTTTAACAATGAGATCCCTCTGATGCTTTGGAAGCTGTCTGTGGACCATAGCTTTTTCTGCGGATTGCGACCAAGAAAATTTCAGGAAAGACCAACTAGAGCAGCTGAACTTTATTTGGGGTTAATCAGAGGCACTTCATATGATGGCAGATGTATGCTGACTCCTATTTAACATGATTTTGAATGTGATTGCTTAATTGTAAACACAGATACATTGCACACATGCAACCACATTATTTTATTTTCTTCCCTCCACCTAAAAGATTTCAGTTTGTTTTTCAATTGAGTGGTATAGTTTACATTAAAGGTGGAAAAAGTTCTGAAATGATTTATCTTTGTCTTATTTTTTTACAGCACAGAAACCTGATATTTTAAGAGGGGTGCGTAGACTTTCTATATCCCCTGTAATTTATTACATGATTATTGACTAACCCCACATGATCTAACATAAATAGGTATAGACTGGCCATTTTAAATAAATAAATGAAATGTATGGTACCCCCATTATCGATATGTACCAGTGTTGAATATCCTCAAGTAAATTTATAAAGTTAAAAATAAAACATAAAAAAGTTGTGCATATATTTACTTAATAAATGAATTGCCATCTGACCATATTTTAAAAAAGAAGTCATCCATCATTAATTATGCAGGCATATAAACTGTTCATGATTATGAATTGGATAATATAGAGTTATGAATCCGTGATCGAGTGTGAATTTATGAACTTCTGGTCATGTATACTGTACATATATACACAAAGAATTAAAACATGTAAAAATAATCAATGTTAAAAATAGAAATATTGGTATATCAATAAATAAAATCATGAATAAATAAAATAAAATCATGAAGTCATCAGATATAAATATATGAATTTCATGATCAGAGGGACATCATTTTTTTTATATATTATCTAATAAATAGCGGATAAAAATTATAGTCATCATTTATGTGATCAGAAGGACAATACAAGTAAATACATTATTTAAAAAAAAATTGTATTAATTAATGTATAGTTATAAAGTGGCATTATTACTCTGAAAGGGTGGACATTAGTGTTGAGCGAACCCAAACTGTAAAGTTCGGGTCCGTCCCGAACTTTGCAAGTTTGGGTACCCGGACCGGAACCCGAACTTTGCCTGAAAAGTGAAATGTCACCGACCGATTGTGAAATACAATCAGTAAAAACAACTGTGACATTGTGAGTGATAAAAAATCACCTTTTTTTGCTAGAAAGTACCTTTTCGCCCTGCACTGCATTTGTGATAGTGACAGAAAATCAGTAAATCCATCTGTTTCATTGTGGGTGAATTTTTTTTTATTTTTTTGCCAGAAAGTACCTTTGCTGTGCTGCATTTCTAATAGTGAAATATAATCATTAAATCCATCGGTGACATTATGGGTGAAAAAAATACATTTTTTTGCTTGTTTTGCTAGAAAGTACCTTAGCTGCGTGCACTGGAGTTGTGATAGTAAAAGAAAATCAGTAAATCTATCTATTTCATTGTGTTTGAAAAAACATCTTTTGTTTTTTTTGCCAGAAAGTACCTTTGCGGACTTGACTGCATTTCTGATATATAATCAGTAAATACAACTGGACATTGTGGGTGAAAAAAAATCATCTTTTTTTGCCAGAAAGTACCTTTGCAGCCTGTACTGCATTTGTAATAAAGAAATATAATAATTAAATCCATATATGACATTGTGGGTGAAAAAATAACATCTTTTTTTTCAAGAAAGTACCCTTACGGCCTGACTGCGTTTCTAATAGTGAAATATAATCAGTAAATACAACTGGACATTGTGGATGAAAAAAATCACCTTTTTTTTTAATAGAATGTGCCTTTGCTGCCTGCACTGCAATTTTGATAGTGAAAGAAAATCAGCAAATCCATCTGTTTCACTGTGGGTAAAAAGAAAATCATCTTTTTTATTTTTTTTTGCCACAATTTACCTTTGCGGCCTGTGCTGCATTTGTAATAGTGAAATATAATCATTAAATCCATCTGTGACATTGTGGGTGAAAACAATTAATTTTTTTTGCTAGAAAGTACCTTAGCTGCCTGCACTGCATTTCTGATAGTGAAATATAATCAGTAAACACAACTGTGACATTGTGGGTGAAAAAAAATCACAGTTTTTTTTAAATAAATTATACCTTTGCTGCCTGCTCTGCATTTGTGATAGAGAAAGAAAATCTGTAAATCCATCTGTTTCATTGTGGGGGAAAAATTCATTATTTTTTTTGCCAGATAATACCTTTGCGGCCTGTGCTGCAATTGGTTGCAAAAAATCAACTTTTTTTTTTTTTTTTTACTAGAAAGCACCTTTGCGGCCTGCACTGCATTTCTGATAGTGAAATATAATCAGTAAATACAACTCTGACTTTGTGGTTGAAAAAAAATCACTTTTTTTTTACCATAACTTACCTTTGCGGCCTGCAATTGTGATAGTGAAATATAATTATTAAATCCGTCTGTGAAATTGTGGTTGAAAAAATCACCTTTTTTTTTGGTAGAAAGTACCTTTGCGACCTGCACTGCATTTGTGATAGAGAAAGAAAATCTGTAAATCCATCTGTTTTATTGTGGGTGAAAAAAAAATCATTATTTTTTTTGCCATTAAAGTACCTTTGCACTGCATTTCTGATAGTAAAATATAATCAGTAAATACAACTGGACATTGTGGAGGAAAAAAAATCCCTTTTTTTTTGCCACAAAATACGTTTGCGGCCTGCACTGCATTTCTGATAGTGAAATATAATCAGTAAATACAACTGTGACATTGTGGGTGAAAAAAATCACCTTTTTTAATAGAATGTACCTTTGCGGCCTGCACTGCATTTTTGATAGTGAAATATAATCATTTAATCCATCTGTGACATTGTGGTTGAAAAAATCCCCTTTTTTTGTACTAGAAAGTACCTTTGCGGCCTTCACTGCATTTCTGATAGTGAAATATAGTCATTAAATACAACTGTGACATTGTGGGTGAAAAAAATCACCTTTTTTGTAAATAAATGGTAACTTTGCTGCCTGCAATGCATTTGTGATCGTGAAAGAAATCAGTAAACCCATCTGTTTTATTGTGGGTGAAAAAAATCATCTTTTTTTTTTTTCCATCAGAAAGTACCTTTGCTGCCTGTGTTGCATTTCTGATAGTGAAATATAATCATTAATTACAATTATGACATTGTGGATTTAAAAAATCTCATTTTTTTGCCATAAAGTACCTTTGCGGCCGTCACTGCATTTCTGAAAATTAGTAAATTCATCTGTTTCAAAGAGATGTCGCGAATATAAAAATTTCCGTTTGCAAACGGCGAACGCGAACTTCCGCAAACGTTCGAGAACGGGTGAACCTGGCGAACCGCCATAGACTTCAATAGGCAGACGAATTTTAAAACCCACAGGGACTCTTTCTGGCCACAGTAGTGATGGAAAAGTTGCTTCAAGGGGACTAACACATGGACTGCGGCATGCCGGAAGGGGATCCATGGCAAAACTCCCATGGAAAATTACGTAGTGGACGCAGAGTCGGGTTTTAATCCATAAAGGGCATAAATCACCTGACATTCCTAAATTGTTTGGAATAACGTGCTTTAAAACATCCAGTGTGTGTATATGATCAAGTATGATGTTGTATCGATCAGGTAGTGTAAGGCCCCTTTCACACGGGCGAGTTTTCCGCACGGGTGCAATGCGTGAGGAGGACGCATTGCACCCGCACTGAATCCAGACCCATTCATTTCTATGGGGCTTTGCACATGAGCGGTGATTTTCACACATCACTTCTGCGTTGCGTGAAAATCGCAGCATACTCTATATTGTGCGTTTTTCACGCAACGCAGGCCCCATAGAAGTGAATGGGGCTGCGGGAAAATCGCAAGCATCCGCAAGCTAGTGCGGATGCAGTGCGATTTTCCTGCATGGTTGCTAGCAACTGGACCAGATCTTTATTATTTTCCCTTATAACATGGTTATAAGTGAAAATATTAGAATTCTTAATAAAGAATGCTTAGTAAAATTAAGATGAAGGGGTTAAAAATAATAAAACTTAACTTACCTTAGCCACTTGATCGCGTAGTTGCGATCTGTCATCTCTCTTTATGCTTTAACTAACAGCTTAAGGACCTGTGATGATGTCACATCACATGGTCCAATCACATGGTCCATCTTACCATGGTGATGGACCATGTGATTGGACCATGTGATGTAACGTCATCACAGGTCCTTTAGCTGTTAGCTGAAGCTTGAAGACAGAAGACAGATCGCAACTACGCGATCAAGTGGCTAAGGTAATTTAAGTTTTATTTTTAACCCCTTCATCTTCATTTTACTAAGCATTCTATATTAAGAATGCTAATATTTTCCCTTATAACCATGTTATAAGGGAAAATAATAAATTCTCCAGAATACTCTACCCGAAACCGGACTTCAGTGATGAAGTCCGGCTTCGGGTCTGTGTACCAAACATGGCGATTTTTCACACGCGCGTGCAAAACGCATTGCAAACGTTTGCACCCGCGCGGAAAAATCGCGCATAATACCGCAATGCACCCGCCTCTTATCCGGGCATCAAACATGACGCCCATGTGAAAGAGGCCTAAGGATTACGCCAGCTTCACAGTGACAGACCTAACTGTAACAGACCAAACTCCCCGTTTAACGCACCTCAAACAACCGCAAACAGTCCATTTGCACAACCGCAAACTCCCCATTTGCACAAGGTTGGATACCAAGCTAGACATGTCCCGTTCCTTGTCCTCACTGACGTCATTGAAGGTCTCTTCCTTGCGCAATATACTGTGCCACCCTATATGAGTGGTGTGTTCAGTAATCAGTAGTACTATTTTTATCAGTTTAATCCCTGTTATGTCCCCTATCAGGGGATGTGTATCGAATAGATTTTAGGAACCGGGAGATGGAAAAAGAAGCTTGGTCGGTCCTGTTACTTCCAATTTCGGGCACTGCGCATGCGCCGTGCAATGTACTGTGCCACCCTAAATGAGTGGTGTGTTAAGTAGTACTATTCCTATCAGTTTAATCCCTGTTACGTCCCCTATCAGGGGATGTGAATCGAATAGATTTTAGACAACCACAAAGAGTTGTCAATAGTTGCCACACTCATGACATAAATTTTATACCTCTATGCTTCAATCTTGGTGTAGTGATGACTGTGCTCGTGCACACGTTTGGGAGATTGCAGGCAATGGCGGGTTTTCAAAGCCTATGGTCATGCTGAGGTAGTTCAGTGACAGTTAAGTGACCCAGAAAACAATGATTCTGCAGTGTGGGCCCATTGTTGGCCTAGTAGGCTTTAATGATCACCTTAGATAATCACAAAGAAAATTTATGTTTTTTCTATGAAAAATTATCCAGCCGATCGCTTTTGGTCTGTTCACAATGAAGCAACGACCTTATCATCTGGGGTGTGCCAACATTGCCAACACACTCCAACAGGTGATCGCTTCAATGTGATACGCACTCCCCTTCACCACAACAAGTTAAGGATTACGAAGGGGAATTGACACATATATGTGCCTTTTTTTTGTTTGTTTTTGCAGCCACAGTGCAGCACCAGAGGCCAGAAAAATTAGGCATGTACACATGCCTGAAAAATTGGGTATTGTTGCAGCCGCTGCATGCAGAGATTAAATACAGCAGCGTGGGGACCATTTTTAGCCCAAGGCATCTCGTCAGGCCTTTTTTAGTCAAATATATCCCCCACTGTCAGTCCCTTCGGTATCCACGCCTCATTCATCTTAATAAAGGTGAGATAATCTAGACTTTTTTGACCTAGGCGACTTCTCTTGTCAGTGACAATACCTCCTGCTGCGCTGAAGGTCCTTTCTGACAGGACACTTGAAGCGGGGCAGGCCAGAAGTTCTATCGCAAATTGGTATAGCTCAGGCAACAGGTCAAGCCTGCACACCCAGTAGTCATGGGGTTCATCGCTCCTCATATTGTCGATATCTGCAGTTAAGGTAGTCTGCTACCTGTCGGTCGAGTCGTTTTCTAAGGGTGGACCCCGAAGGACTGTGGCGATGCATAGGACTTAAAAAAGCTCCGCATGTCCTCCATCAACAACACGTCTGTAAACGCCTTGTCGGCGTTGTCGTTGTCGTGGTAGGAGGAGGATTACTTTCACCTCTTACCATGTTAGATTCCCATTGTGCTGTGACATCACCCTTATACGCTGTGTAAAGCATACTTTTTAACTTGTTTTGGAACTGCTGCATCCTTTCCGACCGGTAATTCGGCAACATTAAAGCCACTTTCTGCTTATACCTGGGGTCTAGTAGTGTGGCCACCCAGTATAGGTCGTTCTTCTTCAGCCTTTTTATACGAGGGTCCCTCAACAGGCATGACAGCATGAAAGACCCCATTTGCACAAGGTTGAATGCCGAGCTACTGATCTCCCGTTCCTCGTCCTCACTGATGTCATTAAAGGTCTGTTCTTCTCCCCAGCCACGTACAACACCACGGGTCCCAGATAGGTGACAACAACGAGCACCCTGGGATGCCTGCTGTGGTTGGTCTTCCTCCTCCTCAAAGCCACATTCCTCCTCTGACTCCTCATCCTCAGACTCCTCTTCCAGCGTTGCCGTAGGTCCAGCAAGCGATGATGATAGGGCTGTTTCTGGTGGTGATGGTGACCACAACTCTTCCTCTTCACGCTCATCTACAGCCTGATCCAGCACTCTTCGCAGGGCACACTCCAGGAAGAAAACAAATGGGATGAGGTCGCTGATGGTGCCTTCGGTGCGACTGACTAGGTTTGTCACCTCATCAAAAGGACGCATGAGCCTACAGGCATTGCGCATGAGCGTCCAGTAACGTGGCAAAAAAAATACCCAGCTCCTCAGAGGCTAACCTAGCATCCCGGTCATAAAAATACTTATTGATGGCTTTTTCTTGTTGGAGCAGGCGGTTGAATATTAGTGTTGAATTCCAATGTGTCGGGCTGTCGCAAATCAAGCGCCTCACTTGCATGTTTTTTCGCCGCTAAATGTCGGAAAAGTGCGCCATGGCCGTCTAGGAACGCCTGAAATGTCCACACACCTTCCTGGCCTGCTTGAGGACGTCCAGTAAGCCTGGGTACTTACACACAAAGCGTTGTACAATCAGATTCAACACATGTGACATGCATGGCACATGTGTCAACTTGGCCAAATTCAATGCCGCCAACAGATTGCTTCCATTGTCACACAACACTTTGCCGATCTCCAGTTGGTGTGTGGTCAGCCACTGATCCACCTGTGCGTTCAGGGCGGACAGGAGTGCTGGTCCGGTGTGACTCTCTGCTTTCAGGCAAGTCAACCCCAAGACGGCGTGACACTGTCGTTTTCGGGATGTGGAATAGCCCCTGGGGAGCTGGGGGGGTGCAGTTGATGATGTGGAGCAAGACGCAGCAGCAGAAGAGGACTCATCCAATGAGGTTAGCGAAGAGGATGGAGTAGGAGGAGTAGAGGAGGTGGCAGCAGGCCTGCCTGCAAGTCGAGGCAATGTCACCAACTCCGCTGCAGAGCCACGCATTCCATGCTTGGCAGCCATCAGCAGGTTTACCCAATGCGCAGTGTACGTCATATACCTGCCCTGACTGTGCTTTGCAGACCAGGTATCAGTGGTCAGATGGACCCTTGCCCCTACACCGTGTTCCAGACATGCCCTGATTTCCTTTTCCACACCAGAGTACAGGTTGGGGATTGCCTTTTGTGAAAAAAAAATTTGGTCGGGTACCTTCCACTGCGGTGTTCCAATAGCTACAAATTTTTTGAAGGCTTCAGACTCCACCACCTTGTATGGTAAAAGCTGGCGGGCTAAGAGTTCCGACAAGCCAGCTGTCATATGCCGGGCAAGGTGGTGACTTGAGAGGGGGCAGGGAGGACAGCAGTGGTTGATGTAGCTGAAGATGCTGGACCAGGAGGAGGATGGTGGCTTTGAGTTTGTGTGCTGCTTGTACTCACGTGTTGATCCCATATGCGTTTTTGATGTGAGATCATGTGCCTTCGCAAAGCAGTTGTACCTAGGTGGGTGTTGGACTTCCCACGACTCAGTTTCTTTTGGCACAGGTTGCAAATTGCATCACTGTTATCAGAGGCAGACACACACAAAAAAAAATGCCACACTGCTGAGTTTTGCAATGATGCCGATACATGCTGTCTGACTGTGCCACTAGCTCCATGTGACGACCTCCCCCTGCTTCCAACTCGTCTCCTCCACCTCTCTGTCTCCCCATATGAACTTTCCCCCTGTTCTTCTTCCCTTCGAGCGGGCACCCACGTGACATCCACGGACACATCGTCATCATCAACCACTTCACTTGTATCTGACAACTCAGCAAAGGAAGCAGCAGCAGGTACAACATCATCATCATCACACCGTACGTCCATGTGTGTAATGCTGCCTGACTGAGACATATCCCTGTTATCTACATCCTCTGGCAATAATGGTTGCGCATCATTAATTTCTTCCAACTGATGTGTAAATAAATCCTCTGACAGATCAAATGAAGCGGCTGTGGTGCTAGTGTTGGTGGTGGCGGCGGGCGGGCGAGTGGTAACATGAGAGGTGCCCAAAGCTGAGCTGGAGGAGGATGGTGCATTAAGGTTCCGAGCGGAAGCTGTAGAAGATTGGGTGTCCTGTGTAAGTCAGTCAACTATGTTCTCAGAATTGTTCGAGTTCAGGGTATGTGGCCTCTGAACACTGGGCATTATTCTAGGGCCAAAGGAAATCACAGCACCAAGATGACCCCTGCGGGGTGGCTGGCCTCTGCGTGTCATTTTTTTTTTTGATTAGTGGTACAATGTGTGCAAGGTACTGTGCCACCCGGTATGAGTGGGGGGCACTGGCAGTGGGCACACTACAGTCAGTGGAAGTGGGCCTGACACACACTGGCAGGCAACTAACCTTAGATTCAAGGGTAAAAATTAAATGCCTTATTTATCGGCAAGCTACTGTGCCACCCAGTATGAGTGGTGGGCACTAGCAGTGGCCACACTACAGTCAGTGGAAGTGAGCCTGACACACATTTGCAGCAGGCAGGCAACAGACATTAGTTTAAAGTGTAAAAATTAAATGCCTTTTTTTAGGCAAAGTCCTGTGCCACACAGTATGAGTGGTGGGCACTGGCAGTGGGCACACTACAGTCAGTGGAAGTGGGCCTGACACACACTGGCAGCAGGCAGGCCAGGCAACTGAAATTCGATTAAAGTGTAAAAATGAAATGCCTTTTTTTTGCAAAGTCCTGTGCCACACAGTATGAGTGGTGGGCACTGGCAGTGGGCACACTACAATTGCCTATACCAAGAGACAAAATCCAGTGCTTTCCAAAAGATTTACCAAAATGCAAGATAAAATATCACCATAATTTTATTAAACATGTACAAAATATACCAATAAGGTGTAGATCAACCACTGAATGATCCGAAGGCCGGACCAATCCCCAGACACACCTACCAGAGAAACACATAGAATGTGTCAGCAGATAAGAACCATTTGGCACATCTAGTCTGCCCAATATACTGAATACTATGAATAGCCCCTGGCCCTATCTTATATGAAGGATGACCTTATGCCTATCCCATGCATGCTTAAACTCCTTCACTGTATTTGCCGCTACCACTTCTGCAGGAAGGCTATTCCATGTGTCCACTACTCTCTCAGTAAAGTAATTCTTCCTGATATTACTTTTAAACCTTTGCCCCTCTAATTTAAAACTATGTCCTCTTGTAGCAGTTTTTCTTCTTTTAAATATTCTCTCCTCTTTTACCGTGATGATTCCCTTTATGTATTTAAAAGTTTCTATCATATCCCCTCTGTCTCTTCCTACGTCCAAGCTATACATGTTAAGGTCCTTTAACCTTTCATGGTAAGTTTTGCCCTGCAATCCATGTACTAGTTTAGTAGCTCTTCTCTGAACTCTCTCCAAAGTTTCAATATCCTTCTGCAGATATGGTCTCCAGTACTGCACACAATACTCCAAATGAGGTCTCACTAGTGCTCTGTAGAGCGGCACGAGCACCTCCCTCTTTCTACTGTTAATGCCTCTCCCTATACACCCAAGCATTCTGCTGGCATTACTTGCTGCTCTATGACATTGTCTGCCCACCTTTAGGTCGTCTGATATAATGACCCCTAAATCCCTTTCCTCAGATACTGAGGTTAGTACTGTATCACTGATTTTATATTCTGCTCTTGGGTTTTTACGCCCCAGGTGCATTATCTTGCACTTATCGACATTAAATTTTAGTTGCCAGATTTTTGACCATTCCTCTAGTTTTCCTAAATCCTTTTCCATTTGGTGTATTCCTCCAGGAACATCAACCCTGTTACAAATCTTTGTGTCATCAGCAAAAAGACACACCTTACCATTGAGGCCTTCTGCAATTTCGCTGATAAAGATATTAAACAATATGGGTCCCAGAACAGATCCCTGAGGTACCCCACTAGTAACAATACCATGGTCTGAATATACTCCATTGACTACAACCCTCTATTTTCTGTCCTTCAGCCACTGCCTAATCCATTCAACAATATGACTGCAGTTTATTGATAAGCCTTCTATGTGGGACAGTATCAAAAGCCTTACTAAAGTCCAGATAAGCGATGTCTACTGCACCTCCGCCATCTATTATTTTAGTCGCCCAATCAAATAAGTCAATAAGATTAGTTTGACATGATCTCCCTGAAGTAAACCCATGCTGTTTTTTATCAATCAACCCATGGGTTTTTAGATGTTCCTCAATCCTCTCCTTGAGTATGGTTTCCATTAATTTCCCCACTATTGATGTCAGGCTTACTGGTCTATAGTTGCCTGATTCCTCTCTACTACCTTTCTTGTGAATTGGCACAACGTTTGCTATTTTCCAATCTTCTGGGACGACACCTGTTACCAGTGATTGGTTAAATAAATCTGTTAATGGTTTTGCTAGTACACCTCTAAGCTCTTTTAATAGCTTTGGGTGTATCCCATTAGGCCCCTGTGATTTATTTGTATTAATTTTAGACAGCTGACTTAGAACCTCTTCCTCTGTAAAGACACATGCATCAAAGGATTCATTAGTCTTCCTCCCTAACTGAGGTCCTTCTCCTTCATTTTTCTTTGTTAAAACTGAACATAAGTATTCATTGAGGCAGTCAGCTAGTTCTTTATCCTCTTCCATATACCTTCCTTCTTTTGTTTTTAATTTGGTAATTCTTTTTTTTAAGCAGGAAATGGGGAAAATATGTAAAAGGTAACTACTACAATTACCTAGCTCAAATTGTATTGTAAAGAGGGCATCCCAAATAACCACAATATCACAGGAGAGAGATAAGTTCTAACTCCAATAACAAAAACATGCCCAGTATACTCCAAAATACAAATATAACTAAAATAGGCTAAGGAGAAACCTGACAGATACGAGCAGAAAGTAACAGAATAGTAGAGTAGCGATATTACCCATTATCCAGCTTATGTGTTTATCCGGTACAGCAACACCTCGACGCGCATTTCACCACACTGAGGGCTTCGTCAGTAGGCTAATTCCGGTGGTCAATGTCAGGCCTTAAATACCCAACGGCTCACCTGTAGCTAATGTTTGGGCGCAAATACATCATGATTCAGGAAGAACATCACTACCGCGCATCTTCCGTTGCCAGTGCCCTGGACCACAGACACGGCCGCACAGCGATGACGTGGCCAGTGCCAGCACTGCGTCACCCTGGCCGCGCCGGCGTCCAGCACCATGGCAACAGAATATAGAGGCATGTCATTATGTCCGCCCACAGAGCATGCACGCATTGCGCTCACCACCAAAGTAAAATGAGGAAACTTAACCCAATATATGTCAGGCTGGATAATGGATGAGTACCAGGAGAGGACAGCCATGAAAAGCATAAGAAATAGTGAAAAAAAAAGGTAAAGAAAAATGTGCAAACCAAAACATAAAATGACAAGTGCCAATACATACAAAAATCCATATAAATAAAGTGCATAATAAATATAAATATCCCAAAATTAAGCTAATTCATACATATATCTCCATATACATAAAATGCCTAAAGTGCATAATAAATATATATCCCCCAAAATCATTCCAATTCATACATATGTGTCCATATTAATAAAGTGCATAATGAATCCCCCTAAAAACCTAAAAAAATATAAAAAGAAATTTTTATATGTGTCCAATCAGTGCCAAAACAATCACAAGTGTCCATGATATGTAGAATCTTCAATGTGCAATTATATTTCTTCATGGGCCACCTCAGGCCACTCAATCGTGATAGGGCTTCAGCCTAACCCATCGAGGACTCATACATCAGCCTCCCATGTTTGCATCCTCCAAATTTCAGCACAGGAGAGCCATGCGAGTGACATCAAGACTATATAAAATAAAAACACAATTAAAATCAGACACAGACCACATATATTAAAAAAACGCGTTACAAAAAGGACCTGAAACTCACTGTCTAATTTAAAGGGTTAACAAAGTTTGTAAAAACGGTTTTGAATACCTTCAGGGGTGTAGTTTCTTAGATGGAGTAACTTTTTTGGAGTTTCTACTCTAGGGGTGCATCAGGGGGCTTCAAATGGGACATGGTGTCAAAAATCCAGTCCAGCAAAATCCATCTTCCAAAAACCATATGGCGTTCCTTTCTATACAGCAGTTAACCCTAAGCGAATTTCACTCTTCAGCAGCACGATCCACTTGGTTTCTCTTTGCAAAAGTAACTTTTTTAAGTCGCCTCCCCTGGATTCTAATGTGACCTTATCAATGCCTCTCACTTTTAGATCCCTAGGATCAGATGCATTTTTATCCTTAAAATGGAGGGCAATAGGTTGCAATTTGGCAAGTTGTTCATGTTTTATGGTTTTTGTCAGGCAGATCTTACTGACATGTTCTAAGGTTCTCACCCGGAGTTCACGGGTTGTCATGCCCACATATATTAAATTACATGGACATGTGATGAGGTAAATAACCCCTATGGATCTACAAGTAATGTGATGCACAATCCGGAACTCCTGAGAACCACTAGAATCCACAAAGTTGGAAGTTCTCACCATGTGTTTACATGCCTGACAATTCCCACATGAAAATGAACCCCATTTGAGGCCACGAGATCCAAATAGACCACTAGTCGGTGGGGGGACATAATGCCTCCTTGTAAGGATATCTCTTAAACTTTTAGCTCGTTTCCACGTAATCAAAGGATAATCAGAAAGTGAACGTTTAAGGTCACCATCTGAAAGCAAGATAGGCCAATATCTAGTCAGAATTGATCTCATTTTCTTCCACTGCATATTAAAGGGTGTAATGAATCTGCATTCCATATCCTTTTTCTTTGTTGTTTGTTTAGTCAACAAAGAATCTCTAGAAGATGATTTTGCTTGTAGATACCCTTTCTTGATATCACAATACTTGTAATCTCTGACTAAAAATCTGTCTGTGAGATTCCTTGACTGGATCTCAAAACCATGGTCGCTGGAGCAAATACGACGCAGCCGTAAAAATTGGCTAGTTGGAATAGCCCGAATGGTTTGAGGATAATGGGAAGATTTGGCATGTAATATTGAGTTTGTAGCCTTGGATTTTCTGAAGAGGTCCGTGGAGACCGCACCATCCCTCTCTCTAAGCATAATGTCAAGAAATTCCATCTGTACCTGGCTGTACTTCCAAGTCAGCTTAATATTAAGATCACTGGAGTTGAGCTGTTGGAGGAATAGGCAAAGTAACTCCTCAGAGCCCTGCCAGAAAAAAAGTATATAGTCGATATACTGCGACCACGAGACCACCGAGTCGTACAATTCGAGATGCTGAACGACCTCCCTCTTCCACAGCCCCAGGAACAAGTTAGCATAAGAGAGCGCACAAGTCGCCCCCATTGCCATTCCCTGGAGCTGTAGAAGGAGGCGGTCCTTAAACAAAAAATAATCGTGTTTTAAAATAAAATCCAAAAGTAGGATAACAAAATCAATCAAATCCTTATCTAAATCAGACATCTCCAAAAAGTATTTAGCTGCACGGGTCCCGTGGTCGTGGCATATCGACGTATATAATGCCTCCACATCACAAGTAACAAACCACATATCATCCTCCAGCACAACTCCATTGAATTTTCTAAGGATATCAGTGGTATCCTTAGTGTAGGATGACAAGGTCTCCACGGAGCCCCTCAGATAAAAATGCACGTACCTACTTACTCATTCACAAAGACTGCCCACACCCGAAACGATAGGACGTCCGGGTGGGGCACTCGCATCCTTGTGAATTTTGGGTAGCAGAACGTAGGGGTGATGGCATGATGTACTGTCAACCCCTCCTTCAGTCTAGGTGTAAAAATATTATTAGACACCCCCATTTCCAAAAGACAATCCGGTTCAGATTTAAATCTCCCTCTAGGGTTGTAAGATAACCATTGATAGCAATTTTTTTGCTTAAGCTGTCTAAATGCTTCTTTTTCATACAATGCCACCGGCCATACAACCACATTCCCCCCTTTGTCAGCTGGCTTTATCACAACATCCCTCAGGCTGCAAAGTTCTTTGACAGCCTTGTGTTGCTGATATGTCAAATTATGTGTGTTCCCAGTCCTCTCCATGAGTTCAAATTCATGCTTAACCATCCTGATAAATATATCCACAGTTGGACAGAGATTCAAAGGGGGGAAGAGCTGGGACCGGCATAGATGCAAAGGCATAGTTTTGGAGGATGGCAACTCCTGTTCATCTAACAGGGATTGCAAATCCTCTAATGCTTGTATCTCCTGGGTAGAAGTAAAATCCGACTGAATCGATTTCTTACCATATTGCTTTTTCAAAAGAAGTTTGCGACCAAAAAGTGTCAGATCTTTCATCAATGTGAAATGATCATAATGTCTTGATGAAGCAAATGTTAGGCCTTTTTCAAGTTGAGACTCAGTTAGTTTATGTGTAGATAAATTAATTACCTTAAATTCCTCCTGTGTCTCTTGCCATATGCCTCTATATTCCTTAACCTTCTTTTTGACCTGGTGATGTTCATGAATGGCATACTGCCGCCATTTTCTTCCAGCACCCCCGTGCCCCTAAAAAAGGTTCTCCACATGATCCCTCTGAAGCAATCGATATACCGGAAACAGAGGGTGTCACCGAACCACTCCTTGCCCGCTTGTTGTGGCAACGGTATACCCTTTTATTCGGAAAATCTGCGATGTCTCTTTGGAATTTTTTAGATTTCTGATCCTAAATGTTCCTTTCCCAGTTATCCAATTCCTCCTCAAGCTTTTTATCAAATATAGAAAACTCCTCCTTACTGAGGAGTTCCTGCAATTTTTCTCTTGAATAATCTATTTCTTTCTCATTCTGCTCAAGTGACTCACGGTCGGATCCAATCAACAACTCAATAAGGGTAACCGAGCATTTATTAAGGGTTTCCTCCAACCGACTAGTAAAAGACGGCTCAGTGACCTCCCAGGTAGGAAAAACCTGGATACGAAGGCCACGTGGAATTATATTTTTACTTAAATAACTTTCAAGTGCTGCCTTATTCCACCAGATCTTAATGCGTTTTTTCAAGAGGTCCCTTATTTTTGATTTCAGGTCCTTAATATTACGTATCTCTGAGTCAGTGGATAAACTCTCTCCAAACAATGAGCCAATTCTGGATAACCGCGCCACATCGCGTTTTTTGTAATCCATATGACCTGTTGAGGTATCTGAAAAAAAAGCAGGCTATTAAAACCTACATAACCTCCAAATACAACGGAATGTCTAGTGCAACTGGAAACAATAATGCAATCGCCTATACCAAGAGACAAAATCCAGTGCTTTCCAAAAGATTTACCAAAATGCAAGATAAAATATCACCATAACTTTATTAAACATGTACAAAATATACAAATAAGGAGTAGGTCAACCACTGAATGATCCGACGGCCGGACCAATCCCCAGAGACACCTACCAGAGAAACACATGCAGGAAATGGGGAAAATATGTAAAAGTAACTACTACAATTACCTAGCTCAAATTGTATTGTAAAGAGGGCATCCCAAATAACCACAATATCACAGGAGAGAGATAAGTTCTAACTCCAATAACAAAAACATGCCCAGTATACTCCAAAATACAAATATACCTAAAATACTGTAAGCTAAGGAGAAACCTGACAGATACGAGCAGAAAGTAACAGAATAGTAGAGTAGCGATATTACCCATTATCCATGTGGTCTATATATGTGGTCTGTGTCTGATTTTAATTGTGTTTTTATTTTATATAGTCTTGATGTCACCCGCATGGCTCTCCTGTGCTGAAATTTGGAGGACGCAAACATGGGAAGCTGATGTATGAGTCCTGGATGGGTTAGGCTGAAGCCCTATCACGATTGAGTGGCCTGAGGTGGCCCATGAAGAAATATAATTGCACATTGAAGATTCTACATATCATGGACACTTGTGATTGTTTTGCCACTGATTGGACACAGATAAAAATTTCTTTTTATTTTTTTTAGGTTTTTAGGGGGATTCATTATGCACTTTATTAATATAGACACATATGTATAAATTGGAATGATTTTGGGGGATATATATTTATTATGCACTTTAGGCATTTTATGTATATGGAGATACGCATGAATTAGCTTAATTTTGGGGTATTTATATTTATTATGCACTTTATTTATATGGATTTTTGTATGTATTGGCACTTGTCATTTTATGTTTTGGTTTGCACATTTTTCTTTACCTTTTTTTTTCACTATTTCTTATGCTTTTCATGACTGTCCTCTCCTGGTACTCATCCATTATCCAGCCTGACATATATTGGGTTAAGTTTCCTCATTTTACTTTGGTGGTGAGCGCAATGCGTGCATGCTCTGTTGGCGGACATAATGACACGCCTCTATATTCTGTTGTCATGGCGCTGGACGCCGGCGCGGCCAGGGCGACGCAGCGCTGGCACTGGCCACGTCATCCCTGTGCGGCCGTGTCTGCGGTCCAGGGCACTGGCAACGGAAGATGCGCGGTAGTGATGTTCTTCCTGCATCATGACGTATTTGCGCCCAAACATTAGCTACAGGTGAGCCTTTGGATATTTAAGGCCTGACATTGACCACCGGAATTAGCCTACTGACGAAGCTCTCAGTGTGATGAAACGCGCATCGAGGTGTTCCTGTACCGGATAAACACATAAGCTGGATAATGGGTAATATCGCTACTCTACTATTCTGTTACTTTCTGCTCATATCTGTCAGGTTTCTCCTTAGCCTATTTTAGGTATATTTGTATTTTGGAGTATACTGGGCATGTTTTTGTTATTGGAGTTAGAACTTATCTCTCTCCTGTGATATTGTGGTTATTTGGGATGCCCTCTTTACAATACAATTTGAGCTAGGTAATTGTAGTAGTTAACTTTTACATATTTTCCCCATTTCCTGCATGTGTTTCTCTGGTAGGTGTCTCTGGGGATTGGTCCTGCCGTCGGATCATTCAGTGGTTGACCTACTCCTTATTTGTATATTTTGTACATGTTTAATAAAGTTATGGTGATATTTTATCTTGCATTTTGGTAAATCTTTTGGAAAGCACTGGATTTTGTCTCTTGGTATAGGCGATTGCATTATTGTTTCCAGTTGCACTAGACATTCCGTTGTATTTGGAGGTTATGTAGGTTTTAATAGTGGGCACACTACAGTCAGTGAAAGTGGGCCTGACGAACACTGGAAGCAGGCAGGCAACTGAAATTAGATTAAAGTGTAAAAATTAAATGCCTTTTTTTATGCAAAGTCCCATGCCACACGTTATGAGTGGTGGGCACTGGCAGTGGGCACACTACAGTCTGTGGGTCTGCAGCCTCTCACACACGGGCAGGCCAGGCAATATATATATGGAGAACAATAAAATAAAAGCAGACTAATGTAGCAGCCCTAAAAAGAGTCTGTGGACTCAGAACACTAGCCTAGCTAACGCTTTCCTTATGAATTGATCAGCACAGCAGCAGCTTCACTCTCCATGCTTTCACTAACACACTGCCGCTTCAGACTGAATCTAAAATGGCTGCTGTTTTTATAGGAGGTGGGAGGGTGCTGATTGTCTGAAATGTGTCTGCTGACTGTGAGGTACAGGGTCAAAGTTTGCTCAATGATGATGTATAGGGGGAGGACCAAACATCGCATATGTTCGCCTGCCGCGGCAAACGCGTACAAGCTATGTTCGCCGGGAACTGTTCGCCAGCGAATAGTTCGGGACATCACTACTGTTTCACTGTAGGCGAAAAAAAATCATCATTTTTTTGCCCAAAAGTACATTTGCTGCTTGTACTGCACTTATAATAGAGAAATACAATCATTAAATCCATCTGTGACATTGTGGGTGAAAAAAAATCACCTTTTTTTTACAAGAAAGTACCTTTGCGGGCTGCACTGCATTTCTGATAGTGAAATATAATCAGTAAATACAACTGGACATTGTGGGTAAAAAAAATCACCTTTTTAAAAAAAATAGAATGTAACTTTGCTGCCTGCACTGCATGTGTGATAGTGAAAGAAAATCTGTAAATCTGTCTGTTTTAGTGTGGGTAAAAAAAATCATCTTTTTTTATTCTTTTTTTGCCAGAAAGTACCTGGGGCACTTGTGGCCTGTGCTGCTATTGGTTGCATAAAATCACCATTTTTTTTTTTACTAGAAAGTATCTTTGCGGGCTACACTGCATTTCTGATGATAATCAGTAAATACAACTTTGACATTGTGGTTGAAGAAAATTACCTTTTTTTTCCCATAATGTACCTTTGCGGCCTGCATTTATGATAGTGAAATATAATTATTAAATCCATCTGTGACATTTTGGGTGAAAAAATCACCTTTTTTTTGCTAGAAAATTCCTTTGCGACCTGCACTACATTTGTGATAGAGAAAGAAAATCTTTAAATCCATCTGTTTCATTGTTGGTGAAAAAAATCATCATTTTTTGCCAGAAAGTTCCTTTGCAGCCTGCACTGCATTTCTGATAGTGAAATATAATCAGTAAATACAACTGTGACATTGTGGTTGAAAAAAATCACCTTTTTTTGCTAGAAAGTACCTTTGCGTCCTGCACTGCATCTCTGATAGTGAAAGAAAATCAGTAAATCCATCTGTTTCATTGTGGGTGAAAAAAATCATCTTTATTTTTTGCCAGAAAGTACCTTTACAGCCTCTGTTGCATTTGTGATAGTGAAATATAATCATTAAATCCATCTGTGACATTGAAGTGAAAGAGAGATGCCCATGGTCTGCAGGTGCCAACTCTGAGCTTAAAAATCAGCCAAGCAGTCTGAGCCCCAAGTCATGCAGCAGTCTCTTATGCTTTTTGATGACTCTGCTGGCAGGGTTTCCGTTGGCCATCCACATAGCCCTGCCCCAGAAGTGGAAGAGAATGAGTGCACTGATGCCCAACCACTTATGTTTCGGGATGTGGACATAGGAGGACCACCCCAGCATGTCTCTGATGATGATGACCAAACACAGGTGCCAACTGCTGTGGCTTTCTGCCGTGTGCAGACCGGCAATGAGGGCAGGGATGAAGAGTGGATGGATGGAGGATGATGATGTCCTAAAACCCACATGGAATCAAGGTCATGCGAGTGACATGTGCAGTTCGGAGGAAGAGGTGGTGGTTACACAGCGCCAACTGCAAAGAAAAAGAGGGAGTAGGGTGCAAAAGCAGAGTGGCTGTCCCCTAGCCAGTACGCTTGCTTCTGCCCACCGCACTCAGGGAGTCACACCACAGCCAGCTTCAAGGAGTTCCCTGGTGTTTCAGTTCTTCTGACAATGTGCTTATGACAAGACCCGAGTGGTTTGCACGCTGTGCAATCAGAGCCTGTAGCGAGGCATAAATGTTCTAAACCTGAGCACCACCTGCATGACCAGGCAGCTAAATGCAAAGCACGAGCTGCAGTTGAGTACACACATGAAAAACCACAAAAGATCTCAGGCTCTTCTTGCTCCCTCTTCTGCTGCAGTCTCGGCCTCTACCTCCCCCTCTGGAGTTACAGTGGCACCTGCCACCCTGCAAACAGAGGATGTGGCAGCAACACCACCACCATCACTCAGCATGTCCACACTGTCTCATGGAAGCATTCACCTGTCCATCCCCCAAACACTGAAGAGAAAGACGAAGTACCCCCTACCCACCCATGATCCCTGTCCCTGAAGGCCAGCATTTCAAAATTCCTGGCCATTGAAATGCTATCATTCACTCTGGTGGAGACAGAGACTTTTAAAAACCTTATGGCGTTTCCCGCTACCACTACTTTTCCAGACAAGCCACCCCTGCCCTGCACAACCAACTGGCAGACAAAATCAGGTGTGCACTGCTCAATGCCATATGTGGCAAGGTCCACATAACTACCGATAAGTGGACCAGTAATCACGGCAGGGACATTATATCTCCCTAACAGCACACTGGGTAAATGTAGTGGTGGCTGGGCCTGATGCGGATAGAAGTTTGTTGCATGTCCTACCACCACCGAGGATTGCAGGACATTTCTCGTTGACTCCTGTTGCCTCCTCATACTCCGCTTCTTCCTTTACCGCCTCCTCATACGGTCAGCATAACACCTTTAACACCAACTTCAGAACAACCAGGGGGAAATGACAGCAGGCTGTTTTGAAACTCATCTGTTTGGGGGGAAAAAAACCACACCGTGCAGGAGCTGTTGATGGGCATGGAACAACAGACCCATGAGTGGTTGGTGCCGCTGAGCCTTAAGTCTGGCCTTGTGGTATGCGATAACAGGCAAAATCTCGTAACAACTCTGGGGCTAGCTGGTTTGACAGATATCTCTTGCCTGGTGCATGTGCTGAATTTGGTGGTGCAGAGGTTCCTGAAAAATGACCCTGATATGTCAAAGCTGCTGCAGAAAGTGCTGGCCCTCTGTGCGCGCTTTCAGCGTTTTCACCCTGCTGCTGCTCACCTGTCTGCGCTGCAGCATAACTTCGGCCTTCCCGTTCACCGCCTTATATGCGACGTACCCACAAGGTGGAACTCCACCTGGCAAATACTGTAGAGACTGTGCGAGCAGCAGCAGGCGATAGTGTAGTTTCAGCTGCAGCACACACAGGTGAGTCCCTCTGTTGAACAGCACGACTTCACCACCAACGAGTGGGCCTCCATGTGGGATGTGTGTCGTGTTGCGCTGTTTCGAGTACTCCACCAACATGGCCAGTGCTGATGACGCAGTCCTCAGCGTTACTATACCACTTCTATGTCTCCTTGAAAAAACACTTTGGGCGATGATGGAAGAGGATGTGGCACAGGAGGAAGAGGAGGAGGAAGAGGGATAATTTCCACAGTTATCAGGCCAGTCATTCAAAAGTGGCTCGGAGGGTGGGTTCCTGCATCAACAGAGGCCAGGTACACAACTGTCCAGCCAGGGTACAGTTATGTAGGAGGAGAAGGATGATGATGAGGAGGAGGAACTGTGTTCACAGCAGGGAGGCTCCAAAAGCAGCTTATGGGCATAAATAGAGCGTGGCTGGGGTGATACATAGGACACAGACAAAACACACAACACACAAAGGACAGCTTGTCGTTGCCTATGTGCAGCCTGGCACACATGAGCGACTACATGCTGCAGTGCCTGCGCAACGACCACCGAGTTGCACACATTCTAACCAGTGCTGATTACTGGGTGGCCACCCTGCTGGATCCCCACTACAAGGACAATGTGCTGTCCTTAATTCCGTCACTGGAGCATTATCGGACGATGCGAGAGTACAAGCACACGCTGCTAGACACGCTGTTGATGCAAATCAAAAAACAGTAAAACTTCCTAAAATATAACTTTTAATGAAAATCAATCAATAAAAAACGTACCATAGGACGAAAATGACGCTATCAAAGCGCCACCTAACAGACACACATCACGCAGGAAAAAAACACCAGTATGGAGCAGTAAAAAGGGAGGGGAAGATCGTATCAATTGATCAGATACTAATCACATAACTATCTATCCCTAAAAAATCCCTCAAAAACTGCTCAGCCTAGAGGCATCCCTTGATGGTAGGGACCCTCTGTCCTCGAACCTTGGCTATAAAGTCCCTATGAGCCCCTCTGCTAATAATCGAATTACCAACTTTCTATATAACATTGATTGATATATCTGCTAAAAATCACAAACCGTGGTATGGCATAAATCCCTTATCCAATCCCGACACGTTTCCCCTTGTAATAAAACAAGGTTCCTCAGGGGACCAAAGTGATAAAGTATTCACCACATCAAAAATATATCTCAGAGAGCACATATAACACCCAAACAGGCGCATATATCATACAACCATAACAGGTGACACATGTAACAAATAGAGTTGAGCGAACTTCTGTTTTAAGTTCGGCTTCCAAAGTTCGGGTTCGGGTTATCCAAGCATCCCATTATGGATTCCGCTACCACGGACCATAACGGCATTTGGAACACGGGGTGAAGGACCTGGGGTGACGTCACCGTAATGTGATCAGTACTAATCCAGTACTGAGCCACGCCCCCTGCACTGATCACATGACGGTGATGTCACCCCAGGTCCTTCACCCCGTCCTTCACCCCAGGTCCTTCACCCCTTTGCATTTTGTTTTACTACGACTATTTTACAGCCATTTTAGTGCACCAAAGTTCCGGTCCCCATTGACTTCAATGGGGTTCGATTTTGGGTTCGAGTTCAGGACAAGTTTAGGTCCCGAACCCGAACTTTGACCCAAAGTTCGGCCGAACCCGGTGAACCAGAAAATCCACGGGTCTGCTTATCCTTAGTGGACATATATTTCGTATAATATAAAAAGAACTGAATCTAGACAAACATCTAAAAGAATCTCGACAAAGATAGTTAATATCATCTACATGTGTGGAGATTCAGACTTCGGGCATGCGCAATAGACGAGTAGAGAGCAATTTTCGCTCTAAATTTCCAGACATGCGCAGTTACATGGGAGACACGGAGAATGTCTAAGTCTGAGGACATGTGCAGTAGTGTTGATCGAGCATGTTGATCGGCCGAGTACCACATGTGCTCGAGCACCATGCTCGAGTCTCCTCCCCGCATGTTTCTTGGCTGCTACACAGCCAATAAACGTGCAGGTAAGATTTTTATACTATAAACTTTTCAGAGACCCAAAAGTCCTTTTAAGGGCTATTGTGTGTGACAGCAGCAATATATATTTTTATAGCATTCTGTGCTAAATGCCGTGTAATAGGCTGCTGCGGACAGTTAACTTATTCGCGCCACATCTCCTGTGTAAATTGTGCTCATCCCTAAAATATCAGTGACATCCAGTATACTTTTTCCGTAGACGGTGTCCGGTGCGGACAGTGACATTAGGTGTGCCATATCTGCAGTGTAATGTGTGCACTGAAAAAATTTATCTGTGACATGCAGTGTATTTTTTCAATAGACAGTGTTTGCTGCGGACAGTGACATTACCTGGGCCACATCTAAAGTGTAACGTGTGCGTTTAAAAAATGCATCAGTGACATACAGTGTACTTTTTCAATAGACTGTGTCATCTTCTGAGAGGGACATTACTAGACGCACATATAAAGTGTAAGGTTTGCGTTTAAAACATTTATCAGTGACATACAGTGTACTTTTTCAAAAGACTGTGTCATCTTGTGAGAGGGAAATTACCAGGTCACATCTAAAGTGTAACGTGTGCGTTTAAAAACTGTATCAGTGATATACAGTGTACTTTTTTAATAGACGCTGTCATCACCACCAGGCATGGTTATGTCTGATAATGGCCGTAACTTGGTGGCGGCTTTGAAACTCGGCAAGCTCACACACATCCCATGCCTCGCCCATGTCTTCAACTTAATGGTTAAGCAGGTTTCTCAAAACCTACCCCAACTTGCCTGAGCTACTAGTGAAAGTGTGCTGAGTGTGGGCACATTTCCGCCAGTCATCGACAGCTTCAGCCGGTCTGTTAAAGCTGCAGCAGTGCTTGAAATTGTCAGCTCATCGGCTGTTGTGCAATGTGAGCACGCGCTGGAACTCAACATTCCATATGTTGGCCAGGCTTTGTGAGCAGCAGAGGGGAGTAGTGGAATACCATCTGCAACATGGTCGTCGCCTTTCCAGTCAGCTTCCGTTATTCACAAGCGAGGAGTGGGTATGGATGTCTGACCTCTGTGAGGTTTAATGAGGAATCAACACAGATGGTGAGCGGCGATAACTTTATTATCAGCGTAACCTTCGCACTTCTGTGTCTACTCAAATGCTCGCTGTTCACAATTAAGGATGACGCTTTGCATGTGGAAGAGGTGGAAATGGGGGAAGACATTATACATGTATTAAGGCAGACCACCCTTAATTCATCTTCTCAGTGCAAATTGGATGATGAAGAGGAGGAGGAGGAGAAGGAGACGTTTGCCTCCGCTACAGAGGGTAGTACCCATGGAAGTTTAATTCCATCTGCTCAGTGTGGGTGGGCAGAAGAGGAGGAAGATATTGAGGAGATTGAGAGTCATCCTCTTGATGACGACAGCAAACTCTTGCCTGTTGGTACTCTGGCACACATGGCTGACTTCATGGTAGGCTGCCTTTCCCGCAACCCGTGCGTTATACACATATTAGACAACACAGATTTCTAGCTGTTCACCCTTCTTGACCCTGGCTACAAAGAGAACTTCTCATATCTCATTCCTCTGGTGGAGAGCATGTGCAAAATGGTGCAATACCAGAATGTCCTTGTTGAAAAATTGCTCCAAAAATTTCCATCTGACAAAGCTGGAGGCAGAGTTCGTAGATTCTTGGGCAACCGAGGAGGGGAGACAAGTGGAACACACAGCAGTTCCAACAGAGGCAGGGCAACACTCTCCAAAGCCTGGGACAGTTTCATGACACCCCGTCAGCATCCTCACCCTGATGCGTAGTCTACTGTCACAAGGAGGGAAACATTATGGAAGATGGTAAAGGAGTACATAGCAGACTGTGTCAGCATCCTCAATGATCCCTCAGTTCCTTACAACTACTGCATGTCCAAGATGGACACATGGCACAAACTTGTGCTGTACGCCTTGGAGGTGCTGGCCTGCCCTGCTGCCAGCGTTTTGTCTGAGCAGGTATTTTGTGCTGCTGGTGGCATTGTAACAGATAAGCATATCCACCTGTCAACTGAAAATGCTGACAGGTTGACTCTTATAAAAATGAACAAGGCCTGGATTGCCCCTGACTTCTCGACTCCACCAGAGGAAAGCTGATGAACATAAAGGAACTTTAAACATGTTGTTTTTAATGTACTGAATACACGGTATTTCCATGCACCCCTTCCACCACAAAAAAGGGCATATGGTTGAATCTTCCTTTTCTCATACTCCTCCTCCTCTTCCATCATATCAACATGCTTATTCATCAAATATAATGCCCTCGCATATAATGTTTTACAGGGTCAGCTCACCTGCAGGCCCTTGCATATCATTTTTTACAGGGTCAGCTCACCTGCAGGCCCTCGCATATAATTTTTTACAGGGTCAGCTCACCCTCAGGCCCTCGCATATAATGTTTTACAGGGTCAGCTCACCTACAGACCCTCACCTACAATCTTTTACAGGGTCAGCTCACCTACAGGCCCTTGCATATAATGTTTTACGGGGTCAGCTCACCAGCAGGCCTTCACCTACAATCTTTTACAGGGTCAGCTCACCTTCAGGCCTTCACATATAATGTTTTACAGGGTCAGCTCACCTGCAAGCCTTCACCTACAATCTTTTACAGGGTCAGCTCACCTGCAGGCCCTCGCATATAATTTTTTAGAGGGTCAGCTCAGCAGCAGGCCCTCAGCCATAATGTTTTAGAGGGTCAGCTCAGCAGCAGGCCCCCGCCCCTAATGATTTATATGGTCAGATCAACAGGCCCTTGCTCCAAATGTTTTTGATGGTCACCAGCAGGCCATCAATCATTATTTTTCAAGGGTGTGTATGATGCCCTCCTTTATGTGTAACAAAGGGTGTATTGGAGTGCCTGTTCCTTGTAATTTTTGGCACCCCATTCACTATGTGCATAGGCTTTGTGGTACATAAACAATTGTACCACAATGTGAATGAAGCCCTCCTCATCACTCTTATGTGATATACAGGTTGTATCGGAGTGCCTCTTTCTTGTAATTTTTGGCAGCACTTGCACTTTATTTACAAGTAAATATACAGAATATAAGAATGTTTCCTAACAATTTTTCCTCTAAAATCTATTTTATCTTTGGTTTTGTGCGTATTATTGTCAGTCTGTGAAAGTGGCGTACTACTCGTACAACATCGTTCCCAGTAGCGACCTGGGAGTCCATGATAAATCCAGACATCCTACCTATGCTGTTTCCGAACCATTTCAATGGTGTTTCCATACATTTCTGAACTTTTCCTGTGAACCTCTTCAGAGCGGGGGTGCCTGGTTTAATGCTCGGGTTCTCCCATTGACTTCCATTATACTTGGGTTCTCGGTAAAGCACCTGAGCATCCCGATGTGTTCGGCTCGAGCACCCGAGCACTTGGGTGCAGGATCAACATTAATTATTATTTTGATTATTATTATTTATTTTTTTATATTTTATTTTACACTGTAATATCAATGCTAGATGCCGCAATCATCTATAAACGTGGCATCTGAGGAGTACAATGATGGGGAGCGGTGCTCCCTGCTATTGCACCCACTACTTACAAAGAAATCAGCTTTGCGATTAGGTCATTTGTCACGAAGCAAATTTGTGTGAAGCAGCCGAATCAAATTTTTTATTACTTCACATGACTATGTGAAAGATGCATTGAAATACATGTGGATAGTGTTTAAAGAACCCAACTTCTGTGTAGTGGAAAATTCCACATGGAAGTATAAGCGAGCATGCTTATGAATGCGGAAAAGCCATATATTTAAACTTTTGATTTCACCCTTTCAATGTTTGTGAATCAACAGCACAAATATAATTTTTGGGGTATAATCCAGGTTAATGGGGGGCCTAGTCCACAGTTTGCTCTTAGGCCCATGGTACTCTAATTATGCCTCTAAATATGAATCCTCTCCAAATGGCAATTTATTTATTAAAAAGGACCTTTCAGCTTTCTTGACCTGTTTCTGTCAGGAAATACTTGTATTCACCATAAAATAACAACTCTGGAGCATCTTTTGTTGGAATAATGTATTGCGCTATTCCTCTGTCATTCATTTTAGAACAAATTGACAACTGATTTCTACCAATTGTGGGTATGTGCTTACATACTGTGACACTCTCCAATCAATGCTGACAGTGTCAGAGTATGGACAAATGCCTTATTTACAAGGGGAATTGTAATGTCCAATTATTTATTCATACATTTTTTAAGTAATAATAGAAGAATTGTATAATGCAGAAATAAGGTGCTCTGAGAATTTCAAAGACTGATGCCCATCAACTAATGAGGACTACAAGTCTGAGTGAGAAGAGAAGCACTCATTTCTTCAGGAGCACTGGGGAGGGGTTATTTACAGCCACAGTGGGTGCTGAGCCCCTGGTGCCCCCTTCTCTTTGTATGCTGCCACTGCTCTCTAGTGCTCCCCATGCAGACTCTGTAACATAGCCCCCTCCTCCTTTCCCAGTCCACTCCTCTTGTACTTAACACTTGCTACTCTCCTTGCCAATCACTGCCCCGGAATGATTTGTATAGAATTAGTTAGTATGATCAGTTTCCAAGTAAGGTAGTTCTGAACTAATTTAAAGCTGGGCACAGTTTTCCTACTCTGCCACCAAATTACCTTGCCCCAGCAGGAACATCCTCTGTCAATGTAATCTCAACATATAATCGTGTGGAGTTGATAAAAAAAAAATCTGAATTTGCTGAATAATTTGTAAACCAAACAAATGTACTGCTATATATAATGTACCATACTATCACTAAATCTTTTGCATTCTATGGTATTTATATACATACATAATATACACTCTACAAAGACATGACCACATTCACTTTTAGACATTGGTTCTTGCAATGTGTATTAGTACTATTTCTTTAGATACAACCAGCATTTAGGTAAGGAAGCAGCGACCCAGAAAATAATTGCACTCCAACTCGACTTGCAGTGCATACATCTCCTGCCAAGGATAAATGGTTATTACCAGAGATACATTTATTCATGTGCCATGTACCTTTAAATCTCCACAAATAAATAGTATTTAGCTATAAAAAATTAAAGGACCCTGTAACATGCTAAATTATTTACGCAGAAGAAGCGCTACTAAATTTTATAGCGCACAACGCTAAATTTCTCTTGGAATTCTCACCATTTATCAAGCATGTTCTACTGTCTCTTTTCTACTCAGAAGCACAGCATGCATAAAGTCCATTTCACATTGAAACATCGCTATGTGGAACAATGTGATGAAATGAGACACAGGAGGAGAGTTTATGTTGCACTCAGCTAAACAGTTAGCCTATAGGAAGGATAGCTTTTTATGCTGTGACTGGTATATCAATTGCGAGTCCTCAGATATGTCTTGTCTTAAAGCAGGGGTGATGATGCACTGTGTTCATGTGAGAGATTATGGGTAGTATAACTGAGCATGCTGTGAGGTTATAACCCAGACCTTATCGAAAGTAAAGCAGATGGCAAAGCAGTGAATTGCTGAGAAATTCTAAGCTATACCACAAATTGTATCATAAGATTCCCTAATATATGTATCAAAGACAAAAGACATAGTTTGTTTTACAAAAGTGACACCTGTATGCCTGACTACAACACGATAAGCAACATAAGTATTACTAAGTAAGCTAATATAATAAATTCTTTAAAATAAATATTATAATGACATTTGTAAAAGTTGTCTTTCATGCAGAATCCTTTGTCATTGACATTTCAAACTTGTCAAGCATTGAAAGGGCTTTATACATGGAATAACAGTGTTACAACTAACAAGGAGAGTAAATTGAACAATTGAAAAATTTTCTTTGTTTGTACTTTAGCTCTCAGTAACCAATCATTCTATAGTTTACTACACTGCTTTATCAAATGTAATAAATAATTGAAAAACTTACTAATAACTGTTATGACTACATTATTATTATTATTATTATTATTATTATTATTATTATTATTATTATTATTATAATTGTATTGGGTTTTTGGTCATGGTTATGTTATTATGACATTACATTTCTGTTTTAATTTTAACCTAATATTTATTTTATTTTATTTAGTTTTAAAAAATAGAATGTAAAATGAATTTCTGGGATTTTGTAGAAATCATGTAACAAAATAGTTAGAATGCAAATGTAAATTTCATGATCTCAAATGTGATTTCATGATTGTTTCAGTAACTCAATGATTTTCAAAGTAGTTTATAATAATCTTTCATTCCTATAATAAACAAATAGAGCTACAAGGTAAAGCAAGGAGGGGAAATACCGATGACCACCCTTAGTAATATAATATATATGAAAGAACAGTTTTAGAAAATTGATCTTAGAATTGTTCCTTTTTAAAAATAAAATAACAACTGGATAGGTTAATCAATATCATATTGGCTCTGCACCCAAACCCCCACCAATCAGCTGTAAACTTGTTACTGCAGCACTGCACCTTTTGAAGTGAATACACAATTGGTGGGGCTGTGTAGTTCCAGTATGGACTTCTGGGCCGGGGCTACAAAGCAAAATCTAAGGGTAGGTCTTCAATATCAATGTCTTGGACAACCCTTTGCTGAAAAGAGGGTTTTATTACTTTTCTATTTTTTATTGCTTGGTTTATTGGTTGTTTTATATGGGAGAAACTGATAATTTTTTTACATTGATTATATTGTTCTTATAAATTGATTTGTATATAGAAAAGATAACATTTCAGCATTGCTTATTATTTATACCATTTACCTTATGTTTAACAGTCTGTTTTAAGGTTATTGTAGTTGTATGCATAACTATAAATGTAAGTTCTGTGTTTTATGTGGAGAAAAATATATTATATGCTAAATATTGACTTTTTAGTTTTATATGCATTTTTGGTGTACATTTGTGATTTTATTTTTTCTATTTGTTTCATTGAAAATCATTTTTTATTCAATAATTTTTTTTTTACTTTTTTAACCACTTAATACTCCAACAAGTGAACTATAATAGGCACTGTTTTGATTGCAACAGGGTTTACTAAAAACAGATAGCGCTTGGGAGAAAACAATAAATCTTTATTGGGGTACAAGGATAAATAAGAGCTATACGTGCTAAATAACTGTCTGTGTATAGCGGTGCAGTGTTAATCTGTCAGGGTGCGGTTTGATCAATACCGAAAAAATCCCTGTTGTACCGCTATATACCAGATATGTACGGTTGGGGTGGCTGCCGCTGCGCTGGTTACATCGAGATTAACCCGCTAGCAGCTGGCATCACAGTGCTTCCACCCTGACCCTACTAAAATTACCAGTGAGGCTGCTAGTATTAGTATTGATACAAATCGCTCAGCTCTCAATATGGCAGCTCAACGCGTTTCATCGCCCTATTGCGGGCATCTCATCAGGAGCTAACAGAAGAGAGATAATATCACGTTGCAAACATTGCGCGCCACTGATGGCGTGCACGCGATATAAGCCTCCGGCGCTGGTTCGGCCGTGAACGGCCGCTCAGCGCTGCAGTTTAAATAGCCGTAGCCCAGCCCCTCTGGGAGGAGCTAGTTTAGGGTTCCGTCATTCCGACCAGAGGATTAGATAAAATATCTCCTCCCCCCTGAGACCAATACATCGCACGTTCCCATGGGTGATGGTTTGTTTATTCATGGTAACATATGCCGGCAATATTGTACTGTTGGAGATATGGTGCATTCAAGCTGTCATCAACCACCAGAAAAGGGAGACAGAAAAGGAGGATGGTGGTTGGTGGTATATGTAACTGGATAAGGTGTATATCAGATCAAGTACCTCGTTGCTAACATTGTTGCATCTGAATTACCACAATAGTTAATTACTAATATAAATTTGGGATCATGGCAAAAGGAAAGGGCTTATAAACAAGGCGGAGTTTGACTTCATGTTCCCCAAATATCCAATCATGCCATCCTTTTACTCCCTCCCGAAAATACACAAGGGGTTATCACCCCTAAAAGAGAGGCCAATTGTGTCCGGGATAGGAAGTATAACGGAGAAGGCTAGCATCTATGTGGATCGTATTTTGAGACCCTTTGTGGTGAGCCTGCCGTCTTATGTCCAGGATACAATGGACGTACTACGGAGGCTCAATGATCTACACTGTGATGCTGGGACGCTGCTGGCTAGCCTCGATGTGGAAGCCCTGTATAGTTCCATTCCACATCACAAGGGCTGCGAGGCAGCCGCAGCGTTCCTGGCAGAAAGGGGAATGCAATACCAGCTGCACAATGAATTTGTGATCATGTTGTTTAAATTTATTCTCAGCCATAATGTCTTTGCCTTTGACAGACGCCTCTTCCACCAGCTCAGGGGTGTGGCCATGGGGAGCCCATGTGCCCCCACGTTCGCCAACCTTTACCTGGGCTGGTGGGAGAAGGAGGTGGTCTTTGGTGAGAGCATGGAACAATGGGCATCGTCCATTCTCATGTGGATGAGATTCATTGATGATGTTTTCATCCTATGGAGAGGATCCAAGTCAGAGTTTGACAAATTTGTGGGCCTCCTCAATGTCAATGACTGGGGTCTATTTTTTATCCACGAGATCAATGACACTAGTCTGACTTTTTTAGACATCTCCATAACATTGGATCTGGATGGAAAGATTATCACGAACATGTTTCGTAAACCTACTGCCACGAACTCTCTGCTCAGATGGGAGAGTAGTCATCCCACTCCACTCAAGCGTGGAATACCCAAGGGACAGTTCCTCAGGGCAAGATGTAATTGCTCTGAGTGGACTGGCTTTAGGCAGGCGTCTAATGACCTTCACAGGAGGTTCAAACAAAGGGGGTACCCGGAGGTCCCTCTCAGAGAGGCATTTCAACATGCAGCCTCGTGTAGGAGAGAGGACCTTCTAGCTCCTAAAATCAGAGCAACCCAGAATGGACCTTTCAGGATCATTGGCACATATGATGCTGCCCACAAAGAGGTACGGAGTGTACTACAGGAAGCCTGGAGTATCCTCAAAACGGACCCAGTTGTGGGTGATCTTGTCGGTGACAGACCACTCATCACTTATCGTAGAGGTGGGAACCTAGGTGATAGGCTGGTGCACAGCACTTTTTCCACCCCAGTGAGTAGCACCTGGCTGCCTAGCAGGCCACCGGGAACACACAGATGCAGTGGCTGTGTGGCCTGCAAGGTTATCAAAAAGGGTAACAATGTAATAAGCTCTGTTACAGGACGCAGTTATACTATAAGATCTTTTATTAACTGCAGGACTGTGGGTGTAATATATTTGGCGACATGCATTTGCCTCAAGCAATATGTTGGCAAAACCAAGAGGGAACTCAGAAGGAGAGTGGGGGAGCATCTCTGTGACATCCGAAATCAAGATCTCACCCCTCTGGCACAGCATGTCGCCATACACCACCCTGGCCTAGGCAATCGATGCTTCATGTTTCAGGAAATTGAACATGTCAAACAGTCCCCAAGGGGCGGTGATGTGGACAATTTACTGTTAAGAAAAGAAGCCGAATGGATTTTCAGACTTCAAACAGTTAAACCCCCAGGATTAAATGATTCCATCTCTTTTGCCCCTTTTCTATAATATTTGCTGCATGTAGCACTTATTCTCCTTGTATGCTGCATAGTTGTACCATCTGCGATATTAGGTGGTAGGACATTGTTGCACATTCCACTGTTGTGGTAATTAAGATGCAACAATGTTATCAACGAGGTACTTGATCTGATATACACCTTATCCAGTTACATATACCACCAACCACCATCCTCCTTTTCTGTCTCCCTTTTCCGGTGGTTGATGACAGCTTGAATGCACCATATCTCCAACAGTACAATATTGCCGGCATATGTCACCATGAATAAACAAACCATCACTCATGGGAACGTGCGATGTATTGGTCTCAGGGGGAAGGAGATATTTTATCTAATCCTCTGGTCGGAATGACGGAACCCTGAGCTAGCTCCTCCCGGATGGGTGGGGCTACGGCTATTTAAACTGCAGCGCTGAGCGGCCGTTCACGGCCGAACCAGCGCCGGAGGCTTGTATCGCGTGCACGCCATCAGTGGCGCGCGATGTTTGCAACGTGATATTATCTCTCTTCTGTTAGCTCCTGATGAGATGCCCGCAATAGGGCGATGAAACGCGTTGAGCTGCAATATTGAGAGCTGAGCGATTTGTATCAATACTAATACTAGCAGCCTCACTGGTAATGTTAGTAGGGTCAGGGTGGAAGCACTGTGATGCCAGCTGCTAGCGGGTTAATCTTGATGTAACCAGCGCAGCGGCAGCCACCCCAACCGTACATATCTGGTATATAGCGGTACAACAGGGATTTTTTCGGTATTGATCAAACTGCACCCTGACAGATTAACACTGCACCGCTATACACAGACAGTTATTTAGCACGGATAGCTCTTATTTATCCTTATACCCCAATAAAGATTAATTGTTTTCTCCCACGCGCTATCTGTTTTTAGTAAACCCTGTTTCAGTCACATATAGCGCAAATATTGCATTTACTTCTAGTTAATCACTGTTTTGATTGCTTCTAAAATACAATGCACTATTCCTATAGTGCATTGTATTTTAATGTCATTGCTATACACTCAAGGCAGGCTTGGGGCCTACACCAGGTCTCAGCCTGCATATACGCACATCGGCACCCCACAATCGCATTTACGGGATGCCAATGGGAGACATAGGGATTCCGCTCCCTCTGTCATTGCCTACATGCGGTGGGCGCCATTGCCCAGGACATGTTAAGGGTTAAGCAGCTGGGATCATCACTCCTGCAGGAGCGCGGCTCTCATGTGAGAGATGAGCCCCCTTCTCTGCTGCATGAGAGACCCGTGCAACACTTAGACTGGACCACCATCAAAAGGAGTTGGCCCAGCCTAGGGTCCCTTAGTGACTGCTGTAAAAAGTCATATTGGTGGTCACTAAGGGGTTAAGTCACCAGGAAACTTGGTGGTTGAAGGTCGCTGTAGAATAAGGCCGCTTAAATGGGTTGTCTCACTTCAGAAAGTGGAATTTATCATGTAGAGAAATTTAATACAAGGCACTTACTATGTATTGTCAATGCCAATATTGCCTTCTTTGCTGGCTTGATTAATTTTTCATCACAAAACCCCTGGATATGAGCAGTGTATAATGCCATCAAAGGAGTCAATATGGACAATCACAATACATTAGTAAGTGGTTTGTATTAACTTTTTCTACTTGATAAATGCTATTTGCCGAAGTGAGACAACCCCTTTAATGACTGTTAAAAGGTTAACAGGAATTCACTCCTAGAAGGTAACATATAGTTCTACATGCCTATATCTGTCTAGTATGAAACCCATAGCTATACAGCCTTTGAAATAATGAAGAAAAAAATACCAAGGTTTGGTCATTTTGTAAGTGCCAAAATTTGGTCACTATAGCAAGAGAATTTTTACACATAAATGTGACACTAATATATTGGCTGCCCCAATATAAAATCGAATTTGAAATTGGTTAGTTGGTATAGCTGGTAAAAAAATAATTTATAAGCTGTTTTAAATGATAATAATGAAGCCAATGGGGTAATGTACAGTAAAACATAGACCAATACGTTATGCTTTTCATAAAACCTGTTTCACGGCCATGCAACATGGGGTCACTGAAGTGATTTACCTGAAGTTGTTTGAAATAATTAAAATTCTCTGACAACCTCTACAATAGCATAAAAAAAAAAAAAAAAAAAGATTAGATTTCTAGTGCCTTTCTCTTCATTTTTATGGCATAGGGCCCCTTTAAGGTCTTGCACCACAATGTATTTTGTAAACCTGACTTAAGAATGACATCGTCATTGCCCAGGAGGCAGATTTGATGTGTAGAATAATAGAAAATAAACATTTAAAGACAAAATATATACTACATTACTGTTTTTGTTTCCATGGTACCATTTTTAGCTAAATAACTGTACCAAGCTGTAATATACAAGGGTTTGGGGGAGGGGGTTAAAGGGGCGGTCCTAGATTAGAAAGACATGACATGCAAATCTAGTCCATTAACTCCAGTGAAGCCAAGCTAAAATACCAGACACAACAGATGGACAGAAGTGGTGCTGTTTTTGAAAGAAAGTAGCCATGTTTTTCTAATCCAGGACAACCCCTTTGTATGCAGCAACCAAACCGAAAATATTATGTTTTACATACATACTTAAAGATTTCAGAACATTCCAATAAGAAAGATAATGTTATAAAATGATATGCTACAAAGAAATTCAAAAATATCACCTTGAAAATATAAAAGTAAAAATTCCATTCTGAAAGAATGTCAACCATAATGGGTTATCACTGTTATGGGGAAAATAATACATAGCATTTCTATAAAATACAAAATTGTGAAAACTGAGAGATAAGAAGTTGAGAGGCAGAAAACTATATACATTACAATTTAATGTACAGACATACCCCACCTCATCTTTTCCATTTTTGCCATTCACTTACTAGTTCCTCATGCACACTTCTCTGCTCCATGCTGTGTTTTCTATTTATTGAATACATTTCTCACTTCAACATTTTTTCCACCTGAGCTGCCATTTGTCGCTTTTATAGATGTGCAATGCAGGTCTCTCCAGATTATGATCTTCATATTTTTTCATTTACTTCACGCTTCAGTTATCCAACTTAGCGGGACCTAAAATGTGCAAATTGAGTGGTACATTGAAGGCAACTATTGGTATTCTAGGCCAGTGGCTTGTGATCAATTAAATTAAAACATTGGTTTACAAAAATAATGTTTCTCTTTAGTTCATAAAAAATAAAACACACTGAAAAGGGTGACCCAGCTGTGCTAAGAGGCACATTACTTTATGTGAGTAAGCAAACATTTTCTGGTCAAAGTATCAATCTATTATTCAGGTCCATTTTATTATTACATCGGTTTTAAATTATTATGAACAGCAATTGGTAGTTTAAACACTAGACAAACATGCTTAGAAAATACCAAGAGATTTTGTGTTGTTTTATTTTGCTGTTTTTGGGCTAAATGCTTTATTCTCCCTTGTTCAGTTTTTTCAATATTTATGTAATTTATCTGCATACTGTGTTTGTCTACTGGGCTTATAATTGCAATGTACTTTAGTTCAGAAAATGAAGATCTGACTCAACCCATCATATGCATCATGTGGTAAGGTTCATGCATGCGGCCATATTGCAGTTTACAATTCCCCACAAGCTTAAGTTCTAGCCTACTCATTATCAACATAACAGCATTGAGCAGTGTAATTACAGTTTCTCTGTCCCCATTCACCTGAATGGGATGTAGAGTAACTACAATTGCTCCTTATCATTTAAGTGAATGGGATGGCGGAGCTAAAATTACATTGATCGCTGTTGTAATGTCAACAACAAGCAGGTAAACAGTGCAAAGAATGCAGCACTTACAAGAGTACTGCATTCCCTACTGATCAGCGGGGGTATCGGGAGTCAGACCCCCAAAAATCTTATATAGATGACTAGTGCCGAGCAAATTAAAGTGGAGTTTGATCCGAATTTCAAGAGAAATTTGATTAGCTTTAAAGCCGAATTTCCTTGCGCTTTGTGGCAACGGATGAATTTTTCCCAAAATGGTGGCTGAAAATAAAAAGATTATACTCACCTCATCCACTTGCTCACAGAGAGGTCATTCTTGATTGAAGAAAACACGCCGAAGGACCTGTGGTGAGCATGATAACATAACCTCGTGATCACTGTGGGCATGCGCAGTGACGTCATCACTGACGAGGTGAGTGTAATTTTTTTTTTAACTCCTGATTAACCCCTGAACATTGAACATCTGAGGGGTTTAAATGATGGGGGCAGCGTGATTGCTATTACACATCATTACAACGACTTCAAACAATGGAAAGCGATTTATGACAAAGTTATTCATAATAAATCAAATTTCTTGTTGAAATTCAGTGAAGCAACAAAAACAAATTTTTAAATACTTCGCTCACTTCTATTAATCACCTGAGAATAATGTAGGTCATCAATATAGAGAAAGCAGAAAAACTCTGTAAAAATAAAAAAACACCACCAAAAATGCTGCATTCGCGGATGTAACTAGTGTATAAAGGCCAGAAATTGCTACTGATCAATATTAAAGCTGAGGATTGTGTGACAAAGGGAGTGTTCCCCAGCCCCCCCTTACCCCCCCCCCTTCTTCTGTTTTTGCCAAAATTGCTTTCGATCAAATTATTTTACTGGTTGAACAGTTAAGATCTGAGATTTCTCTAATCATGGCTGTTGCTGCACTGGGCAGTTGTCAATAACAGTTACACCCTGCAGCTGTTTTGTCCCCTGTGTAAGAACCCTAACCCTAAGTTCACACCTGAGCGTTTTACAGCGCGTTCAAATGCGCTGTAAAACGCTAAACACATGAAAACCAATGCTTTCCTATGGCCCTGGTTCTCACTTGAGCGTTTTACAGCGCGTTTGAACGCGCTGTAAAATGCCCGACGCATAAACAAGTACTTGAGCTTTTTTTGGGGCGTTTGTCACACGTTTTGTGATTGACACCACAGTAGTCAATCACAAGAACGAGCGGTACGAACGCGAGTTTCCTATTTGCAAAAATGCACTGAAATACGCGTGACAAAAACGTGTGTAAAACGCGCGTTTCAAGAACTCTCAGGTCTGAACCCAGGGTAAAGCTTAGCTGACAGAGCCATACAGTTACCCCAGGTTCAGACCTGAGCGTTCTGAAAAAACCCGCGTTTTACACGCGTTTTTGTCGCGCGTATTTCAGCGCGTTTTTGCAAATAGGAAACGCGTGTTCGTACGCGCGTTCTGGTGATTGACTACTGTGGTGTCAATCACAAAACGCGCGACAAACGCCCCAAAAAAAGCTCAAGTACTTGTTTATGCGTCGGGCGTTTTACAGCGCATTCAAACTCGCTGTAAAATGCTCAAGTGAGAACCAGAGCCATAGGAAAGCATTGGTTTTCATGTGTTGAGCGTTTTACAGCGCGTTTGAACGCGCTGTAAAACGCTCAGGTGTGAACTTAGGGTTAAGGTTCACTGCAAGACAAAAATAATTTAGACTAAAATTACTGATCTGGGACAAATAAATAAATTTGCATAAGGAATCCTGCTTCATGGAATTCATATATGAATGAAGACTACAGTTCTATAACGACAAATGTAAAATGATGCAGTCACATGGTATATGTACTTCACCTCTGCGCTCAAAATGTTACATGACAGCAGTAGGCTGGTAGAGAGGACGGAGCAATGACAATGGATCACAGTGGTCTCAAGATAGTGGGTTTATCAGGAACGCGTTGCAGATGGCTGCAGGATATCAGGTGAGTATTTTTTTTCTTACTCACTTTGGGTGGAGGAAAATAGGGGCACTATAACTAGAGTAGCATTATAACTAGTGGGGGAACTACAGTGGAGCATTATTACTATTGGTAAGCTGTAGGGGGCATTATGGTTACTGAAGGAACTATATGGAGCATTATACTTACTGTGCATTATACCTACTGGGGGCACTGCAGGGGGTTATTATAACTACTGGTGGCATTTTAGGGTGAATTATAATTAATGGGGGGCTACAGGGTCCATTCACAGAACACTGTGCCACTCCTGTCTTGCCTTGGCTGTGTGCCTAGGGTCACTGCCTTGTTGAATGGTGAACCTTTGGCCCAGTCTGAGGTCCAGAGCATTCTTGGTCAGATTTTCATTAAGAATATGTCTGCACTTTGCTCTATTCAGGTTTCCCTCAACACTGATCAATCTCCCTGCCTCAGCCACTGAAAAACAGCCCTACAGTATGATGCCGCAATAACCATGCTTAACTATAGGGGTGGTATTGGGCAGCACTTAGTTTTCTCTAGACTTGACACTTAGAATGTGTATAAAAAAGTTCAATCTTGGTTTAATGAGACCAGAAAATCTTGTTTCTCAAAGCCGTTCTTTTAAGTTTTTTTTTTCCAAATTCCAGCATGCATTTTATGTGTCTTTTACTGAGGATAGGCTTTTTTCTGGGCACTCTGCCTTAAAGCTCAGATTGGTGGAGTGCTGCAGTAATGTTTCAGTTTCTGGAAGTTTCTCCAATCTATACACAGGATCTTTGAAGCTCAGCCAGAGTGACCATTGGAATCTTATTGACCTCTCTTACCAAAGCCCTTCTCAACAATTAATTAGATTAGTGAGGTGGACAGCTCGTAGAAGAGTTCTAATTGTTCAAAACTAGTGTTGAGCGAACAGTTCGAGCATCGTTCGGGTTCGTACCGAATTTTGTGGTGTCCGGGACACGGACCCGAACCCGGACATTTTCAAAAAAGTTCGGGTTCGGGTTCGTTGTTCGTCGATTACTTCCCGCTTTCTGAAGGGCTGCACAGCAGCCAATCAGCTAGCGTTTTACTTCTTGCCCTAAGAGCCCATCACAGCCATGCCTACTAATGGCATGGCTGTGATTGGCCAAGTGCAGCATGTGACCCAGCCTCTATTTAAGCTGGAGTAACATAGCGCCGCACGTCACACTGCTCTGATTAGTGTAGAGAGAGGACGCAGCTTCTGTGAGGGCGAGATTAGGCAGGGAAAAGTCAGCAACAGCACCTAATGAACGGATAGATCTACAGCTGTGAATGATTGAACTTCTGCTAGTTACTTGCTCACTGGTTTTTAGGCTGCACAGAGCGTTTTTCTGTCACTTATTTTCTGGGGTGATCGGCGGCCATTTTGTGACTTGTGGTGCACCAGAAGAAGCTGCCACCAAGCCAAGTCCATCAATCCATCAATACTAGTTTTTTTTTGCTATATCAGGGGCTTGGCTGTGCTAATTGTCACCCTTAGAAACTCAGGATAGCAATTGCTATATTTTAATTGCTATAAGGGGTTAAGTACAATTGCCCAAATACCAATCAACTAAATCTGGTGTTCCAGCTTTGGCTAGACAAGTATAATACTGTCTGCTGTCTGGTAAAGGATAGATTATTTTCTGTGGTGAAATTCAATTGCCAAAATAGCAATACCATAAATCAGTGGTTTCAGCTGTGGCTGGCAAAATATAATAGTGTCCGCCAAAACATATATTTTGTTCTGGGGTGAAATTCAATTGCCAAAATAGCAATACCATAAATCAGTGGTTTCAGCTGTGGCTGGCAAAATATAATAGTGTCCGCCAAAACATATATTTTGTTCTGGGGTGTAATTCACTTGCCAAAATAGCAATACCCTGAATCTGGTGTCCCAGCTGTTGCAGGCCAGGATTCATAGTGTCCGCAAAAACATATATTTTGTTCTGGGGTGAAATTCAATTGCCAAAATAGCAATACCCTGAATTTGGTGTCCCAGCTGTTGCATGCCAGGATTCATAGTGTCCGCAAAAACATATATTTTGTTCTGGGGTGACATTCAATTGCCAAAATAGCAATACCCTGAATCTGGTGTCCCAGCTGTTGCAGGCCACATTTCATAGTGTCCGCCAAAACATATATTTTGTTCTGGGGTGAAATTCAATTGCCAAAATAGCAATACCATAAATCAGTGGTTTCAGCTGTGGCTGGCAAAATATAATAGTGTCCGCCAAAACATATATTTTGTTCTGGGGTGACATTCAATTGCCAAAATAGCAATACCCTAAATCTGTTGTCCCAGCTGTTGCAGGCCAAGTGTAAATCTGTCCATAAAAGGATACCTTTCATCCAGGGCCTAAATACTAGCCCTAAAAGAGATATTCCTCTAAATCAGTGGTTACTGCTGTGCCTGGATTAGTGTAATACGCTACATAAACAAATAGGCAGATAGTGTTAGGTGCCTGTAAAAAAAGGCCTTAATTTGAAATCAATACATTGGGCCAAATTTTTTTTTCCTTATTGTGGTGCTTGGTGAACAGTAACAATGAGGAAAACATCTAGTAAGGGACACGGTCGTGGTGGTGTTAGTGTACCCTCTGGTGCTGGGAGAGGACGTGGCCATTCTGCCACAGCCACACGTCATAGTGAACCAACTACCTCAGGTTCCAGTACCCGCCAGAATTTACAGCGATATTTGGTGGGGCCCAATTCCGTTCTAAGGATGGTAAGGCCTGAGCAGGTACAGGCGCTAGTCAATTGGGTGGCCGACAGTGGATCCAGCACGTTCACAACATTATCTCCCACCCAGTCTTCTGCAGAAAGCGCACAGGTGGCACCTGAAAACCAAGCCCATCAGTCTGTCACATCACCCCCATGCATATCAGGGAAACTGTCTGAGCCTCAAGTTACGCAGCAGTCTCTTATGCTGTTTGAAGACTCTGCTGGCAGGGTTTCCCAAGGGAATCCACCTAGCCCTTCCCCAGTGGTGGAAGACATAGAATGCACTGATGCACAACCACTGATGTTTCCTGATGATGAGGACATGGGAATACCACCTCATCGGAGTCCGCACGTCTCTAATGATGCCGAAACACAGGTGCCAACTGCTGCGTCTTTCTGCAGTGTGCAGACCGAACAGGAGGTCAGGGAGGAAGACTGTGTGGAAAACGATGCAGGGGACGATGAGGTCCTAGACCCCACATGGAATGAAGGTCGTGCCACTGACTTTCATAGTTCAGAGGAAGAGGCAGTGGTGAGACCGAGCCAACAGCGTAGTAGCAAAAGAGGGAGCAGGGGGCAAAAGCAGACCAGCCGCCGCCAAGAGATTTCGCCTGCTACTGGCCACCGCCACCAGGGACCGAGCACCCCAAAGGCAGCTTCAAGGAGTTCCCTGGCATGGTACTTCTTTAAACATTGTGCTGACGACAAGACCTGAGTGGTTTGCACGCTGTGCCATCAGATCCTGAAGCGAGGCATTAACGTTCTGAACCTTAGCACAACCTGCATGACCAGGCATCTACATCCAAAGCATGAACTGCAGTGGAGTAAACACCTGTAAAGCAAGGAATTCACTCTGGCTCTCCCCTGCTCCCTCTTCTTCTGCTACCTCGGCCTCTTCCTCCGCCTCAGGAGGAACGTTGGCACCTGCTGCCCACCAAACAGAGGATGTGCCACCGACACCACCACCTGCGTCACCAAGCATCTCCACCATGTCACACGGCAGCGTTCAGCTCTCCATCTCACAAACTTGGAGAGAAAGTGTAAATTCCCACCTAGCCACCCTCGAGCCCTGGGCCTGACTGCCAGCATTTCTAAACTACTGGCCTTTGAAATGCTGTCATTCAGGCTGGTGGACACAGACAGCTTCAAACAGCTGATATCCATGGCTGTCCCACAGTATGTTGTTCCCAGCCGCCACTACTTCTCCAAGACAGCCGTGCCTTTCCTGCACAACCAAGTATCCGATAAAATCAAGTGTGCACTGCGCAACGCCATCTGTGGCAAGGTCCACCTAACCACAGATACGTGGACCAGTAAGCACGGCCAGGGACGCTATATCTCCCTAACTGCACACTGGGTAAATGTAGTGGTGGCTGGGCCGCAGGCGGAGAGTTCCTTTGCGCACGTCCTTCCGCCGCCAAGGATCGCAGGGCATCATTCTTTGCCTCCTGTAGCCTCCTCCTCCTACTCGGCTTCCTCCTCCTCTGCTTCCACCAGCTCATCCAGTCAGCCACACACCTTCACCACCAAGTTCAGCACAGCCCGGGGTAAACGTCAGCAGGCCATTCTGAAACTCATATGTTTGGGGGACAGGCCCCACACCGCGCAGGAGTTGTGGCGGGGTATTGAACAACAGACCGACCAGTGGTTGCTGCCGGTGGGCCTCAAGCCCGGCCTGGTGGTGTGCGATAATGGGCGAAATCTCGTCGCAGCTCTTGGACTAGCAGGTTTCACGCACATCCCTTGCCTGGCGCATGTGCTGAATTTGGTGGTGCAGAAGTTCATTCACAACTACCCCGACATGTCAGAGACTGACGCATTCTTAGCACTTTCAGGCCAGTCTGTTAGAAGTGGCTCAGAGGGAGGTTTTTTGCAACAGCAGAGGCCAGGTACAAATGTGGCCAGCCAGGGCCCACTACTGGAGGACGAGGAGGATGAGGGGGAGGTGGAGGAGGATGAGGATAAAGCAGGTTCACAGCGGGGTGGCACCCGACAAAGCTCAGGCCCATCACTGGTGCGTGGCTGGGGGGATACGGAGGAATATGACGATACGCCTCCCACAGAGGACAGCTTGTCCTTACCTCTGGGGAGCCTGGCACACATGAGCGACTACATGCTGCAGTGCCTGCGCAACGACAGCAGAGTTGCGCACATTTTAACGTGTGCGGACTACTGGGTTGCCACCCTGCTGGATCCCTGGTACAAAGACAATGTGCCCACCCTACTTCCTGCACTGGAGCGTGATAGGAAGATGCGCGAGTACAAGTGCACGCTAGTAGAGGCGCTCCTAAAAGCATTCCCAAATGTCACAGGGGAACAGGTGGAAGCCCAAGGCGAAGGCAGAGGAGTAGCAAGAGGTCGCCAACGCAGCTGTGTCACGGCCAGCTCCTCTGAGGGCAGGGTTAGCATGGCAGAAATGTGGAAAAGTTTTGTCTCCACGCCACAGCTAACTGCACCACCACCTGATACGGAACGTGTTAGCAGGAGGCAGCATTTCACTAACATGGTTGAACAGTACTTCTGCACACCCCTCCACGTACTGACTGATGGTTCGGCCCCATTCAACTTCTGGGTCTCCAAATTGTCCACGTGGCCAGAGTTAGCATTTTATGCCTTGGAGGTGCTGGCCAACGTGGACAAGCTGACATTCATAAAAATGAACCAGGCATGTATCCAACAGGACCTGTGCCTCCCTTGTGCAGAATAGACATTTTATAACTGCCTCCCCCTCAACCATGTATTCTTGTACTCCAGGGCACTTCTTTATTGAATCCTCATTTTTTTAACTTTACCATGATCTTGCGGTGCAACCCAAAGTTGAATGAACCTCTCCTCTGTCTGGGTGGTGGGGCCGAAATAACTGAGAGTGGCCTTCTCCGGTGGTGGGTGATATGACGCATGATTCCTTGCTGTGGGACCTCTCTCCTCTGTCTGGGTGCTGGGCCGAAATAACTGAGAGTGGCCTTCTCCGGTGGTGGTTGATATGACGCATGATTCCTTGCTGTGGGACCTCTCTTCTCTATCTGGGTGCTGGGGCGAAAATAACTGACAGTGGCCTTCTCCGGTGGTGGTTGATATGACGCATGAATCCTTGCTGTGGGACCTCTCTCCTCTGTCTGGGTGCTGGGCCGAAGTAACTGAGAGTGGCCTTCTCCGGTGGTGGGTGATATGACGCATGATTCTTTGCTGTGGGACCTCTCTCCTCTATCTGGGTGCTGTTGCCGAAATAACTGAGAGAGGCCTTCTCTGGTGGTGGTTGATATGACGCATGATTCCTTGCTGTGGGACCTCTCTCCTTTGTCTGGGTGCTGGGCCGAAATAACTTTGAGTGGCCTTCTCCGGTGGTGGTTGATATGACGCATGATTCCTTGCTGTGGGACCTCTCTTCTCTATCTGGGTGCTGGGGCCGAAATAACTGAGAGTGGCCTTCTCCGGTGGTGGTTGATATGACGCATGATTCCTTGCTGTGGGACCTCTCTCCTCTGTCTGGGTGCTGGGCCGAAGTAACTGAGAGTGGCCTTCTCCAGTGGTGGGTGATATGACGCATGATTCCTTGCTGTGGGACCTCTCGCCTCTATCTGGGTGCTGTTGCCGAAATAACTGAGAGTGGCCTTCTCCGGTGGTGGTTGATATGACGCATGATTACTTGCTGTGGGACCTCTCTCCTCTGTCTGGGTGCTGGGCCGAAATAACTGAAAGTGGCCTTCTCCAGTGGTGGTTGATATGACGCATGATTCCTTGCTGTGGGACCTCTCTCCTCTGACTGGGTGCTGGGGCCTAAATAACTGAAAATGGCCTTCTCCAGTGGTGGGTGATATGACGCATGATTCCTTACTGTGGGACCTTTCTCCTCATTCTGGGTGCTGGGCCGAAATAACTGAGAGTGGCCTTCTCCGGTGGTGGGTGATATGACGCATGATTTCTTGCTGTGGGACCTCTCTCCTCTGTCTTGGTGCTGGGCCGAAATAACTGAGAGTGGCCTTCTCCGGTGGTGGGTGATATGACGCATGATTCCTTGCTGTGGGACCTCTCTCCTCTGACTGGGTGCTGGGGCCTAAATAACTGAAAATGGCCTTCTCCAGTGGTGGGTGATATGACACATGATTCCTTACTGTGGGACCTCTCTCCTCATTCTGGGTGCTGGGCCGAAATAACTGAGAGTGGCCTTCTCCGGTGGTGGGTGATATGACGCATGATTTCTTGCTGTGGGACCTCTCTCCTCTGTCTGGGTGCTGGGCCGAAATAACTGAGAGTGGCCTTCTCCGGTGGTGGGTGATATGACGCATGATTCCTTGCTGTGGGACGTCTCTCCTCTATCTCGCCTCTATCTGTTGCCGAAATAACTGAGAGTGGCCTTCTCCGGTAGAGGTTGATATGACGCATGATTCCTTGCTGTGGGACCTCTCTCCTCTGACTGGGTGCTGGGGCCTAAATAACTGAAAATGGCCTTCTCCAGTGGTGGGTGATATGACGCATGATTCCTTACTGTGGGACCTTTCTCCTCATTCTGGGTGCTGGGCCGAAATAACTGAGAGTGGCCTTCTCCGGTGGTGGGTGATATGACGCATGATTTCTTGCTGTGGGACCTCTCTCCTCTGTCTTGGTGCTGGGCCGAAATAACTGAGAGTGGCCTTCTCCGGTGGTGGGTGATATGACGCATGATTCCTTGCTGTGGGACCTCTCTCCTCTGACTGGGTGCTGGGGCCTAAATAACTGAAAATGGCCTTCTCCAGTGGTGGGTGATATGACACATGATTCCTTACTGTGGGACCTCTCTCCTCATTCTGGGTGCTGGGCCGAAATAACTGAGAGTGGCCTTCTCCGGTGGTGGGTGATATGACGCATGATTTCTTGCTGTGGGACCTCTCTCCTCTGTCTGGGTGCTGGGCCGAAATAACTGAGAGTGGCCTTCTCCGGTGGTGGTTGATATGACGCATGATTCCTTGCTGTGGGACCTGTATCCTCGGTCTGGGTGCTGGGCCGAAATAACTGAAAGTGGCCTTCTCCGGTGGTGGTTGATATGACACATGATTCCTTGCTGTGGGACCTCTCTCCTGTTTCTGGGTGCTGGGCCGAAATAACTGAGAGTGGCCTTCTCCGGTGGTGGTTGATATGACGCATGATTCCTTGCTGTGGGACCTCTCTCCTCTGTCTGGGTGCTGGGCCGAAGTAACTGAGAGTGGCCTTCTCCAGTGGTGGGTGATATGACGCATGATTCCTTGCTGTGGGACCTCTCGCCTCTATCTCGCCTCTATCTGTTGCCGAAATAACTGAGAGTGGCCTTCTCCGGTGGTGGTTGATATGACGCATGATTCCTTGCTGTGGGACCTCTCTCCTCTGTCTGGGTGCTGGGCCGAAATAACTGAAAGTGGCCTTCTCCAGTGGTGGTTGATATGACGCATGATTCCTTGCTGTGGGACCTCTCTCCTCTGTCTGGGTGCTGGGCCGAAATAACTTAGAGTGGCCTTCTCCGGTGGTGGATGATATGACGCATGATTCCTTGCTGTGGGACCTCTCTCCTCTGACTGGGTGCTGGGGCCTAAATAACTGAAAATGGCCTTCTCCAGTGGTGGGTGATATGACACATGATTCCTTACTGTGGGACCTTTCTCCTCATTCTGGGTGCTGGGCCGAAATAACTGAGAGTGGCCTTCTCCGGTGGTGGGTGATATGACGCATGATTTCTTGCTGTGGGACCTCTCTCCTCTGTCTTGGTGCTGGGCCGAAATAACTGAGAGTGGCCTTCTCCGGTGGTGGGTGACATGACGCATGATTCCTTGCTGTGGGACCTCTCTCCTCTGACTGGGTGCTGGGGCCTAAATAACTGAAAATGGCCTTCTCCAGTGGTGGGTGATATGACGCATGATTCCTTACTGTGGGACCTCTCTCCTCATTCTGGGTGCTGGGCCGAAATAACTGAGAGTGGCCTTCTCCGGTGGTGGGTGATATGACGCATGATTTCTTGCTGTGGGACCTCTCTCCTCTGTCTGGGTGCTGGGCCGAAATAACTGAGAGTGGCCTTCTCCGGTGGTGGGTGATATGACGCATGATTCCTTGCTGTGGGACGTCTCTCTTCTATCTGGGTGCTGGGGCCGAAATAACTGAGAGTGGCCTTCTCCGGTGGTGGTTGATATGACGCATGATTCCTTGCTGTGGGACCTGTATCCTCGGTCTGGGTGCTGGGCCGAAATAACTGAAAGTGGCCTTCTCCGGTGGTGGTTGATATGACACATGATTCCTTGCTGTGGGACCTCTCTCCTGTTTCTGGGTGCTGGGCCGAAATAACTGAGAGTGGCCTTCTCCGGTGGTGGTTGATATGACGCATGATTCCTTGCTGTGGGACCTCTCTCCTCTGACTGGGTGCTGGGGCTTAAATAACTGAAAGTGGCCTTCTCCAGTGGTGGGTGATATGACGCCTTATTCCTTGCTGTGGGACCTCTCTCCTCTGTCTGGGTGCTGGGCCTAAATAACTGAAAGTGGCCTTCTCCAGTGGTGGGTGATATGACGCCTTATTCCTTGCTGTGGGACCTCTCTCCTCTGTCTGGGTGCTGGGCCTAAATAACTGAAAGTGGCCTTCTCCAGTGGTGGTTGATATGACGCATGATTCCTTGCTGTGGGACCTCTCTCCTCTATCTGGGTGCTGTGGCCGAAATAACTGAAAGTGGCCTTCTCCAGTGGTGGGTAATATGATGCATGATTCCTTGCTGTGGAACCTGTATCCTCGGTCTGGGTGCTGGGCCGAAATAACTGAAAGTAGTCTTCTCTAGTGGTGGGTGATATGACGCATGATTCCTTGCTGTGGAACCTGTATCCTCGGTCTGGGTGCTGGGCCGAAATAACTGAAAGTGGCCTTGTCCAGTGGTGGGTGATATGACGCATGATTCCTTGCTGTGGGACCTGTATCCTCGGTCTGGGTGCTGGGCGAAATAACTGAAAGTGGCCTTCTCCAGTGGTGGGTGATATGACGCATGATTCCTTGCTGTGGGACCTGTATCCTCGGTCTGGGTGCTGGGCCGAAATAACTGAAAGTGGCCTTCTCCAGTGGTGGGTGATATGACGCATGATTCCTTGCTGTGGGACCTCTCTCCTCTGTCTGGGTGCTGGGGCCGAAATAACTGAAAGTGGCCTTCTCCAGTGTTGAGTGATATGACGCATGATTCCTTGCAGTGGGACCTCTCTCCAATTGATATTGGTTGAATTTTATTTATTTTTTGTTATTTTAATTAATTTCCCTATCCACATTTGTTTGCAGGGGATTTACCTACATTTTGCGGCCTTTGGCAGCCCTCTAGCCCGTTCCTGGACTATTTTACAGCCTTTTTAGTGCCTAAAAGTTCGGGTCCCCATTGACTGCAATGGGGTTCGGGTTCGGGATAAAGTTCGGGTCAAGTTCGGATCCCGGAAAAGAACATTTTCGGAAGTTCGGCCAGACTTCTCGAACCCGATCATCCAGGTGTTCGCTCATTTCTATTCAAAACCTCTTCTGTTTAAGTATTATGGAGGTCACTGTTCTCTTGGGAACTTTCAGAGCAGCAGAAGTTTTTTGTACCCTAGAGAATAATTAGGTTTATGGCTCCATAAAATTCTGTCTCTGAGCTCTACAGGCAGTTCTTTCCTCCTTATGGCTAGTTTTATGCTCTGATATGCAGTTTTAGCTGTGTGACCTTATATAGACAGAGTTATGTCTTTCCAAATCATGTCCAGCCGCTGAATTTACCACAGGTGGACTCCAATCAAGGTGAAGAAACTTCTCAAAGATGATCAAGGGAAATGGCAGCCCCATGTTGTCTGAATACTTATGTCCATGCAAAATTTTAGTTTTTCCTTTTTAATAAATTAGCAAAAATGTCTATAATTCTGTTTTCATTTTTTCAGTATTGTGTGCAGATTGATGTGGAAAACTTGATTTTTATTTTTTATTTTAGGACAAGGCTACTAACAGAAGAAAATGTAAAAAAAAATGAAAGGGTCTGAAAACTTTCTGAATGAATTGTATTATGCCATACAAGTTGTCTGAAAAGAGAAACTGTTCATAAAGCTTTACATACATTTAATTGCAGGCACTGTAATTGTGATGTCTTGTACCTTTAAGACTGTGGCATTAGCATCCACGATGCTATACCATTACACCACAAGGGTTGTACCCTAAGTGGGGTCAAGTTATAAAAAGGGAGGAACCAGAGCATCTTATGGTCATTCAGATAGAGTCTAGTGTAGAGTACTGCTGAGCCTTGGCGCATCTGCCAGCATTTACTGTTCTGTAAGGAGCATCTGCAGTTGGTGCAGGCCCTGCTGGTAAAGGCAGAAACCCTGAGAACTGATGAGAGGGTGAAGGACAGCCACGGTGCATCTACTCTGAACTGCCTTCACTGACATTACTGCTTGATTGAGAGGTCACCTCCAGGTAGAGAGTGCCATGTGGTAGGCCAAAGCCTGGGACTGTGAAGGGAAAAGTGCCCACGGGTTTTGAATCTGCTAATAGCTGCGTCCTGCAGTGTCTCCATTAAGTGTGTACATTTTGGACTGTGAGTTCTGACAATTACACTGTGAGTCATGCTGTGACCTGAGCAAAGATAGTGTCTTATAGCTAGTCGCAACTAATTAGGAAGCCTGGATTGAGTACACTGTGAAAGCAAAATGTGCATGAACTATTGGTAAGGACAAGATCTGGAACAGTTGTGGAGTATAGAGTGACCCCTGCTGACCTGTTATCGTCAGCCATCTGTGGATTACAAATACTGTCTTGTCACTGGTGACACCTGCCCAAAGAGTATAAATACTGATCTGCTACTGTAGTAAATCACACCCAGAGAATGGAAAATTGTTATTAGTAACTGCAAAGTCCCATGCCTCTCAATTCTGTGTGTGTAAACACCAGGCTCTGTGCCACTGTAGTGAGTCCAACCACCAAGTTTGTGCACTCTCTGAGAGACTGTAACAATTTGCTTGATACTGTTCAAACGAAGCCCTGCTGTGTCTGTGTGAGTCACAGTGGAGGACTGTGTGAAGATCATTGGCCAAACCAATGTTTCTCACTTTCTTACAAGCAGAAGCAACATTATTGTGTCCATAATATCAAAGGCATAGGTATCAACCCACAACCAGAGGTAAATTAACTATTAAAGGAGTTATCCCATGATAATTAATGTTTATACTTAAATCCAGTTATGTTTATTTTTTAATTTGTATATGTAAAATTGGGAAAGGAGGGTGATTTGAATTTTTAATATTTCTATATTTTTTGTATTTTTTATTTTTACTCAATAACTTTTAGTCCCCTTAGGGTACTTTCACACTTGCGTTATTTTTTTCTGGCATAGAGTTCCGTCAAAAGAGTTCTATGCCGGAAAAGAACTGATCAGGCATATCCTAATGCATTCTGAATGGATAGAAATAGAAATGCATCAGTATGCTTTCCGTTCAGTCACTGTCAGGCGTTTTGGCCAGACATAATACCGCTGGTGTATCCATATTACATACAGTATTTTGAATTGCAGAATCTTCAGTGTATGATACAAGATTAAGACTCTTCAGTGTAGTCTCTGAGATTCAGAATCTCCAGTGTATTCTATGAGATGCATCTTCAGCTTGTCTCCCCTGTCTCCTGCCTGTGATAAGGTTCTATCTGTCAGTTCTTCCAAAGCAGGACCAAGTAATATAATAAATAAATGGGTATTTACAACTTATGGTAACCAGAGTATTCTGGACAGCCCTGAGATCTGGAAGCCCAAACCTCCTTTAAATTAGAAACAAAAAAAAAAAAAACATGCTGTAAATTTAATTTTTTTTTTTAAATATGATGTTTATGCTGAAATCCATTTTTTTTTAAAGAAGGGTAACTAGTAAACTGCATTGATGATGGATTTTCTGTTAATGATCAGTAATTTAGGTAGATCTCATGAACAAAGTATTAGTTATTGAAAATGGCATAGGTCTAAATCAACTTTACTAATATCATAAAAACAGTGAGATGTTACTTGATGTTCCAAGTCCCAGGGGGGAAATTTGTAACAAAATCCCTCAACATGCAATTTAAAGACACCGAACACCCCGTGTGCTCGAGCCCGATGCTCGAGTCTCCTCCACTACTAGATATCTCAGATAGTCAACTGTCCAAGCAGCGAAGCATGAGGTGAAATGCATTCTTTGTATCTGAATAACATTCTGAAGAAAAGATACATCTCAGCCTTTTTACATAATATCAATTTTTATGGGACATGCTGGTATAACCTGGCTATCTCCTGTATATAATTATATATTTACGGCTGGTATAAGTTAGACATCTTCTTGTATATAGTGATATGGACCATGCTGGTATAACCTGGGCATCTCTTGTATATAATTATATATGTACAGCTGGTATAAGTTATATATCTCATAAGCTCAGCTTTCCTCTGGTGGAGAAGTCAGGGGCAATCCAGGCCTTGTTCATTTTTATCTGAGTCAACCTGTCAGCATTGTCAGTGGACAAGCGGATACGCTTATCTGTTATAATGCCACCAGCAGCACTAAATACACACTCAGACAATACGCTGGCGGCAGGGCAGGCCAGCACCTCCAAGGGGTAGAGTGCAAGCTCATGCCACGTGTCCAGCTTGGACACCCAGTAGTTGGAAGGCACTGAGGGATCATTTAGATGCTGACAAGGTCTGCAATGTATTCCTTCACCATCTTCCAAAACTTTTCCCTCCTTGTAGCACTAGGCTGCGATTCAGGGTGAGGTTGCTGGCGGGGTGTCATGAAAGTGTCCCATGCCTTGGAAAGTGTTGCCCTGCATCTGTTAGAACTACTGTGTGTTCCCTTGTCTCGCATTGTCAGATGGAAAATTTTGGAGCAATCTGTCAACAAGTACCTTCTGGTATTGTACGGTTTTACTCGTCCTCTCCACCACAGGAATAAGAGATGCGAAGTTCTTTTTGTAGCGGGGGTCGAGAAGGGTGAACACACACCAATCTGTGTTACCTAAAATGCGCATAACGCGAGGGTCGCGGAAAAGGCAGCCTAACATGAAGTCAGCCATGTGTGCCAACTTCAGGATGACTCTCCATACCCTCATCCTCCTCCTCTTCTGCCCATCCACGCTGAACAGATGGAATTAAAGTTGCATGGGTACTAGCCTCTGTAGCAGAGGCAAGTGTCTCCAGCTCCTCCTTCTCCTCTTCATGGCCAAATTGGTGCTGAAAAGACAAACTGTGGGAGGTCTGGCTATCACCCTGTGACATCTCCTCCACCATTACCTCGTCTGCCACATTCAAAGCATCCTCCTTAATTGTGAGCAGTGATGTGTGGAGTAGACACAGCAGTGGGATGGTTTGAGCGTTTGAGTAGACACAGCAGTGGGATGGTTACGCTGATAATAGCATTATCTCCACTAACCATCTGTGTGTATTCATCATTGTGAATCGTGGCAGTTGACTGGAAAGGTGACGACCATGTTGCAGCTGGTATTCCACAACTGCCCTCTGCTGCTCACAAAGCCTGGCCAACATCTTGAACGTAGAGTTCTACCACGTGCTCACGTCGCACAAGAGTCGGTGAGCTGGAAGCCGCAAGCTCTGCTGTAGCGTTGACAGACCGGCTGAAGCTGTGGACAACTTGCGGAAATGAGCACACAAGTGGCGTGCCTTCAATCGTAGCTCCTGCAAATTGGGGTATGTTTTGATAAACTGCTGAACCACTAAGTTTAACACGGGGAATAGGCATGATATGTGTGTCAGGTTGCCGAGCTCCAAAGCCGCCACCAAGTTACGCCCATTGTCGGACACAACCATGCCTGTTTCTAGGTTGAGTGGCGAGAGCCACAGCTTGGTCTGGTCCCTTATACTCTGCCACAGCTCCGCGGCGGTGTGCTGTTTGTCCCCTAAGCAGATCAGCTTCAGCATTGCCTGTTGACGCTTACCCACAGCAGTGCTACACTGCTTTCAGCTAGCAACTGATGGCTGACTGCTGTTGGAGGTGGAAGTGGAGGAGCAGGCGACGGAAGAGGAGAAGTGGGGGTTGGAGCCAGTAACATAGCTGCTGGCGGAGACCCTGATGGATGTACGGCACGCAATCCTGGGCGTAGGTAGAACCTGTGCCATCCCAGGATCCAACTCACTCCTGGCCTCCACAACATTCACCCAGTGTGCGGTCAGGGAAATGTAGCGTCCCTGGCCACCAGCACTTGTCCATGTGTCCGTGGTGAGGTGGAGCTTCCCAGTAAGTGCGTTGGTTAGGGCACGGGTGATGTTTTGGGACACATGCTGGTGTAAGGCGGGCACGGCACACCATGAAAAATAGTGGTGGCTGGGCACTGCATACCAAGGGATGACCGCCGACATCAGGCTGCAGAAGACCTCAGTGTCCACAAGCCTAAATGGCAACAGTAATTTTGAAAGTTGCGAATTTAGTGATATGGCCTGTGGGTGGGTTGGTGGGTATTTGTGCTTGCTTTCAAATGCCTGTGTTATCGACATTTGGACGCTGAGCTGGGACAGGGAAGTGGATGTTGTTGCTGACGGTTCATGCGAAGGTCCAGGTGCAGGGCGAGGGGCATCCGGGCATGCGCCTTCGACAGGGGATTGGCCAGCAGTGCGAAACACAGGGGAAGTAAAAGTAGTGGTGGGACACTCAGACGCAGAGTGTGGACCCAGACGTTCGGCCCACTTATTAGGGTGCTTGGATGCCATGTGGCGGATAATGCTGGTGGAGGTGAGGTTGCTAGTGTTCACGCCCCGGCTCATTTTGGTACGGCACAGGTTGCAAACTAACACTCTTTTGTCAACTGCACTTTCCTCAAAAAAGCGCCATACTGCGGAACACCTACCCCTTGGCAAGGTAGATTTACGCATGGGGGTGCTCGGTGTAATAGTTGCAGGCCTGTTTGGTGTGGGCCGACATCTCCCTTTTGCCACCCCACTGCCTCTTCCAGTCTGTTGCAGTGCTACAAATCCCTCCCCTTCTGTACTGCTGTCCTCGCTTGGCTTTTAACCTAACCATGTTGAGTCAGTGACCTCATCGTCCACCACCTCCTCTTCCACTTCCTCACTCTGCTTATCCTCCTGACTTGACCTAACCACCATCTCAGTGATTGGCAACTGTGTCTCATCATCATTCACCTCATGAACGAATGATTGCGGTTCACCACCATCATCTTCTTGAGACTGTGAAGGCTCAAGAGGTTGGGAATCAGGGCACAATATCTCAGGTACCTCTTCAAGCGTGCTTGGAGAGAGAGCCAAACCAAGTACTGGCGAGGAAAAGAGGTCATGTGAATATCCGAGTGTGGGATCACTTGTTTGCCCAGACGCGACATGGTGGGAGGAAGAAGGATCAGAGTGAGTATTCGGTTGACCAGACTCTTGGCTACAGAGACTGGACTTCGTGGAAGAGAGGGTTGTGCTTAACAGACTGGAAGAATTATCTTCTGCAATCCAACCGACCACCTGTTCGCACTGGTCCGACTTGGACAGTGTTGTCCTACGCCACCCAGCTAAGTTGGACATGAAGCTGGGTAAGGTGGATTTTTTAGTTTTTTCTGGTGCACTGGCAGCAGGCACAGTTTCATTGCGCCCAGGGCCACGGCCTCTGCTTCCACCATCAGCATTACGCCAAGGGCCACAGCCTCTGCTTGCACCATTGCATCACGCCCAGGGCCACGGCCTCTGCTTGCACCATCAGCATCACGCCCACTTCCCCCTCCCCTTGTGCTCGCCTTCTTCATATTAATGGTTTTGTCTGTAGATGTGGTGCAGATTGTTTTACTGTCCGCTAAAGACACAGTTTTCTGATGCAGGACAGTACTGGATACAGAAAAATATAGATTTTTGGCACTACACTAGCCCAGATATAATGTGACTTTTGCAGTACACACTGTATTGGCTTGCTGTAATGTACTGAACACAGAAAAATAAAGATTTTCAGGAGTACACTAGGCCACAGATAATGAATTTTTTACTGTACACACTGTATTTGCTGGCTGTAATGAACAGGAGACAGAGAAATACAATTTTTCACCACCACATTAGGCCACGGATAATGTAATTTTTACATTAGACACTGTATTTGCTTTCTGTATTGTAATGGAGACAGAGAAATACAATTTTTCACCACCACACTAGGCCACAGAATATGTAATTTTTACGGAAAACACTGTATGTGCTTTCTGTAATGTACAGGAGACAGAGAAATACAAGTTTTCACCACCACACTAGGCCACAGATAATGTAATTCTTACAGTAAACACTGTATTTGCTTTCTGTAATGTACAGGATATAGATAAATAGAATTTTTCACCACCACACTAGTCCACGGATAATGTAATTTTTACAGTAAACACTGAATTTGCTTTCTGTAATATACAGGAGACAGATACAATGTTTAACCACCACACTAGGCCACAGATAATGTAATTTTTACAGTAAACACTGTATTTTTTTTTCTGTAATATACAGGAGACAGAGAAATACAATTTTCACCACCACACTAGGCCACGGATAATGGGATTTTTACAGAAAACACTTTATTTGCTTTCTGTAATGTACAGGAGACAGAAATACAATATTTCGGCACCCTACTAGCCCAGCGATAATGTAATTTTTACAGTACACACTGTATTTGCTAGCTGTAATGAACAGGAGACAGAGAAATACATTTTTCGCTACTACAGTAGGCCAGAGATAATGTAATTTTGACAATACACACTTTATTCGGATGTAGTTCTATATCGGAAGTTTGTCCCAAATAAAATGTATTTTCTGCTGGAATACTGTATATACGGTTGTGGTATAAACGCACACACAGATGTTCCCAAAACTTGTTAACTATGGCCAAAATATAAATTACTAATATAACGGTTGCGGATTGAATGCACAGATGTGGCACAAGTTAGGTTAACTTCCCCAGAACAAATAATTTCTCTGATGGTACAGTGTATATCTCGGTAGCAGGAACACTGTAGTGAATAAGCCCCTTTTAATAATGTCTGCCCAACACACTGCTTTATGATGGTGCAGTGTATATCTCAGTACCAAGGAACACTGAGTGAATAAGCCCCTTTTGATAATATCTTCCCAACACACTGCTTAATGATGGCGTTTTGTAGATGTCACTAATCGGAAATCTTTCTGTCTTTTCAAAGTTATCAAAGCGATTTTCAAGCCCTGCACTTATCTGTCCCACCCTGTGCCTGATAGTGCTGAATTACCCCCTCCTTAAAAAAAAAAAAGTTGCTGCACTGCTGTCAAACACACACTCTAGTCCTTAAAAGGACTGTCAGGTCTTTCAATAAGGTTTTTGGAGTGAAATCAGTAAGTTTAGAGCAAAACGCTATCTGTCCCTGCCTACTGTCTGCTCTCCCTGACGCTGAATGAGCCGAGCGCCAGACCTCAGCTCTTATATAAAATGGTATCACGTGTTCCGGCCAGCCAATCAGTATAAGGCTTACAGCTAAAATTACTATGGCCTTACACTGAGGGGAATTACTTACCTGGACCTCGATTGGCTGCTTAGAAGGCGCCAATCGTGCGGGGAGGAGACTCGAGCAATGCGACGAATACACGTGGTGCTCGGGCAAGTAAAGCCGAGCGCTGAGCATAGCGATGCTCGAGCCGAACCAATACTTGGCCAAGCATGCTCGCTCATCACTAGTTACAACGACTGGAAAATTTACTAGTGACGGAAATGAAAGATCTATGGGAAATAGTCACATTAGAAAAATATATAGAATGGAATAGAATACCAAAGGGGTTAAGGATAGAGAAAACATTGTCAGGTGACATGGGAGACCCGGACATCACTAAACAATGGGAACAAATGTTCCACAATTCCTCCAAGAGAGAGATCATTTTTATAATTCATAAGAGAAGACAAAGACTGATGACTGCCAGCAAAGAAATTTCACATCACCGTTTTTGCTTTCTGTCCTAAAGTTCCGTCTTTGGGGCTCTAGGACAAAAAGATACTGATTATCATAATGCATTCTGAATGGAGAGAAATCAGTTCAGGATGCATCAGGATGTCTTCCGTTCAGTATGTGAACGTTTTTTTGGACGTTGACAAAACGGCAGCATGCTTCGGATTTGTCTCCGTCCAAAAATCCGGAAGACATGCCGTAATACCGAATCCGGAATTAATGCCCATTGAAGTGCATTAATCCGGATCCGAAATTAAGCTAAACGTCGTTTCGGCGCATCGCCGGATCCGACATTTAGCTCTGCGCATGCGCAGCAGCAGTGCTGATCGGGGCCCCAGTGTAAGCTGGGGCTCCGATCGGTTACCATGGCAGCCAGGACGCTACTGAAGTCCTGGCTGCCATGGTAAGTACTCAGCAGCAATGTACTTACCTGCACTGCGGCCTCCGGGTGCTCCTTCATGATGTCACAGGGGGCAACGGAAGTGCACGCCGGATCCTCACAACGCAAATGTGAAAGAGCCCTTAGAGAACTTTTTGAACAACTTAGATCCTGGAAAGAAAACCCAATAATACAAACCCTAGTGGACAGTATAATTAGGAGATTGAATATAAAAGATGAAGAAATAAAAAGTGATTTATTACCTATAAAATTCATTGAAAACAACAAAGTAGAAATTTAGAATTCACTAGAAACAATAGATGAATATTCACCTGAAAAACAAAGTACCCATGGGTCATTATTTACAACACATTATGACTACAACGAGTCAGGAAATGAGAACATGAGTGTTCCCCTATCACCAATAGGAGCAACATGCAGCACAGATATCCCTACTCAAAATTTCTTTAGTTCCCTCATTGATATACTAGAAGATAGAGAAAAGAGAGGGAAAGAAAAAGTAAAATAAGAGAGACAAAAGGAAAAATTACAGGAGGACCGGACAGAAAATCACTAACAGGAACATATAGTACAGTTTGCAAGAGAGGTGGGGAAAAGGAAAGGGGGGGAGCGAGACCAAAAATACAATCTAGAGATAAGGGAGATAACGTGGAAAGAACTAGTAACTTAGGAGGAAATCCAGAAGAGAGCGATAGAAAGAAAAAAGCTACTATCAAAAAGACCCTCAAGCACGATTTTTTTCAGGCCAAAAAAAGCGCAAACAAAAAGGTTATGTAGAGGAGGGAAATTCTCCAAAAAGAAAAAACCCGTAGGAGGGGAAGAACCTGAGGATAACCAACTGGGGCAAAGAATATATAATCTAAGTAACCATAAGCTCACGCAAGGAGAGGAAGCTATCCTAAAGAAAGGATAAACACACTAACCTAAAACTGAAATCCAAATACAATCCGTTACAAGAATACTCCCCTGCCTTTAATAGCTTCATGAATAAGGTAACAAAAGACATCAGGAAAATTCATCTCCCAAAAAAGCCACAATACATGAGTAACATCACAGCTAAGGAGAGGAAAGCAATCACCTCCATGCAGGACAATAACCAGGTCATTATCCGTCCCGCCGACAAAGGCGGGGGGATAGGCATAATAAATAAGGATGACTACCATAGGGAAGCCGAGAATATACTCGGCGATAATTGTACCTATAGAAAATTAAAAAGTGACCCAAGGGAACTCTTTAAAAAAGAACTGAAAATGTTAGTCCAAAAAGGGAGGGAGCAGCGTATTTTATGTAAAAGAGAAGCAGCCTTTATAAACATGGAACATCCAAAAATAACAACGTTTTACCATAACCAAGATGCATAAAAATATGCAAACCCCCCCAGGCAGACCTTTTGTGTCTGGCATAGATTGCCTGACCAGTTCCCTGTCTAGGTATCTATGTAGATCAACAGCTACCACCATATGCACACACATTACCTACTTATTTGAAGGATACGAAACACACTTTACAGATCCTGAACAAAATTAAATGGAAAGAAGAATATATAATTGGCACATTAGGTGGAGGCAGAAGCTCTATAAAAGAAGTTTGAGTATAAGGGTTTTGATAAGGGCAAATTAACAAAACAGCTAAATGAGATAGATATGATAAACAGAAAAACATTATTGGAAGAGAGAGCAACCGAGAAAACAAAAACTAGAATAGAAGCACCAATCCCTTCAATAATCATACCATATAACAGCCAAGTGTCATTTTTCAAGAAAATAGTGAAAAAACACTGGGACTTATTAAAAGAAGATAAAACCATAGGTGAAATCAGCCTAGTAGAACCCAAATTTGTGTTCCGCAGAGCCAAGAACATAGGTACCTTAGTCGCATCTACAAATAAATGCACGGAGATGACAGAAGGTAGTAAGATATGCACCATAAGAATAGATCATCATGTGGCTTCTACCATGCAAAACGTGTATGGGATGCATCAAATCAAAGAACAACAGAATCATAAAACAAATAACAAACACTGATGGCTCTTATTGTCACGACCCAGGTTTAGGTCGTGCGTGCGGTTGTCAGCGGCAACGTGTCGTCTGTACGGAGGGCTGTTACCCCGTTGCCCTATGTGCGGTTGCCGTTGGCAACGGGTCACCCGCCTGGCGGTCGTGGCTTTTCCCTGTGGCCTCGCATACACTGATGTAGGTTATCTCGTATGTGTATGTGTTATGTTTGGCGCAGGGCCACGGCTGCTCTGTATTTGGTGTGGTGACACATAGACACACATGCTGGTTGCTGCTAGCAACTTCTTGTGGTGCATGTGTGTCTTTCCCCCTTTCCTGTGCACGATTTCCTTGTTTAGTGTCTTCTGTGTTTGTGTGGCGTGCACGGGGTTAAGGTGTGGCTAAGGTGTGGCTGCATTGTGGGTGTGTCCTCAGGCGTCCTTTAAGTTCCTGTGTTTGGAGCCTGGAGGTCAGTTTGGTTTGTCCAGTCATGGTGTGAGCATGGCTGGAGCTTATTGTTTGTTCCCTACTTGATGTCTGCGTGAGCCACCCTTATTTGCTATATTGTTTGCTATGTTGTTCCTTCCCTGGTGAGTGTCTGTGTATCCCTTCCCCACTTGGTTGCTGTAGTATGGTGTGGGTATGTTTGGTGTTTGTTGACATGGTGTGACGCTCCAGAAGGGGCTTGCCCACCCGGAGGGGTGTGGTACCAACCTGATGGTGTGCTGCCACTTTGGGATCCAGCCGCATGCGTCAGTTGTCCGCATGGCAGGTTGGGAGTTCTTGGATCCGCTTTATCTTCTGCGGTGCGGCAGGTAAGAGTGTTTGGTTGTATGCTCTCCTGCGGTACTGGGGTTCACACTGTCAGGGTCCCGGCTGCAGAGGGGCCTCGGGAGCTTCCTGCTCATCCGTGTCCCTGGGTGAGCAGGTGGTCTCTGCCCTGTTTGATCCAGGGTGAAGCAGGGATGTCCAGGGCTCTAGGTTCCGGACGTGTGGGCCCTCCTACCTTCGGGGTCGGCCCATACTGTTAGGAGACCAGGGCCAGCGTTAGGGACGTGCTAGTTTGGCAGTTCCTATGTCCCTGCTTTTAGTCCTTTTTGGCCCAGCGGCCGTGGACAGTGCACGGCGGGGGGTTTCCCCACTCCCCGTCGTGACACTAATACACAGAACATCAAGCAATTCATAACGTGTAACAGCAGAGGAGTGATCTATATCATAATTTGCCCCTGCATTAAAATATACATCGGACGAACAAAGAGACAACTCAAAAAGAATAGGGGAGCAGGTATACAATATACAAAGAAAAAATGAACGGCACCCCCTGTCACTGCATTACATAGAAAGACACAAAGGGGTGTTTGCAGGCTCAAGTTTTTGTGGAGTGAAAATCTTAAAGAGAAATAAAAGGGGTGGCGATTTTATTAAAGACATATCTAGGACAGAAGCTAAGTACATCTTCAAGCTGGATTCGTTAATACCAAACGGCTTAAACGCGGAAATAGAACTCTTTGCATTTGGAAATAGGAAAATGACATCACATAGCGGCGGTGAAAGGGTTAAATGTTAGCATTAATTGACAGGTGGCTTGTGCGGTACCTAACGTATATTAGTTACCCCAATGGAACCAGAAAATGAACAACAGATATAGATAATACGGGCTCTATGGAATTACACCAAAATTTAATACAGCTATCAGCACAAAAAATAAAATACACTATATTGATATATACAATAAAATTACTTGGATTAAAACAGAGATTAGTGATCACCAATCAATAACGAGGAAAGGCATCGCCATTCATATAAAAAATGACTTCTATTTTAAAATAGTATAGAATGAATAGTCATTTTTCACACTTAAGTAAATAGTCACTGTTCAACCTAGGTTAGTTGATGCAAAGTAGATAATCGGTATCCACACTTTTAAATTCCCCAGTTTGGATAAGGGATTTGTTCTTTCAAATATGTGGTTAATTCGTCCTTCAATATTCATCATAAATATCGACAATTATTGCCACAGATTGAGCGTAAAAGAATTGTATAAAAAATCGCATTCGTATGAGAAAATCGCCTAACGGTACAGCATGAATGATTCCTGTAAGGAGATCGATCAGCAAGCAAACCAAAAATGTTATGCTAACATATATATGTTACCATGTTTTCACCACATGTATGTGGCCGAATGTTCGTCGCTGTTGTTTTGTCTCCCAAATCGAAGTTAGATGTGCGCTGGATGTTGCTGTCCTTGGCGAGTAGTAATCTCAAACACGCTATAATCGCGTGTTACGCCTGAAGTCCGAAATTTCCAGGTATATCTGCACACGTGGTGTCCCACATGATTTAAGACGTAATCCAGCGCATTTTTTTTCAAAATAAAGCGCGCTATATTATTTTCGTAGAAAGATCGTTTGCTTGTTCAGATAATTCTTCCAACTTGCCATACGAGTTTTGGGATAACAAATACCTTCCTCAGTGGCCATATTTTATTTTTTAACTGCTTCCTATATATAATGTTAATTAAGAGTTCTTAAATTGGCAATGTCGATGAGTCATTCAATTTAAAAAGGCAACTCCATTAAATAGACATAGTAATATTCCATGCCTTATAAAATACATTTATCCAAGAATGCTCTAAATTCATATTCATATACAATACATTAACTCAGATATAAAAAAGTTATGGAAGGAAAAATGGTTATAGAAGGAAAACAACATTATAGAAGGAAAAAACGCATCAAAACAGCATTTGTGATATCTTTGCGCTTTTTTGGGAAATTGCGATATTTTTGCGATTCTCCGAATTCAACCATTTATGCACTTGTGTTATCCTTTACCTAACATTATGCAGCTCACAATTGTTTCTGAGATGCAATATATTTCAGATAGGTGTAAGATACACTATATATTTCATTTTAATAGGAATACACTATTTTCTATTTTGATAGAATGATGTATATCATTTCTACTTCTGGTATAACAGACATAGCACCTTCATTGCATAAATATAAATTCCTAATGGTTATATTTTTTACGATATTTGTTTTATGTATATGAGAAGGGCAGATCTTCATATGAAAATTGAGGTAAGGCAGGTGGTGAAAGATATGAAGAATCAGGGTTGGCGACCCCCCCCCCCAGAGGGTGCATGGGGGTGTTGATACACAACCAGACTCTCCATGCTGCATCGGATGGGGGAACCCAGCCTGGGATTACAAAGAGCCAAATACCTCAAATTCTGCATTCAAACCTTTGGGCAGAAGAGATTCAAAGTCAAAGATTCCTTTGGCGTCCAATCTAGACATGGCAGCAATATCATCCCCTCCACGCCATGGTTTTTTTACTTTTTCGATAGCACAAAAGGTCAAACCTGAGGGGTTCTGTTTATTGACCTCTTTAAAATGGCAGGATAGGGAGTGTTGTTCCTACCCCTTCTTTATATTTCTCATATGCTCAGAGACTCTTTTTTTGAGAGTGCGTTTGGTGTGGCCAATGTATTGTTTAGGATAACTACATTGCAATAAATATATTACATCGGTCGGATTGCAGAACATGTGATCTTTAATATCAACATAAAAAGTGTTGGCTGTGGATTGTACTCTCATAGTTTTCCTAGGAAATTTTGTAATTCTACAGTTAATGCATGAACCACATCTATAGAAGGGGATTAACTAGAAGTAAATGCAATATTTGCGCTATACGTGACAGAAACGGGGTTTACTAAAAACAGATAGCGCTTGGGAGAAAACAATAAATCTTTATTGGGGTATACAGGATAAATAAGAGCTATCCGTGCTAAATAACTGTCTATGTATAGCGGTGCAGTGTTAATCTGTCAGGGTGCGGTTTGATCAATTATGACCAATACCAAAAAAATCCCTGTTGTACCGCTATATACCAGATATGTACGGTTGGGGTGGCTGCCGCTGCGCTGGTTACATCGGGATTGACCCGCTAGCAGCTGGCATCACAGTACTTCCACCCCAACCCTACTAAAATTATCAGTGAGGCTGCTAGTATTAGTATTGATACAAATCGCTCAGCTCTCAATATAGCAGCTCGTACGGTCGGGGTGGCTGCCGCTGCGCTGGTTACATCGGGATTGACCCGCTAGCAGCTGGCATCACAGTACTTCCACCCCAACCCTACTAAACCCTACTATAGCAGCTCATTGAGCTGCTATATTGAGAGCTGAGCGATTTGTATCAATACTAATACTAGCAGCCTTACTGATAATGTTAGTAGGGTCAGGGTGGAAGCACTGTGATGCCAGCTGCTAGCGGGTCAATCCCGATGTAACCAGCGCAGCGGCAGCCACCCCAATCGTACATATCTGGTATATAGCGGTACAACAGGGATTTTTTTGGTATTGGTCATAATTGATCAAACCGCACCCTGACAGATTAACACTGCACCGCTATACACAGTTATTTAGCACGGATGGCTCTTATTTATCCTGTATACCCCAATAAAGATTTATTGTTTTCTCCCAAGCGCTATCTGTTTTTAGTAAACCCCACATCTATAGAAGCCCTTTAGCTCTGACCACAATGTATTGTGTCCAGTTTTTGTTTCAGTACATGTGGATGCAATTCTTTGTCCTAAGAAAGATGCCTTTGTATAAATTATTTTAGGAACTGAATTTAATGATGGTCCTATTGTTTTGTCTGCCAAAAGGCAATGCCAATGTCTTTTAATAATCTTTTCGACTTTCTTATAATGACTATTGAAAGGTAATAGCAGTCCTAATGATTCTTCATTTTGTTTCTCTTTAGTTTTAGGTTGAAAGAACTTCCTACAAACCATCTCCACAACTTTAATGATTTATCCACTATTTTAAGTGGGTACTGTTTAGCCAAAAAATGTTCTTTTAATTGATTTGCTTCCTCTATAAATTGTTCGTCCAGTGTACAGTTTCTCTTCAAACGTCTAAACTGGCTGGTAGAAATATTTATCAGCCAGTTTGGAAGATGACAACTGGAGAACAATATATAACTATTTCTCCAAGTGCGTTTCTGATATGTTTTACATAATATTGTTTGACCCTGTTTTTGAACAGTGATGTCAAAGAAATTAATTGCTTCCCTACTGATATGTGATGTGAACTTCAAATTTCTGTCATTTTCATTAATCATATTAAGAAATTAATTTAATGTATTTTCTGGTCCATTCCAAAAAAAGATGATGTCTTCTATTTATATACGCCAGAGCACCAGGTCCGTCCCCAGCCATGGGATGATTACATCATCCTCCCAGTTGGATATGAACAAATTTGCATAACTGAGGGGGAAACCGGGTGCCCATGGCGGTCCCCTTTGTTTGGAGATAATAACTTGAATCGAACCAGAAAAAAATTGTAAGTTAATATGTATTTGATACTATTTAATATGAATTGGATTTGTTCACCTTGTATGTCCTTATCCTGACTAAATTTTTGATAGATAGCATTCAAACCTTGTGTGTGGTCAATCACAGTATAAAAGAGCTCACATCTAGTGTGCCCAATATCTAATTCTCTTCACATCTTAATGTTTTAAGATCAGCCATTATATCTGTGGCATACTTGATGTATGAAAATGATCTAACCACAAATGGTTGAAGTATTTTATCCACATATTGAGATAAATTGGCCAAAATTGAGCCTATCCCTGATATTATTGGTCTGCCAGGGGGGTTCTGGATATCCTTATGAATTTTTGGCAAACAAAAAAAATTGGTATTCTCTGTTGAGTATTAACAATATATGTATACTCTTGTTGGGTTAGGACTCTGTTATCTAAACCTCCTTGGCAGACACTCAACAATTCGATCATATACTCTTCTGTAGGATTTTTCCTCAACAGTTTGTATATATTATTTCTGATAATTGTCTGATGCATTCTAAGTTATATCTGCCCAAATCTTGCACTACGATGGCTCCCCCTTCATCAGCGGGTCTTATTATTTTCTGTTCCCTTTCTTGCAACTGTTTCAGTGCTGAAATTTCTGCTCTAGTCAGGTTGTTTTTTTTGGGATTTAACATTTATTCTCTTAAAATCTGTTTCAACTGCCTTTTTGAAAGCTGTCATCTCTTCACTAGTTTCTTGAGGTGGGTATTTTTTTGGCTTGGCTTTTAGATCCGTATGTATATATTTTACAGCTAGGGGGTTCTCTTCCTTTGTGATAGGGTTTTTAAAAAAAATGTCTTTTCAAACAAATCTTTCTCATATATTTTAATTCCCATATATTTTAATTCCTATGTCTGAAATTTATCCAGGCATGCAGTAGGTGTAAATTTTAAACCTTTATTTAGCAGTTTTTTTTGAGTGTCAGTCAGTGTGTATGTGCTCAGGTTAATAATTGAATCCTCTAATATGGGCGTGTCCTCCCTCTTCTTTGTGGATTTATTATGTCTTCCTCTCCTTGACTTTCTAAATGTTCGTGTTGTCGGTGGAAATGATAGTAACCCCACTGTGGTGGTGTATGTTCCCATCTCCGGGATCATATTGCTGGCATGTCTAGATTGGAATCCAAACGAATCTTTGACTTTGAATCTCTTCTGCCCAAAGGTTTGAATGCAGAATTTGAGGTATTTGTCTTTTTGTAATCCCGGGCTGGGTTCCCCCATCCAATGCAGCATGGAGCGTCTGGTTGTGTATCAACACCTCCATGCTCCCTCTGGAGGGGGTCCCCAACCCTGATTCTTCATATCTTTCACCACCTGCCTTACCTTAATTTTCATGTGAAGATCTGCTTTTTTTTATATACATAAACAAAATAGTAAAAATAAAACCATTAGGAATGTATATTTATGTAATGAAGGTTCTTGCTACATCTGTTATACCAGAAGAAGAAATGATATACATCATTCTATCAAAATGGAAAATTGTGTATTCCTATTAAAATGAAATATAGTGTATCTTACACCTATCTGAAATATATTGCATCTGAGAAACAATTGTGAGCTGCATAACATTAACATTATGCAGCTCACAATTGTTTCTGAGATGCAATATACAAGTGCATAAATGGCTGAATTTGGAGAATCGTAAAAATATCGCAATTTTCCCAAAAAAACGCAAAGATATCGCAAATGCGGTTTTGATGCGTTTTTTCCTTCTATAATGTTGTTTTCCTTCTATAACCTTTTTTCCTTCCATAACCTTTTTATATCTGAGTTAATGTATTGTATATGAATATGAATTTAGAGCATTCTTGGTTAAATGTATTTTATAAGGCATGGAATATTATTATAAGTAGGAAAGAGCAGTGGTGTGGTGGCACTCGTGTCCTACTCAGTGTGGATAGGTGCACGCCTCTAAGTCCACCCAAGGACCAGAAACAATCCAAATATACAGTATAGAGGGTCACTCAATACACCGAATCTATAGACCAGAGGTGTCTAAACAATAATTAGAGACTTTATTGACCGCAGTAATTATGATGGAGAATTCATATCACATTATAAAAAGTAAAAATGTAAAAGTTATTCATATAATAACATAATTCATATAAGAAAATGATTCATATAAAAAAGTACCATAAAAGGACAGTTTTGTACTGTTTAGTCCATTCAATTCAATCGGCGCTGAGATAAACTTCACAATCAGATTCAATTTGCTTATCAGTGTGGAAGATTAGCCACATATAAGGATTAGTGATGTCGCGAACATAAAATTTTCCGTTCGCGAACAGCGAACGCGAACTTCCGCAAATGTTCGCGAACTGGGCGAACCGGGTGAACCGCCATAGACTTCAATTGGCAGGCGAATTTTAAAACCCACAGGGACTCTTTCTGGCCACAATACTGATGGAAAAGTTGTTTCAAGGGGACTAACACCTGGTCTGTGGCATGCCGGAGGGGGATCTATGGCAAAACTCCCATGGAAAATTACGTAGTGGACGCAGAGTCGGGTTTTAATCTATAAAAGGCATAAGTCAACTAACATTCCTAAATTGTTTGGAATAACATGCTTTAAAACATCCAGTGTGTGTATACGATCAGGTATGATGTTGTATCGATCAGGTAGTGTAAGGGTTACGCCCGCTTCACAGACATTGACAGACCATACTCCCCTTTTAATGCACCGCAAACAACCACAAACAGTTCATTTGCACAACCGTAAACTCCCCATTTGCACAAGGTTGGATACCAAGCTAGCCATGTCCCGGTGATGTCATTGAAGGTTTCTTCCTCCACCCAGCCACGTACAACACCAAGGGTCCCCAAAAGGTGAATTGAATTGATTTTTCGAACGGGGAGATGGTTAAAAAAAACTCTGGCTCCCTCCCCTTTGTTTTTATCCACGGTCACTGCGTCTGCGCCGTGCAATTTACTGTCACACCCGATATGAGTGGTATTTTCTGTAGTACTATTCTCATCAGTTTAATCCCTCTAACGTCCCCGACTCCCCAATCTGGGGGCCATTTATTGAATAGATTTTTCAAACGGGGAGATGGTTAAAAAAACGCTGGCTCCCTCCACTCTGTTTTAAACCACGGTGACTGCGTCTGCGCCGTGCAATTTACTGTCACACCCGATATGAGTGGTATTTTCTGTAGTACTATTCTCATCAGTTTAATCCCTCTAATGTCCCCAATCTCATCAAAAATTAAATGCCTTATTTATCGGCAAGCTACTGTGCCACCTGGTATCAATGGTTGGCACTGGCAGTGGGCACACTACAGTTAGTTGAAGTCGGCCTGACACACACTAGCAGCAGGCAAGCAACTGAAATTACACTAAAGTGTAAAAATTAAATGCCTGATTTTGATGCAAAGTCCTGTGCCACACGGGATGACAGGGGTGGGCACTGGCAGTGGGCACACTACAGTCAGTGGAAGTCGGCCTGACACACACTAGCAGCAGGCAAGCAGCTGAAATTACACTAAAGTGTAAAAATTAAATGCCTTTTTTTATGCAAAGTCCTGTGCCACCCGGTATGAGTGGTGGGCACTGGTAGTGGGCACACTACAGTCAGTGGAAGTCAGCCTGACACACACTGGCAGGCAACTAACCTTAGATTAAAGTGTAAAAATTAAATGCCTTTTTTTGATGCAAAGTCCTGTGCCACATGGGATGACAGGGGTGGGCACTGGCAGTGGGCACACTACAGTCTGTGGGCCTGCAGCTCCTCACACACAGGCAGGCCAGGCAAATGCAATATGTATATAAAGGAAAAAAAAGCAGACTAATGTTGCAGCCCTAAAAAGGGCTTTTTGGGGTGCTGTCAGGACGCTGTCCTTACAGCAGAGATCAGATGAGTCTTTCAGGACTGGAGTGGACACTGAATTCACTAGCCTAGCTATCGATTTCCCTATTAAATCAGCAGCAACTACACTCTCCCTCCTCTCACTAAGACTGCAAATTCCAAATGAATCCAAAATGGATGCTGTTCAGGAGATTGGAGGGTCTGGGAGGGAGGGTATGCTGCTGATTGACTGGAATGTGTCTGCTGACTGTGAGGTACAGGGTCAAAGTTTGCTCAATGATGATGTATAGGGGGCGGACCGAACATCGCATGTGTTCGCCCGTTGAGGCGAACGCGAACAAGCTATGTTCGCCGGGAACTGTTCGCCGGCGGATAGTTCGGGCCATCTCTAATAAGGATATGCATATGATGGATTCAACGAGTGTCTAATTCATATAGGACATCTCCACATCCTCATTTATGTTTAAGTTGTGGGCAGCTGAAATTAGTCCCATATATCTGTTGATGTTATATCTATGGCAAACACTCTGTATGCTTCAAATGTTCCGATTAGTAGTTAAAAGTATAAGTACTTTACCACTCCTTCAGACACAGCCGGCCGTCCGTGTATCCAGCTACTTTAGCGCCCTTTAAGACCTGCCGCGGTGCCCCACGTGGTCCTAAATATGTCAACACCCGTGGCGTCCCACGTGATGCGGGCTGCAGCTGTTGATTGGTGCAGCTGCTAGAAGAGAGATCCGGATAGGATTTAACTGGAAGTCTCCACCGTTATATTTGTGGTAAACAAGGAGTGCAATAGTTTTTCCCAGAAAAAGTATTTCCCAAACAAAGTCCATCTTCAAAATTTCACTACTGTTATAACTCCAGACGTGTTTCAGGACTTTTACATGTCCCTTCCTCAGTGGTAACAGACAGTTACATTTAAAGCATACAGAGTGTTTGCCATAGATATACCATCAAGTAATTTTATTGTATATTTCAGTATAGTGTATTTTATTTTTTGTGCTGATAGATGTATTAAATTTTGGTGTAATTCCATTGAGCTGAGTGACTGTATTATCTATATTAAATGTTATTAAGTACAGTGAGCGCATAAAGGAGCAGAGGTAGTGCCCTGTAAGACTCCCTGAGAAAGGACAGTGATACGGTCCGAAACGTGTCTGAGGTTTTTTGGCACCTGCAGCGATCCGTAGCTGCAGGAGTGATGTCACTAGCCACTCCGTGAATGCGTGAACTCCAATTCCCTTACCCTCCACAGCACTGTGCCACCGGCCGGGGTGTAACTGTGGTCCTCAAGAAAGCGGCCTTCTTCAGCGTGAGTCCCTGGACGGATCGCAAAGAACAACCTATCGTTTGGCAAAGAACGAACAGTGATAAGGTAAACCTAATTGAGCATGCTTTCCCTAATACCTGTAGTATGTAGAACATACGGCATGACAACAAGGGCCATATTGTTTCCTTTAACATATACAGGTATATCCTAGGCATGGTATCATTCTAGAATTATACAGAATAATTATTACAGTTATGCCACAGAATGTAAATAATGTACTCAATTATATCATACCAAAGGGGAATGAACACAGTGATGTCACAATACAGAGATAATAAATAGTGATTGATATACTGTATCTGTTTAAGGATAATAAAGACAGTGAAGTCATAATTTGGGGGTGATGACCAAAGTAAAGTAACAGCACAGAAATAAGTCACAGTGATGTCACATACATAAGAAGGATGATGCACACAGTGTTCATGATCTCAGAGTATACAGTTATGTATGCACACAATATCACAAAAAAAAATAAACACAATAATGTTGCACTACATGGATAATAACAGATGTATAGTAAAGTTAAATCCAAAGACTCCTGTGTCCCAGGCAGTAACTCTTCTCACTAAGCTACTGGCTTTGGTGGACTTTTTTTTTACTGTATCCATTGCTCCGCTTGCCCTCCAGTTTCCTTAGACTTACTATAAAAGTCTGCATTTAACATTTCAACCTCATGACATTTTTGTGATTTATGCCTTACTCTAGCTCTGCCTCATAGTATGGTTGAAAAAATACATATGTCCATCAAGTTTAACGTCTGAAATAATGATGATATTTACCAAACCTTGGCTAAGTATTCAGTACTGTATGTGCCTTTCTTACTGTTTACCCATTCTGCAGATACCTATCTACTGAATCCTGGCTGACTACTGACCACACTTGTCTAATCCCTACTGTTTTACTGATTTTGGCTAGTTTCTGACCGCTGCCTATTCCAACCCAGTATTGTATCAGCAACTAGACTTAACCCTGTTACACACTAAGGGCGAGACTTATCTTATCTCTGAGTACATTTTTTGACAGAAAAAAGTAACACCGTGTTTATGACTTTTTAAATATAATAGAAATGTTTGCATCTCTTCTGTGTTTTGGACCGACTCAAATATTGATGCAAAATACTGACAGCGTGAAACAGGCCTTATGCTCAAGGGAAAAAAGTCATGCATGCAGGACTTCAATCTCCTCTTTCACATGGTCAGTATTTGGTCAATATTTTGCATCAGTATTTAATCAGAATTTGTAGGCCAAACACAGGAAGGGGTACAAAACCGAGAGAAAATGTTATGGAAATATTTGCATCTCATCTGTGTCTTGAACCGGCTCCTGCTTTTGGCTTATAAATACTGATCAAATACTGACCGTGTAAAAGAAGACTTAGGGATACTCAAAATACAGGATCCTTTTTTTATTATTATTTTTCTGTTCTTCTGATGGATAAGAAGAACCTAAAAAATAATGTTGCTGTCAATATGGACAAATAGGGACAATAGTGGCGACATAACAAAGTGGGCATGGGGGCCAACAACAGTGGCAGTGATAGGGACAATAATTAACCCATAAGAGACTAGGGATGGGGTCCACAGCACTGGCAGTAACAGGGACAATAGTCACCATGATAGAGTGGGTAGTGGGGGCAGCAGCAGTGAAAGTGACAATGGTCGCCCCAGGAAAGTGTGGGGAGGGGGGCAGCAGCAGTTGCATACAGCACAAGATGGTGGCAGATCATAGTAGTAGCAAAACCCCAAAACAGCAGTGTGATAGCAAGGCCCAGTGACATGCAAATCCTTTTAGAAAGTTAACATGTACATATTAGTAGGCTAAGAATCTCCATTGTAGGAATGGCAGAAGAGGCAGCAGACGGGTAGCAGCATCACCATGGTGGCAGCAGCACACAGCCAGAAGTAATGGCCCATTTTGAATTATGTCCTGGTGCTACAGTATAATCATTTAGTGGCAGAATGACTTATTTTGTTGCATCAGGCAGCAACGTCTGGAAATTCAGGTTGATCCACCCCTGTATGAGCAGTAGTCCAAGAGATCTTGGATCATGGGTGACAGGGTAAAGTCCAAATTTGTTACCACCTGCTGGTTAAGGTTCTGCTGCATGTCCTGCTACTGGGTTGTTTCTTCAGTAGGTGGCTAAAGAAAACTGCTCATAATAGACTCCACACTGAAGTTGCTACTAGTGTTGAGCAAATCAAAGCATCCAAAGTGGAATTCGATCCAAAGTTAAGGAAAAATTTGATGAGTCACCTACATTCTATTTTTATCATATTAAGGTTCAATTTGTTCAGCATTCTGGGTCCTGTGGTCACTGAGGCATCATAATGGCAAAAGATCAAGCATCATCCTCCCTTTTTTTTTTTTCTTTTATAAATACTTTTTTATTTTTCAATTTGCATCATAACATACAATTTATGAAAAAAACATAGTTGCAAAAGCATCCCACCCCCCCACCCCCCCGACCAATCCCTCCCCCCTGCCTTGCAGAGAAAAAAAAAAAATTACACCATTTCATTAATCGTCCCATTCCTTCCATATATTATGCCGCTTTTCATAGGATCCTCGCTGTCTATACAGAATCCTCTCGTAACTTCTGACCTTATTAACCAAGTTAAGCCAGTTATTACAATCTGGAGCGGAGGGGGAAAGCCATCTTCTAGATATAAGAAGCCTAGCTAAAAAAATTACTTTAGTCAGCAGTCGACCCTTCATAGCCTGACAATTAACCTCCGATAAATCCCCCAAAACCCATAATTTGGGAGATAAGGGAATATCGATAGTGAGTCTTTGGGTTAGAGTTCTTTGAACCAACTTCCAATACTTGCTTACTGTCGAGCAATCCCAGAACAGATGTAAATGATCTGCCCCAGGATCCCCACAGCGGGGGCACCCACAAGATACTGCAAGTCCTCTCCTGTGGAGCCACAGGGGTGTTATATATATTTTGTGCATAATATTAAACTGAACCACAGTGTGATTAAAATTGTGCGAAACCTGACTTAAACTATTACCTACATTCTCCCAATCCGGGGGACCCAAACCTAGCAGTGAAATAGACCAGGATCTTTGTCCTGGAGAGAGACTATCCCAAAAAAAATTTTTTATCAAGTGCCTATAGCAATGTGATACCTTAACTTTCATATCATCCTTATTTTGAATCAAATTTTGCAAAAATTCAGGGGTGTCTATATTAAGTAAGTGATTATCAGAAATACTAGAAAGTGAAAACCGCAGTTGAAAGTATGCATACCAAGCCACCTCACCTACATTTTCCTTTTGTTTTAACTCCGCAAGGGTCAAGATTTGTCCATTTTTAACCACTTGACTCAAATAGTTAATCCTTTTATTCCTCCAATATTGCTGACAGTTCGAGTCATCGAGATTCAGAAGTTTCAAATTGTGCCACAGCGGGGTACAAGTAAGTGATGCCCTAACTTTAAACCAGCTCTTTATGACCATCCAGGCTTTCATAGCCATTCTGCAGAAAGGTTTGTAGTCATTCTGAAAATTAAGTAAATAGTCAGACTCCAGTACTGTAAAGAAGTCCGAAAAGCCTGAATCTTTGACCAGTTTCCTGCAGAGATGGCTATTTTCCCAGTCGTCAAAAAAGAAAAGTTGAGATGCCATGAAGTAACCTTTAAAGTAGGGGAGATTAAGACCTCCCTGCTTGTAAGGCATAGAAAAGTAAACTGCCTTTAATCTCACCCGCTTCCTCCCCCATAGTAGATCATTAATCAACCGCTCTATCAATCTAAAGTACTTATCTTCAATCCATATAGGAGAATTCCGAAGAACATAAAGAACCTGGGGCAGCACCACCATTTTTATTAACGAAATTCTATCCGCTTTTGCAGATAGAATTCTTTGCCATATCTTAATTTTTGATCTCAACTTTTGCAATAGAGGAATCAGATTCAGTTGCAGGTAGTCTTGAGCCTTGGCGGAAGTTACTATCCCCAGGTACTTCATTGTCTCAGAGATCAATAATCTATTGATCAAGTCATCAGGAGATCCTCGCAATTCATCTATTGGAAGAAGAGTAGTCTTAGCCCAATTAACCTCCAAACCGGAGGAGTAACAAAATGAATTAACTAACTCCATAACTCGAGGAAGTGTACTATCTGTTTGATGGATAAAAAATTGAATATCATCTGCATAGAGAGATATCTGATCCTGCTTCCCCATTACCCCAAAGCCAACCACCCTCAGGTCCTGCCTTATGCTAACCGCAAGAGGTTCAATATAGATGTTAAACAGAAGAGGAGAGAGAGGGCAACCTTGACGGGTGCCTCTCTCTAGTTCAAAACTCTCAGTTTGCATGTCATTGATCCTGATCCTGGCGGCCGGAGATTTGTATAACAGCTGTATCATTGTGATAAATTTAGGGCCAAAACCCATTTTTTTTATCACCTCCCAGAGAAATGCCCACTCGACCCTGTCGAACGCCTTAGTGGCGTCCAGCGACAGGATGGAGCGGGCACCATCCCCAGGAGACTGAATATTAGTGAAGAACCTATGTAAATTATAATGGGTGCCCCTTTTCGGCATAAAACCATTTTGATCTGGATGAATAACAGAGGGCAGGACCCTAGAGAGCCTCTTTGCCAAGACTTTTGATAGTAACTTAACATCCGTATTTAGCAGAGAAATTAATCTATAAGAGCTCAACTCTACCAGGTCTTTATCTTTTTTTGGGATCAAAACTATCAACGCTTCCATCATGGATCTTGGAAGATCTCCTCTATGTAATGCTTGAGAGAACACTTCTAATAAATGAGGGAGAATAAAATCACCGTACTTGCGATAAAGTTCATACGGAAGGCCATCAGGGCCTGGCGATGAGTTCCCAGAGATAGCCTTTAGAGCCTCCTGAAGCTCCAGGAGGGTTACTTCTTTCTCCAAGGAGTTTTTTTGAATCTCTGTTAACACTGGGAGAGAAATTCTCTCCAGGAACAACCTCGCCAGGTCAGATGAAATACCGGGGGAGGCCCTATATATCTGAGTGAAGTATTGCAAGAAAGCGTCTCTAATTCCCTCTGGATCACGTGAAATCACACCATCCAGATTACGAATCGAGACAATAACTTTCTTTTTCCTCTCCTGTTGTGAAACTATTCTGGCTAAAAGCTTACCGGGGCGCCCAGTCTCTGAGAAATACTTTTGTCCTTTAAAAAATAATCTATGATTTGCTTTTTCAATTACATATTCCTCAAGAGAACGACTAGCTTTCTGCATCTCTTCCTTATTGTAGTCCGAAGGCAGGTTGATAAATCGCTCTGTTGAGGTTGCCACCGTCCTAACCAGTCCCTCCTCTTTTTCCCTAAATGTTCTCCTCCTAGTAGTAATATCGCTAATAGGAACCCCTCTCAAATAGGCCTTCAGGGCATCCCATACTAAATTGATGTTGGCAGAGGGGAAGTTCACCTCCCAAAAGGAGGATATAAGTAGCTTGGTAGAGTGATAATTATCCATAATGGTAAGCCAGTATGGATTCAATTTAAAACCAAGCCCCCTATTATCTTTATTCCCCCCCGTACAAACCTCAATTAGTACGAGTGAATGGTCTGAAATAGTTCTTACTCCATATCGTATCCTTTTGATATTTTTCAGATTACAATCATTGGTAAATGCTAGGTCGATTCTGGACATTGCTCTACCGCCCCTACTAACGCAGGAGTACACTCTTTTTCCTCCACCAAGATGACCCCATATATCCACCAAGCCAACCTCTAAACAAAACTGGCATAATGGCGAAGAACCAATGTTCCTCCCTAGATCTACATCCAGGGTCAGTCTGTCTGTTTTAGGATCCATAACAGCGTTAAAATCTCCCATCAGGACAAGCTGACCTTCTGGCCTTTTCTCCAAAAATAGTAACAGTTGGCTAAGTGGATACACCGAGAAGGGCGGAGGTATATAAAAGAAAGCTAAAGTATAGTTCTGTCCATAGAGTCTACCATATAAAAAAATAAATCTGCCCTGCTCATCTATGGAGGATTCTATTAAAATAAAATCTATAGAATGATGGATTAAGACCGAGACGCCCCTTGAAGCACTGCTAAATGTGGAGTGATATGATTGGGCTTGCCAACCCGTTGTCAAACGGGACACAGTCTCCTTGGTAAGATGAGTTTCCACTATGCAAATGATTGCAGGGAGAAATCTTTTTATTGCATCCATGGTGGCTTGTCTCTTAACCCTTTCCCCGAGACCTCTAACATTCCAAGAGACGATTCTAGTTAACATTAATCAAAAAAAAAAAAAAACCACGTACCCCTGCAAGGCAGAATCCCCTCCCCATTCCCCTCCCCCTCCACTGGTCCGCCCGATCCTGTCAGCAAACCTCTACCTTCCAGCCATTCTCCTCCCACTGACCCATCCTCCCCCTCTCCCCCAATCATCAGGACACAAGATTTCAGATGCCCATTCGTTCAATCCAGTCTCGTGCTTGCTCCGTTTTTTCAAAAAAATGGGAAGTCCCGTTGTAAACCACTCTTAACTTCGCTGGTTGCAGTAATGAATATTTAATGTCCCTAGCAGCCAGATGTTTCTTGATCTCCATAAAGCTTCTTCTTTTTTCTTGAGTCTCCCGAGCAAAGTCTGGAAAGAATAGCAATTTAGTGCCCTGGTGATCAATAGGTGAGCATTCCCTTGCTCTTCTCAGTATCGTATCTCTGTCCGTAGACAGTAGCAGCTTCATAAGAATTGCTCGAGGTGGTTTCCCTGGAATGGGTTTCCCCCCTGGAATACGATGAGCTCTTTCTATTTGAAACATAGAGGAGAAATGTTCATTCCCAAGGTTTTTGAAAATCACATCCTTAAGTTGTTCCATCAGCTGCCGGCCTTCCACTCCTTCTGGGTATCCGATTATGCGGATATTATATCGCCTCGATCTGTTTTCCAAGTCCTTAAGCTTAGCTTGTAAGTTCTGATTTTCTGAAGCAAGAGTCCCAATTTTTAATTTTAACATATCAACATCAGATTGCAGGGAATCAGCCATCTTCTCCACATTAAGAACTCGCTCTCGGATTTTGGCCAGATCTTCCCTTATTAGGGATATGTCAGTCTGCATTGACCCCAATTGGGTGGCCATCCCTTGCATTAAGGTACCGTTACTTTTTACAGCACCCAAAAAATTTTCCAAAGCCAAAGGATCATGTTCAGACTCAGTTTGTAATGGCAAGCTTACCTCCCCTCTTTCCTGATCCACTTCTGATGACCCATCTTCAGAAAGTTCTTCTGTTTGAGGGGCAGTTATACTCTTCTTGAGATTTACACTTGATTACACCTTAAACAGTCCCTTTTCATTTGAAGCAGGGGATTTTAAGTATTTATCAATTTTTCCCTCTGGGGCCTTAACCCCCATCTTTGCTCCAGAGGTATCCACCGAACGATGTTTCGGAGCCATTGCCCCCTTTTTTTTTTTTTTACTTTTTCTCTCCCTCTCACCCCTCTTTTTTTTTTTCTCTTTCCTTTTTTCTCTTTCCTTCTTTTCTTTTCTTTCCCCCCCTTTTTTTTTTGCTTCCTTCCCCCTCTCTTTTCCCTCTCTTTTTTTTTTTTTCCTCACTTTTTTTTTCTCTTTCCCCTCTCCTCTTTCCCTCTCCTTTTTTCCTCTCCTCTTCTCCCTTTTTCTTCACTTTTCACTCCCCCCCCCCTCTCCGTTATACCAAAATGGTGAAAAGCAGCATTTCAAAGGGGGCAGGGGCAGCAAAATAATATATACAGGATGCAGGAGAGCTGAACCAAATGCACGAAATGCCAACCACAATACACAGAGAGGGTCACTTAGCTGACGTCTTTACCCAGCAGAACGGAGGCAGATGGACGGCACAGGGAGGAGGACGATTCACCAACAGCAAAGGCAGTCCAAGCCTGCACGGCGGAGAGCGGCCACAGAAGCAAGAAGCGGACGGAGGAGGGGCAAGCAGAGCCCGATGCAGCAGGAGGAGAACCAAGTCTGGAGGAGGCAGAGGAGCGGGCAGGAGGAAGAGCCGAGCCCTGCAAACACAAATAGGGGGAGATGACCAGAGCCGGAACCAGCGGAGCGGAGGACGGCAGGCAGCAGGAGATGAGCGGGAGACACAGCAGGACCCCCCCAGAAGTTCACACAGCGGCACCGAGGGAAGGAGCACAGCGTCCACGGAGCACCTGCTGCATCAAGGCGTCAGCATCAGCCGGAGAACGAGGCGGAGGGGGGGAGGTGAGGCAGGAGAGGAGAGCGCAGCGTGCGTTGCTCACGTCATCGCGCCGTTCCGAACCATCATCCTCCCTTTTAAATACATTTTATTAAATAATTTAGTAAAAGATATACCATGTTACAATGGGGAACCTGATTTTTTATGTACATAAATTTCCTGTGTTTGCAACTTATATTATTTAAATCAGTGATTCTCAACCACTGACCAATTTCTCCTGTAATAGGATAATCCTGCTTTCAAGCCTGCTAAAAGAAAGGGGAGGCAAAGGTACAATAAATGATCTGTTATACTTACCTACCACTGTATTTTGGTTTCACTGTTTTGACCAATATCTTTGGACAGGCTGAAATCAATGTCCCACCCCTACTGTAAAAGTTCCAACTTTCAGTGCTCCTTTGTTCTGGGAAACCCCTGAGCAGGTTTGAAGGAACTACTGGAGAACCGTGGTTGTAAACCATTTGTTCAGACATTAGCTCTCTGGAGTATTTGGGATCGTCAATCAGATTCTTTCATTGAAACATGACGGTTGAATAACAAAAACACAGCCTACATTTTTTAGAAGGAATAAAATAAAGACTATCCGAAAAATAAGTTTTGTTAAGAGCTTAACCTGTCGTCAAATTTCCATGATACACTGGCAATTTAAAAGCCAAGGCATACTGAAAAATGCCAGTAGAACCCACAGAGTTGATTACATTGTGCTGATGTGTATTATTTGGTTTTAAAGTGCTTCAGTGTTTTATCTGTTCAAAAAGGGATTTTAAAAATGTCACCGTCTAACCTCTCAAATGTGCTGATTGACATCATAGCTTAGTATATAATCAGGAGTGGATTTATCGCATGCAGCCATTTCCGTACCCACAATGGCATACGCTGGTTAACTGCATTGTGCCGGCAGCCTATGTAAACAAGCTCACCTTTATTTTATTTTAATGTGACAGTCACCGTTTCTATTTTTTTCCTCCTGGTATGCTAATTATCGCGTATAAAATATATATTTTTGGGGGGTTATTATTATTGTAGATTTAATAGCTTTTAGACTGAGATGGGATGTTATTGAACACACAAATAATGACAAAGACAGCAATGTGTTGTAAAGAGAATCATTTACATTTTCAGAAAGCAGATGTACTTTCTCAGAGACATCTAATATAATGGAATTAAGCAGTTTAACCAGCAGGGTAGAATGGACCATTTCAGCTTTCCAACATCAATAATGACACAGTAACACCCCTGAATAAAGAAGCACGTGAATTTCACAACAATTCACATCCTGCTTTTGAAGTTTTGCAAAGCCTGTGGATGAGTAAAATATAGTTAAACATTTTACGTACAGCTGTTTATTTATTTTTTTTAGCTTTTTTAAATTCCTAACATGATTTTTGGCTGTTACTTTGAAAACATGAAATGTACTTGAGTTGTCTTTTGATTCTTCCATCAAATTATATTACGGAGAGCTGAATAATTTACAAAGTAGAAAGTGATCGGCCGAATGCTGTCTAACCCGATCAAACACAGGTCAATGCCAGCTAAGCAGCCTTCTGAAATTTCCTCCTCTGTAGCAGCTAAATGCTTAGTAACTACAGAAAGCCTCGAATTGAGACACAATTACACTGCCATTGTTTAAATAATCAAACTGTGACCTCCAAGGTTAAATCCCATAATTGGAGTGATACTTCAAAGCACAGCCTACCTTTTCAGTACGGTTTGTGCATATGGTTAGGGAAAGAATACAGTATGAAATCTGCAGAGAAACAGCTAAGAGTAATCTTATAAAATTATATTATAGCCACATTCATTGTAAAGGGATTTGATGGTGTTTCAAAAAAAGAGACAACAGATACCTAGGCGAATATATATTTTAGGCAACAACTACATTGACATTCATATTTCTGAAATAACTGTCATAAATAAAAACTTTCATAATAATTGAATTTTATAAAAGGGATTCAATCAAGGAATCACTAAAATTGCTAAATAAAAATCTGTATTAGGCAAAGAATTATTGATTCTGTCCATAAGAGCTTATACTTTAATTGAGATGATAGTATTGACTCAGTAGGTGAAATATATTGATTTTCTTCAATGTAGCAGCCACTCCATTCCTGGTAGACAGGTGTCACACATGCCTCTTGAACCTACATCTAATTGACCTGTCATAAAAATAACAAGGGGTTGCGATCACCATCATTATTAGGCCAGATTCACATAAGGGATTTTAGTGGCAATCTTGCCCCTGGTATATTTATGCAACTCCACAATCTACAATATTAAATAATGTGAATTTCTGTTAGCTCTTGCATCTAGTACCAAACATATAACTTATATAACATATAACTAAAAGAATATGCTATATAAATATTTCATTAATGGGGTTTCTCTCTATAAACCAACTAAATTAGTAAAAAATGTCAAAAATAGTGATGGTCCAACCTACTATACTGTTGGAATTAATGTCTATATTGGGAGAACTTCTTAATATATGAATATATGGGTTTTGCGCTGTTTTAATTTTTTATTTATTTATTTTCATCTGTTAAAGGGGTTGTCCAGCACCTGAATTCAGACTTGTTTAAATGTATGTAATAAAAAATTTTGTTTCATTTTTAGCCACTGAGTTACACAATATAATGTATTTGTATAGTGCCACCTGCAGTTTGTTTTTCCCCTTATCAATCTGTCCCGTTTGCTGAGGTGGACATACAAGCTCAGCTCCATCTTTTAACTGCCACCAGCCATACCTTCTGTTAGATGGAGGTACAGGGGAGAGAGCTTCAACAGAAAGGTCAAGCCCCATAGAAAGAACGTGCCCCCTGAGAAAGGAGACACCTCTTGAGTGCCAGCTTGAAATAAATCTAGCAGAGCACCTGGAACCAAAAATAGGGGAGAGCCCTGGATCCAAGTGAGGCAAAAGTTTTAGCTTTGTTACCAAGAGATTGTCAGGTTCTATATGATTTTCATATTTTACATTTTTCATGAGACAACCCTTTTAATATGTTATTAAGAACCAATGAACTGATGGTTCTTATGCCTTTTTCAGATTGCCTTCTATTGGTTCTTTAAGGGGACCACATATTTATAATGACATCAGACCCCTACAGATGACACATAGGAAGGACTTTCTTACTGCTTTTTTGGAATTAGTGTTCCTTCTTTGCTATGTTATTTTTCAAGCCATCTTGTTATTCAGCATATATGCCATATTAATCCCAAATATCAATCTTTGGGCCATAATGGAGTCTGTATGTTTCTATTTTTACACAGTTAAGGTTTCAACACATTTCATCTAGAGGAGAATAGGCTCCATATAGCCAGAGTAAGAGTGTCTATGGGTTTTTAATATGGAGATATATTACATAACTATACCCCTGCACGGGTCCATGCTCATGTAAAACCTCACATAAGCAGTAATATGGGCATCAAAATGTATTGTGAATGTTATGGTGAAGATGCAAATCCTTGTTGGTCAGTTGGTGGCTTTTGCATTTTGGAGAAATTAGTAATTTCAAAAGTTTTTATTCTAGCATTTTACATGTAGTCAAGCCATATAGCTTTGAGTCCTCAAACTGATATGCAGTCTATATCTACTGTCACAAGAAATAAACCAGTGCATGAAAATTTGCTGGATTTCAGGTCATCTGTCATAAATTGTCATTATTAGTTCTATGTTCAGGTAACAAAAATTGTACATTATGAGACATTGGAAATAAACTGGGAATCCATCCAGCAAATACTTTAAGAACTGATAGCTTGTGAATTGAAATACTGTCTTAAAGGGAAGGGATTGCATTTGCTGCTAGAACCACAGGTATAGATTCCCTTAAAATAGAGAGCTGCAGCATTTCTGAGAAAACATGGTTTGAGCTGGACACAGCAAGAAGAGGTCACTGTTTGGTGTCTCTCCATCCTGCTCAGCCTGATTGACAGGTTTCTCCCTATTTACCTATAATGTGAGGCCTGTCCAGCTGAGCAGAACGGGGAGAATCCATGCAATAAACCTTTTCTCCCTGTGACCAGCATGTTCTCTCTGTGCCTGGCTCAGTTTTAAAACTATTTCTAGTTTAAAATACTAGCTTTCTCTGATATGCTGCAGTGTTCCAGAGTACAACATAGATCTTAGTAATGAGGAAATCAAGGGCATCATGAAAAATATAACAGGTCCCATTTACGAAAATTGCACACACACAAAACAATCTTCACTTAGATATTACTAACCTACAAATTAATATTGGGATTTGTGATCCAATATATTAAATAGAAATAATGATGCTTAATTTGGTTTGGAGAAATGGTGTTCCAACAAGAAAATACCTTCCCACACTCTACACTATGTTCTCATCAGGGTATACTGCAGCTCCCCTGACCAGCTTGGTTGCCAGATCTTACTCCATGGAGAATATCTGGGATTGGATGTGGTGAAGGAGCTCCCATGCATAGCAGCCAACAACCATCTTGGCTGAACTAAAGCTCCAAATTGAAAGAGCTTGGGGTTGTACAAGAATGGGGGTAAGGTTTTGCGCAAGCCCTCTTCTTGGCCAGATATGTGTAAAGGGAAGATTACTTACCTGCTTTCTGGTGCTGGCTCCCCATGCCTTTTTCAGTTCTGAAATGCTAGGATCTCTCATTGTACATCCAGTTGGACGTCTCCACAGCCAATCACTAGCTCAACTTACATAACGACCAATAGTCATATGACGGAAGGGGATCTGGTCTCCCCCACAACCTCCCTTCCCCATTCGTGTGCAATCCCTTTAAGCTCCCACACACATTCAACAGCTATAAGCCAAATGATCATTCAGCAAAAGCTTTCTCTCTTGACTCGATCCTGACTTCCCCATACACGTTTGGCTGGGCAGAACATGTATGTGTGTTCTATGGGGAGACCGTAGAAAGCCATTGCCTGAAATTTCTGATGGCAGCTTATTTTAAAGGAGAACAAAAGAATTGAACAAAAATATTAATTTTGCCCAATACTCTCCCCTGACATCATCTGTGGGAAACAGTAGGAAACTTGGACGTGCACACACACATGCTTGAAAAAGGGCCGTATAACCCTGAGGCCTGTACCATTGCTGTAATATTTATCTACTATTCACAGCTGGATAAATAAAGTAACAGAATAAATGTGAGGTACAGGGCTGGTTCTAGCTTTGTTTAAAAGAGATTGTAATGTACTAGATAATTTAAGATTTTCACCCCTTTAACCCCTTCTCAACCACCCCAAGTAAATTTAGGTCAGTGCCCGCTCACGAGAGGAGCAAATGCAATAGCTGCGGGGTACCTGCTGTTTTAAACAGCAAGCACCAAGAACTAACATCAATCACATACATTTAACTCCTCAGATGCCATGTTCAAATGTGACCATGGCATCTGGGAGGTTAAAGACCATGAGTAGTGTGCTCCCGGCTGTGTACTGGCTCCCCCCAGAGAGGATCAGGGGAGCTGGATATTGTGTGTGGCAGCCTCTGCACTCAGGAGTGGTAAAAGGCTGACACACATCAGTTCCTCTGGAGCCCCTGCCTGTGTCAAGGCTCCATTGAAACACAGTGTAATCCCCATAGAATTTAATGATAATGCATCTAATGATTGCTTGTCTAGGGGAAATATTAGAAAGTGTAAAAAAAAAAAGAAATAAAGGTTTAAAAAATATTTAAAAAAAATAAAAAAAATCTAAACATTCTAATCACCCCCTTTTCCCAAAATTAAAACATATAAATAATAAAAAAATAACATCATGTACATCAAAGTGTGTGAAGACGCTCATAGTATTAAAATATTAAAATACTGTAAAAACAGCTTTTTTGTCGCTTCACCTCACACAAAAATTGAATAAAAATTGATCAAATGCCAAATACACCCCAAAATGGTATCAATGAAAAATACAGATCATCCAGCAAAATATGAGCCCTCATTCAGCTGCGTACACATTAAAATAAAAAAAATTATGGGGGTCAGAATATGGCAATGCAAAGGAAAAATTTGTTTTTTCAAAAGTTTTTAATTTTTTTTCAGTATTAAAACACAAGGAAAACTATACACATGTGTATTATTGTTGTAATCATACTGACATAGAGAATAAAAGTAATAGGTCAGTTTTACTGTATAGGAAATGGTGCAAAAAAAAATCTAAACAAAACATAAAACTGTGGTGGAATAGCATTTTTTTTTTTATAATTCCACCCCATTTAGATTTTTTTGCCTGCTTCCCTGCTTGTATACAATAAATAGTGCCAAATGGCACATACAATAACTGGTGCCATTAAAAAGTGCATCTTGTACCGTAAAAAACATGTCCTCATACAGTTATATAAATGAAAAAATAAAAAAAGTTATGGCTTTGGGAGGCCTGGGTATAAAAAAACGAAAATCAAAAATCAAAAAATCACCTGGTCTTGAAAGGGTTAAGGTTGCTGAGAAAAAAAAAACAGTTAAAGTAAATCTGATGAGGTTTCCAAACTTGAAGGGTTACCTTAAAAACGGCTTTAAAAGGAGTTACATTAAAATAAAATTTGTCAGCCTTGCTACCACAAATATACCAAACCACCAACACCAGATAGAAAGCAATGTGGGTGACATGGGTTCCCTTTATGCATGGGTAGATCAGGTGCTTTATTATCTTTATTATACAGCAGAGTTGGCTTACATTTTACATGTGGCAGGTCTGAGAATACATTTTTGCTGCCATATGCCAATGCTGCCACCTCATTTTCTCCTCCTTAGTTAAGTGTTTTTAACATGTAAATATTGGATCATTAATGTACAAAGTAATGAAGGATAGCTACAGAGTACAACCTTGCATCTCTGCTGCCTGGTCCCACAAACTGGGGCTTGCTATTTTCTGTTTCCCACGAATAAATCTCTTGTAACTCTCATCATGAGAATGTTTTTATATGCAATTATGTCTTGCAGCTGGGTTCTGTTAATTGAGCTCCTTTCGTCAGACAGATGGACCAGTGTAATACAATAGGTTCTTCTTGACTTTGACAAACCACAGCAGACAAATATATATGAGGCGTTCTGCATATTTGGTGTATTTTGCCATGACAGTAAATCATTTCCAAAAATCCCCGAAACTATATCAGTTACATTTGGCTCATGCATTTTCACTGTTATGCAGACTGGTACAGTAGAATTATTTGTATGGTTTGGTAACAGCATTTATGATAAAGCATAATTAATTCTTCATAACATGTTGATATATTTTTAATAATAAAGATAATTTCTAAAATAAATTTCAAGTGTAATGTATGTACAGAGAATAATCAAATACAGTGACGTGCTAAATTTTGGGCACCCCTGTTTAAACTTACTGTTACTGTGAACAGGTAAGCAAGTTTAAGATGAAATGATCTCCTGAAGGCATAACGTTAAAGATGACAAATTCCTTTTGTATATTAAGCAAAACAACTTCTTAATTTCATCTTTTACATTTTCAAAATGACAAAAAAGGAAAAGGGTCCAAGTCAAAACTTTAGGCATCTTGCATTCTTAGTACCTAGTAGCACCCCCTTTGGCAAGTATCACAACTTGTAAATGCTTTTTGTTGCAAGCCAAGAGTCTTTCAATTCTTGTTTGAGGGATTTTCCTCCATTCTTCTTTGCGAAAGTCTTCCAGTTGTGTGAGATTCCTGAGCCATCTTGCATCCACTGCTCTTTTGAGGTCTATCCACTGATTTTTTGTGATGTTTGGATTAGGAGACTATAAGGACCATGGTAAAACCTCCAGCTTGTGCCTTTAGAGGTAGTCTATTGTGGATTTTGAAATCTTTTTAGGATCATTATCCATTTGTAGAAGCCATCCTCTTTTCAACTTCAGCTTTTTTTTTTACAGTTGGTGTTATGTTTGCTTCCAGAATTTGTTGGAATTTCATTAAATCCATTATTCGCTCTATCCAGGAAATGCTCCCTGTACCATTGGCTGCAACAAAACCCAAAGCATGATTGACCCATAATTATGGTTTGAGAGGTGTTCTTTTTAAGAAATTCTGTGCCCTTTTTTTCTCTAAACATACCTTTGTTCATTATGGTCAAAGAGTTCAATTTTAATCTCATCAGTCCACATGACTTGTTTCCATAATGCATCAGGCTAGTTTAGATGTTCTTTTACAAACTTCTGATGCTGAATTTTGTGGTGAAAAAGCCGGTGAGGTTTTCTTCTGACTCTTACATGAAGTTCATATTTGTGCAGGTGTCGCTGAACAGTAGAACAATGTACCACAACTACAGAGTCTGCTAAATTTTCCCGAAGGTCTTTTGCAGTCAAGTGGGGGTTAGGATCCTATGAGCAGCTGTCTCTAAACTTTAGCTTGGTCTTTCAGAACTTCTCCTGCCCTCCACTGCTCCTGTTAATTGCCATTTTACATTTCGAACTGAGGAAATGGCACCATGAAAAATGCTTTGCTATCTTCTTATAGCCGTCTCCTGATTTGTGCGCCTCAACCATTTTAATTTTCAAATTATTAGGCAGCTGCTTAGAAGAACCCATGGCTGCTCTTTTTGGGACAAGGTTAGAAGAGTCTGGGTATTTATAAAGCTTTAAAATTTGCATCACCTGACATTTCCTAACAATGATTGTGAAAAAGCCTTAGGGTACTTTCACACTTGCGTTATTCTTTTCCGGCATAGAGTTCCGTCAAAAGGGCTCTATGCCGGAAAAGAACTGATCAGGCATATCCCCATGCAATCTGAATGGATAGAAATCCGTTCAGTTTGCATCAGTATGCCTTCTGTTCAGTCACTGTCAGGCGTTTTGGCCGGACATAATACCGCAGCATGCTGCAGTATTATGTCCGTCCAAAATTCCTGATCAGTCACCGGAATGCCGGATCCGGCATTCATTTACATTGACTTGTATTAGTGCCGGATCCGGCATTGCACAGACCAGGAAAACTGTGAAAAAGACTGCAGGACGGATCCGTCCATCCGCATGACAAGCGGAGGGACGGATCCGTTCTTGCAATGCATTTGTAGACGGATCCGCACCCGGATCCGTCTACATATGCTATCAGTTGTCACACTGATCGGCGGATCCGGCAGGCAGCTCCGACGACGGAACTGCCATCCAGATCACACGAACGCAAGTGGGAAAATACCCTTAGCTCTAACAGGCTATTTAAGGTCAAAGTTATCTCAGCATTTAAATCTCATTGTTTCCCTATATTTATGCAGGGTACTCCTTTCCATTTTCCACTCTAACACGGGCTGAAAGAGGTCTGTGTTCTGTACCACAGCTGCTGGCAGGCAGTGGAACTGAGGTGAGTATTTTATTTTTTATGTCACTGTGGGAGATCATTGGAGATCTTTTGGGGTCAAGGGTATTATAATTACTGCAGCTTTACATGGGGCAGGGGTATTAGAACTACTGGGGCATTACAGGGGATAGCGGCATTGTAACTTCAGGGCCCGTACTGGGGGCAGGGGCATCATATCTGCTATGGCACTACTGAGTCAGAGGCATTGTAACTTGTGAGGCATTATTTAGAAAATTTAGGAAATAAATTGGACGTTGTAAGGGGAATTTTTTGCAAGAAGGAAATTATTAAACTGAAAACTTCTCCCATAGTGCTTCCCTTGTCTCATCCCATGTCTCAGTACAACTTGGCCTCATGCAATGACACAGATTGCAGAAGTCAACTTTAGTACAAGGAGCTTGCTGGAGGAGCTCTATGGAAAGTGCTCTTTCATTTTCTCCTCTTGGCTATTTTCTGTTGGCAAAATCTATAAGCAAATCCTCTTCAAAATCCACACAATTTGGTGGAGATTTGCTGCTTATGGATTTCCCTGTGGATTCCTACAGAATTGCTGTGGATGTTTTCTGCAGCAATTCTGGTACATTTGGATGTACCCAAACTAGAAAAGCTGTCATCTAGGAGTGGCTCCAGTCTCCATGATCAGATGTGCTGCAAGATAAGTTTAGCATAGCAGATGTTGGTTAGGACAAAACTCTGCACCAGCACAGAGGCTTGTAAGTACAGTGATGCCGAAATTAGGCCAATGACCCTGTAAATGTTCTGCTAGAGAAAATTACCTGTTATTATCCCGCTAAATGTACAACATTAAAGTGATTATTCTGCATTTATCAAGAACATTTCATATATTGCATAAATCATACTTCTGAAGAAACTGTATTTTGTGCAAAGGTCACAAAATGTTCCAGCCCTGTACATTCTGCTAATGTATGCCATCGAAAGATGCTTAAAGCACTGGACTTTAAATATGTCAATTGAAAAATACACTTCTTTTTTTTCTTAACCAACACTCTACCCTTTTACATGTGATGAAAAAGGAAACAAGTGACATCTTTGACTTAGATATTCCTGGGAACAGCCAGTTTGATCTCGCTGGTGTAATGTATTGCACTTTCAACATTTTGTCCTTTCAACTTTAATGAATAAAAATGTTGCTGCTGATTAAGAGATGACAAATGCAGTGTGAACGCTGGCTGCATCTGTACATATGTATATATTTATTGATTCGCACCTAACATCCAGCTTCTAGTTACAGGTGCACAACTGAAACCTTGAAATGATTGATGGCCTAGAAGTGTGCTCTTGGAAGCGTGTGGGCACTACAAGCAGTTTATGAAGAATGAAGAAAGTGAAACAGACCTTTTACTCCACAAGTCGTAGTGGCGGACAACCATTAATCTTCATAAAGTACTCCTTGTTAGGATCACAGGAACGTAGAATTCTAGCATCTTGTTTAGATGTTAGACAGAAGTAGACCAGCTTCTCATTTCAATTACATGAGCTGCTACAGAATCACCTTCCTTATTTATGCGTATTGGTGATTACGCTGATCCTACCAGTGTCTGATATTTTTTGGATACTGCTTAAGGGTGCATTCACACAACCGTATCTGTATTGTGGAATGCAAATTGCAGATCCACAAAATACCGATGTGGTCCAAGTGCATCCTGCACTTTTTGTGGGCTCCATTGAAAATGCACTATTTTTGTCCGAGCTCATCTGCACAGATGCAGAAAGCACACAGATGGCATCCATGTGCTGTTTGCATATTTTGTGGCCCCATGGAAATGAATGGGTCTGTGTGCGATCCCCCAAAAATGTGGATCGGCCACAGACTGAAAATACAGTTGTGTTAATGCACCCTCACTTTGGCCAGTGACATCACATTCATCTGTCACATGTCCCAGGCGCAGGTCAGTCCCATTCAAGTGAATGTAGCTGAACTGCACTACCAAGTACAGCAACTATCCAATGCACAGCGCTGCTATTGGTAAGCTGCTAGGAGACCGCAGCCCCACCAAACAGCTTATTGGCAAGCGTGCTGGGAGTTGGATCCCTGCTAATTTAATACTGATTATCTATCCTGAGGATAGGTCATCAGTATTAAAAACCAGGACAAACTTTTTAATATTTGAACCAATCACTGATGGCAGCACCCAGAACACCCCTGTCACCTTCCCATTTTTAACTACAAATAGTGGAGTATTCACAGTGTTTCTCCCACTAGGGGATGAAAAACAGCGGCTAATAAATATTTCCATATAGCTCTAAATAATTTGTCATAGTTACCTAAGGTACTAAATAAAGGAATTAATGCATCACTAGTGGTCTAGGTCAGTGGAAAAGTTAATTTCAGTATCCATGGTAGTCTAAGGAAAAAAAAAAGTTTAATGTCAGTATCCCAGGTGGTCTAAGGTAAAGTAAGGATTAATGTTGCATACTTGGTGTCCAGTGAGTTACTCACCCCTCCAGGCTCCAGAATTTTGACTGCAGCAGGAAGGCTATACTGCAATGGACACACCACCATTCTCCCACAGACTGCTCCTTATATCCCCTTTGTTACATGTTGTGTTCTCATGCTGTCTCTCTAACAGACTGCTCTCCATGCCCTCATGTGATGCACAGACTGATCCCCATACCCCTCATTGTCACATAGATTGTTCTCAATGACTCATCTGTCTTAACGATTGCCCCCTGTCACATAGACTGCACCTCATGGCCCTCTCTGTTACACAGACTGCTCTACATCATTCCAACTCTCACATATTACTCCTCATACCCCCGTCACACAAACTGCTCCTCATGCCCTCCTTTGTTGTACAGACTGTTCCCTATGCTCCCCTTTTTTACACATACTTTCATCCATGCCTTCATCTCCCTGAGTGCACTCCATGCCTCTTTCCTCTCACAGACAGTTACTTATGCCTCCTCTATTATATAGACTGTACCCCATGCTCCCTATCTCTCACAGACATTTCAGCATAGAAGCCACTTTCACACAGCATGCCCCGTATGCACAATCTCTCACAATCTGTTTAATCTGTTTCCCCTCCACACAAAATGCTCCCCAAGGCCCCTCTCTCTCAGTCTACCTTACACAATGATGATGACTACAGCTATTTGCAGTCCATAGTACATATTTGTTAGCTTTCTGCTTTCTTCTGCATTGATCATAAAGATGAGTGCTGGGAGAGAACAAAGATGAATTTGTAAGAGTCATGTAGTTATCTCTACGATTGACCAGAGAATGTCATTAGAGCTCTGCCAGATCATTAGGCGGAGATCTCTGTGAGCAGGCCTTCCATGAACGCGGAGAGTCAAGCCTTTAGTAAATTATGAACTATGCTCAGGATAAGCCATCACTATCTGATGGGCAGATGTCTGACACCACGCACCCCAGCCTTATCAGCTGATCTGTATTGCTCCATCACCAAAAGTCATCACCAGAGCTACAGAGCACCATCAACATTGAAGCAGAGGGATCTCATTACTGCAGCACTGCTTCCATTGACTTCAATGGGAGCAGTGCTGTAATAGTGACTGCTCTCTGCTGCAATGTTGATGGTGATGTGTAGCTCTGACACCAACTTCCAGTGATGGAGCTACACCAAAAAGCTTGTTGGCAGGGATGCAGGGTGTCAGACTCCATCCAATTTGGGAGTGATGGCCTATCTTAAGGACACTTACTCAAGGCTGGACAACCCATGTAAAGGGAGTCTATCAGTAGTTTTGGCGATACTAAACTGTTGACAGCACTAGGAAGGACTGGAGAGAGTTTTATAAATAGTTCTGTACTGTCAATATGGGCAGATCAGACCATTGCTATGAGGCATGTGCAGTTGGGGTGCCCGGCCAGGCTAAATGGCTGTATCCTCTTTCTGACTTGAATACACTTCTCCCCTCCTTCTTACCACTGCCTTCCAGTTGCCTAATGACATTGGCTCCTGTCAGTCACAGAAACACAAAGGGCCAAAAAGCAAGCAGTTGCTGTGCTCCCTACGCTGCCTACTGGCTGGTTGAAATTTAGGTACCACCACATGACTTCTGTTGCTTTGCCCGCATGACTTAGTTTGGTGCTATGGTAGAGTGAGACTGAGCACTGATGAGAGAGGTACAGACTGCAGCACTATGTGGTTGATTGAGTGAGTAAACAGAACAGAACACCATAGCAATCTGGAGAGCCCCTGGAGGGTGGGCTCTGGAGAGTGTCAGTATGAATCAAAAAGGTCCACATCCTTTGACTCACACTCAGCCAGTAGGGCAGACGCATCTGCAGAACATTGTGTGAGTGGACAGGGATAGACTGTTGTGCTGGATATATAAATATATAAATATATAGATATATATATATATATACAGTTGTGGCCAAAAGTTTTGAGAATGACACAAATATTAGTGTTCACAAAGTTTTCTGCTAAACTGCTTTTAGATCTTTGTTTCAGTTGTTTCTGTGATGTAGTGAAATATAATCACACGCACTTCATACGTTTCAAAGGCTTTTATCGACAATTACATGACATTTATGCAAAGAGTCATTATTTGCAGTGTTGGCCCTTCTTTTTCAGGACCTCTGCAATTCGACTGGGCATGCTCTCAATCGACTTCTGGAACAATTCCTGACTGATTGCAATCTATTCTTTCATAATCACTTCTTGGAGTTTGTCAGAATTAGTGGGTTTTTGTTTGTCCACCTGCCCCTGACCACAAGTTCTCATTGGGATTAAGATCTGGGGAGTTTCCATGGACCCAAAATGTCAAAGTTTTGGTCCCCGAGCCACTTAGTTATCACTTTTGCCTTATGGCATGGTGCTCCATCGTGCTGAAAAAGGCATTGTTCTTCACCAAACTGTTGTTGGATTGTTTGAAGAAGTTGCTGTTGGAGGGTGTTTTGGTACCGTTATTTATTCATGGCTGTGTTTTTGGGCAAAATTGAGAGTGAGCCCACTCCTTTGGATGAGAAGCAACCCCACACATGAATAGTCTCAGGATGCTTTACTGTTGGCATGACACAGGTCTGATGGTAGCACTCACCTTTTCTTCTCAGGACAAGCCTTTTTCCTGATGCCCCAAACAATCGGAAAGAGGCTTCATCGGAGAATATGACTTTGCCCCAGTCCTCAGCAGTCCATTCCCCATACTTTCTGCAGAAGATCAATCTGTCCCTGATGTTTTTTTTGGAGAGAAGTGGCTTCTTTGCTGCCCTTCTTGACAGCAGGCCATCTTCCAAAAGTCTTCGCCTCACTGTGCGTGCAGAAGCGCTCACACCTGTCTGCTGCCATTCCTAAACAAGCTCTGCACTGGTGGCACTCCGATCCCGCAGCTGAATCCTCTTTAGGAGACGATCCTGGCACTTGCTGGACTTTCTTGGGCGCCCTGAAGCCTTCTTAACAAGAATTGAATCTCTTTCCTTGAAGTTGTTGTTGATCCTATAAATTGTTGATTGAGGTGCAATCTTAGTATCCACAATATCCTTGCCTGTGAAGCCATTTTTATGCAACACAATGATGGCTGCACGCGTTTCTTTGCAGGTCACCATGGTTAACAATGACAGAACAATGATTTCAAGCATTACCCTCCTTTTAACATGTCAAGTCTGCCTTTTTAACCCAATCAGCCTGACATAATGATCTCCAGCCTTGTGCTCGTCAACATTCTCACCTGAGTTAACAGGACGATTACTGAAATGATCTCAGCAGGTCCTTTAATGACAGAAATGAAATGCAGTGGAAAGTTTTTTTTGGGATTAAGTTAATTTTCATGGCAAAGAAGGACTATGCAATTCATCTGAACAAACTCCCAACTTTGTAATCAACATAAAGACCAAAAGGTTTTAAAGAATTAAGTTTATGAATCCACTGTATATATATATATATATATATATATACAGTGGTGTAGCTATAGGGGTCGCAGCGGTCTCAATTGCGACCGGGCTCCTAAGCCCCCCAGGAGAGACGGAGTTCTAGTAAACAATGAAAGCGCTGCTTCAGCACTGTCTGCAGCGCTAGAGTGTTTTACATACAATACCGGCTAAGTAAGTTCACATAGGGTGGGGGTGGAGGCAGATCCGGTGTTCGTGCAGACGCAGCCAAGAGAGGGAGTGGTCCTGCTCCCGTTGTTAGTGTGTAGCAGAGTTGTAAGCCGGACGTTGAGGTTAAGCTGAGCGTTCCTGCTGCAGGGAGTGAGTGAGGTGAGGCCGCGTGACGAGCAAAGCTCTACAGAGCGATGGTGCCAGGTGGGTAGGAATAGGGACTGACTGTGAGATAGCAGCACAGCAGCCAGCATGAGCTTAAAGGTCTCTAGCGCAGCGGAGGCCTGACTGATGTGGAAGGGCCAGCCACTCCTGCTACAGGCTGTAAGCATGCAGGGCCAGGGGCCCAGGACCTAGTTGCTAGTTGTCTGTTTATAAAGTGGCCAGTTTCTACTGGCTTCCCCAGATTGTTCTGGCCTGGGATGGGGCTGAGTTCTACTGTGTAAAAGTCACTGTGTGAGTGACACTGCTGTAATGTGGCTGTACAGCATGTCACCTCAGTTTGGGGGGTACACTGCCATTACCTTGCTTTTGATATATCCCTGTTTTTGACTTAAAGTGTCAACTACATTCACATGGCTGTGGTGCCACAGGCATGGCAGTGCCATAGCCATGTGAACGTAGCAGCCTAACTTTAAGCTAATTATCCCATTAAAGGGGTTGTCTCATCATAGATAATGGGGGCATATCGCTAGGATATTCCCCCATTGTCTTATAGGTATGGGTCCCACCGCTGGAACCCGCACCTATATCGAGAACAGAGCCCCACAAGGTGGTGGCTGGAGGATTCCGGTCCAGCCACCACCAAGCCGGCTCCCAATAGAAGTGAATTGACCGGCTGCCGCTCCCATTTACTTCTATATCTGTCAAGCCCATGGAAGTGAATAGGACCGGCCACTGCTCCTATTCACTTCTATGGGCTCAACAGAAATAGATGAGCCAGCGCTCGGCTATTTTCAACGGCGCCATAAAAAATGATTGGAGAGCAGCCGTTCTGCAGCAGTTCTGCATTTGGCCATAGTGGGCGTGCAGGGGTCTGGTGGTGTTAGGAAGCGGTATTATATATATATATATATATATATATATATATATATTCAGAACAGAGGGGGGGAAGCAGTGCATCATGGTTTGGGGTCCGCTCTGCTTGGCTGCATGCTTGTGATCACTCACGGGACCATAAAATTTAAAGTGTATTAAAACATTTTACAGAACAACTGCATCAACGAGTACGGTGTATAGTTAAAACAGACCCCCGATGTCAACAGAGACTTTCTGAAATGAAACACCGATTTCTAGAAAGAGGGTATCCACAACGTCTCCTCCAGGTTTCGGAGACAACAAGAACTCACAGACCCACTCAGAAACCGCACGTATCCCATTTGTTCATACTTTCCATTCGAGCGTTAATAATAGTGATGAACGAGCATGCTCCGCAAGTTTCGCAGGTTTTAAGCAGCCAATTAAGGTGCAGGTAAGTACTGCCCTCACTGTAATGCCAGTAGTCATGTTGGCTGCTGGCATTACAGTGATTGGCTGGCCGGAACACGTCATCGGGTGCTATATAACACCCAATGACGCATGTTCGACTCAGACATAGATAGGGAGAGCAGAGCGTAGGAAGGGAAAGACAGTGAAAGGAGCAAATTTCAGCGATATTAGTTTGAGAAAGCTTTTTAAAGACCCAAAAAGTCCTTTTAAGGACTACTGTGTGTGTGTGTGTGTTTTGGATCGACAATATATTTAACAGCAGTGTCAGGGACATCCGTGCTAAGGAAGGGACAGGGAGAGAAATTTGCTGTATTTAATACCAAAAGCCTATCAAAGAACCCAAAATCTTTTTACGGGCTACTGTGTGTGTTTCACAGTAGCAAGATATTTTTATTTTATAACTATTAGTGACATACTGTATACTGTACATCATTCGCAGACTGACTTTTTAATAATCTGGGTCACATCTAGTGTCCATAATCTGTGGTGTTCTCTGTAACCAATACTGTCCTGTATCATAAAACACTGTCTGTATTACAACTTCCAATAATTTAGGCATAATATAGTGTCCAAAATCTGTGGTGTTCTAAAAAAACAATACTGTCCTGCCTCAGAAAACAATGTCAGTATAACAAATTCCAATAATCTGGTCCTAATATAGTGTCTGTAATCTGTGGTTTTCTATAGCCAATACTGTCCTGCCTCAGAAAATACTGTCAGTATTACAAATTCCAATAATCTGGGCCTAATATAGTGTCCGTAATCTGTGGTGTTCTAAAAAACAATACTGTCCTGTCTCAGAAAACACTGTCATTGTAACAAATTCCAATAATGAGGTCCTAATATAGTGTCTGTAATCTGTGGTTTTCTATAACCAATACTGTCCTGCCTCAGAAAACACTGTCAGTATTACAAAGTCCAATAATCTGGGCCTAATATAGTGTCCGTAATCTGTGGTGTTCTAAAAATCAATACTGTCCTGCCTCAGAAAACACTGTCAGTATTACAAAGTCCAATAATCTGGGCTTAATATAGTGTCCGTAATCTGTGGTGTTCTAAAAATCAATACTGTCCTGCCTCAGAAAACACTGTCAGTATTACAAAGTCCAATAATCTGGGCCTAATATAGTGTCCGTAATCTGTGGTGTTCTATATCCAATACTGAACTGCATCTAAAAAAAACTGTGTATATTACAAGTTCCATTAAGCTGGACCTAGTATAGTCTCCAAAATCTGTTGTTTTTTTGTATCCAATACTGAAAAGCATCTGAAAACAACGTCTGCATTACAACTTCCAATAATCTGGGCCTAAAATAGTGTCCAAAATCTGTTGGTTTTTGTATCCAATCTGAACTGCATCTAAAAACACTGTCTATATTACAAGTTCCATTAATCTGAGCCTAGTGTAGTGTCCATAATCTGTGGTGTGCTATACCCAATACTGAACTACATCTAAAAACACTGTGTATATTACAACTTCCATTAACCTGGGCCTAGTGTAGTGTCCAAAATCTTTTTTTTTTTTGTATGCAATACTGAACTGCATCTAAAAACAACATGTATATTACAACTTCCATTAAGCAGGGCCTAGTATAGTCTCCAAAATCTGTTGTTTTGTGTATCCAATACTGAAAAGCATCTGAAAACAATGTCTGTATTACAACTTCCATTAATCTGGGCCTAGTATAGTGTCCAAAATCTGTTGGTTTTTGTATCCAATCTGAACTGCATCTAAAAACACTGTCTATATTACAAGTTCCATTAATCTGTGCCTAGTGTAGTGTCTAAAATCTTGGGGTTTTGTATCCAATACTGAACTGCATCTAAAAACACTGTGTATAATACAACTTCCATTAATCTGGGCCTAGTATAGTGTCCAAAATCTGTTGGTTTTTGTATCAAATACTGAACTGCATCTAAAAACACTGTCTATATTATAACTTTGATTAATCTGGGCCTAGTGTAGTGTCCAAAATCTGTTGGCTTTTGTATCCAATACTGAACAGCATCTGAAAACACTGTGCATATTACAACTTCCATTAATCTGGGCCTAGTGTAGTGTCTAAAATCTGTGGGTTTTTGTATCCAATACTGAATTGCATCTTAGAACACTGTCTATATTACAACTTACATTAATCTGGGCCTAGTATAGTGTCCACAATTAGAGATGGCCCGAACTATTCGCTGGCGAACAGTTCCCGGCGAACATAGCTTGTTCGCCTCTGCCGGGCGAACATATGCGATGTTCGGTCCGCCCCCTATACATCATCATTGTGCAAACTTTGATCCTGTACCTCACAGTCAGCAGACACATTCCAGCCAATCAGCAGCATACCCTCCCTCCCAGACCCTCCCACCTCCTGCACAGCATCCATTTTAGATTCATTCTGAAGTTGCAGTCTTAGTGAGAGGAGGGAGAGTGTAGTTGCTGCTGATTTAATTGGGAAATCGATAGCTAGGCTAGTGAATTCAGTGTCCACTTCAGTCCTGAAAGACTCATCTGATCTCTGCTGTAAGGACAGCGTCCTGACTGCACCCCAAAAAGCCCTTGCTACATTAGTCTGCTTTTTTTTTCCTTTATATGCATATTGCAGTTGCATGGCCTGCCTGTGTGAGAGGAGCTGCAGGCCCACAGACTGTAGTGTGCCCACTGCCAGTGCCCACCCCTGTCATCCCATGTGGCACAGGACTTTGCATCAAAAAAAGGCATTTAATTTTTACACTTTAATCTAAGTTTAGTTGCCTGCCAGTGTGTGTCAGGCTGACTTCCAGTGACTGTAGTGTGCCCACTGCCAGTGCCCACCCCTGTCATCCCATGTGGCACAGGACTTTGCATCAAAAAAAGTCATTAAATTTTTACACTTTAATCTAAGTTTAGTTGCCTGCCAGTGTGTGTCAGGCTGACTTCCAGTGACTGTAGTGTGCCCACTGCCAGTGCCCACCCCTGTCATCCCATGTGGCACAGGACTTTGCATCAAAAAAAGGCATTTAATTTTTACACTTTAATCTAAGTTTAGTTGCCTGCCAGTGTGTGTCAGGCTGACTTCCAGTGACTGTAGTGTGCCCACTGCCAGTGCCCACCACTCATACCGGCTGGCACAGGACTTTGCATAAAAAGGCATTTCATTTTTACACTTTAGTGTAATTTCAGCTGCTTGCCTGCTGCTAGTGTGTGTCAGGCCGACTTCCACTGACTGTAGTGTGCCCACTGCCAGTGCCCACCCCTGTCATCCCGTGTGGCACAGGACTTTGCATCAAAAAAAGGCATTTAATTTTTACACTTTAATCTAAGTTTAGTTGCCTGCCAGTGTGTGTCAGGCTGACTTCCAGTGACTGTAGTGTGCCCACTGCCTGTGCCCACCACTCATACCGGCTGGCACAGGACTTTGCATAAAAAGGCATTTCATTTTTACACTTTAGTGTAATTTCAGCTGCTTGCCTGCTGCTAGTGTGTGTCAGGCCGACTTCCACTGACTGTAGTGTGCCCACTGCCAGTGCCCACCCCTGTCATCCCGTGTGGCACAGGACCTTGCATCAAAAAAAGGCATTTAATTTTTACACTTTAATCTAAGGTTAGTTGCCTGCCAGTGTGTGTCAGGCTGACTTCCAGTGACTGTAGTGTGCCCACTGCCAGTGCCCACCACTCATACCGGCTGGCAGAGGACTTTGCATCAAAATAGGCATTTAATTTTTACACTTTAGTGTAATTTCAGCTGCTTGCCTGCTGCTAGTGTGTGTCAGGCCGACTTCCACTGACTGTAGTGTGCCCACTGCCAGTGCCCACCCCTGTCATCCCGTGTGGCACAGGACTTTGCATCAAAAAAGGCATTTAATTTTTACACTTTAATCTAAGGTTAGTTGCCTGCCAGTGTGTGTCAGGCTGACTTCCAGTGACTGTAGTGTGCCCACTGCCAGTGCCTACCACTCATACCGGCTGGCAGAGGACTTTGCATCAAAATAGGCATTTAATTTTTACACTTTAATCTAAGGTTAGTTGCCTGCCAGTGTGTGTCAGGCTGACTTCCAGTGACTGTAGTGTGCCCACTGCCAGTGCCTACCACTCATACCGGCTGGCACAGGACTTTGCATAAAAAAGGCATTTAATTTTTACACATTAGTCTAATTTCAGTTGCTTGCCTGCTGCCAGTGCGTGTCAGGCCCACTTCCACTGACTGTAGTGTGCCCACTGCCAGTGCCAACCACTGATACCGGGTGGCACAGTAGCTTGCCGATAAATAAGGCATTTCATTTTTACACATTAGTCTAATTTCAGTTGCTTGCCTCCTGCCAGTGTGTGTCAGGCCCACCTCCACAGACTGTAGTGTGCCCACTGCCAGTGCCAACCACTGATACCGGGTGGCACAGTAGCTTGCCGATAAATAAGGCATTTCATTTTTACACATTAGTCTAATTTCAGTTGCTTGCCTCCTGCCAGTGTGTGTCAGGCCCACCTCCACAGACTGTAGTGTGCCCACTGCCAGTGCCAACCACTGATACCGGGTGGCACAGTAGCTTGCCGATAAATAAGGCATTTCATTTTTACACATTAGTCTAATTTCAGTTGCTTGCCTCCTGCCAGTGTGTGTCAGGCCCACCTCCACAGACTGTAGTGTGCCCACTGCCAGTGCCAACCACTGATACCGGGTGGCACAGTAGCTTGACGATAAATAAGGCATTTCATTTTTACACATTAGTCTAATTTCAGTTGCTTGCCTGCTGCCAGTGTGTGTCAGGCCCACTTCCACAGACTGTAGTGTGCCCACTGCCAGTGCCCACCACTGATACAGGGTGGCACAGTACCACTTATCGAAAAAAATGACAGGCAGAGGCAGGCCACCTCGCAGGGGCCGTCGTGGTCGTGGTGCTGTGATTTCCACTGTCCCTGGAATAATGCCTAGTGTTCAGAGGCCATGTACCCTGAACCCGAAAAATTCTGAGGACGTAGTTGACTGGCTTAGACAGGACACCCAATCTTCAACAGCTTCCGCTAAGAACCTTGACGCACCATCTTCCTCCAGCTCAGCTTTGGTCACCTGCTCTCAAGTTACCACGCACCCGCCCGCCGCTGATAGGAATAGTACTAGTTAAGACACCACTCATATAGGGTGTCACAGCACATTGCTCTGTGCACGCGCAGTGCCCCAATTTGGGAGTATGAGGACCGACCAAGCTGCTTTTTCCATCTCCCGGTTCCTGAAATCAATTCAGTTTGGTGTATGAGAGTTTGGTCTGTCATTGTGAAGGCAGTCGAAGGTACCAGGCCTAAAATTTTTTTCACAAAAGGCAATCCCTGATATGGGATGTAACAGGGATTAAACTGATGAGAATAGTACTACAGAAAATACCACTCATATCGAGTGTGACAGTAAATTGCACGGCGCAGACGCAGTCACCGTGGATTAAAACAGAGTGGAGGGAGCCAGCGTTTTTTAACCATCTCCCGTTCGAAAAATCTATTCAATAAATGGCCCCAGATTGGGGACGTTAGAGGGATTAAACTGATGAGAATAGTACTACAGAAAATACCACTCATATCGGGTGTGACAGTAAATTGCACGGCGCAGACGCAGTGACCGTGGATTAAAACAGAGTGGAGGGAGCCAGCGTTTTTTAACCATCTCCCGTTCGAAAAATCTATTCAATAAATGGCCCTCAGATTGGGGACATTAGAGGGATTAAACTGATGAGAATAGTACTACAGAAAATACCACTCATATCGGGTGTGAGAGTAAATTGCACGGCGCAGAAGCAGTGACCGTGGATTAAAACAAAGGGGAGGGATCCAGCGTTTTTTTAACCATCTCCCCGTTCGAAAAATCAATTCAATTGACCTTTCGGGGACCCTTGGTGTTGTACGTGGCTGGGTGGAGGAAGAAACCTTCAATGACATCACCGGACGTGGCTAGCTTGGTATCCAACCTTGTGCAAATGGGGAGTTTGCGGTTGTGCAAATGGACTGTTTGCGGTGCATTAAAAGAGGAGTTTGGTATGTCAATGTCTGAGAATCGGGCGTAACCCTTACACTACCTGATCGATACAACATCTTACCTGATCGTATACACACACTGGATGTTTTAAAGCATGTTATTCCAAACAATTTAGGAATGTTACGTGATTTATGCCCTTTATGGATTAAAACCCGACTCTGCGTCCACTACGTAATTTTCCATAGGAGTTTTGCCATGGACCCCCCTCCGGCATGCCACAGTCCAGGTGTTAGTCCCCTTGAAACAACTTTTCCATCACTATTGTGGCCAGAAAGAGTCCCTTTGGTTTTTAAAATTCGCCTGTCTATTGAAGTCTATGGCGGTTCGCCCGGTTCGCCTGTTTGCGAACATTTGCGGAAGTTCGCGTTCGCTGTTCGCGAACTGAAAATTTTATGTTCGCGACATCACTATCCACAATCTGTGGTGTTCTGTAACCAATACTGTCCTGCATCATAAAACTGTGTCTTTAGCGGACAGTAAAACAATTTGCGCCACATCTACAGACAAAATCATTAATATGATAATAGGGCGTGATGCTGATGGTGCAAGCAGAGGCCGTGGCCCTGGGTGTGATGCAATGGTGCAAGCAGAGGCTGTGGCCCTTGGCGTAATGCTGATGGTGGAAGCAGAGGCCGTGGCCCTGGGCGCAATGAAACTGTGCCTGCTGCCAGTGCACCAGAAAAAACTGAAAAATCCACCTTACCCAGCTTCATGTCCAACTTAGCTGGGCGGCGCAGGACAACACTGTCCAAGTCGGACCAGTGCAAACAGGTGGTCAGTTGGATTGCTGAAGATAATGCTTCCAGTCAGTTAAGCACCACCCTCTCTTCCACTAAGTCCAGTCTCTGTAGCCAAGAATCTGGTCAACCGAATCCTCACTCTTATCCTCCTTCCTCCCACCATGTCGAGTCTGGCCAAACAGGTGATCCCACACTCGGATATTCACATGACACCTTTTCATCGCCAGTACTTGGTTTGGCTCTATCGCCAAGCACGCTTGAAGAGGTACCTGATATATCATGCTCTTATTCCCAACCTCTTGAGCCTTCACAGTCTCAAGAAGATGACTGTGGTGAATGTAATTAATTCGTTCACAAGGGGGATGATGATGAGACACAGTTGTCAAGTGGAAGAGGAGGTGGTGGACGATGAGGTCACTGACCCAACATGAGAAGGTGAAAAGCCGAGCGAGGACAGCAGTAAAGAGGGGGAGGGATCCGCAGGACTGCAACAGTCTGGAAGAGGCAGTGGGGTTGCAAGAGGGAGAAGTCGGCCCACACCAAACAGGCCTGCAACCGTTACACGGAGCACCTCCATGCGTAAATCTACCTTGCCATGGGGTAGGTGCCACTGCCTCCTCTTCCCCTGTCTTACGCACTGCTGGTCAATCCCCTGTCGAACGCACAGGCCCAGATGCCCCCTGCCCTGCACCTGGACCTTCGCATGAACCGTTAGCATCAACATCCACTTCCCTGTCGCAGCGCAGCGTCCAAATGTCGATAACACAGGCATTTGAACGCAAGCGCAAATACCCATCCACCAACCCACCCACAGGATATAGCACTAAATGCGCAACTTTTGAAATTACAGACCTATGAAATCTACACTCAACCTACTCAACCTACAACAAGGCATTAAAACAACGCTGAAGGGTGTCGTGCTCATCCACAGGAAGCCAGGAGCCCAGACCTCGCCCTGAACCTTGGCGCACAACAAATCCCAGAATGAAGAGAAAAACTGTCCAGCTTCACTGAAAAAATACACTTGAGGCTTTATTTAAATCCCGTGCAGATAAAAACCAACATACAGCAATGCAAAAAATCGACCAGTTTCGTATCACTATAAGTTCGGACCCTTAGTCATGATGTGCATCAGTGAGAGGTGAAGTCGAGACTAAAAAGCAAACCACCAAAGGAAAAAAACGAAAAAAAAAAAAAAAAACAGGTGATCGCAATCAGGTACAAGACACACCTCCTGATGACATCCTCCACAAGCAAAGTACATAGCAGTTACAACATGCCAAAAAAACATAGAAAAATTAGATCAACAAATTACAATTATAAAGAAAAGTTAAAATATTAATAATGTAGAATAGTATTATGACGCCGGTTCAATCCCGATGGTATCCGTGAACCTAACTTGAAAATCCAAAAGCACTCACGATTGAGCAGCTTTTTCTTGTGATCACCGCCTCTGCTTGGTCTATTAACCCTTTCTACTCCTTGTACTGACATGCTGTCTGTATTGCCATCGTGAACCGCAGCAAAATGCAGACTTGTAGCAGAAACATTTTATGTTCTGGCATGGGGTACATCAGAGATGTGACGACATATTTAAACTTTTAAGCTGTTTGATGTGCACCCCACGTACTATAAATTACACAAGGAACATGTTATGCAATATACCACATATGTGGTGTTACAATTGATATATTGCAGAACAGTATGAGTGGTGTGATTACTTGTGGACATAATAAGCAAACCCATCTTCATATATGAGCAACATGTGCATTTTTTATGCCCACATTTAAAATTACCTGTATGTCTCAGCCATGTAGGCTGGGACACAGGTTTATCCAAGTATAGAGAGGGGCTCACCATATTTGCCAAAGTAACAGCACGTCGGGCAACACATTTGAGACCATCTTTTACAACATCCCCCCAAGTTTTATCATATTTGAGAAGATGAGAATGCCTTTTAACAATATCACACATTTTTGAAAATTCACAGCTGTAACTAGTAGAAAAAGTAAGTTGCTTCTCTTTGTGACCAAACTTGGGTGTTTTGTTAGGAAAAATTAAATCATCCCGAGACATAGTGGAGACCATATTTTTTGATCAGTTTAAGAGTCTGCTGGAATAATTCCTAGCCAGGAGACGAGTGGTAACAGTCCTCATTTCTTCAGTATAGGTTTCCCTGGAGGAACAATTACGCAGGGCACGGATGTATTCACCCCTAGGAATATTATTGACGGTGTCATGTGTGCAAGATGACAGGATCCCGCATGCAGAATAGTATTTCCTGCGGTTTCTTTTCTATACGTGCAACTCTGCACACAGCCATCCCCCACGTCTCCCACCAAGCACAGATCCAGGAATGATATTGAAGTTTTGTGAAAATTTAGAGAAAAATGTAAATTGCAATTATTGGCATTAAGAAAGGATCCAAATAATGGTACGCCCGCCACATCGCCCGACCAAATAAAGAGCAGGTCATCGATGTAGCAACCGTACCACCGGATAGATCCACTCCATGGGTTGGAATCAGAAAATAAAAAATGATGTTCCCACCATGTATTTTTTCAGTGAAGCTGGACCCTTTTTCTATTCACAACCAGACATGGTTGTGTCTGACAATGGCCGTAACTTGGTGGCGGCTTTTGAGCTCAGCAACCTTACACACATACCATGCCTAGCCCACGTCTTAAACTTAGTGATTCAGCAGTTTATCAAAACCTACCCCAATTTGCAAGAGCTACTAGTGAAGGCGTGTCGCGTGTGTACCCATTTCCTCAAGTCGTCCACAGCTTCAGCCGGTCTCTCAACGTTGCAGCAGCGCTTACTGATTTCCAGCTCACAGACTGTTGTGCGACTTGAGTACGCGCTGAAACTCTATGTTCTACATGTTGGCCAGGCTTTGTGAGCAGCAGAGCGCAGTTGTTGAATACTAGCTGCAACATGCTCGTCGCCTTTCCAGTCAATTGCCACTATAGACAAGCGAGGAGTGGGCATTGATATCAGACCTCTGTGAGGTTTTAAAAAACTTTGATGAATCCATACAGATGGTTAGTGGCGATAACGCTATCATCAACATTACCATCCCACTAGTGTGTCTACTCAAACGATCGCTGCTCACAATTAAGGAGGATGCTTTGAATGTTGCAGACGAGGTAATGGGGAGGAGATGACACAGGGTGATAGCTAGACCTCCCCTAGTTCGTCTTCTCAGTGCGAATTGGGCCTAGAAGAGGAGAAGGAGGAGTTGAAGACACTTGCCTGTGCTACAGATGCTAGTACCCATGGAACTTTAATTCCATCTGTTCAGCGTGGATGGGCAGAAGAGGAGGAGGAGTAGGAGGATGAGGGTATGGAGAGTCATTCTGAAGTTGACATCGACGTCTTGCCTGTTGGTACTCTAGCACACATGGCTGACTTCATGTTAGGCTGCCTTTCCCGTGACCCTCGCATTTTAGGTAACACAGATTACTGGATGTTCACCATTCTCGACCCCCACTACAAATAGGACTTCTCAACTCTCATTCTTGTAGTGGAGAGAACGAGTAAAACGGTGCAATACCAGAAGGTACTTGTTGAGAGATTGAACCAAAATTTTCCATCTGACAACGTGGTCCGCAGAGTCCTTACTTCCTTAGGCAACTGAGGAAGGGAGACAAGGGGAACACACAGCAGTTCCAAAAAAGGCAGGGCAACACTCTCCAAGGCATGGGGCACTTTCATGACACCCCACCAGCAACCTCACCCTGAAGCGCGGCCTAGTGGCACAAGGAGGGAAAAGTTTTGGAAGATGGTGAGGAAATAGATCGCAGACCGTGTCAGTGTCCTAAATGATCCCTCAGTGCCTTAAAACTACTGGGTGTCCAAGCTAGAAATGTGGCACAAACTTGCGCTCTACGCCTTGGAGATGCTGGCCTGCCCTGCTGCCAGCGTTTTGTCTGAGCATGTATTTAGTGCTGTTGGTGGCATTATAACAGATAAGTGTATCCGCTTGTCCTCTGACAATGCTGACAGGTTGACTCAGATAAAAATGAAAAAGGCCTGGATTGCCTCTGACTTCTCCACTCCACCAGAGGAGAGCTGAGCTGATGATGAACATAAAGGCAATTTCCATGTATTGTTTAGATTGTACTCAGTCTACTGTAGTGTATTCCTATGTACATTTTCCACCACAGAAAAAGTATGTATGGTTGAATCTTGTTTTCTCCTCCTCCTCCTCATCCAGATTGTATATATTCCCTCCACTACAATTTTTAAAGAGGGCCAGCTCACCAGCAGGCCCTTAACCATAATATTTTAGAGGGTCAGCTATCCAGCAGGCCCTCACCTATAATGTTGCACAGGGTCAGCTCACCAGCAGGCCCTCAACCATAATGTTTTACAGGGTTAGCCCACCAGAGTCCCTCGCCCCTAATGTTTTAGAGGGTCAGTTCAGCAGTAGGCCCTCCTCCATAATGCTTTAGAGCATAGGTGTCAAACACAAGGCCCGCGGGCCGAATCCGGCCCGCCAGACCTCGTCATGTGGCCCGCTATGTTAAATAAAGTAAACTTGTGCCCGCCCCTCATACATAATAGAATTACTAACCGAGGTCCGCTCCATTACAGGCCGGGCGCGCGGCCGGCAGCGTGACTGACGTCACGTGCCGGCGCCGCCTACTTTATGAATGAATCAGGCGGCGCCGGCACGTGACGTCAGTCAGTCACGCTGCCGGCCGCGCGCCTGGCCTGTAATGGAGCGGACCGCGGTTAGTGAGTTAGTGATTCTATTATGTATGAGGGGCGGGCACAAGTTTACTTTATTTAACATAGATTTATGCCGATTTTTGGGGAATGAGTGAGCGGAGGGGCCAAAGGACAGTGAATACACCTGGCCCCACTGCAATTTTGAGGCAATGTGAGGGGGATCTGTGGATGGCACTTTTAAGGGGTGAGGGGTTATATAACAGTGTCATCCACAGATCCCCTATCAGGGGACATCTGTGGATGGTGCAGTTATGGGAGGACATCTGTGGATGGCACTGTTATGGGGGGGACATCTGTGGATGGCGCTGTTATGGGGTGAGGGGATCTGTGGATGGCACTGTTATGGGGTGAGGGGATCTGTGGATGGCAGTATTATGGGATAGGGCCTATCCCATAATACTGCCATCCACAGATCCCTCACCCCATAACAGTGCCATCCACAGATCCCCTCACCCCATAACAGCGCCATCCACAGATGTCCCCCATAACAGTGCCATCCACAGATGTCCCCCATAACTGCGCCATCCACAGATGTCCCCCCATAACTGCGCCATCCACAGATGTCCCCCATAACTGCGCCATCCACAAATGTCCCCCCATAACTGCGCCATCCACAAATGTCCCCCATAACTGCGCCATCCACAGATGTCCCCCCATAACTGCGCCATCCACAGATGTCCCCCCCATAACTGCGCCATCCACAGATGTCCCCCCATAACAGCGCCATCCACAGATGTCCCCCTATAACAGTTCAAAAATATGCATGAAGCTCTAAAAACAGTAATAATTGAATGCAGTGACAATAATTTATGATAATAAAGAGTGGACACATAGTCCTACAGTTACAACCGGCCCATTGAGGGTGACCAAACTGCTGATGCGGCCCCCGATGAATTTGAGTTTGACACCCCTGCTTTAGAGGGCCGCAGGCCCTTGCTCCAAATGTTTTTGAGGGTCACCAGCAGGCCACCAATCATAATCTTTCAAGGTTGTGTATGATGCCCTCCTTTGTGGGTAATAAAGGGTGTATTGTAGTGCTGGTTCCATGTAATTTTTGGCAGCCTTTCACTTAGTGCATAGGCTTTATGAGTGTCCCACTACCTGAACAATTGTACCACAATATGAACGGGGCCCTCCTTTATGTGATATACAGGCTGTTTCGGAGTGCCTCTTGCTTTAACTTTTTGGCTTCAGAGCAAGGGGTGCCTGGTTGTCTTCCATTGACTTCCATTATACTTGGGTGCTCGGCCGAACACACGAACAAAACTATGTGTTCGGCCCGAACACCCGAATACTTTGGTGCTTGCTCATCAATAGTTAATAAGACACTCAACAGTATCAGCAATCACTGGCCCATCCTACAGAAAGCCTACACTCAGGTAGCTGAATTCAAGAACCAAATTTTGGCCTGTACATGTTGCCCTAAAAATTTACGGGACCTACTGGATACAGCTAACATTGGGTCTTCCATAAGAGTCCCTAGACAGATGTTTCTTGGCACACAGAAGACAGGTACATTTCCATGTGTACACTGCCTAGAATGCTCTAATGTCCAAACAGGCTCTCACTTCTACCATCCACAATCAGGGAGCAGATTTCCCATTAGAGGTTTCTTCACTTTTGATTCTACTTTTGTGATATATTTACTCAAATGCCCCTGCAGTTAAATATATGTTGGTGAGACAACACAAAAAGTGTGTGACCGCATATGTCAACATAAATTGAGTATCAGGCGGAAAAACCTGTTATTACCGGTTCCTTTACATTTTAATTTAGCAGGTCATAATCTTTCACAATTAAAATGTCAGGTAATCGAACATGTAACACCATGTAGAAGAGTGGGTGATTGGGTCAAACTATTGAAAATGAGAGAAGCGTACTGGACACATAAACCTCGACAGCTTGGAACCGAAGGGGTTAAAAAGGGAGTACGAGATACAAGGTTTGATCTAATCCCTTATTGTCTTCTTTAATTGACTTATAACATTGATGGTGCCTTTTATTCTAGACTACATTGTATAATACATTTTTCCCCTTTCTTTCAGATCAAATAATTTGGAACCCTGGTGCCCCCTGGAGTATCATTTTATTACTCTTCATCTATTTATTACTTTTCTTACTCTTTAACGTTCCACTCCATCTCCCTCTCTGTCCCCTTTTCCCCATTCTCTCTTCATAGCATTATCGCTGGGTGCTGCCGCTCCTTCATTGATTATGCATTCCATCTTCTTAAGCGCAGGAGCGCTCAAGCCTCGGTTCATTCCAGAATGAGGCTTGACATGCTCCTCTCACATATGTGCATGCACAGCATGCCCTGACAGCCGGCTCGCTCCTACTGCACATTTCCAGAGCGCGCAGCTTCTCAACAATTAGGTCTTTTATCAAACAGAAATATGCCTAAATTAGGCGTATTTCTGGGGCAGATTCAGTGTAAAGGTCCGTAATCTGCGACTTCTCCCCGCTCATGCTAGATGTAATAAAGGAGGCATGGTGTGGGTGGGGAAGGGGATGGGTCGGCAGGCCTGTCTCATTTGCTATTTTCTATTCCTGTTTCAGGCGCCGAAAAAGGTAGAAGTGTAAAACAGCTCGGAAGCTGTCTTACGTTTAGAACTGTCTCTGAATGCACGAAAGTTATAGAGAGGCTGGCGCCTCATTATAATTCATGAGAATCCACCACCAGCTACAGTGGTTATTAAGACTGGCGTCTAACACATTGGTTTTAATAAATGTGCCCAATAATTTATATTAAACGGAGGCAATATAGGAAGATAATACATTGATTCTAAAATTGGTACTAAAATATTTATCATTTCAATAAATATTTAGGATATGTTATAGGTATACTCAGGAAATATTGGGTACACTCATACCTTAGCTAGAAATACAGTATTGGGTACACTGATACCTTAGCTAGGTTAAGGACTCCAGTTTCCCATGAAACAAATTCAATAAATATTACAGCATGCTAGCAAACACATGACAGAGCTCAATTCACAACACAACCACTGGGTGGCTACACATAGACAAAAATAACATAGACATCTTGTGACAGAGTATCATTCTTTTTTAAACACCTAGTTATCATGTACATGTTGTATAACTCATCTTTGGATATGTTGAGCCAAGGGCAAACATTAGGAGGACATATCTCTACATTTCATATACTTTATAAAATTGGAGATATATGAATAGCTTTTTTAATTGTCTTTTTTATGTTATTTTTGAACATAATTATTAGAGACATAAAAATTATAGGGCACTTTGGTACTCTGGGAGCAAAAATATAGAACAGTGCAGGTGACCATGGTGTACATGGTGAAAACAAGTTAAATTAGTTAAATTGGTTCTAACTCGGTGAGCAGGGGCAAACTCTTTGACCTGGTATAGTGCAATGCAAATAAGAGGCATATTGTGACTGCAGTATGCCACCCAAGTTGCCCGGACCCACTGAACCATATCCACCTTGTCATTCAATAAGACCGTAAGTTTCAAATTCTTATTACCCAATCAACATGACCGATGTCTGTTGAACCTAGTAAGCATAGGCAATGGTCTGTTTAGCAGTCAAGAATACAAAAAGATAAGAGTTTGTATATGTCACTTTTTAGTGGTTCAGTGATTTAGCGTAATAGTTTATTTAAGAGTGGCACATTGTGAATTTTTGCCATTTTAAGTTCATGAACCAGTATGCCAATGGAATATCATCTATTTACTGGCGATCCATTGGTTTAGTGTCCATCCTTGGTAAACTGATATGTTTTTGGTCTATTTCAGATTATATATTGCGTTAGCGTTTGTTTGTTTTTAAGCTAATTTTGTTCAGTGGTTTCATGGTCAATGTGGGCCTCTAGTGATTCTGTAGAGATGCACTGGTTATTAACTCCTATCCTGTAAGAAAGTTAAACATCAGCCTTATGCATAATAAAGACAATAGTGTCTATGAAGCCGATAGCAGAATATATTGTTGGGTACACACAGAGTACCACTTAAAAATAAAAATACTTTACATGCATATATCATGTTCTCTGATTGATTTATTTTTTGTGTATTTCTTTTATTTTATAATATGGCCTGAAAAAATTACTGTGATTTATTCAATTTCAAAATCCCAACAAGCTTTTCTTATTATAGAAAAAAAAATTGAATTAAAACATTTATGTCTCTAGTTTTGTCCCTTGCACAAATGTTTTGCCTTTTTTATTTCATTCCTTCCACTGTGAATTTCCCCCATAAATGCACTAAGCAGCATACAGAGAATATAAAAGATGAAGACAAGCCTAGCCGATGAATTGTGAATATTCCCATACATTACAAAAGATCGCTATTCCTCATTAATTTCACTGAAGCCTCCAGATGGGAAACAAAATATTAATTTTGTTCAGCCTTAGGCATTGTCAACTGTTAAGGTACACACTAAATCTTATTCGCATTAATATCAGATTGCTGATGTAAAAAGTTAAGGCCCATGGGTATAAGGTTTAGTGTGTCATAAGTGTTATTAATTATTTCCATGCCATGATTAATTTGTCAAAATGGCAAACATAATGGAAAGTCAAACGTGAGCCAACAGTACTCCGGTGCAAGCCATCCTACCTTAAAGTGATGGTAATACCACTGAAATTATGCAAATGAATTGACTCTTTCAATGTTGCATAAACTGATAGTCATAGCAGAGGGCATGGTACATTAGTCTGTTCATCCAGCACACAAAAGTTGCATTTGGAAGGCTGAAATCTTTATGAAATAGACATTCTGGTTGAGGGTGCTTAGAAGTACAATTTATTTTTCAATAAGGCAATAGACTTTCAACCATTTCACAGCAGTCACTTCCTTTTTTTTATTGCCAGTTTTTAAAGCAACTGCGTAAAAGATACAAATGCCACTTTATTGTACAGAAAATGAGCGGGATACGAGATTGATGATGTTGAGTGATGTGAACAGAAAGTTCTCTTTTATCTTATTTTGTTTATTTTAATAGGAGTTTTAATGGTATAATCCAATTTAGAGGCCCAGAAGACTCACGATACACTACATTGAAATCTAAAAGATTAACTTAATTATGTAAATTAAATTTACTGTTTATCTGCTAAACATTAAAATCAATGGAACAGCAAAGAAAAAGCACATTTAGAATAATTTGCGCGTCCAAAAGTGAACTATAAATATGCAGTATGCAAAATTTATCTGCGATGAAGTGACAGATAAATAGAGACTAATGCACATTTGTTAGGTCAAGTATCTGCGGAACAATTGCTTTTTAATATAACTTCTTTTACTGGATGTACATAAAACTCTTTTACTGGATGTACATAAAACCTTCCTCAGCCACATTATAGAAGCAATCATTTTTTGTGAGATTTCTAAATTGCAATTAATCTTTTTTTTTTTTATATATAGCTTTTTTTATGTGTGAGATGGTAGGAAGAAAGTTTTGACTTTGTAACCTATATTAAACAGTAATAATAATGAATTTGTTATTATTAGTGAATCAAATTATTAATATTATTACTATATATATATATATATATATATATATATATATATATATATATAGTGAATTTATATCTCTAGATAACAATACATAAATAAATAATCAAAAAATACTTTCCATCTTTTCCTTTTTCTACAGCAAAATAACAATACTCATGCAGGTTCCATAACACACACATGTATATATATATATATATATATATATATAATTTTTTTTAAGGAACCTGCATAAGTATTGTTATTTTGCTGTAGAAAAAGGAAAAGATGGAAAGTATTTTTTGGTTATTTATTTATGTATTGTTTTCTAGAGATATAAATTCTTGCACTGGCATGTATCTCATATTGTTTATAACATAGATGGGCCATTAGACAAATGAACCAGCAGAATCAATTGTTATGGTATGAGGCGGCAGTTTACTGCATTCATCTGAAAGAAAATTCATTTCGACTTTTAAGTTCTCTATAACACTTTCAGCATATGAAGTATGACTATCAGATTAATGACCAAACACAAAGGAGAGCCACATGCAGAAACAATGAATGCAGGATCCAAGCAGGATCCTTTCTTTGCTTGTTAAGAACTGTTGGCGGTTGCGTATACTGCATGAAGTCTCCACAGAAAAGCACAGATGACTGCTGATATGATCAATGCTGCAGCGGATGAAGAGGAAGGGAAAACTGTTTTTTCATGTGCTAACAATTATACAGTCAAATATTTATGCAGTAATAATCGCACGTAATAAACCATTGAGTGTTTAAAAATATCTGAGAGAAATAATGTATAGCTTAGAGTGCAGATGTCTGATGGCAAAACCATTCTCAACATAAAGGGTACTATCAAGCTTTATGTGAACTTAAAGGGATTGTATCACCTATATTATATTTTTACCAATTAAAACCAGATACTGAAACATTCTTTTTTTCTAATCTGTTCTTATTATCTGATTGTAGGTTGTTTATTTTTTAATTTTATTTCTTATACATAATTATGGGGAGAGTCACCTTGCTTGAGCTGCCACAAGGACTATAGGAACCTGTAAGCTGGAGAGGTATATTGACTTATTTGGCAGAGTGTTCTAGACATGTTCTGTGACCTGCACAGGGGTGATTTCACAGGGAGGGGAATAGATAAGCTGTGACTATCATCTATTTTCAATGGTGGATCTTGTGTTGTCTATATACAGTGGATATAAAAAGTCTACACACCCCTGTTAAAATGTCAGGTTTCTGTGCTGCAAAAAAATGAGACAAAGATAAATAATTTAAGAACTTTCTTCATCTTTAATGTGACCTATAAACTGTACCACTCAATTGAAAAACAAACTGAAATCTTTTAGGTGAAGGGAAGAAAACTAAAAAACTAAAATAATGTGGCTGCATAAGTGTGCACACCCTCTTATAACTGGGGATGTAGCTGTGTTCAGAATTAAGCAATCACATTCAAAATCATGTTGAATAGGAGTCAGCATACACCTGCCATCATTTAAAGAGCCAATGATTAACCCCAAATAAAGTTCAACTGCTCTAGTTGGTCTTTCTTGAAATTTTCTTAGTCGCATCCTATAGCAAAAGCCATGGTCTACAGAGAGCTTCCAAAGCATCAGAGGGATCTCATTGTTAAAAGGTATCAGCCAGGAGACGGGTACAAAAGAATTCCCAAGGCATTAGATATACCATGGAACACAGTGAAGACAGTCATCATCAAGTAGAGAAAATATGGCACAACAGTGACATTACCAAGAACTGGACGTCCCTCTAAAATGGATGAAAAGACGAGAAGAAAACTGGTCTGAGAGGTTACCAAGAGGCGCACAGCAACATTAAAGGAGCTGCAGGAATATCTGGCAAGTACTGGCTGTGTGGTACATGTGACAACAATCTCCCATATTCTTCATATGTCTGGGGTATGGGGTAGAGTGGCAAGATGAAAGCCTTTTCTTATGAAGAAAAACATCCAATCCAGGCTACATTTTGCAAAAACACATCTGAGGTATCCCAAAAGCATGTGGGAAAAGGTGTTATGGTCTGATGAAACCAAGGTTGAACTTTTTGGCCATAATTTCAAAAGATATGTTTGGTGCAAAAACAACACTGCACATAACCAAAAGAACACAATACCCACAGTGAAGCAGGGTGGTGGAAGCATTATGCTTTGGGGCTGTTTTTCTTCAGTTGTAACTGGGGTCTTAGTGAAGATAGAGGGAATTATGAACAGTTCCAAATACAAGTTAACATTGGCACAAAACCTTCAGGCTTCCGCTAGAAAGCTGAACATGAAGAGGAGCTTCATCTTTCAGCATGACAACCACCCCAAAGAATACATCCAAATCAACAAAGTAATGGCTTCACCAGAAGAATATAAAAGTTTTGGAATGGCCCAGCCAGAGCACAGACCTGAATCCGGTTGAAAATCTGTGGGGTGATATGAAGAGGGCTGTGCACAGGAGATGCCCTCGCAATCTGACAGATTGTCAAAATGGTCCATGCTGATAGACTCATACCCAAAAAGACTAGTGCTGTAATAAAATCAAAAGGTGCTTCATCAACGTTTTAGTTTAACGGTGTGCACACTTATGCAACCATATTATTTTATTTTAATATTTTTTCTTCCCTCTACCTAAAATATTTCAGTTTGTTTTTTAATTAGGTTGTGCAGTTTATAGGTCCCATTAAAGGTGGAAAAAGTTCTGAAATGATTTATATTTGTCTCATTTTTTTACAACACAGAAACCTGACATTCTAACATGGGTGTGTATACTTTTTATATCCACTGTATATCGTTTCATTGTAATCATGCCTGTGCTAATAATATGATCACTACTTAATAGTTACCTTTACAGGACAGGAAGTGTCAACCTGTTACTTGGTTTAGAGGTTGGTGCGAAAACTGCATGGTTTAAGAACTTTGTAAATATAGATAGGGACATGGAACATAAAAAAAATACATATATACTTTAAATATATATTTAACCTAAAAACTTGATTTAAACAGTAGGTCATTTTCTTATGGGGGACATTTATCCAGATTGGTGTTCCCATATGCCAGTCTTGATCACTGTTCACAAGAGTAAGGTGCAATTATACCTCCTAATAAATTAGGTGCATCTTCTGGCACTCTATGTGCCAGGAACTCACATCTACACCAGCTAGGGCTACAGTTAACTCTAGTTTCACATTTATTAGCATCTTAGGCACTTATTTATACTCATCCTACAAGAAGGTGCGGCTTAGTGAGAAAGTGGCTGGCCTACTGGTAAACGGCATGACTCGAGATATGACAATGTGTGCCAAAAATGCAAAGTTTTGGTGCCAAATTGTGGCATAAAGTAAGACAACTAATAGGAAGTGTAATCTAAGAGAAGACAGTCTAACGATGCAGCATGAGCTATTTTACACTAGTGCATTTTCAAATTGTCTAGTCTAAGTTTAATTGTATATCTGTCCCATTTACTTATATACAATCACATGGAAGGCAGCTGCCACTTTAATCAGTAGTGCTTAAAAAAAGGAGTATTCATGTAGCCCTAGCTTAAAATAACAATCTTGTTAATTTTGTAAGTACGCACTCTGACATTGCCCAATCAGAGCTGGCATTGTCAGACCCATTGACAAAATAATGTAATTAAGAAAAAAAAGAAAAGACAAACTGACTTTTTCAATAATTCATCATAATTTACCAAGAGTACATAGCAATTAATTCCACTGGTATTGGAAAGTACCAGTCATGGGCTTGGTGCAGAAACAAATCTCAAAATGTAATATCTCTGAAAAAGGTTTATATGGTCAAAACCCAAGTTCCAGACCATCTAAAAGTAATTCCATTATGAACTCTTTACACCAGTACTGGAAAACCTATAGAAAAAGCTAGTACAGTCTACAGAACACTTTCTTGACTATTAGAATTCATAGGCAACACCCCTGCCGGTTGTGCCAGACCTACACAGGACCATTAGCTTTTAATAAATACTGCAATAAAATAAAAATATTTCTGACAAGGTCAACCACTGGGAACATGAAATCACTTCCATAAAACAATCCTATTTCTCCAGTAAAAGCAATAAATAATGCATTGTATTCAGAGTTACATCTATCTATTTATATATTTGAGGTATAACTTGTATATTTATTATCATTTTTATCATTTTAACCAAAATTGGATGCAAATATTGCAAATGGATTGCAACGGAATGCCATAGATAAGAATTTATTTATGTAATTATATAGCACCATATTCCAGAGCATTGTTCATCATTATTCAAATTCACAGTCCCAGTCCAAAATAGGACTCACTGTTTAATTCTCTTATCTCATGCAAGCTATGGCCAATTTCATAGGAAGCCAGTTAATCTGCCAGTATGTTTTTCATTTCTGGGAGGAAACTGGAAAACTGGAGAAAACTCACACAGTACTGGAAGTCAAAACTGCTAACCACCATGCTGCTCAATATAAGGGCCCATATACATGGACTGAGAAAGCAGGCAATGATCAGGATGTATGTCTATGAACGATTGATTTTATATTCGCCCCCATACCGTTTTCTCATTTGTCAGCAGAACATCCCTGACTACATGCTGCCAATGAAAGAGGATTTTCATGTCCCGCATGAAAAAGATGATCACGTGACAAACAGGCATTTGCTTTAGGGAAAGTGTTTATGAATTTTAAGATTTTTTAAAGTAAATTTAATGGATGGGCAGGAAAAAATGTAGAACTTTAATACTTGTTAGCCACAGGATTTTTGAGTCTATTACTAGTTATAATGAAGCCGGAAGTTCTTTAATTAGATGTAATAACATTCTTATATCCTAATTTTCAACAAAAGATATACAATTCTATACGCCCTTGTTTCTGTGTGAATATCATTCCAAGTTTTTAAAATCCTTATGGGCTATATTTTAATTGAGATTAAGCTACTAAAGTACACCGGCTTTGATGAAAAGTACACAAGAGCTTTGAATGTAAATCTCACTAATTAAAACTTAATGTCTGTAAAGCAAACGCTGATCCCTTAGGTACTTCCCAATTCAAGCTCACAGTTTTTAAATGGATAGTAAATAAAAGGTAAATATTAACATTTCCTGGTGCTAATATGGCCATTTAAACCAAGGAATAAACTTGATATTTTTAAAGAAACATTTTCACGCAAAGAAATAATAGTTAGTGTATAGAAAAATTCTATCTCTGTTATAAGCCTGTACTTGTCTTTATCTGCTTGCATCACAGAATCGCCCCAATCCCTGAATAAATTGAGATAATATGAATTAAATTGTGCTCACAATTCTCCCCTTGTCTCACTTGTTTATATTTTGAAGCTGCATGATTACTTAATCCAGCCTAAATAAAGGTGATGTAGAGGACCCACTTTTTAGTGGGCTCTGATGCCTGGATGAGGTCTGAGGGCCACTATAATACATATGAAGACTTGAATATCATAGGCAAATTTTGTACTGGGCCCTGGAACATTAAGTTATGTACAACAGATGGCATTTTTTACAGCAGAAAGAATACTAGTTCCCTAATACCTCTAATATCTAGCCAAATAACACTGACTAAACAACTGTAAATTGTAACAAATATTCATAGGATATTTTATTTGTTAAAGTACAGTTTATGTAATCAGAATTATGAGTAGTCTCAATGTATTTTTTTAAAAATATTTATAAGTAACCACACCACTACTGCAAAAAAATGCAGCAAAAAATATTCCTTTGCTGTACCTAGAAAACCAATCCAGGCATTACATGTAAAACATCAAAATTATACAAAAATATATGCTCAAATTTAAAAAACAAACAAACAAATATACTTTAAATGTACTTGTTATTTAAGGTGTCTTCTCTAAATAAGCTGTTATGTGTGCATCAGGAACAACACTATATTATCGGATATATTACTTGTATCCTTCACTTATCACTATTTTCCCTTTTGCAGGATCCATCTAAGTGTCAATCTTTTTCCTGAGTTTAGTTCAGTGACAAGACTAGCTGCTATGATGTGTCCCTTGCATATTTCACCTACAGAAGAAGAGATTTGGCACTCCCATCTTATTATATAGAAGAACTAAGCAGTGTTGCTGTAGATCCAGTACTCTGTTGAGACAGGGACAAATTTTAGCTGTTAATGGAAAACAAGAGGCTCATAAGTGGAGAAAGAGATATTTTTCTTTAATAACATATATTATAAAGTAATGATCAGCAAACTGAGTTGCTATAGCTCTTATAGGCCACTTCATGAATGTGGCTGTGCTTTGTGCTGCAGCTCAGCCCTGTTCACGTAAATGAACTGAAATAAGATACAATATAAGCATTAACTTTAAATTTATACCCTAATGTAATTCTTTGATCAATAATTACACTTGTTGAAGGAGTTATGACAATCTCTTTCTAGCAAAGCGGGAAACAACTCTTTACTTCAAATGGATCCAGAGATCTCACAATTCATTGTTTCAATTGTTTTACTAGAGTTATTTCAAGCTGGCAGCTCAGGGGTATGTCCTTTCTCAGGGAGCATGTCCTTTCTTAGAAGGGCTATCTATTCTCAGAGATTATGTCCTTTCTGCTAAAGCTCTTTCCCTATAACTGTCACAGTGTCTAAGACCAGATACCAGTGGCAGTTGAAGGATGGAATTGAGCATCAGTGTCCACTTGTCTATACTAAATGTTTAATTGCATAAAATTACAAATGTAGTCAGATCCAAGTGTTGGTTTCAAAAATGTAGACTATGTTTCAGGGGAGAACCCCTTTAAAGCATTGCCATTCTATTTATACATGTATTTGCAACGGCCTTGTATAGTCCATTGCAAGGATTTAATTATCAAAAAATGTAGCAATAAAGCAGACCACGAAAGCAGTCATTTTTAGCCTTGCACACCATCATGGGATGTAACGTGATCAACTAAAGGTGTAAAGGGAGAAAATTGGTGGGACTATAATTGCCAGTGGTGATATTTCTCTGGGAATGGTGTTTAGGAAGCAGAGTTACAGCCTCCCACATATGAATCAGAGAAATATTCTTATTACTTGCTCATTGCTTGCCTTCCCTCACAGTCCACACATAAAGCATTTATTCTGCACAAAGCTTAAACAGATAGAAACACCATAAAAATAAATAAATAAAAAATCTGTGGCTCTCACCAATATAAAAAAAAAAATATTTTATTTCTTCACAGAAACACCATATTGTGATCCTTCCTTTCCATCTAGCTCTGTTGTAGGTGAAATGAGCCACTAAAATGTAGAAACTTAAAAAAAAAACACAAAATTGATGGATCTGGTCATTGTGTAAACCGCTTGTTTGAACAAACTCTCTGAGGCCAAGATCATGAAATGGAGTGAAGTAGAGCTTTCAGTGCTTTACCAGAGATGGCTTTGTTATGGATCACTTTATTTCCCTATGGAAGAATATACATTTTATAACATGAAATCTTTTAATATTCTGTATATTGTATAACTTTATATAGTGTCATGGGTCATTAATAGAGATGACTTTCGATAACACAGGAGAGTATATATACTATAGAATAAATCAAATGAACACCAGGCTTACTGAAAATCAGCTTCATGCTCAATAGTTAGTAAGTTAAACAGAGGAGTTAAATTTTAATTTTCAGTTTAGATAATGATTTGTAGTATGCTTACTTTATTCTTCTTAGGCCCCATGCACACGACCGTTGTTTGTTTCCGTGTCCGTTCCGTTTTTTTTCACGGATTGGATGCTTCCCCATTCATTTCAATGGGTCCGTCAAAAAATGCGGATGGTCAACCGTTTGTGTTCCGCATCCGTGATCCGTGTTTTCATTCCGTCAAAAAAATAGTGCATGTCCAATTTTTTTCACGTTTGCGGACAAGGATAGGCATTTTTACAATGGATCCGTCAAAAAAAACGGTCCGTCAAAAAAAAACGGTCCGTCATCCGTTTTTTTTGACGGACGCAAAATTTCAAGGAGGAGCGGACGCGGAGGCAGGCAACGGTCGTGTGCATGTAGCCTTAGGCTTATAGGGTAACAGAGCAATCTTAAAGAAAACCTGTCACCACTCCTGGCATGTTTGTTTTAGTGAAATATTGTATATTGCATGGTTTCTGTTGCATCTTCACTCAGAATGTTTAATTGTACTGTTCCTGTCAGGGACGTGCACAAACATTTTAAAGGGCAGGGGCTTAAATAAAAGGGCACTTGTCACGTGACGTAACAGACGTGTGTCACGCACGTCCTCTACCCAGGCAGCCCCTGCGCTAGCCATAAAGGACCCTGTCACCCTAACCCTGCACTGGTGAGCGGGCAGACTGTTGAATCAATTGTATCTGTGAATAAATTGCGCTGCTGCCAGCAGGATGGACCACATACCTCTTACATCCAGGGACATCTCCTGTCATGTAGACCTTCTCTTTCCTCTTCTTCTCTGTTAGACCGCCATGGCAAATTCTTTCAGCCGCATCTCGTCTCTACAGAGTTTATAATACAATGGATCCGTCAAAAAAAACGGTCCGTCAAAAAAAAACGGTCCGTCATCCGTTTTTTTTGACGGACGCAAAATTTCAAGGAGGAGCGGACGCGGAGGCAGGCAACGGTCGTGTGCATGTAGCCTTAGGCTTATAGGGTAACAGAGCAATCTTAAAGAAAACCTGTCACCACTCCTGGCATGTTTGTTTTAGTGAAATATTGTATATTGCATGGTTTCTGTTGCATCTTCATTCAGAATGTTTAATTGTACTGTTCCTGTCAGGGACGTGCACAGACATTTTAAAGGGCAGGGGCTTAAATAAAAAAAAGGGCACTTGTCACGTGACGTAACAGACGTGCGTCACGCACGTCCTCTACCCAGGCAGCCCCTGCGCTAGCCATAAAGGACCCTGTCACCCTAACCCTGCACTGGTGAGCGGGCAGACTGTTGAATCAATTGTATCTGTGAATAAATTGCGCTGCTGCCAGCAGGATGGACCACATACCTCTTACATCCAGGGACATCTCCTGTCATGTAGACCTTCTCTTTCCTCTTCTTCTCTGTTAGACCGCCATGGCAAATTCTTTCAGCCGCATCTCGTCTCTACAGAGTTTATAATACAGACACGTTAGATTTCTCAATGTTTCCATCCCCCTCCCCATCCTACTGCCACTCCCAATACTGCGCCCATGGAGCTCCCCAATGTCCCAGGTACTATACTGGTGAAAAATACTGACCCCAATAGACATAATTGGGGTCATTTATCAAAGTGGTGTAAAAGAGAAGTGGATTTCCAAAAGAGCTCTCAAAAAAAAAAGGTGGAACCTGATTGGCTGCTATGGGCGACTAAGCCAGTTCTACTTTACACCAGTTTGATAAATTACCCCAAATGTCCCTATAGTGTCCACAGCAACTATAATGTCCCCTAGAGTGCCCCCAGTAATAATAACACCCTATATTGTGCTCCAGGCAATAATCCCTGTATAGTGTCCCCAAAAATAATAGCATTGCCCCTACAGTGCCTCCCCAATAGAAACGCCCCAATATAGTAATTTCCCCCACATTGCCCCCCATAGTAATCCCCCCATAGTAATTTGCCCCTACACAGTAATTTACCCCACACTTCCCCCACACAGTGATTGTCCCCACACAGTAATTTACCCCACACTGCCCCCACACAGTGATTGCCCCCACACAGTAATTTGTCCCCACACTGCCCCCACACAGTGATTGCCCCACACAGTAATTTACCCCACACTGCCCCCACACAGTGATTGTCCCCACAGGCCCCACACAGTAATTTACCCCACACTGCCCCCACACAGTGATTGTCCCCACAGGGCCCACACAGTAATTTACCCCACACTGCCCCCACACAGTAATTTGTCCCCACACTGCCCCCACACAGTGATTGCTCCCACACAGTAATTTACCCCACACTGCCCCCACATAGTAATTTGTCCCCACACTGCCCCCACATAGTAATTTGTCTCAACACACAGTAGTTTCCTCCACACATTTCTGGGTCTGGCACTGGCAGCACTGCAGCACATCTTGAATCCCCCCATGGTACATTTCTCCTCCGACCGGGCGACCCCCTCCATGATGGCACAGTGACAGACTGACAGCCGTGGCACTCACTCGAGCACCACACAAAGCTCACTCACCAGTGATGAGCACCACTAGTAGTTGCACGCAGTCACAGGCTCTGAACTTGAAATTAGCTAAGCTCCAGACTCCCGCGCGCCACCCCCACGTGACTACTACTCAGGCACTTGACTGCAGCGCTGAATAGTGCTGCGTGCATGCGCCGCACGGGCCCGGCCCCACACACGCAGGCTAGGCGGGTGCCCGCCGCCCAGCATTTGCAAAAGTGGAAAAAAAAAGGTAGCCACTTGTTCCGCCTAGCGCCGCCAACCCCCCCTCCCCCCCAAAAAAGGGCATTAAAGGGGCAGAGGCAGAAAAGGGCAGGGGCTCAAGCCCCCTTTGAGCCCTATGTGTGCACGTCTCTGGTTCCTGTTATGGTACACATGGAGTAGTCGAGGGCTGTGATCAGGTACCGATAGCTGCCTCTAATAAATTATTGCGACTACACTGTTCAGCGGGTCTGCATTGTTAATGGACGTGTGGGATGGAAGGATTCTAATTGGCTGAGTTGTACTTGAATGCCTCAAGACTGTGCCTTATTCTTCATATTTGTGTTACCATTCTCCTTATCGATGTGGTGTGTCACTACACAGATTCACAGTGTGTATCGACACATCCCCAACTGGTAACACCTAGTTGTTAATTTAATGGTAAATATCTATGAGGAATAGCACACCATGGAGTTCTAGAAAAATACTCCAAAATTCTTATTTTATGTAGAATGCTATTACTTTCTAAAATAGACGTATCATGAGAGCTATTGTTAGTGATGCCTAAACTTCTGAATTAGTGAGCACCAGCTAAGTCAAGTGCAGTATATTAAAATTCTTGGGCCCCCAATACAAAATCTGAAACAAGGCCTCTAAACCTTTTCATACACTTTATAGAACTGCTATCCGCTGTGATGGTTGTAGATAAGTGCTGGTATGCATCAGGGCTCAGATGCGATTGCCTCTTTTTGTAGTATATATTTGTGACACTCCATTAGCACTTGCACTCCTGCATTGTGCAGAAGACCTACAGAGTAGAAATATTAGGCAAGCAGAAAACTCTAGAAAGGATGAGAAGGAAAGGTAGGAGTATTCTGAAAGGCCCATTTGAAACCAAAATATGTGACTATTACATTGTACACAACTAACCACAGTACCCAAATCTGCAGTGGCCAATTAACTATACCAGCTTTATATCAATGCCAATTATAATGGCTTAAAAACCAAAGCCCTCAGTGCCCTATTAACTGCGCTGTCTTCTTAAACATAAAATACCCTTTGGGTTACATTCATCCAAACAGGAAAACATTTCCGTGATAGCCTTTTTCAGAACCAATAAAAGTCTATTAGGCTATTCACATTGCTGTATATATGTTTATAACGACAAGTGAATAGCGACCTTAAAAAAATAGGACTTCTCCCATTTTTAGCTGAAATCAATGGGCCAGTGTTTAACAGTTATTTAGACAGGAGTGCACCTGTCTAATGGCCATTAAAAATGGGTAAAAAAATGATACTCACTTCATCCACTTGATCATGAGGGAGCACTTTCTCTGCACTGTAATAAGCAGGACCTGACACCCCCAGCATTGTGACTTAGGGTGAGCCAATTGAGCTTCAGAGCCAAGATTTGAAGTCAATTCGTTCAAAAACTTATATGGAGCATTAAAGACATAAACATGTATGGGCTTTGTGGAGGCAAAATTCATTAAGTGCAAAGTCACACTTTGAATCTACGACTTTAAAAGCATTTTAAAACAGGAATCCCAAGTTGGCTTCGGTATCGAGGTAGTAGCCACTAGCCAGTACTGAAGCCGACTTTGGATTCCAGTTTTCAAAGGTTTTTAAAGGTGTAGAATCAAAGAGCGACCTTAGACTTAACGAATGTTGCCTCCACGAAGCAAATACATTTTAAAACTGTATGGAGACAGGTCTCTTTACAGCATTAAAAAGAAGTTTAGGAACGAATCAACTTTAGATTTTGGATTTTGGATCCGAAGCTCAATTCTCAATTCTCTGGATGTCACATGTGTCTTTTTTTCTTTCCTTACCCAGCGGAGGGCACTATTGAGAGCAATATTTATACTGAAGGCCACTATTGGGGGACAGGGGGCAGTTTGGGTGGCCTTATATATATACTAAAGATACTGGGAGAAATTTGGTGGCTATTATTTACGAGGGACACTGTGGGCGTGAATAATATGTACTAAGGTCACTGCAGGTGTTGGGGTGTTGCAAATAAAAAATGGACATTCATCCATTGTTCATGGCCATTGTTAAAGCCCATGAAAAACAGATGCAACATGGCCATCAAAAATAGACAGACAAACTGAAAATGGATGGACGCATGAATGCAGAATGGTCATGAGAAACTGATAGTGTGTCCATTTTTAATGGCCTTTTTATCACTGCCATGTGAATGTAGCCTTGAACAACACACTGTCATAGGGTATTATGTGTAGCAGATTCACTGAACTGTGAGAATGGTTCAGCCCTTGTTATCACTATGCCAAAATTATAATGTAATTTGAGATAGATAGATAGATAGATAGATAGATAGATAGATAGATAGATATGGAAAAGGAGGAAGCAGCACAGTATATTACTTGTGGGTGCAAAATCAGGCTATACGAATCGGCACCTGGATTTTGCACCCACATGTAATATATTGTGCTGCTTCCTCCTTTTCCATACGTGTTTGATGCACCTGAGGAGCTTTGCACCTAACCATGGATTCATTATCTGATAGTCGACACCCGGATGTCTTTACTTATACACCAGGGAGGATTAGCAGAGGATTTTGCGGGACATGGTGAGAGACACTACCTTTTTATTTGCTCCGGAAGTTAAAAGAAGTTAAAAAGCAATATGAATATGAGTCTAAAAGACTGATTAATTTGAAATTGCACCAGTCGACCCTCTGTGAATATTTTCAAGAGCATAGGATACCACGTGGTATGAGGTCTCTATTAAGACCGGACTTATTTCCGAATAATGTGGAATTTTGTACTAGATTCATACAAATTTCAAATAAATTTGCATTTGATATGATTCTGCTGAATATCGAGTTTCTACAGAAAGAAATGGTAATAATACAAGAGAACATTCGAAAAAATACAGATTTACTACAACAATTGCTGTCTTCTGAGGATCTTACCACTTTTTTAAGTTCGTGTACTCCACAGTTTGAAAAATTGAGATCTGAGTTACAGGATAAGAAAAGGTGCAAATGGGTTAGAGATATGGAGGACTATACGAGAGGTTATGTCTACGCGTGGCAGTGAGATCTCAGAAGGAACCGTCGAAGTGGTGACAAGAAAGGTATTAATCAATTTGATAAAAGGGGTCACACAAAATCGGGCCCCAAATAATGCAAGCAGGATATTGGAGGATGTTCCTCAAGCTGTACCGACAGAGCCTTTTTTAGATCACAGTCCCGATCTTCCAGAACCAGACGGGGAGGCAAGCGACACCACAAGTGGAGAAAAAGGAAAGATGCGGAGACCGCAACGACAGAAAGCCGTGGCCAAAAAGAGGACACAATGGTAAATATTTCTTCTATTGTATTAAATTATGCACAATGCTCTGTATTAGCCAAGGATCTTTCTTTTTGCCCAGTCTCTAAAACAGACTGGTTCAATACTGAACTTGATTTCTATAGATTCTTGAGGGCTATATAAATTAAAAATGTGGTTTTCTACACACCATCAAACAGAAATATCAAGCAATGAGAGACATTCTGAATTGTCTTTACATAATACTGGTTTATATTTAAAGAGCAATTTTAATCCTGTGATTGATCATCAAGCAGTGGAAACTTTCCGGTTAGCGGTTAAGAGAGATATTGATTTATTGGAATGTGACACTGAGAATAAAAGGTTAAGACAAGGTAGCATCACCAGGAACGAGATCACTGTGCTTCATTCTTTGGCCTCCGACCGCAGCCTCACCATCAAATCTGCTGATAAGCATGGTGGGGTTGTGGTCATGGACACCAGGAATTATGTGCAGGAGATCCGGAGTCAATTAAATGATACACAGGTGAACAGGCAAGTCACACAGGATCCCAAATTTGGACTCCTACGTGAGTTATGTGATATTCTCAACCAAGCCCTAGTGGCTGGTATTATTGATGATAAGCTTTTTGCATATTTGCATTGTGACAAACCCTGTACACCTATATTGTACACTCTCCCCAATATCCACAAGAGTCTGGAGTCCCCCCCTGGGCGACCAATCGTGTCAAGGAGGGGCTCCTTGTTCTGTAAGTTGGCCATTTTTTTGCATAAGCTTTTGTGTAACTTTGCTGTCACTGCTAAGTCGTATATCAGGGATACTGGAGACTTTTTATCTAATATTGATGATTTTTGTGTGCCTATGGGGGCTATCCTTGTTTCATTCGATGTGTGCAGTTTGTTCACGTCGATTGACCATGAGTTAGGCCTTCAGGCTGTACAGAATTGTCTGAGGTGATCCAATTAGACTGATGAATGTCAAAAATTTATTCTTTTGCTATTGAAATTTGTATTGACCAGGAATTTTTTTTTATTACAAGATGATTTTTTTTGTACAGTTGTGTGGGACTGCGATGGGGTCCCAAGTAGCGTCGATGTATGCTAACATCTACATGTCCCACCAGGAGGAGTTGTTTGTGTATGGTAGCCACCACTTCAGACATGTTCTGGGGTGGTGGCACTATATTGACGATATCTTCCTGGTGTGTACCGGCGCCACGTTGGGCCTCCTCGCGTTCCATGCATATCTTAATGGAATAGACCTGACGGTAAAGTTCACTCTTGTCCATTTGACACAGAAATTGCAATTTTTGGATACGGAGGTATGTGTTCATGAACAAGGTTTAATTACTGATTTATATGTGAAACAAACTGATAAGGACACTCTGTTGCGGTATGAGAGTCACGATCCCCACTCTATGATTAATTCCCTGCCCTATAGCCAATTCCTTTGGGTTAAGAGGATTGTTAGGGATAAACCCACTAGGGCTCAACATTTTTTGGAAATGGGAAGGGAATTCACTGCTCGAGGTTATCCTAAGGAACTCATAAGGGAGAGTAAATTGCGGGCTGAATCCTGCCCACAATGTGCTTCCAACAAAAAGTTTGAATCAAGTCCTCGCATTCCATTTGTCTCGCAATACTCTGCTGATAGTCCACAGATTGCGTCTGTCATCAGAAGACATTGGAAGATAATTGGAAACAGTTTTCCTCAGATCAAAGAATTCCATACACCTCTATTGTTCTCCTATTGCAGGGGAAGGAATTTTGGGGATAGGCTAGTGAGATCTGATGTAGGCAGCAATAGAATAAGTGTGAAATCTTTTTGCAGCTCTACACGCAGTGAGTGTTATCCGTGTCTCAGCTGCGTGAATTGCCGCTTGCTGCTTAAAGGAAATTCGTTTTACATTCCATTGACTGATAGGACAACCAAGATTGTGCAATATTTAACCTGTGATTCATCCTACGTGGTCTACCTACTGTCATGCCCATGTGGGCTTTGGTATGTGGGAGAGACCACGTGGGATGTCAAAACACGACTCAACCAACATAGATATTCCATCAGGAAAGAAAAGATGGATCTGCCGTTTTCTAAACATTTCAAAGAGGCAGGTCATCCGGAAAAAGACCTCAGGTTTCGTATCCTTGAACAGGTTCAGTTAGGTAGACGCGGTGGGGATAAAAATGCCCTACTGAAAAAGTGAGATATATTTTGGATATTCACTTTGAAAACACTCAGACCAAATGGCCTGAATGTAGACTTAAAGATAAATTAGGAGTGTCCCTCTTGGTGGGTCGCTCTCTGCTCTTCTTCCTTGGTGTAGACCCTCTTTGGACATGTGTGATACGATTGATTATGTTTTGTTAATATAACATTGAGTAATTAATTTTTTTTGTGTTTTTAGATTATTCTACGAGCTATAATACCGGCTTGCACTCTGAGTGACAATTGGAGCATCGAGACCTTGGACCAATTATCCACACTTTACATTTTTATTATTTCAAGTTATTTATAATATAAAGATGGCCATGTTATTCTATTGCTTCATACTTTTCATATTATACAATATTTATATTATGTTACAGATCGCAATAACTCATATAATGTATTGGAATGTTCAGATTTTCCTTTTGGAACATTTTAAGTTTGGATCAGGCCACTTCCATTTGGTGTCTCTCTAGGGGGGACTTGGGTGGTTTGACATGGTAACCCGTGGCAATGCTTTTGTCACCCCCGGACAGCGTTGGTCTGACTGATGGGTCAGCTAGGCCTTGGCTGTGTGACATCACAATTTTTGTGGCGAATTGTCCAATAATGTATTTGGGTCTGATTGAGGATATTGGGATGTTGTGGACGTTTCGTTGTGGTGACCTGCGGCAACATCTGCATCACCCATTGCAGGTGGATTTCTGACTGGTGACCCGGCCATGATCCACCACTCCTCATTGTGATCCTGGTATCATGTTTACTTCAATTTTTGTTTGGTTTTGAGACCTGTATCATGCATGTGACCGTATATCACATGAATATGTAAGGGAGGTGATTAGTGTTTAGACATGCGCATAGATGGTAGCAAAGAATTCTGGCCATTTTTTATATGGTTATTCCAGCGCTTTGAACTGCGCCCGAGATATTGTGAGAGAAGCGCAATCCCATACATGCGCTCAAACGAGATGTGGACGCCTCTGGGACCGAATGCTCCATTGCCACTTATAGTTAATGCAATGCCGGTTTGTATGTTTTTAATCAACACTGGACATACTGATAGCACCTGTATACACTTTATTACTAATTATATGGGATTATGCACTTTATAATGTATAATGCAATTTGCATAAGGCACTAGCACTTTATTTGTTATAGGTGGTGCTGCAAACATGAATTGATGGAGATTATATGATATATGTATGTATTCACAGATTATTATGATGAATTTAAGCCTAATTGGATGAATTATTGTAATGAATGATTTCACCTTTATATATCACTGTTTGAACATATGTTCACATAGCTTGAGAAAGACTGCAACAAGCGGTTGAAACGTGTGGAGTGCTGCTGCCTTATTTCCAGTTCAATAGATAGATAGATAGATAGACAAATAGATAAAAATGGAAAAAAATGCACTAGATCGCACAGCAAGTTCCACAATGCAAAAATGGAGTGCCAGTGGCTGAGAGGACAATCCCCTATGTCCACAAAAATATAACACAAAAAAAAAAAAAAAAATTCCACAGCACTTCCTTATCAGTGAAAAAAGGTTCTTACTTTATTTTCCGGGTAAAAAGTGACGTTTCGGTGCACCCAATGGCACCTTTTTCAAGCAGTGATAAAAACTGGTGTAACATTCAGTATATTTATACACATGTGTTCAATTAATATATAAGTTCAATTACATCATTAGTATTATGTCAACAAAAGAGAAAATGTGTTATAGTTAGTGATCAAAACTTCAATTAATGAAAATTCATACATGACAGAAGCTATGTATATAAGTGAAACAAATCCATACATAAAAAATCCATAATCCATAATATGCTTCTACCTAAATTCAAACAAAAATAGTATATTGCAATTTAATAAGTGACAGGTGTGTCTGTTAAAACCATTAAAAAGATTACCGGAGAATGGAGATATCAGCTGTAGTCGGCCTCATGTTCGGGACCCGCGCGTCCACAAACTTGGACTGCGCATGTCACTATTAGTTTGTATACTACGCCTGTCTGATTGGATCCAGAGTGTCTGAGCGTCAAGGCGTCATGACGTACCACGTCACCGCCGCTTCCAATTTGCCCTGGTGTTGCATGTTGTCCCAGCAACAAGACGCTTGATCAGGTACAGCACACGCCCACTCATTGTCATGTGATCCCAGCTAAACAGAGGCTGAGATGACATCACCAGAGTCCTCCGATCGGCATCTAGTATTCAATATAAACAAATAGAGAAACAAAGAAACAGATAATAATCCCTGCACAGGAAAAGCTCATATGGAACCAACTAATAAAATACTCCAAAATTATTAGAAATAAATGTTTAATGCATACGGTCGGGTGCACCTACTTTTTCTCTTGCTCTGTCAATTCTGGGCAATTTAACCCTCGGTTATTAAACGTCCAACAACCTCCATCTATAGGAGCTAAACGGATAGTTACAAAGCTATATACAAGCTAATCGTATTTAACAGTAAGGAGCCTGGGACTATATGTCACTTGTTGGCATGACTGAGCGATTCCTCGCTGTGCCCGCCTACAATGACTGTTTTGGGGGCACACATCGAGCTCTACAAAATCCATGGCCTATAATCCACATTTAAGCCCCCTGGTTTGAGACTATTTAGTTTTACAATCCATTGCATTTCACATTTTTTTAGGGCCAGATTCCTATTGCCACCTCTACGTGATGCAAGCACATGATCAATCAACATGCATTTTAGGTCACTTTCTTTATGGCCCATGTCCAGAAAATGTCTGGAGACAGGAAGGTCCGCTCTTTTCTTTCTGATTGTATATCTATGTTGATTACAGCGGGTCTGGAAATCCAAAGATGTCTCCCCTACGTATACTAGTCCACAAGGGCACCAAAGCACGTATATAACATACGATGATGTACATGTCAGGAAAAATCTAATTGGATATATCTTATTAGTCCGTGGATGGATGAATCCACTCCCCCTGATCATGTATTGGCAATTGACGCAATTTAAGCATGGGAAACAGCCCTTTTTCTGTACATGCAAGAGCTGTTGACCAAGCTTCTTTTGAGGGCCTATGTTCGTGTGTACTACTTGATCCCTAAGATTTTTTGGGCGTCAATAAGACATCACTGGTAAGGATTTGAATTAATTTATTTTATCATGTCCACTCTGCAAAATTGACCAATGCTTGTATACAATGTCCCGAATATGATGACTCTCCTCTGTGTAAGTAGTCACTAGAGGAATACGGTTCATGTGTTTAGAAGATCTGGTTGTATGTTGTTTCTTCTCCAATAATTCCTGTCTAGTGAAGGAATCTACTTTGTCAATGTGGGAATTTAGTAAAGAGGTGGGATACCCCCTTTGTTTGAATGCCCCACTCATCTTCTTAAAAGAAGATTGTAATATCGTATCGTCATTCACAATGCGTTTTACTCGCATGAACTGGCTCAAAGGTAATGATTTGACCATAGCTCTTGGATGGGCACTATGGAATTGCAATAAAGTATTCCTATCCGTGTTTTTAGTGTATACTTCAGTATGAACACAACCGTCTTTGATTGAGACGGTGGTGTCCAGGAAATTAATCCTATCACATGAATAGTCGAGGGTGAATTTAATATCCTCATTAATAGTATTTAAAAACCCCAAAAAACTAAGAAGTTCACCTTCTGTGCCCAGCCAAATCAAGAAAATATCATCTATGTATCGCCACTACCTCATGACATGTGAGAAGTGGGGCGATACATAGATGTGTGCTTCCTCAAGAAGGAGACCGCCATGTTTGCGTAAGTGGGCGCCACATTCGATCCCATGGCGGTCCCCTTCAACTGTAAATAAAAATAGTCCCCAAACAAAAAATAATTTGAAGTAAGAACCAGATGTAACAATTTAAGGATGAAATCCTGACAATCCTCAGACCATTGTGAGCCATATAGAGCTCTCTTTACCACCTCTAGCCCAAAACAATGTTCAATAGATGTATATAGACTCACAATGTCAAAGGAGGCCAGGATTGCACCCTCAGGGATGCATATATTGGATAATTTTCTCAAAAATTTGCTGTATCTTCTATATAAGAAGTAGCAGAAGTGGCATATTTCCTCAGTATTTTATCAAGAAATATGGAAATGTTATTCAACAATGATCCTTTTCCGGACACGATAGGTCTCCCAGGTGGTTGTTCTAAACTTTTATGTATCTTAGGAAGTAGATACAACATTGGAGTGATGGGATAATCAATTATAAGAAAATCTCTGATTTGAATGTCAATCAGACCAGCAGAGATACCTTCTGATAGAATAGCCTTAATTTTCCTTTCAATATCCCACCTGGGGTCCCCACCGAGTCTCATATACACACTATTGTCAAAAAGTTGACGCATGGCCTCAGCTATTTACTGCCCTGTGTCCATGACCACAACAGCACCCCCCTTATCAGCGGGTTTAATGGTGATGCTGTGGTCATGGACCAGGTCACCCAGAGCCTCCCATTCACACTTAGACATATTAGGATGGCGAAAAAACTTTTATCAGACTCATTCAATGTGCCAATGTCCCTCAATACTGCTTGTATAAAAACATCAATTGCAGCAGTTGATGGAGGAATAAAGTCACTGGTACGGAATAGATCAAAATCCGTGAGAACCATTTCCGAAGATCTTATATTAGTCCCATCTTTCACATGTGTAGAGAACCAAACTTTAAGTTTAGGTCTTCTAAAGAATTGGTACAAATCCGACTCTACCTTTAACCAATCTGTGTGTTGGGACAAAAGCTCAAACCCTTTCCCAAAACATTAATTTGAGTGAAGGATAAAACATGTGAGGATATATTTACCACTGTGTTGTTCTTTAGTTCCTTCTCCTCTGGGGTCGCTTCCCCTTGATCTTTTGTGGGTCTGTGTCTTTTGCGGCCACCTCGCCGTGTTGGTCTCTTGTGATTGGCTCCTGACGTTCGTCTAAAAAATTATCTGCCGAAAGCTGATTGCTGTTCTCCCCTTGTGGTTTTCTGGGCATGTTTCTGGGCATGTTCCTTTTCTCATTCCTTAATGATGTAAAATTCATGTTGTTTTTCCAATTATACACAGTCCCCTTTTGATAATCAATTGTATCACGTTGCCATTTGCTCCGTTTGGTATCCTGAATGTCCTTTTTCAGTTTATCATAAAAGGGTTTAGATTTAGTTGTAATATCAAGGTAATCCTCAGGTGATGTTAATGTGCTCAAAGTCATTTCTAATGCCGATTTTTTCTCCAAATACATGGTTAGATCCTTCTTTAGGAACTCCATATTAAGTAACATAAGGTCCAATGCAAACTTATTAGCTATTGCTTCATATTTGGATCTAAAGTCGGCATCATTCATGTGCATGGTTGACTGTGCCTGTATACGCATCCCTCTTGGAATGCGTCAAAATTTATAGTACTCACTTAATGTGGTGAGATGCAGTTCCAGTGAGATGATTCGTTTGGTGGTGAATTCCAGGTTCTTCTTGGTGTCAAGTATGGTAGGAATGGATAGGAAACCAGCGTCACCCTGAAAAGCGCCCAAGATACGTTCCGCTTCGTCTTGTGAATAGGAAAAAGTACCCGGTAATGTTAATTCATCATGAGGCAAATTCAATGCTTCCATATTGAAAGGAAATAATCGAATTGATAGCATGCTGATCCAAAGAGAAAAATAGAAAAAAATGCAGTAGATCGCACAGCAAGTTCCACAATGCAAAAATGCAGTGCCAGTGGCTGAGAGGACAATCCCCTATGTCCACAAAAATATAACACAAAAAAATTCCACAGCACTTCCTTATCAGTGAAAAAAGGTTCTTACTTTATTTTCCGGGTAAAAAGCGACGTTTCGGTGCACCGAATGGCACCTTTTTCAAGCAGTGATAAAAACTGGTGTAACATTCAGTATATTTATACACATGTGTTCAATTAATATATAAGTTCAATTACATCATTAGTATTATGTCAACAAAAGAGAAAATGTGTTATAGTTAGTGATCAAAACTTCAATTAATGAAAATTCATACATGACAGAAGCTATGTATATAAGTGAAACAAATCCATACATAAAAAATCCATAATCCATAATATGCTTCTACCTAAATTCAAACAAAAAACGTCACCGCCGCTTCCAATTTGCCCTGGTGTTACATGTTGTCCCAGCAACAAGACGCCGATCAGGTACAGCACACGCCCACTCATTGTCATGTTATCCCAGCTAAACAGAGGCTGAGATGACATCACCAGAGTCCTCCAATCGGCGTCTAGTATTGAATTTAAACAAATAGAGAAACAAAGAAACAGATAATAATCCCTGCACAGGAAAAGCCCATATGGAACCAACTAATAAATTACTCCAAAATTATTAAACATTTATTTCTAATAATTTTGGAGTATTTTATTAGTGCTGTACCTGATCAGCGTCTTGTCAATGTGGGAATTTAGTAAATGATGTCTTATCGACGCCCAAAAAATCTTAGGGATCAAGTAGTACACACGGACATAGGCCCTCAAAAGAAGCTTGGTCAACAGCTCTTGCATGTACAGAAAAAGGGCTGTTTCCCATGCTTAAATTGCGTCAATTGCCAATACATGATCAGGGGGAGTGGATTCATCCATCCACGGACTAATAAGATATATCCAATTAGATTTTTCCTGACATGAACATCATCGTATGTTATATACGTGCTTTGGTGCCCTTGTGGACTAGTATACGTAGGGGAGACATCTTTGGATTTCCGGACCCGCTATAATCAACATAGATATACAATCAGAAAGAAAAGAGCGGACCTTCCTGTCTCCAGACATTTTCTGTACATGGGCCATAAAGAAAGTGACCTTGATTGATCATGTGCCTGCATCACGTAGAGGTGGCAATAGGAATCTGGCCCTAAAATAATGTGAAATGCAATGGATTGTAAAACTAAATAGTCTCAAACCAGGGGGCTTAAATGTGGATTATAGGCCATGGATTTTGTAGAGCTCTCCAGACACTGGTGTCCTCTGCATATTCCCTTTATCTACATTGGTTCTTTGCAAACTTTTTGTACACAAACAAATCATTATGGTCTAATAGGTTTTGATGGGAGACCAGGGATCTTTTTGATCCATTTCAGTCGCTATGACATGCGCCCTTCGTTACGTATCCGCTTTATCTTATGGTGTTAAAAAATATTATTATTGATGCCTTTTGATTGTCACATATTAATTGTGACTTCTCTTCTCTTGCAGTTTTTTTAACCGGATGAAAAATGGAGTTCTCAGCTGGGCCTACAAAACTTTAATATAGAGGAAGATTTTCACAGATTAAAATTTGCCTATGATTGTAGTTTCTGCACAGGATAAGACTAATTGGACACCCTGAGAATTTTGATGGACCCTTGAATTGGGGATTGTTGCGTACACTGCGGCGGTGGCACACACTGACCTTTTCTCTGCTGGGGCATTAACCCGTTACGGTGCTCATGTCTTTATACTCTGAGTTTCACGACAGGGGTGGAGCTGATAGGACTTTTCTGGGGTTTTCACATCGGTGACTCGATGTGTGCCCCCAAAACAGTCATTGTAGGTGGGCACAGCGAGGAATCGCTCAGTCATGCCAACAAGTGACATATAGTCCCAGGCTCCTTACTGTTAAATACGATTAGCTTGTATATAGCTTTGTAACTATCCGTTTAGCTCCTATAGATGGAGAATTGTTGGACGTTTAATAACCGAGGGTTAAATTGCCCAGAATTGACAGAGGGAGAGAAAAAGTAGGTGCACCCGACCGTATGCATTAAACATTTATTTCTAATAATTTTGGAGTATTTTATTAGTTGGTTCCATATGGGCTTTTCCTGTGCAGGGATTATTATCTGTTTCTTTGTTTCTCTATTTGTTTATATTGAATACTAGACGCCGATCGGAGGACTCTGGTGATGTCATCTCAGCCTCTGTTTAGCTGGGATCACATGACAATGAGTGGGCGTGTGCTGTACCTGATCGGCGTCTTGTTGCTGGGACAACATGTAACACCAGGGAAAATTGGAAGCGGCGGTGACGTGGTACGTCATGACGCCTTGACGCTCAGACACTCTGGATCCAATCAGACAGGCGTAGTATACAAACTAATAGTGACATGCGCAGTCCAAGTTTGTGGACGCGCGGGTCCTGAACATGAGGCCGACTACAGCTGATATCTCCATTCTCCGGTAATCTTTTTAATGGTTTTAACAGACACACCTGTCACTTATTAAATTGCAATATACTATTTTTGTTTGAATTTAGGTAGAAGCATATTATGGATTATGGATTTTTTATGTATGGATTTGTTTCACTTAGATACATAGCTTCTGTCATGTATGAATTTTCATTAATTGAAGTTTTTATCACTAACTATAACACATTTTCTCTTTTGTTGACATAATACTAATGATGTAATTGAACTTATATATTAATTGAACACATGTGTATAAATATACTGAATGTTACACCAGTTTATATCACTGCTTGAAAAAGGTGCCATTGGGTGCACCGAAACGTCGCTTTTTACCCGGAAAATAAAGTAAGAACCTTTTTTCACTGATAAGGAAGTGCTGTGGAATTTTTTTTTTTGTGTTTTTTTAGTGTTAGACAAATAGATAGATATAGATAATAGACAGATAGATACCGTATTTTTCACCCAATAAGCCGCATTTTTCCCCAAAAAGTGGGAGAAAAATGCCTCTGTGTCTTATAGGGTGAATAATAATTAGTGCTTCTATTATGGAAGCACTCATTTGTAACGGAGGACCAGGAAGCGGTGAAGGCTCTGTATTCACCGCTTCCTGGTCCTTGGCTTTCGGCTGTGCTGTGGCTTCGCATAGCGTGAGGGCGCTCTGTGACCTCACGCTGTGAGCATCAGAGCACACCACAGCCAACAGAGGAGAAGGAAGAATAGCGCTGGAGCAGATGAAAAGCGGCATCTGGAGCAGGAGAGGTAAGGTTTTTATTTTATTTTATACTTCATGAGGCTGTTGGGGGCTGATCTGAGGCAATATGGGGCTACTAGGGGCTGATCTCAGGCAATGGGGTCTGATGGAGGCTAACATGAGAGGCAATGAGGGCTAATATAAGAGTCAATGGGGTCTACTGGGGGCTAATATGAGGCAATGGGGGCTGTTGGAGGTTAATATGAGAGGCAATGGGGGATACTGGGGGCTGATATGAGACAATGGGGACTGTTGGCAGCCAATATGAGACAATGGGGCTTATATGAGGTAATGAGGGCTGATAAGAGACCTATAAGGGCTGATTAGAGGCATATGGGGCTGATGAAAGGTCTGTTTGGGGGTCACTGACATTGGGGTCTGAGCTGAGGTCTGATTGGGGGTCTTGTCTGAGGTCTTGTTGGGGTCTTATTAACATTGGGGGTCTGATTGGGGCTGTTAACTGAGGTCTGATTAACATTGGGGGTCTGATTGGCCGTCTGACCTGAGGTCTAATGAAAAATATATTTTTCTCTTTGTCCGGCTCTAAAACCTGCGTCTTATGGGCCGGTGCGTCTTATAGGGCGAAAAATATGGTCAGTAGGTAGATAGATAGATAGATAGTTAGATAGATAGATAGATAGATAGATAGATAGATAGATAGATAGATAGATTTTCTATGATTTGTATGCTGCTTTGTAACTTTCTAATTGTAGACTTCTGTAAAAATCTAGCAGACATTACAGCAGCAAGAAACATTTGTATAGTCTTCTATAATATATGTCTTCCATATATCTAAATAACAACAAGTCTATGTCCATATGATTCTATGTTCAAAGACGTCAGCTTGTTAGATTTCCTTCTTCAAAGGACTGACATCACTCAGGGGTCCTCCTTGAAAAAGTTCACCTCTCTTTGGGGGTTCAAAATTTTCTTGGATAACTTCAGAACACAGATTGGTATTTTTTGACAAAGATGTTAAGTTGTTCTTAATGAGATAAGGAAGTTTTCTTTTATCACTTCTGGGGAATGGACTCACATAGGAAGATTTTTTTATGTGTGTTTCATGCTGCTAACATCTAGTCTAAAGATAAAACTATGAAAAAAAAAGTTTTAGATAAATTATTATTGAAGTTATCCATTTCCAAAGCTGATTTGTGTTATCATTTTATGCTTTTATGTTTATACTTTTTATGTGTAATAGAAATACCGTATACCACATCGTAAAAAAAGTTAAAGGTAACAAAAAAAGATACAGCCAAATACAGACAAAAGGCATAAAAATGCAAAAAGGCATAAAACGGCAAACAATCATGTCAAATAATTATATTAAATGACACAAAAATATGAAATTATACTGTTCAAATATCTATGTATGTAAAGTGTATGTGGCTAATTGATGCATTAAAGCATTATACAGTTACAAACGTATTACCTTTTAATGAGTCTACAAAAAACATAACAACATAAATACTGACCTTTTAGAGGCCTATAGCATATCACAATTGTATTTTACTTTTACATTATAACCCAATGTAAATGCAGCGCTTCATCCACACTGAACGAGTAGCCAGTTGTTGGGAAGGAAGGCTAGCCCCATCTAAACCAACCATAACACAAGTAATACCCTACCAAGTTCTCCGTGAAAACAGGGTACAGCCACAGATTCAGGTTTCTTGATGTCATAAGTAGTGATAAGCAAATCAAAATCCATGGAGTGGGCTTCGATCCGAATTTATGGACAAATTTGATTCGCCGCAAAGCCAAATTTCCTTATGCTTTGTGGTAGTGAATTGATTTAACCTGAAACAGTGTAAAAACAAATAAAAAAATCATACTTAATTCATCCATTTGCTTAACATGGGCCTGTTGCTACCATTTTGCTTGAAAATCTCGGCCGAAATTCTGTGCGCAGTGATGTATGAAAGTTTTTTAGTAATTTCAGATGCCACGATCATGTACATATGAACGTAGCACCTGAGCTGTACAATGATGAGGGGTGGCGCAATCACCACTCCCCGTAATTGCACCCACTACTTACAAATAAATGCACTAAGTAATTCTTCACAAAGTGGATTTTTTTGCAAAATTTGGCAAAGCAGCTGAATCAAATTTTAAAATACTTCGCTCATCACTAGTCATTACCAGAAGTGAATTAAAAAAAGAGAAGTCTTTTCTGTCCTTTATACTTTCTCTTCTTTTATTATCCACTCCTGACCCTGTGAGAAAAATGTTAGCGTATACAACTGAGACACATTAACCCCTTCCCGACATATGACGTAATAGTACGTCATGGCGGCAAGTGACTTGCCGCATTTTGACGTACTATTGCATCACGGTGATCGGATGGGCACCGGAGCGGTGCGTGCCTAGTCATGGCAGTGGCCCGGCAGTCCCTGATAGCTGGGCCCCTGCTGTATCTGCCGGCTTCGCTGTAAATGCCGATGCTGGTGAATTAACCCCTTCTATGCCGCGATCAGCTCTGACCGTGACATAGAAGGGGTTTGCGGAGGGTAAGGGTGCCGCACTTATGTGGCAGGGACCCAATGAGTGACAAGGCAGCCCGATGCCATGCACAGGCTGCCCAATGTCTTCCACAGCATCGGGACCTGCCTTCTACGGGCCCCAGGCTGGGTCCCCTAGGCGACCTGTTAGTGTATGACTCAGTGTCATACACTAACAGGCAATACATTACAATACAGATGTATTGTAACGCATTGCAGAGGGGATCAGACCCCCAAAAGTTGAAGTCCCAAAGTGGGACAAAAATAAAGTTTAAAAAAAGCAAAAAAAAGTGTTAATAAATAAAATAAAGTTTCAAGTAAAAAAAGAAAAGAAACGCCCCTTTCCCCTGATTTTACAATAAGAAATTGAAAAATAAGGAAAAAACACACATACTAGGTATCAAAGCGTCTGTAACGATTGGCTCTATAAATATATCACATGTTCCACCCCGTCCGATAAACACCATAAAAAAAAAAACTGTGTCAAATAAAGCCATTTTTGGTACCCTACATCGCAAAGTGCAACACGAAGCAATCAAAAAGGCGTATGTCCCACAAAATGGTAGAAATAAAACCGCCATCTCATCCCGCAAAACATGAGCCCCTACACAATAAAATCGCAGAAAAAATAAAAAAAACTATAGCTCTCAGAACATGAAGACACTAAAACATCATTTTTTTTTTCCAAATATGCAATTATTGTGTTGAAGTGAAATAAATAAAAAACGTATACATATTATGTATCGCTGCATCCGTAACAACCAGCTCTATAAAAATATCACATGACCTAACCCTTCGGCTTAACACCAAAAAAAAATTTGAATTAAAAAAATGCCAAAAAAGCAATTTTTTGTCACCTTACATCACAAGAATTGCAACACCAAGCAATCAAAAAGACGTATGCCCCCAAAAATAGTACAAATCAAACCATCACCTCATCCCACAAAAAATGAGACGCTACCTAAGACAATTAGTCAAAAATATCAAAATTATGACTCTCAAACTATGGAGACACTAAAATATGAATTTTTTTTCCCCTTCAAAACTGCTATTATTGTGTTAAACTGAAATCAATAAAAAAAAGTAGACATATTATGTATTGCCAGATCCGTAACAACCTGCTCTATAAAAATATTATATGACCTAACCCCTCAAGTGAACACCGTAAAAAAATAAGTTGCCAATTTTTTGGCAACTAACATCACATAAAGTGCAAGACCAAGTGATCAAAAAGGCATATGCCGCCCCAAAATGGTACCAATCAAACCGTCACCTCATCCTTCCAAAATTGAGACTATAGTTAAGACAATCGGTCCAAAAATTAAAAAGCTATGGCTCTCAGACTATGGAGACACTAAACCATCATTTTTTTTTGTTTAAAAAATGCTGTTATTGTGTCAAACTTAAATAAATAAGAAAAAGTATACATATTATTGTTTTGTCACCTTGCCCCATAAAGTGTAATAATGAATGAACAAAAAATAATATGTACCCAAAAATGGTACCAATAAAAACGTTAACTCTTCCTGCAAAAAAGAGCCAAATAAGGCGTTCAGAGAATGGAGACACAAAAACTTTTTTTTTCAAAAATGCTTTATTATGTAAAACTGAAACAAACAAAAAAATTAGACATATTTGATATCATTGCGTTCGTAACAACTAGCTCTATAAAAATAGCACATGATCTACCCTGTCAGTTGAACGTTATAAAAGATAATTAAAAACGGTGCCAAAACACCAATTTTTTGGTTACCTTGCCTCACAAAAAACGTAATATAGAGCAATTAAAAATCATATGTACCCCAAAATAGTACCAAAAAAACTGGCACCTTATCCCCTAGTTTCCAAACTTTTTGGGAGTTTCTACTGAAAGGGTGCATCAGGGGGGCTTCAAATGGGACATGGTATCTAAAAGCCAGTCCAGCAAAATCTGCCTTAAAAAAAACATATGGCGTTCCTTTTCCTCTGTGCCCTGCCGTGTGCCCTTACATCAGTTTACGAAAACATGTGGGATGTTTCTGTAAACCGCAGAATCATGGTAATAAATATTGAGTTTTGTTTGGCTTTTAACCCTCCATGTGTTAAAGAAAAAAATTGATTAAAATGGAAAATTTGACAAATAAGTGAAATTTAGAAATTTAATCTCCATTTTCCTTTAATTCTTGTGGAACACCTAAAGGGTTAACAAAGTTTGTGAAATCAGTTTTGAATAACCTGAGGGGTGTAGTTTCTACAACGGAGTTATTTATGGGGGTTTCCATTATGTAAGCCCCACAAAGTGACTTCAGAGCTGAACTGGTCCTTAAAAAGTGGGTTTTATAAATTTTCTTAAAAATTTTAAAAATTGCTTCTAAAATTCTAAGTCTTCTAATGTCCTAAAAAAATAAAATGACATTTACAAAACGATAACAACATAAAGTAGACATATGGGGAATGTTAAGTAATAAATATTTTGAGGTATCACTTTCTGTTTTAAAAGCAGAAAAATTAAAATTATGAAAATTGCTAATTTTTCTACATTTTTAGTGAATTTGGGATTTTTTCATGACTAAAGATGAAATATATTGACTCAAATTTATGACTATCATTAAGTACAATGTGTCACGAGAAAACAATCTCAGAATGGTTTGGATAAATAAAAGTGTTCCAAAACTATTATCTCATAAAGTGTCAGATTGGCAAATAATGGCCTGGGCAGAAGGGAAAACTGTCCAGGGGGGAAGGGGTTAAGGGTGGGTTCACATCATGCTCTTGGCTTCTGTTTAACACATACATTGGGGGGGGGGGGGATACAACAGTGTAGCACACTTTTCTATCGTGAAGGATCCGGGAAAAAAATGTAAATGTTAATGTATCTTTTTTTTTATATAGTGTAACTCTATGGTGAACAGATGCCACTGCATGGCATCAACCTGAGGCATTCTTTAATGTAGACGTTTTTATTAATCTGCTCAACTCCTGCTCTATAACATGCTGCCTGCATATTACACTACATTTTCATGGTGACAGGTCCCTTTTAATGCTTTTTTCATTGCAGCTTTATTCTTTGGAGAAAGCAAAGAACAATATACCATTTATACAGGGCGGCTTACGAAAAAGTAGCCCGCCTCCAATATCTCCTAATCAAACTGCCTAATAGTAAATCTGTCTTAGTTGTCCATAGTAATCAATCCATTTTTTTAGAGCCCTGTAGGTACTGAAAGCTGAGCTCTGATTTCAGCTCCTACAGGGCTCTAAAAAAATTGATTGATTGCTATGGACAACTAAGACAGATTTACCATTAGGCAGTTTGATTAGGAGATATTGGAGGTGGGCTACTTTTTCTGTGGCCACCCTGTAGCATTTAACTGGTTCTAATGTAGCATTTGCACAGCATGCAGTTTTTTACTGTAGTTAAGTTTTTTCAAAACCACAATATGTCATGTCAGACATATTTTGTACATGATTTAATGCCATTAACATGACTGGAATCAATGCAACCTCGTGTAAACTACCTAGAAACCACATTGTGCTGTATAGAAACAACAGAGTAACACTGTATCTTAGAAACACATGATGTTTAATATGTGTTACACTATGCATGTTTAATGCAGTTTTCTTCCACTATGTGTGAATATAACCTAACAGATGTGCTCCACTGTGTCATCAGTTTTTCCGCTTATCTATCATGTTTTACATATACCACTAGTTTGTGTACATGCTTTATTGTAAGCAATAAAACAAATACTCCAATTGTTTTCTAATGTTCCAGTACTAAATACATGCCTAATATTGTGAGATTGCAGTGCATTAGTATTGAAACCATTCTTGCAGGATCCTTTAAAGTGGTTGTCCCATGAAAAATATTCTACAGACTTCAAACCAGCACCTAGATCTGAGTAGTTTTGCATGTAATTGAAATTTAGCAGAGCCACTGAGTTATTCAGTAAAATGTATCTGTATAGTGCCACCTGTTGTTTGTTTTTTTGTTATTTATTTGACCTGCTCTCTGAGATGGCCAAACATGCTGTTTCATTCTTCAACTGCCTCTTGAGCTGTGATAGGGAGAACAGAGACATGCCCCTGAGCTGCAACAGGAAAGACACTCGCCTTAAGGTGTCAGCTTGATATAAATCTATAAAAGCAATGAATGAGGAGATCTCTGGACCCATGTGAGGTACAGGGCTGGTTCTAGCTTTGTTAGAAAGAGGTCATCATTTACTATAGGATGTCTTATTTTCATTTTTTACAGTAGTCAAGGGATAACCCCTTTAAGTAGTTTCAGATTCTCTCAATTAAAACTGGCCATACATAATGAGATAACTGTCAGCCAATCATTCATTCAGCCAACATCTATCCAAATCCATCCATACACATGCGTGCTCAGGTCTACCAATACATCTAATGTGTGGATACCTATAAACAGAGTTGAAATACCAGTCACATCCCATTGACAGAAGTAGCACTGTTTCTGGGAGAAAAAATTAAGCCCCTTTTCCAATCCTAAAACAGCTCTTTGAGGAACTCAGCGTGTTGAAGAACCTTTTTAAGGTTATGGTTGAAAGGGTGTATTTATTTCTGTTGGCTTCATGCTGGTCTCCTAAAAACATTTCATTTATCAGGTTTATTACACACTTTATTTATCCTAGGACCACATTTATAATATGGCATTGCTTTATATTTTCAGGTTTATGCAAATAATATTTAGAGAATGCATAATCCTTTCCCTTATCATAGAGCAATACTTTAAAAAAACACATTTGCACAGATAATGATTTATCTCAATACTTGTTTAGCATAGATTGATATGGTTTGACATTTTCTAAATGCACTTACTAGTGAAAAATATATGTTTTCTCAAGATAAATGACATCCGGTGTGCAATGCAGTGTATAACAAAAAGAGCTAATTTACTTTAAAGGGAATTCCTGCAGATTGAGTAGGTACATGGGACCTATAGGCTCCATTTGTTTTGTTTCCACAGAAAACTATAGAGGGTAATACCAGATCTTTATTTGAGAAAGGTTTATAATTATACTTCTGAGACATTTATGCAGTCATCCCCGGCATGGAGTTTTTTTTTATGTAACGATTGTCTGATTGGATATTTTGCATTCACATCTGTGAAAAGGAAAAAAGAATTAAAGAATGATATTATTGCCCAATTACACATGCATGAGACGCAGGAGGTACAATATGCTCTACATCTACTTCATAGTGTGGCAAGATGAAAGTATGCTGTGGTTTCATCTGGATATTGCTAAATATATGTATAAAGTGTTTGAAAATGTATTTTTTATTTCAAAAATTGTGGATGAAAAGGCTACAAAGATATCAATGGGAACAGATGATTCATGTAGCTCATACTGTATAGTACAACAGTGAAAAGCAACATTGGTAAGACTACAGCCTCTAGAATTTGAACACCTGCTTTGTCTTGGTAGAGCTGTAGCTGGGTAAGGATGAAGTCACTGCCTTAGCCTTGTATCTAAATATACTTAAAAACACTGACAATTTTGCTCCCGAAGTCAAAGTTGTGACAAAGGCACCATACCAACAATACTCATATAAACACAAACTCCCCATAGGAGATAAAATGGCTCAAGGTAAAACAGAACATCCTTACCAGTTCAGACGCACCCCAAGCACGACAGAAGAGGCAAAAATTCAAGTTCAGAATGGCCTGTCAGATACCACGATGGTGTAGCTAGGTATCTTCATGCGTAGATAAGACCGGGAACAGCCATCCCTAACTAGCCCTAGGTGTTGGGAAGGGGTAGCTGGTCTGACCCTGCCTACATACACAGAGCACTCGCCCTGAAAGGGGCAACAATGTCCAGATACCTAACCCTAGAGTCGGGCGGTATCCCTTTTGTGCCCTACAGAATATTCCTGACATGTCACGTTTCAACAAATGTATCATCCGTTCAGCTGCTGGACAACTTGCAGTTGTTTCATTAGTGCTCCCTTTTTCCACTGTGAGGACCACCCTTGTGGTCCACTGACCTAGGGATGTCAATTTATCTCTAACTGAATATCTTGTAGGGCACAGTAGGAATACCGCCCGATTCTAGGGTTAGGCATCTGGACAGGTTTGCGCCTTTTGGGGTGAGTGCTCTGTGTAGGTAGACAGGGTCAGACCAGCTACCCCTTCCCAACACCTAGGGCTAGTTAGGGATGGCTGTTCCCAGTCGTATCTACGCATGAAGATACCTAGCTACACCATCGTGGTATCTGACAGGCCATTCTGAACTTGAATTTTTGCCTGGTCTGCTTGGGGTGCGTCTGAACTGGTAAGGACGTTCCGTTTTACCTTGAGCTATTTTTTCTATTATGGGGAGTTTGTGTTTATGAGTATTGTTTGTATGGTGCCTTTATCACATTTTAATAATTACAAATAAAAGTTACATTTTAGCTCCTTTTCGTTACTCCCTTTTGGGATCTCACATTTACTTGTATCTAAAAACCCTGGCCAAGTCAAAGTGACTTCTTGGTGCCCTCCAGGTACTGACCGTTGGCACATGCCCTGGTTAGGGGCACATGGAATACTGGGTTAAATGGAAATTGATGCACAAGTGAAGAGGACTAGATAAAGGGAAAAGGTTTAAGACTACGGTTGAGCAAATTTGTATTTTAAGTTTGGCATCCAAAGTTTGGGTTGGGGTTATCGAAGATACCCGTTATGGATTCCGCTACCACAGACCATAATGGAATTTTGAATCCATAAGGGGATTCTTCCGTGAACCCGAACCTTGAACAACACTAAGGACCTGGGGTGAAGTCACCGTCATGTGATCAGTGCAGGGGGCATTGCTAAGTACTGGATTGGATAAGAGGTGGTAAAGGGCCTGGTATAATGATCATGTGACATGAGGGGCGGAGCTCCTGTGCTCTGTGTGGAGGAGAAGAAGGAAGTAGAGCAGTGAAAGACGGTTGCACAAACTTGTTTTTTTAAGTTCAGCGTTCGGGTTCATTGAAGAATGCCCTTATGGATTCCAAATTCTGTTATGGTCCGTGGTAGCGGAATCCATAACGGGATTCTTCGATAACCCGAACCCGAACTTTGGACGCCGAACTTAAAATACACGTTCGCTCAACCCTATTCAAGATGCAAGAAAAAAGTTGAGGGTCTGAAAGAGGGTCTAGTGCAATGTATGTACAAAAGCTTCAACATACTCCCCAGCTTATATAGCTTTAACATGTTCCATAGAATTAATTCTTGTTTACATCAGTGCCAGTCCAAAATGGGTCACTCTAATGTCCCTCTTTCAAACAAGCTTCTGTACAGTCTATTTCAAAGAAAGTCATATAAACTACAAATATATTGTTAGAGTAAAAGATGAGCCCCACACAAACACTAAGAGAACATACAAAGTACACACAGGTGCCCCCCTTTATCAGATCTGAATCCAAGACTACTGGGTATCAGAACTAACTAGTCAACCTCCTAGTGGTGTGAAAGGAGAAAAGTTGCAGATATTATCACAAATATGCCATGCAACAAAATCTTTGGCTTTATTACGCCAAAAAGTGGCATAAATAGAATAGTAAATACCCCTCATAGTGCATAAAGTCATCCTTTGGCATTACCATCATGACAAAAACTGGTCAAGGCATGGATTTCTATGGCAGAACAGCTGCATGCAAGAATTGCATCACCAAACACAGTGCCAAGTGTCAAATGGAGTGGTGTAAAGCATGTTGCCTCTGGACTCTGGAGCAGTGGAAACATGTTCTGAGGCGTGACATATGAAGAATATGGGAGATTGTTATCACATGTACCACACAGCCATTACTTGCCAGATATTCCTGCAGCTCCTTTAATGTTGCTGTAGGCCTCTTGGTAGCCTCCCAGACCAGTTTTCTTCTCGTCTTTTCGTCAATTTTAGAGGGACGTCCAGTTCTTGGTAATTTCACTGTTGTGCCAGATTTTCTGCACATGATGATAACTGTCTTCATTGTGTTCCATGATATATCTAATGCCTTGGAAATTCTTTTGTACCCTTCTCCTGACTGATACCTTTTAACAATGAGATCCCTCTGATGCTTTGGAAGCTCTCTGTGGACCATGGCTTCTGCTATGGGTTGTGACTAAGAAAATTTCAGGAAAGACCAACTAGAGCAGCTGAACTTTATTTGGGGTTAATCAGAGGCACTTTAAATGATGGCAGGTGTATGCTGACTCCTATTTAACACGATTTTGAATGTGATTGCTTAATTCTGAACACAGCTATATCCACAGTTATAAGAGGGTGTGCATACTTATGCAACCACATCATTGTAGTTTTTTCTTTTTTCTTTTCTTCCCTCCACCTTAAAGATTTCAGTTTGTTTTTCAATTGAGTGGTACTGTTTATAGGTCACATTAAAGGTGGAAAACATTCTGAAATGATTTATCTTTGTCTCATTTTTTTTACAGCATAGAAACCTGACATTTTAACAGGAGTGTGTAGACATTTTATATCCACTGTAGTTATGTTTTTTTTTATTAGTTTTGGTCAATTTTCAACAATTTTAGTTGTCATCTCGGGCCCTGTATCTGTGCTTGTCAGTAAGAACCCTAAACTCTCTCATGCCTGCTATCTCTTCACAAGAATTTTATAGTCTAAGAAGAAACCAACTTTAATTTTGCGCATTTAAGTCCAATCTATCATAGTCACATGAATTTGCAATTCGATTGCAGGGTAGACACAACTAGCTTTCAAAGCCTGACTGCTATGACTTGAAACCAATTAAAACTATTAGAGATGCAGGAGTACAGCATTTACATCCGTATAACCCACCTGAATTTTGGTATGAGACAACTCATCTCTCATTTTTTCTTCAAGTTTATTCAGTTAATATATTTATTGTGTTTATTGGCGATTAAAGAAACACACCCATTTCTTTTCACAATTTATGAAATCCACTCGCAGTCACATTTACATGTAAATTATAATTTGCAGGGTTTTGTTTTTTTTCAAATCACTGGGAATAAATTGTCAAAAGCAATAAAAAAGAGCACTTTGCATGCAAATTCGCATTATACATGAAGAATATGGTGTCCAAGTGGAGGAGTCCATAAGGTGTATCAAAAAAATATGAGATGAACCCAAATTGCCTAATTAATTATATAATGCCTGACTAAAATATCCATCAGACAGAACATTTCCTATACTATATGAGCTTGATAACGAATGATAACGTAAAAAAATACATTATTCGTTTCTCATTTATATTCATAAATGTGCTTGCTCTCTATCTAGATCTGTCATACTTTTCTCATCACATTTTATCTCTTATTCCTTTGTCTTTGAGTGATATAATATTGCATAAAAAATATGTGATACAAGTCACAGCCAAGTCACAGTATCTCAGAAAACTGAGTACACCTCTCAAATTTTTGTAATTTTTTTATTATTGTAAAGTAGTCAGTGTACAGCTTGTATAACATTGTAAATTTGCCCTTAATGTCTAAACCTCTGGAAACAAAAGTAAGTACACCCCCAAGTGAAAATGGCCAAATTGTGCCCAATTAGCTATATTTCTACCCGGTTTCATGTGACTCGTTAGTGTTACAAGTTTTCAGGTGTGAATGGGGAGCAGGTGTGTTAAATTTGCTATTATAGTTCTCACACTTTATCATACTGGTCACTGGAAGTTCAACATGGTACCTCATGGCAAAGATCTTTCTGAGGATCTGAAAAAAAAGAATTGTTGCTCTACATAAAGATGGCCTAGGTTATAAGAAGATTGCCAACACCTTGAAACTGAGCTGCAGCCTGGTGGCCAAGACCATACAGGGGTTATAAAAGATAGGTTCCACTCAGAACAGGCCTTGCCATTGTCGACCCAAGAAGTTGAGTGCATGTGCTGAGCGTCATATCCAGAGTTTGTCTTTCCAAAATAGACGTATGAGTGCTACCAGCAGTGTTTAAAGGCGTGTAGGGTCAGCCTGTCAGTGCTGAGACCATAAGACGCACACTGTATCAAATTGGTCTGCATGGATATTGTCTCAGAAGTAAACCTCTTCTAAAGATGATGCACAAGAAACCCCACAACAGTTTGCTGAAGACAAGCAGACTAAGGACATGGACTACTCGATCCATGTCCAGATGGTGTCAAGCATGTGTGGCGGCAACCAGGTGAGTACAAAGACAAGTGTGTCTTGCCTACAGTCACGTATGGTTTGCCTACAGTCACGTCATGATTTGTGCCGGCTGTGGGGAGCTTCAGATTTTTTGAGGGAACCATGAATGCCAACATTCCCTGTGACATACTGAAGCAGAGCATGATCCCCTCCCTTCAGAAACTGGGCCACAGGGCAGTATTCTGACATGATAAAGACCCCAAATACACCTCCAAGATGACCACTGCCTTGCTAAAGAAACTGAGGGTAAAGGTGCTGGACTGGAAAAGCAGGTATCCAGACCTAAACCCTATTGAACATCTGTGGGGCATCGTCAAATGGCAGGTGGAAAAGCACAAGGTCTCTAACACCTGTGAAGCTCTAGTGAACTCCATGCCCAAGAGAGTTAAGGCAGTGCTAGAAAATATTTGTGGCGACACAACATATTGACGCTTTGGGCATAATTTGACCATTTTCACTTAGATAGAGGTATACTCACCTTTGTTACCAGAGGTTTAGACATTAATGGTTGTGTATTGAGTTATTTCGATGCCACAAATTTACACTGTTATACAAGATTTACAGTGAGTACTTTGTATCAAAGTGTCATATCTTTAGTGTTGTCTCATGAAAAGATATAATAAAATCTTTACAAAAATATGAGGGGCATACTCACTTTTGTGAGATACTGTGTATGTATATATATATATATATATATATATATATATATATCGAAAAATATGGCAGCACCAGTAAAAACCAAGGGGTGCAAGCTCAGGATGGGATAAGCCAATCCCTGGATATCAAAATAAATAAAAATAACGTAAAAAAATTTGTGAACTGTGATTACAGACTGTTGCTTTGTATCCTGTTAATGGTTTTTCCGCTAATGTTAATGAACCCTTAAATAAGTGGTTTCAGCTGTGGCTGGCCAAGTTCAATAGTGTCCGGCAAAGGATATATTTTTCTCTGGTGTGAAATTCAATTGCCAAAATAGCAATACAGTAAATCTGGTGTCCAAGCAGTGGCTGGCCAAGTTTAATAGTGTTTGGCAAAGGATATGTTTTGTTCTGGGGGGAAATTCAATTGCCAAAATAGCTATAACGTAAATAAGTGGTTTCAGCTGTGGCTGGCTAAGTTCAATAGTGTCCGTCAAAGGATATATTTTTTTCTGGTGTGAAATTCAATTGCCAAAATAGCAATATCATAAATCATTGGTTTCAGCTGTGGCTGGCCAAGTTTAATAGTGTCCGGCAAAAGATATTTTTTTTTTCTGGGGTGAAATTCAATTGACAAAAAAGCAATACCGTAAATCAGTGGTTTCAGCTGTGGCTGGCCAAGTTCAATAGTGTCCGGAAAAGGATATTTTTTTTTCTGGTGTGAAATTCAATTGCCAAAATAGCAATATCATAAATCATTGGTTTCAGCTATGGCTGGACAAGTTTAATAGTGTCCGGCAAAGGATATATTTTGTTCTGGGGTGAAATTCAATTGCCAAAATAGCAATAAAGTAAATCTGGTGTCCCAGAAGTGGCTGGCCAAGTTTAATAGTGTTCGGCAAAGGATATGTTTTGTTCTGGGGTGAAATTCAATTGCAAAAATAGCAATCCCCTAAATCTGGTGTCCCAGCAGTGGCTGGCCAAGTTTAATAGTGTCCGGCAAAGGATAGATAATTTTCTGGGGTGAAATTCAATTGCCAAGATAGAAATAATGTGAATCAGTGGTTTCAGCTATGGCTGGCCAAGTTCAATAGTGTCTGGCAAAGTATATATTTTTTCTGGTGTGAAATTCAAATGCCAAAATAGCAATATCATAAATCATTGGTTTCATCTGTGGCTGGCCAAGTTTAATAGTGTCTGGCAAAGGATATATTTTGTTCTGGGGTGAAATTAAATTGCCAAAATAGCAATACCGTAAATCTGGTGGCCCAGCAGTGGCTGGCCAAGTTTAATAGTGTCCGGCAAAGGATATGTTTTGTTCTGGGGTGAAATTCAATTGCAAAAATAGAAATCCCCTAAATCTGGTGTCCCAGCAGTGGCTGGCCAAGTTTAATAGTGTCCCGCAAAGTATAGATTTTGTTCTGGGGTAAAATTCAGTTGACAAAATAGAAATACCGTAAATCAGTGGTTTCAGCTGTGGCTGGCCAAGTTTAATAGAGTCCGGCAAAGGATATATATTTTTTCGGTGTGAAATTCAATTGACAAAATAGCAATACCGTAAATCAGTGGTTTCAGCTGTGGCTGGCCAAGTTTAATAGTGTCCGACAAAGGATAAATATTTTTCTGGGGTGAAATTCAATTGCCAAACTAGCAATCCCCTGAATCTAGTGTCCCAGCAGTGGCTGGCCAAGTTTAATAGTGTCCGGCAAAGGATAGATTTTGTTCTCGGGTGAAATTCAATTACCAAAATAGCAAAACCGTAAATCGGTGGTTTGAGCTGTGCCTGGCCAAGTTTAATAGTGCCTGGCAAAGGATATTTTTTTGGCTGGGGTGAAATTCAATTGCCAAAATAGCAATATCGTAAATCTAGTGTCCCAGCAGTGGCTGGCCAAGTTTAATAGTGTCCGGCAAAGGATAGATATTTTTCTGGGGTGGAATTCAATTGCCAAAATAGCAATACCATAAATCAGTGGTTTCAGCTGTGGCTGGCCAAGTTTAATTGTGTCCGGCAAAGGATAGATATTTTTCTGGGGTGAAATTCAATTGCCAAAATAGCAATACCGTAAATCAGTGGTTTCAGCTGTGGCTGGCCAAGTTTAATAGTGTCCGGCAAAGGATAGATAATTTTCTGGGGTGAAATTCAATTGCAAAAATAGCAATCCCCTAAATCTGGTTTCCCAGCAGTGGCTGGCCAAGTTAAATAGTGTCCGGCAAAGGATATATTTTGTTGTGGGGTGAAATTCAATTGCCAAAATAGCAATCCCCTAAATCTGGTATCCCAGCAGTGGCTGGCCAAGTTTAATAGTGTCCGGCAAAGGATAGATTTTTGTTCTGGGGTGAAATTCAGTTGCCAAAATAGCAATACCGTAAATCAGTGGTTTCAGCTGTGACTGGCCAAGTTTAATAGTGTCCGGCAAAGGATAAATTTTTTTCTGGGGTGAAATTCTATTGCCAAAATAGCAATACCATAAATCAGTGGTTTCAGCTGTGGCTGACCAAGTTTAATATTGTCCGGCAAAGGATATATTTTGATCTGGCGTGAAATTCAATTGCCAAAATAGCAGTCCCCCAAATCTGGTGTTCCAGTTGTGACTGGACAAGTTTCATAGTGTCCGTCAAAGGATATATTATTTTCTGGGGTGAAATTCAGTTGCAAAAATAGAAATACCGTAAATCTGGTGTTTCAGCTGTGACTGGACAAGTTTCATAGTGTCTGTCAAAGGATATATTATTTTCTGGGGTGAAACTCAGTTGCAAAAATAGAAATACCGTAAATCTGGTATTCCAGCTGTGACTGGACATGTTTCATAGTGTCTGTCAAAGGATATATTATTTTCTGGGATGAAATTCAATTGCCAAAATAGCAATACCCAAAATCTGGTGTTCTAGCTGTTGCAAGCCAAGTGAAAATGTCCGTAAAAGGGTATATTACTCTCAGCATGCATCTCCAAGTTTATTTCTTTCCGTTAAAGAGTATATTACCGTAAGTGTTAAAATACTGCATAATCCTCTACATTTGCACTCACGGTTTTGCATCTCTAAGTGTATTTCTTTCCGTTAAAGGGTATATTACACAAAGTGTTAAAATACAAGTGCTGAAAGCATAATCCTATATCTTTTTTCACACGCTACTGTGCATCTCCATGTGTAAATCTGTCCGTAAAAGGATACCTTTCATCCAGGGCCTAAATACTAGGCCTACAATTGATATTCCCCTAAATCTGTGGTTACTGCTGTGCCTGGATTAATGTAATACGGTACATAAATAGATAGCGAGATAGTGTTAGGTGCCTGTAAAAAAAGGCCTGAATTTGAATTCAATACATTGTGCCAAATAATTTTTTTCTTATTGTGGTGAACAGTAACAATGAGGAAAACATCTAGTAAGGGACGTGGACGCGGACATGGTTGTGGTTTTGTTAGTGGACCCTCTGGTGCTGGGAGAGGACTTGGCCGTTCTGCCACAGCCACATGTCCTAGTGAACCAACTACCTCAGGTTCCAGTACCCGCCAGAATTTACAGCGATATTTGGTAGGGCTCAATGCCGTTTTAAAGATGGTAAGGCCTGAGCAAGTACAGGCGCTAGTCAATTGTCTGGCCGACAGTGGATCCAGCACGTTCACAGCATTATCTCCCACCCTGTCTTCTGCAGAAAGCGCACAGGTGGCGCCTGAAAACCAAGCCCATCAGTCTGTCACATCACCCCCATGCATATCAGGGAAACTGTCTGAGCCTCAAGTTATGCAGCAGTCTCTTATGCTGTTTGAAGACTATGCTGGCAAGGTTTCCCAAGGTAATCCACCTAGCCCTTCCCCAGTGGTGGAAGACATAGAATGCACTGACGCACAACCACTTATGTTTCCTGGTGATGAGGACATGGGAATACCACCTCATCAGAGTCCGCACGTCTCTGATGATGACGAAACACAGGTGACAACTGCTGCATCTTTTTGCAGTGTGCAGACCGAACAGGAGGTCAGGGCGGAAGATGATGCAGGGGACGATGAGGTCCTAGACCCCACATGGAATGAAGGTCGTGCCACTGACTTTCATAGTTCAGAGGAAGAGGCAGTGGTGAGACCGAGCCAACAGCATAGCAAAAGATGGAGCAGGGGGCAAAAGCAGAACAGCCGCCGCCAAGAGAGTTCGCCTGCTAATGGCCACCGCCACTAGGGACCGAGCACACCAAAGGTAGCTTCAAGGAGTTCCCTGGCATGGCACTTCTTCAACCAATGTGATGACGACAAGACCCGAGTGGTTTGCACGCAGTGCCATCAGAGCCTGAAGCGAGGCATTAACGTTCTGAACCTTAGCACAACCTGCATGAACAGGCATCTACATGCAAAGCATGAACTGCAGTGGAGTAAACACCTTAAAAACAAGGAACTCACTCAGGCTCCCCTGCTCCCTCTTCTCCTGCTGCCTTGGCCTCTTCCTCCGCCTCGGAAGGAATGTTGGCACCTGCCGTCCACCAAACAGAGGATGTGCCACCAACACCACCACCTCCGTCACCAAGCATCTCCACCATGTCACACGGCAGCGTTCAGCTCTCCATCTCACAAACATTGGAGAGAAAGCGTAAATTGCCACCTACCCACCCTCGAGCCCTGGGCCTGAATGCCAGCATTTCTAAACTACTGGTCTTTGAAATGCTGTCATTCAGGCTGGTGGACACAGACAGCTTCAAACAGCTGATGTCAATGGCTGTCCCACAGTATGTTGTTCCCAGCCGCCACTACTTCTCCAAGAGAGCCGTGCCTTCCCTGCACAACAAAGTATCTGATAAAATCAAGTGTGCACTGTGCAACGCCATCTGTGGCAAGGTCCACCTAACCACAGATACGTGGACCAGTAAGCACGGCCAGGGACGCTATATCTCCCTAACTGCAGACTGGGTAAATGTAGTGGCAGCTGGGCCCCAGGTGGTGAGTTTTTTGGAGCACGTCCTTCCACCGCCAAGGATCGCAGAGCATCATTCTTTGCCTCCTGTAGCCTCCTCCTCCTACTCGGCTTCCTCCTCCTCATCTTCCACCTGCTCATCCAGTCAGCCACACACCTTCACCACCAACTTCAGCACAGCCCGGGGTAAACCTCAGCAGGCCATTCTGAAACTCGTATGTTCGGGGGACAGGCCCCACACCACATAGGAGTTGTGGCGGGGTATTGAACAACAGACTGACGAGTGGATGCTGCCGGTGGGCCTCAAGCTTGGCCTGGTGGTGTGTGATAATGGGCGAAATCTCGTCGCAGCTCTGGGACTAGCCGGTTTGACGCACATCCCTGGCCTGGCGCACGTGCTGCATTTGGTGGTGCAGAAGTTCATTCACAACTACCCCGACATGTCAGAGCTGCTTCAAAAAGTGTGGGCCGTCTGTGCGCGCTTCCGGCGTTCACATCCTGCCGCTGCTCGCCTGTCTGCGCTATAGCGTAACTTCGGCCTTCCCACTCACCCCCTCATATGCGAAGTGCCCACCAGGTGGAAATCCACCTTGGACATGCTGGAGAGACCATAGTGGAGTTTCAGCTGTAGCACGCACGGGTCAGTCGCACTGAGGAACAGCACCACTTCACCACCAATGACTGGGCCTCATTGCGATACCTGTGTGCCCTGTTGCGCTGTTTCGAGCACTCCACCAACATGGCCAGTGGCGATGACGCCGTTATCAGCATTACAATGCCACTTCTATGTCTCCTTGAGAAAACACTTAGGGCGATGATGGAAGAGGAGGTGGCCTAGGAGGAGGAGGAGGAGGAAGAGGAGTAATTTTTAGCACTTTCAGGCCAGTCTCTTAGAAATGGCTCAGAGGGAGGTTTTTTGCAAAAGCAGAGGCCAGGTACAAATGTGGCCAGCCAGGGCCCACTACTGGAGGACGAGGAGGATGAGGATGAAGCATGTTCACAGCGGGATGGCATCCAACGCAGCTCGGGCCCATCACTAGTGAACAAGCTGACGTTCATGAAAAAAAACCAGGCATGGATCCCACAGGACCTGTCCATCCCTTGTGCAGAATAGACATTTATAACTACCTCCCCTTAACCATATATTCTTGTACTCCAGGGCACTTCTTTATTGAATCCTCTTTTTTTAATTTTACCATTATTTTCGGGGCAACCCAAAGTTCAATGAACCTCTCCTCCGTCTGGGTGTCAGGGGCCTAAATATTTATAAGTGGCCTTCTCCATTGGTGGGTGACATGAAGCCTGATTCTCTGCTTTGGGACCTCTCTCCTCTGTCTGGGTGCTGGCGCCTAAATAACTAAAAGTGGCCTTCTCCGTTGGTGGTTGACATGATGCCTCTTTTGCTGCTATGGTACCTCTCTCTTCTGTCTGGGTGTCAGGGGCCTAACTTTCACGTACTTGCTGTCTTGGTGGCAGACATTTAACTCTTTTTACTGTCTAATGACTGCCCCATTGTCTGGGTGTCAGGGGCCTATATGTTGTTTAATCATTTGTTGTCTTGGTGGGAGATATTAAACTCTTTTTACTGTCATGACCGCCCCATTGTCTGGGTGTCAGGAGCCTAAATTTCATGTATTTGCTTGTTGTCTTGGTGGCAGACATTTAACACTTTTTACTTTCTAAAGACCGCCCCATTGTCTGGGTGTCAGGAGCCTATATGTTGTTTAATAATTTGTTGTCTTGGTGGGAGATATTAAACTCTTTTTACTGTCATGACTGCCCCATTGTCTGGGTGTCACGGGCCTAAATTTCACGTACTTGCTTGCTGTCTTGGTGGCAGACATTTAACACTTTTTATTGTCAAATGACCACCCCATTGTCTGGGTGTCAGGGGCCTTTATGTCGTTTAATCATTTGTTGTCTTGGTGGGAGATATTAAACTCCTTTTACTGTTTAATGACCGCCCCATTGTCTGGGTGTCAGGGGCCTATATTTCGTTTAATTGCTTGCTGTCTGGATGAGAGACATTAAATTCTTTTTACTGTCAAATGACCTCTCCTCTGTCTGGGTGTCAGGGGCCTACATAAATGAAATTCAGTCCTGGGATATCCCTTATATATCGTGGTTTGGGAGAAGGGCCCTGATAAAATCTGTAGCAATGCCCAAAGTCCTTTACTATTTTCAAGCTCTACCCATCAAATTACCAAACATCTTTTTCGACAAATTAAGGTCAGTCCTTTGCAGGTTTTTATGGAGAAACAAACAACCTAGACTGGCCCAATGTATTCTGTATCAATGCTCAGTACATGGAGGTTTCAGGGATACCCGACTTTAAAGTTTACTATAAAGCGATCCATGGCTCTAGATGTCTAGACTGGTTACGCAACCATATGGATCATCTGGATGTCCAAGCAGAATTGGACATGTGTAAACTTCCTCTAAGGTCTTGGGTTCTGTCCATGAAACCCTGGAAACCTCAATCTTATAAAACCCAAAATTCCCTGACTAACGCTACGTTAGAGATTTGGCGAGGTGGCGGACTCAGAGAGGCCCTATTACCCAATCCTGCAGATCTACTGCGGGTTAATGAAATATTTTTAGACTCCCCTAGCTTCTTCGGACACACACTGCCCGGTTCTCTTAAAGGCAATCTTACTCCAGTTATAGATATTTGGAGTCCAGAGGACATTCCTGTTCTTACCCAAATTCAAGCCCATCCCTCTCTCTCCAACCTAACCACCTTACAAATGAACTACCTCAGTTCATATATCAAACATCACATTATTCCCACCTATGCACCCCATGATTTATCCCCCTTTGGGAAAATGGCCTTACAGAAAGCAGAACTGATAAGAAAACTAAACTATATGCACTTCTCCTAACCCCTCCTCACTCTCATGACTACTGGTTTCTGAAAAAATGGGAACGTGACCTGGAGTGCACCTTTTCCAGCAGGGATGTTAAATCCTTAATATCCGTTCCCCAATCTGTCTCTCGCTGCGTTAAACTTCAAGAGAACCAATATAAACTGACGACCCGATGGTAGTACACCCCTGTCAAGATATCAAAGATTTTTCCAGGCAGTAGCCCTGTCTGTTGGAGATGTGACCTGCAGAGAGGAACTATGCTCCATATGTGGTGGAACTGTCCAATCATTGCCCAGTTCTGGACACTTATTCGGGATGAAATCACTCAAATTTTGGAACGAGAAATCCCTCTTGACCCGAAGATATATCTCCTGGGCCGTTTCGCAGGTCACACCTTCTCAAATTCTGAAATTAAATTATTACATTCTTTACTTGAGTAAGCTTGTCTCTTAATAGCAGGATGCTGCAAATCCCCAGATCCACCCTCCATACTACACTGGAAAAGTAAGGGGGACAAGATCTATAGATTTGAACAGTTGCTGGCTTAAGAAAACAGCTTGACGGATAGATTCGCTAAGACCTGGGGTGCCTGGAAGAGATACAGAGCCTTCTAGATGGGAGAACTCCCTGCCCCCCCCCCCCCCACACACACACCTTTTTCCTTCTCTTTCTTTCTCTTTCTTTCTTTCTGTTTTCTTTCTCTATACTTGACTAAGTCAACTTATTTGCCTATGTTGTATAAAAAAATTATGTATCCGCACATATACTTACCACCTCAGACGTGCGTTGTACGTTAACTGTATTTGCCATGCCTATATTGACGTATATGTACACCTGTACTAATGCTGTAACAATGCTATCTTTTTGTTGGATACAATAATAGATTTTGCTAGAATACAATTATTTCATGTTTCAGAATAATTTTTATATTCAGAAACGGGGCATGGCCATGGGGTCGGACATGGCCCCGACTTACGCCAATATTTTCATGCGTATCTTTGAGGAAGACGTTGTCTGTCCATCTAGCCACTTCAGGCATGTCCTGGTGTAGTGGAGGTATATAGACGACGTCTTCCTCAACTGTACAGGTACTGGTGCTCAGCTACAGAAATTTCATATGTTCCTTAATAATGTATATGGTTCTCTTAAGTTTACCGTTGTACAGTCCAAGAATGAATTAAAATTCTTGGATACAAATGTGAACCTATCAGAAGGTGTTTTGCATTTTCAGCTGTATACAAAGCCGACGGACAAGAACACTCTATTAATGTACAGTAGTTCTAACCTAAAAAATATGATTCGCTACTTACCGTATTCACAGATGCTTCGCGCCAAGCTCTGTATATGTGATGAATCCACAATTGATAACACATTAAATATGATGATTTCCAAGTTTATTAAACATGGATATCCACGCAAGTTGCTACATGAACTCAAGAACACTGTGACCAAACTAGGAAACATACTTTGGCACAAAATTCAATAGAATCCCCTTTACATCTACATATACTGATGTCAGTACACCTATAAGTGGGATCATTAGATGACATTGGCCGGTTCTGACAAAATCCATTACTGGAGTTCCAGAATTTGAAAATCTTCCCCTGTTCTCTTACCGTAAAGCCAAAAGTTCGAGGGACCAGTTGGTTAGGGCGGATTTGGGCCCAAAAGTTATGGTGAGACAGTCAATTGCAGATATATCATGAAGAGCATAACGTTTATTCATCCCAACACAGGAATATCTTATCCCATCCACTTCCATCTCACGTGTAATTCAGAGTTTGTCAGATATATTTTATCCTGCCCTTGTAACATCTTATATGTAGGTGAAACATCTACTGATTTAAAAACTCGGTTGAACAACCATCGCAATACCATTTGCAAGCAAAGATTAGATCTGCCAGTTCCAAAACATTTCACTGGATCATAGATCATAGATCACTGGATCCATTTGCTGTATCATAGATCATGTGCCCTTACCCAGACGAGGGAGTAATAGAGTTAATCTTCTAAAAAAGAAAAAGCTCCAATGGATATATTCCCTCAGTACTTTAAAACCTAATGGCCTCAACATAGATTTTAAGTGGGGCGGCTTTTTGAGATAGTGACTTGCCCTGTTTGCCTTTTGTCCAACTGTCTTTATCGTGTTGACTAGAGTTTGCCTTATAGGACTTATATGTACTTATAGTCTGTATTTATTCATTTTTCTTTTCTTTTGTAGATCAATGGGATGCTCTGACATGTGCGTTTTTTTAAGAATGACAGAGAAGACGCGGGGATGATCTGCGTGACACAAGAAATTGAACTACTTTAACCCACATTTATTTATGTGTATACATATTGCACTTGTACGGTTAGTGTTATTGAGTGTCGCCCCGGTGTGTGTTTTGAATAGAGGAGAACCCTCGTTTTTTACATATATATATAATAGCAGCCGGATCCACGGACTCGTTTTTGATGTGGTCCCGATAGTACGGGACACCATTGAATCACGAGTCTGTGTTTGACTTGGGACCGTGGGGATTTGCTCATCCTCATGGTGTCATGTCTTGGCCTTATGGATAGCCACGGAATGCATGTGATGTTTGTGAATTTTGTTACCATCAAAAGATGATAACCAGTGTCATAATGCAGTGCCCCTGTTATGGGGACTGGTGGACCTCTTTTAAGATGGAGATTGTTGGGATTGACACCACTTGGTGCGCATGTCTCATTGGTCACGTGATCGCCCTAACGTTGCACATCATACACTATGTCTGCGCATTTGTGCTAGTCGAATGCCGAGATAGCTTTCAACATGCGGGTCAGTAGTATGATTGTGTTACGTACGTACACCCTCGTGTCCTAGCGCCTCCTCTTTGCGCATCCCATTGGTTCACAGCTTGGGCTAAATCACTTCTTTTAACTATTGATGCACTGATCATGTTTGCACATGTTTTACACACCTTCATGTATAACTATATACACTGTTATATGCATACAGCACTTTAGACACGATATGTTTTTGAAAGTAACATGCATTTGTTTCATTGTTTTTATGTGTCACGTAACTTTGTATCATTCCTATTGTAATTTTCCCCAGCAGGGGTTAAAGACTTTACTTGCACTAATTGATCACATGGTTTGATGATGTCACATTTGATTTGCTATTTATATTTACTGTGTCCTGTAATATGTTCCTTGAGAAAGGTTCCAGTCAGGGACCGAAACGTCGCTGCACTATGGGTGATTACATTTCTTCTTTTTTTCACTGTAATGTGGAGTGCTGCTCTATTTTTTTGATATATATATATATATATATATATATATATATATAGATATATATACATACAGTCGTGGCCAAAAGTTTTGAGAATGACACAAATATTAGTTTTCACAAAGTTTGCTGCTAAACTGCTTTTAGATCTTTGTTTCAGTTGTTTCTGTGATGTAGTGAGATATAATTACACACACTTCATACGTTTCAAATGCTTTTATTGAGAATTACATGACATTTATGCAAGGAGTCAGAATTTGCAGTGTTGGCCCTTCTTTTTCAGGACCTCTGCAATTCGACTGGGCATGCCTTCAATTAACTTCTGGGCCAATTCCTGACTGATAGCAACCCATTCTTTCATAATCACTTCTTGGAGTTTGTCAGAATTAGTGGATTTTTGTTTGTCCACCTGCCTCTTGAGGATTGATCACAAGTTCTCAATGGGATTAAGATCTGGGAAGTTTCCAGGCCATGGACCCAAAATGTCAACGTTTTGGTCCCCGAGCCACTTAGTTATCACTTTTGCCTTATGGCACGGTGCTCCATTGTGCTGGAAAATGCATTGTTCTTCACCAAACTGTTGTTGGATTGTTGGAAGAAGTTGCTGTTGGAGGGTGTTTTGGTACCATTCTTTGTTCATGGCTGTGTTGTTGGGCAAAATTGTGAGTGAGCCCACTCCCTTGGATGAGAAGCAACCCCACACATGAATGGTCTCAGGATGCTTTACTGTTGGCATGACACAGGACTGATGGTAGCGCCATACATTCACCATACTTTCTGCAGAAGATCAATCTGTCTCAGGATGCTTTACTGTTGGCATGACACAGGACTGATGGTAGCGCCATACATTCACCATACTTTCTGCAGAAGATCAATCTGTCCCTGATGATTTTTTTTGGAGAGAATTGGCTTCTTTGCTGCCCTTCTTGACACCAGACCTTCTTGACACTTCCAAAAGTGTGTTGGGCAGATATTATAAAAAGGGGCTTATTCACTACAGTGTGCCTGTTACTGAGATATACACTGCACTATTATTTTTTCTGGGGAAATTAACCTAATTTGTGCCACATCTGTGTGTGCGTTCAATCCGCAACCATTATATTAATTACTCCAGCAGAGAGTGATTTATATTTTGGCCATAGTTAACTAGTTTTGGGCACATCTGTGTGTGCGTTTAGGCCGCAACCGTATATACAGTATGCCCGCAGAGAATACAATTTATTTGGGACAAATTTGTATCCAATATAGAACTACATCCGAATACAGTGTGTATATTAAAAATTACATTATCTCTGGCCTAGTGTAGTGCCAAAAATCTGAATTTTTCTGTATCCAGTACATTACAGCAAGTCAAAAAAGTGTGTATTATGAAAATTACATTATCTCTGGCCTAGTGTAGTGCTGAAAATCTGTATTTTTCTGTATCCAGTACCTTACTGGAAGCCGATAGAGTGTATATTGTAAAAATTTAATTATCTCTTGCCTAGTGTAGTGCTGAAAATCTGTATTTTTCTGTATCCAGTACATTACAGCAAGTCAATACAGTGTGTATTGTCAAAATTACATTGTCTCTGGCCTAGTGTAGTGCCGAAAATCTGTATTTTTCTGTATCCAGTACATTACAGCAAGTCAATACAGTGTGTATTGTCAAAATTACATTATCTCTGGCCTAGTGTAGTGCCGAAAATCTGTATTTTTCTGTATCCAGTACCTTACTGGAAGCCAATAGAGTGTATATTGTAAAAATTACATTATCTCTGGCCTAGTATAGTGCCGAAAATCTGTATTTTTCTGCATCCAGTACCTTACAGCAAGCTAATACAGTGTGTATTGTAAAAACTACATTATCTCTGGTCTAGTGTAGTGCCGGAAATCTTTATTTTTCTGTATCCAGTACATTACAGCAAGCCAATACAGTGTGTTTTGTAAAAAATACATTATCTCTGGCCTAGTGTAGTGCTGAAAATCTGTATTTTTCTGTATCCAGCACCTTACTGGAAGCCAATAGAGTGTGTATTGTCAAAATTGCATTATCTCTGGCCCAGTTTAGTACAAAAAATCTGTAATTTTCTGCATCCAGTACATTACTGGAAGCCAATAGAGTGTGCATTGTCAAAATTACATTATCTCTGGGCTAGTGCAGTGCCAAAAATCTGTATTTTTCTGTATCCAGTACTGTCCTGCATCAGAAAACGGTGTCTTTAGCGGACAGTAAAACAATATGCGTCACATTTATAGACAAAACCATTAATATAAAGAAGGCAAGTGTAACGCTTCAACGGGTGTGGACACGCTGTGCCACTTACCGGTTAGACTTTGGGCCAAACTTGGGAGCAGAATCTAAGTGTCCCCCTGGTCTTCACCATTTATCCCACTAATGGATGCGGAATCTGGTCTCAGCTGCAGGGGAGACACCATGTTGCCACCACAAGAGTAGTCCCAGTTAAGTGGCAGCTGGCCGAGCTTGCCAGAACGCCCCGGTGCAAGCACCGGGGAAACAGGCAGATGGAGCAAGCTTTAGGTGGTTAAAGCAGAGCTGAGTAAGTGGTTAACCAGAGCTGAAGCTGTTAGAACAGTAGATCTGGGAAGCCCAGGTGCAGCAGGTGTGATGATCTGCACAGTGAACATATGTGTGGTCGACAGTCCGGGTCATATACTTGAGAGCAGCGAGGTACAGGAGGATCAAACAGAGACGAGGTCAGGATACAGGCTGAGGTCGGTAACAGGATATCAATGCAAGCACTAGCTGGAACCTTAGAAAACTACAATATTGCTCAGACATTGCAGGAAGCAACCTTATAAAGAGAGAGGGCGAAACCAGGGGCGTGCACGAACCCTTAATGAACCAGGACGCATGCGGCTCCTACAAGGTGCAACTGAAGCTGTCGCCGCCTGCGACAGTGCAGCAAAACGGGACCGGAGCCTGCAGCAGAGAGGAGGAGCCTTGCGTGCAGTTCGACTGAGGTACATAGCAGGCTGCGCTGCACGCCAGCGGCTGCCAACTGCCATTGTTACAGTGAGCACAAAAGGAAAGGGGAAGTGGGCCTGATGCTGATGGTGGAAGCAGAGGCCGTGGCCCTGGGTGTGATGCTGATGGTGCAAGCAGAGGCGGTAGCCCTGGGCGTGATACTGATGGTGCAAGCAGAGGCCGTGGCCCTGGGCGCAAAAAAACTAAAAAATCCTCCTTACCCAGCTTCATGTCCAACTTAGCTGGGCGGCGCAGGAGAACACTGTCCAAGTCGGACCAGTGCAAACAGGTGGTCGGTTGGATTGCTGAAGATAATTCTTCCAGTCGGTTAAGCACTACCCTCTCTTCCACACAGTCCAGTCTCTGTAGCCAAGAGTCTGGTCAACCAAATCCTCACTCTGATCCTCCTTCCTCCCACCATGTCGTGTATGGCCAAACAAGTGATCCCACACTCGTATCTTCCCATGACCTCTTTTCATCGCCAGTACTTGGTTTGGCTCTATCGCCAAGCACTCTTGAAGAGGTACCTGAGATATTGTGCCCTGATTCCCAACCTCTTGATTCTTCACAGTCTCAAGAAGATGACGGTTGGTGAACTGCAATCATTCGTCCACAAGGTGGAGGATGATGAGACACAGTTGCCAATCGCTGAGGTGGTGGTTAGTTCAAGTCAGGAGGATGAGCAGAGTGAGGAAGTGGAAGAGGAGGTGGTGGACGATGAGGTCACTGACCCAACATGGGAAGGTAAAAAGCCAAGCGAGGACAGTGGTACAGAGGGTGAGGGATCTGCAGCACCGCAACAGTCTGGAAGAGGCAGTGGGGTTGCAAAAGAGAGACGTCGGCCCTCAACAAACAGGCCGGCAACTGTTACATCAAGCACCCCCATGGGTAAATCTACCTTGCCAAGGAGTAGGTGTTCCGCAGTATGGCGGTTTTTTGAGGAAAGCGCAGACAACAAAAGAGTGGTATTCTGCAACTGCGCCATACCGAAATGAGCCGGGGCGTGAACACTAGCAACCTCACCACCTCCAGCATGATCCATCACATGGCATCCAAGCACCCTAATAAGTGGTCTAAACGCCTGGGTCCACAATCTGGGTCTGCGGGTACCACCACTCCCCTGTGTTACGCGCTGTCGAAGACGCAGGCCCCTATGTCCCTTGCACTGCAGCTGGACCTTCGCATGAACCGTCAGCAACAACATCCACTTTCCTGTTCCAGTGCAGTGTCCAAATGTAGATAACACAGGCATTTGAACGCAAGCGCAAACACCAACCCACACGCCCGCAGGCCATTGCACTAAATGCGCAACTTTTAAAATTACTGGCCCTTGAAATGTTGCCATTTAGGTTTGCGGACACTTAGGCCTTCCCCAGCCTGATGTCAGCGGCCATCCCTCGGTACGCATTCCCCAGCCACCACTATTTTTCACGGTGTGCCGTGCCCGCCAGAACATCACCCGTGCCCTGACCAATGCACTTACTGGAAAGCTCCACCTCAACATGGACACATGGACAAGCGCTTGTGGCCAGTGATGCTACATTTCACTGACCGCACACTGGGTGAATGTTTTAGAGGCTGTGACTGGGATTGCACAGGTGCTACCCACGCCCAGGATTGCGGGCCCTACATCCATCAGGGTCTCCGCCAGCAGCTATGTTACTGGCTCCAACCCCCACTTCTCCTCCTTCGTAACTGCTGCGTCTTTTTGCAGTGTGCAGACCGAACAGGAAGTCAGGGAGGAAGACTGTGTGGAAGAAGATGCAGGGGACGATGAGGTCCTAGACCCCATATGGAATGAAGGTCGTGCCACTGACTTTCATAGTTCAGAGGAAGAGGCAGTGGTGAGACCGAGCCAACAGCGTAGCAATACAGGGTGCAGGGGGCGAAAGCAGAACAGCCGCCTCCAAGAGAGTTCGACTGCTACTGGCCACCGCCACCAGGGACCGAGCACCCCAAAGGCAGCTTCAAGGAGTTCCCTGGCATGACACTTCTTTAAACAATGTGCTGACGACAAGACCCGAGTGGTTTGCACGCTGTGCCATCAGAGCCTGAAACGAGGTATTAACGTTCTGAACCTTAGCACAACCTGCATGACCAGGCATCTACATGCAAAGCATAAACTGCAGTGGAGTAAACACCTTAAAAACAAGGAACTCACTCAAGGTTCCTCCTGCTCCCTCTTCTGCTGCTGCCTCGGCCTCGTTCTCCACCTCGGGCGGAATGTTGGCACCTGCCGCCCACCAAACAGCGGATGTGCCACCGATACCACCACCTGCGTCACCAAGCATCTCCATCATGTAACACGGCAGCGTTCAGCTCTCCATCTCACAAACCTTGGAGAGAAAGTGTAAATTCCCACCTAGCCACCCTCAAGGCCTTGGTCTGAATGCCAGCATTTCTAAACTACTGGCCTTTGAAATGCTGTCATTCAGGCTGGTGGACACAGACAGCTTCAAACAGCTGATGGCCATGGCTGTCCCACAGTATGTTGTTCCCAGCCGCCACTACTTCTCCAAGACAGCCGTCTCTTCCCTGCACAACCAAGTATCCGATAAAATCAATTGTGCACTGTGCAACGCCATCTCTGGCAAGGTCCACCTAACCACAGATACGTGGACCAGTAAGCACGGCCAGGGACGCTATATCTCCCTAACTGCACACTGGGTAAATGTAGTGGCAGCTGGGCCCCAGGCGGAGAGTATCTTGGCGCATGTCCTTCCGCCGCCAAGGATCGCAGGGCATCATACTTTGCCTCCTGTAGCCTCCTCCTCCTACTCGGCTTCCTCCTCCTTTGCTTCCACCAGCTCATCCAGTCAGCCACACACCTTCACCACCAACTTCAGCACAGCCCGGGGTTGACGTCAGCAGGCCATTCTGAAACTTATATGTTTGTGGGACAGGCCCCACACTGCGCAGGAGTTGTGGCGGGGTATTGAACAACAGACCGATGAGTGGTTTCTGCCGGTTGGCCTAAAGCCCAGCCTAGTGGTGTGCAATAATGGGCGAAATCTTGTCGCAGCTCTGGGACTAGCCGGTTTGACGCACATCCCTTGTCTGGAGCATGTGCTGCATTTGGTGGTGCAGAAGTTCATTCACAACTACCCCGACGTGTCAGAGCTGCTGCATAAAGTGAGGGCCGTCTGTGCGCGCCTCCGGCATTCACATCCTGCCGCTGCTCACCTGTCTGTGCTATAGCGGAACTTCCCACTCACCGCCTCATATGCGACGTGCCCACCAGGTGGAACTCTACCTTGCACATCCTGGAGAGACTGTGCGAGCAGCAGCAAGCAATAGTGGAGTTTCAGCATGCGAGACCTGTGTGCCCTGTTGCGCTCTTTCGAGGACTCCAACAACATGGCCACCAATATCAGCTTTACAATACCACTTCTATGTTTCTTTGAAAAAAAGCTTAGGGCGATGATGGAAGAGGAGGTGGCCCAGGAGGAGGAGAAGGATGAGGGGTCATTTTTAGCACTTTCAGGCCAGTCTGTTAGAAGTGGCTCAGAGGGAGGTTTTTTGCAACAGCAGAGGCCAGGTACAAATGTGGCCAGCCAGGGCCCACTACTGGAGGACGAGGAGGATGAGGTGGAGGAGTATTAGGATGAAGCAGGTTCACAGCAGGGTGGCACCCGACACAGCTCAGGCCCATCACTGGTGCGTGGATGGGGGGATACGAAGGACAATGACGATACGCCTTCCACAGAGGACAGCTTGTCCTTACCTCTGGGTAGCCTGGCACACATGAGTGACTACATGCTGCAGTGCCTGCGCAATGACAGCAGAGTTGCCCACATTTTAACGTGTGCGGACTACTGGGTTGCCACCCTGCTGGATCCCTGGTACAAAGACAATGTGCCCACCTTACTTCCTGCACTGAAGCGTGATAAAAAGATGCGCGAGTACAAGCGCACGCTGGTAGAGGCGCTCTAAGAGCATTCTCAAATGTCACAGGGGAACAGGTGGAAGCCCAAGGCGAAGGCAGAGGAGGATCAAGAGGTCGGCAATGCAGCTGTGTCATGGCCTGCTCCTCTGAGGGCAGGGTTAGCATGGCAGAAATGTGGAAAAGATTTGTCTACACGCCACAGCTAACTGCACAAACACCTGATATGGAACGTGTTAGCAGGAGGCAGCATTTCACTAACATGGTTGAACAGTACGTCTGCACACCCCTCCACGTACTGACTGATGGTTCGGCCCCATTCAACTTCTGGGTCTCCAAATTTTCCACCTGGCCAGAGTTAGCCTTTTATGCCTTGGAGGTGCTGGCCTGCCTGGCGGCCAGCGTTTTGTGTGAACGTGTATTCAGCACGGCAGGGGGCATGATTACTGATAAACGCAGCCACCTGTCCACTGCCAACGTGGACAAGCTGACGTTCATAAAAATAAACAAGGCATGGATCCCACAGGACCTGTCCCTGTCTTGTGTAGAATAGACATTTATAACTGCCTCCCCCTCAACCATGTATTCTTTTACTCCGGGGCACTTCTTCATTGAATCCTCATTTTTTTAACTTTAAATTACCATGATCTTGCGGTGCAACCCAAAGTTGAATGAACCTCTCCTCAATCTGGAGAGTCGGCGCCTAAATAACTGAAATTGGCCTGTTACAATGGTGGGTGACATGAAGCCTGAACCTCTGCCATGCGACCTCTCTCCTCTGTCTGGGTGCCATGGGCTAAATATCTGGAAGTGGCCTTCCCCGGAGGTGGGTCATATGACGCCTTATTCCTTGCTGTGGGACCTCTCTCCTCTGTCTGGGTGCTGGGCCGAAATAACTGAGAGTGGCCTTCTCCCGGGGAGGTTGATATGAAGCATGATTCCTTGCTGTGGGACCTCTCTCCTCTGTCTGGGTGCTGGGCCGAAATAACTGAGAGTGGCCTTCTCCGGTGGTGGTTGATATGACGCATGATTCCTTGCTGTGGGACCCTTCTCCTCTATCTGGATGCTGGGCCGAAATAACTGAGAGTGGCCTTCTCTGGTTGTGGTTGATATGATGCATGATTCCTTGCTATGGGACCTCTCTCCTCTGTCTGGGTGCTGGGGCCTAAATAACTCAAAGTGGCCTTCTCCAGTGGTGGGTGATATGAAGCTTGATTCTGTGCTAAGGGACCTCTCTCCTTTGTCTGGGTGCTGGGGCCTAAAAAACTGAAAGTGGCCTTTTCCAGTGGTGGGTGATATGATGCCTGATTCTCTGCTGTTGGACATCTCTCCTCTTTCTGGGTACTGGGGCCTAAATAACTGAAAGTGGCCTTCTCCAGTGGTGGGTGATATGACACCTGATTCTCTGCTGTGGGACCTCTCTCCTCTGTCTGGGTGCTGGGGCCTAAATAACTGAAAGTGGCCTTCTCCAGTGGTGGGTGATATGACGCCTGATTCTCTGCTGTGGGACCTCTCTCCGCTGTCTGGGTGCTGGGGCCTGAATAACTGAAAGTTGCCTTCTCCAGTGGTGGGTGATATGACGCCTGATTCTCTGCTGTGGGACCTCTCTCCTCTGTCTGGGTGCTGGGGCCTAAATAACTCAATGTGGCCTTCTCCAGTGGTGGGTGATATGACGCCTTATTCATTGCTGTGGGACCTCTCTCCTCTTTCTGGGTGCTGGGGCCTAAATAACTGAAAGTGGCCTTCTCCAGTGGTGGGTGATATGACGCCTTATTCCTTGCTGTGGGACCTCTCTCTTCTTTATGGGTGCTGGGGCCTAAATAACTGAAAGTGGGCTTCTCCAGTGGTGGGTGATATGACTCCTGATTCTCTGCTGGGGGACCTCTCTCTTCTGTCTGGTTGCTGGGGCCTAAATAACTCAAAGTGTCCTTCTCCAGTGGTGGGTGATATGATGCCTGATTCTCTGCTGTGGGACCTCTCTCCGCTCTCTGGGTGCTGGGGCCTAAATAACTCAAAATGGCCTTCTCCAGTGGTGGGTCATATGATGCCTTATTCCTTGCTGTTGGAGCTCTCTCCACTGTCTGGGTGCTGGAGCCTAAATAACTGAATGTGGCCTTCTCCAGTAGTGGGTGATATGACGCCTGATTTTCTGCTATGGGACCTCTCTCCAATTGATATTGGTTAATTTTTATTTATTTTATTTTAATTCATTTCCCTATCCACATTTGTTTGCAGGACATTTATCTACATTTTGCTGCCTTTTACAGCCCTCTAGCCCTTTCCTGGACTATTTTATAGCCTTTTTAGTGCCCAAAAGTTCGGGTCCTCATTGAATTCAATGGGGTTCGGGATGAAGTTCGGGTAGAGTTCGGATCCGGAACCCGAACATTTTCGGGAAGTTCGTCCGAACTTCTCAAACCCGAACATCCAGGTGTTCGCTCAACTCTATTCATAGTGTAGGGAAAGGATAGGAATAAATCAATGCAGTAGCTCTTCTGTGTATTTTTAGATCGCAATCCATACATGTGCAGTATAAGTAGCTATGCTGCCATCTACTAGCCTTTATCAAGCTAGTAGATAGCCGAAACGTAGCTGCTTTTGTACTTGCACATGTATGGGATTGCGATCCTGAATAAAGGAAATACACAGAGGATGCTGCCTGCGATTTGATTGTATTGCTTGATCCGAGTCCGAACGAGTCTAGGACAAAAGGTGGGCTGTTGCATCATGTGTGACCGAGTGATCCGGAGTGCTGCTTGATATATGGATTGCGGGAAAGGATAGGAAGACATCATCTACACTTTAAAAGGAGAACAGGGTGCAATAAGAGTGTACAGCCTGGGTAATAGGAACTATTCCATTACACCTTGCTGCACTAATTTGGGTTACTAAAGGTGATCTATTACTACAGATTTTAGGTTGTTTTAACCACTAATTGCAGTAATCCTGGCATATGTTATTAGGTTGAAAGTGCAGTTTGAGACAACAGGTTTTGGTGTGTCTTACTTTTGAATATATAAAAGTATGTCCATTTATCCTTGCTTCTGGTGTGAATTTGCAATCAGATACAACCAGTTTTGGGGAGCATTTATTTTAAATATATAAAAGTATGTCCATTCATCCTTGCCTTTGGGTTGAATTCGTAGTCTGATAAAAACTATTTTGGGGTGTGTTTATTACATGTAAAAAGTACATCCATTCAGTGGTGTTTTGCGAGGGGGGTGCGGGCCGCACCAGGTGACACCAGAAGATAATTTATTCACTGCACTTGCCTGTGAATTGATGAGCAGCGAGATCGCTGTACAGGGAATCCCAGCTTAGGAGTCCCAGCTCTGACTCTATATGTAAGGTATGTGGTACTGTATTCTGGATAGCACAGAATATAACATGTATGCAAATATGCGTGGGGGGACGCTAAGCAGACAGATGACAGTTTGCCGGGGAGGCTGGGGCTGTTGGGGGTGAGTTAGAAAAACCACATAGTAGTCTATCAAGTATTAGGTATTCCTATACAGCAGAAGTATATTTTTTTTTTTTCAGCTATTACACAAAATAAATGTGTAATTACTATATATATATATATATATATATATATATATAGTAATATATATATATATATATATATATATATATATATATATATATATATAGTAATATATATATATATATATATATATATATATATAGTACTTACACATTTATTTTTTTATTTAATTATACCTCTGCTGTATAGGAATAACTATTACATGATAAACTACTATGAGGTTTTTCTAGCACAGTGTAGCATTGAGCTCCATAGCTCAGTGGTTAGGGTTCTTGCCTCTGATGTAAAAGGTTGTGAGTTCGAATCCTGGTGGAAACCTTTCAGAAATAAAGACTAAATTATGCATTCATGTATATCAGAAGTATGATAATATAGATTTATACTTATATATATAAATGTATTATATATGGGAAACTATTACTGAGGTTTTTAGCCCCTATAAAAGGGTATTTAATACTGGCACATTATGGGGGAATCTTATACTGGAACATTATGGGGGCACTATGCGGAAGAGGAGAGGAGCACTGCAATGTGGGCATTATATATGGGCATTTTATACTTGCACACATTACAGGCACATTAACTGAACTGGCGGCACTGAGGGAGTTTTTTTGCACTGGTACACAGAACGGGAGCACTTTTGAATTAGTGCACATTATTATTATGATTATTATTATTATTGAAGGTGACAGGTGAGTTGTTAAGAAGGTAGGAGAATGATGGAAAAGTAGGAACCTAAGATGTTTTTTGTCAAACTACAGAGACGAGAGATTGGTGAGAAATCTTCATGGTGGTCTGGTCTTAAAGGAGAAGATGAGGAAAGAGAAGGTCTGCATCAGAGAAGTTACTGGATGTAAGTTATGTGGTGCTGTATTCTGGATAGCACAGAATATAATATGTATGCTAATATGTGGGGGGGGGGGGTGGCGCTAAGCAGACAGATGACAGATCGCTGGGGGGGGCTGTTGGGGGTGCTATAATTTGAACCCAAGCGATAACATGGATGGGGGTTTGGATAGTAAACAGACAGCTGATGTGAGGGGGGCATACTGATCGCTGCCGGAGGGGGGGTTGTGCTTGGGGGGGGGTGTGACACCATTTTCTACCGCACCGGGTGACACCCGCACTAGCAGCGCCACTGCGTCCTTGCTTTTGGGGTGAAAGTGCGATCTGATACAATCAGTTTTGGGGTGTGTTTATTTCATATATAAAAGTATATGGGATCAGGGTATGTAATAGGTTAACCTCGAAAGATGTATTATTAGGGAACACCTAAAACTGTGCATGCTATGAATTAACCTAATTTCTTGGCATTCCAGAGAACTGGTGCAGCTTGGGAGAAGTCTTCGAGATGGTTTGGATTATGGTGGATGTAAGTCATAAGTCATTGGCTGAACAGAGAGCACGAGTAGGGTGGTAGACAGAAAGGAGGGAAGAGATAGAAGGGGAGTGCAGCACTGTGGAGAGCTTTGTTGGTGAGAATGAACAGCTTAAATTGAATTATGTAGTATATGGGCAACCAGTGCAATGACTGGCAAAGGCCAGAGGCATTGGAGTAGCAGTAAGACAGATAGATGAGCTTGGCTGCTGCATTCAGGATAAATTGGAGAGAGGAAAGTCTGGGGAGGGGAGGCCAATTAGTCATGAGTTACAGTAATCGAGACCTAAGTGAATCAAGGTAACAATAATTTTTTTTTTGTTTCCATTGTATCAAAGGGGAGAATCCTAGAGATGTTTTTGAGGTGCAGACAGCATGAATGGGCAAGCAATTTAATATAGGGGGTAAAACAAAGATTAGTGTCAAACATAACACCGAGACAGTAGGCATACTATCTAGACCTGATGTTTGTGCCACACTAGTCTTCTAAGGCTGAATACCTATGGCATGTAGCAGGGAATGGAAAAATCACATATTTGGCAATGGGCACCATATTATGTATGTATACATCTTGGATCTGTGATATATGTCCTATAGGTCATCAATATTAGATCAGTGAGCATCTGATTCCTAGAATCCCCATGATGAGCTGTACAGCATCAGAACCAGGCACTGAAACTGCACACTTCCATCCACTATATAGCAGCCATGCCTGGTTACTGCGGCACTGTTTCCATTCATGTGAACAGCTGATCAGCAGGGTGCCAGGAGTGGGACCTGAACTTATTTGAAATTGGTGTGGGTCTGCTTATATCACACATAATTATATCACATAACTCTATCATCCATTACTTAAAAGGCCACTGGTATTCTGCAGTGGGGAGTGGCACCGAAATCTATTCACTCTTGGACTTTACATACTTTATATTTTAGTATTAAAATAACCTTAATTTAGACTAGTTTCACACTGCCGGTAAGAGTTTTATCAGAGTGTTCAGGAAGAGAACAGCCTGCTGCAGCTCTCTAGATCTGGCATTGTCGAACTGTACCAGAATGCCCTTCAGCCCCATTGACTATAATGGGTCTGACAGAAATACAGCCACACAGAGCTGTATTCGTCCAGCCGAATCCCAGAATATTTGCCGTGTAGTGGCCGGATCTCTACTGAATGCTGGAGGGCATTCCGGTACTGTCTGGCAATCCTGGATCCAGAGAGCTCTAGCAGGCTGTTCTCTGCCAGAACAGTCTCCCGGATCTCTTGCCGGTAGTGGCAAACTAACATTAGAGAATAAGCTATTTTACCAGGTACCTGGTGTTCTAGCACAAACAAATAGCCAAAGTGTCACAATGTATTCCTAATTTTACTAAGGTTTGTTTATAATTAATATCTGTAGGGCAAAAAAAAAAAGCTCTACTAGAATAAAACCACTAGTTTACAACAAGCAGTGTTTTGGGTGATTGAACTATGTGCACTCTTATGCTTAGTGGTCATCCTTGAAGCTGAAAATATGACTCTAATTAGCTATTTAAGTTGATGACCTTAATTATATCTTAACCTATAACCAGTAAGATGATAAATACATGATCTTAAAATATCCCTTGTGAAACACATGTCCTCCAGACATCTTTTATCTAAACCCTAATGATATCCACTATCTTATTAGTGATTGCATTTAAATCAGAATTTAGAAAGACAATATGCTCCAATGCCCTCAGCTGTTAACCAGTTCAGCTGTGATAAGAGATTAAAATGATATATATAACTATTAAAGCATAAGTAGCTAAACTACCTGTGCTGACTTCTACAGATAAACCATGTTAAAAGTTCAAGCAATCTAAGGCCTCATGCACACTACAGAGCTGTGTGCCTACACGTTGTATGGAGGTGCTTTCAATGAGCAGTAGGCATTCTTTATACTGCCATATTTTGCTTTTGTATTGCCCTATATTGCAAAGTTGTTCTAGAGGAGAATAATGGAGCAATTCCGATAATAGCAATAAGTCACGCTGCTCTCGTCCGCCCGGCCTGAAGTATTCACTGCCCGCCTGCCGCATGTGATTAAGTACAGAGGGGACAAGAATTATAGTAAGAATAACTGTATATTATAATCAAATTTAAAAACTATACATGAGCAGTGGGGCCGGAGCGCAGTGAGCGCATCGGCCCTGCCGCAAATGCCCGCCCCCAGCTCCTCCCCCTGCTCCTCCTCCCACTCCGCTCTTCAGATTTTAAATTTATGACTCGAGTATAAGCCGAGTTCAGTTTTTTCGGCACAAATTTTGTGCCGAAAAACTCGGCTTATACTCGAGTATATACGGTACTTTGTAAAGGGCATTTGTACATTAGAGTAGGCAACGGTTCGAGATATGACCATGACAATGAGGTATATAAGGTATGGTGTCAGGTGGAGTTTTAAATGAGATTATTATTTGGATAAACATTATCTTATTGCATTACCACCCCACATATGGATGTGGAGGGATTGTGTTGAGGTGAGAGTACAGACCCCAAGTTTGGTAGGGCTATTATCATCCATAGCGCTTAACTGTTCTGCAAGCCATAATTTGTCTTATTTGTTTATTGTTTCGCCAATTTTATATTATGCAATAAAGAATGTATTTGTACTTCAAGTGAAGTCTGCTTGATTTGGTGAGAGATACGTAGAGCATCTGACGGACAAAATATCATGGCATGCACCATTGAATTCTGTACTACTGAGGTACTCTGCCATAGAAGCATTGCACAAGGAGTGGTTAGAGGACCTGTAACCTTGCCCCACGTGTCTGTTTTAGCAAGAATTTGCAACCCCATTGTAATAACTTTTCTGGAGCATCTATGCTTTTGACTCTATGCTGTAATATTTGTTTATTATTCCTTCTAGAATGTATGAATGAAGTGCTAACAGCATGAAGTGAAGGTCCAGCCAAGTTTAACTGGGTTGTGTCCCTGCACAGTCTGACATGAGCAGCACTGATTGGATAGTGTCATACTGGAAACACCTAGCTTAATTTCAACTGTTGGCAATTTATTCATAATCCCTAGCAAGTAGATGCTAAATCAGACAAGTCAGGAGAGGTTGCGTTTCCTATTTAAGGTTATTATATGTTTTAGACACCTATCTACCTAAACAGTTCTGAAGAAGAATTGTAAAATGAATAAAATTTATTAAAGATGTGTCACTTTATTGGTGTACACAGTGGTCTTATGGGCAAGACAGCCTGATACCACAATAAAAAGAGTGTTTCTCCTCCTGTTTTAGGTATTGTATTAATGATATCCATAAGAATAGCTAGAGGGTGATAAGGAAGGAGCTCTATGACTTGGTCCATGTTCTTTTTTTAATTAGCTGTTGAGGAGCAACGGATTCACATACTATTCTGCACAGTAGGCCTTTCTCACTTGTATCCTACCAGACTTTATTTGAACTTGATGGACATATGTCTTTTTTGAACAGTATTACTTTTTGGGCTTTTACATACATGGGAATGCATGAATGCACAGGAATCATTGAATTAAGAATTCTATGGAGAAATAACCTAAAAAGTCATTTGATTGGGGACATCAATTCTAATTTACAGATGATTAGGCATATGTATCTGCAAAACACTTAAGCCATGACACAAGACAATTCAGAATTTATGTGCTGTGAAATCAATCATAACTTGGTAATCAGCTTCATTAATTGCATTGATGTACATCGTAATTGATGACAAATTATATTCTGTTCAAAATATATGCTACCATAATAAAAAAAAGAATAAATTATAAAAAAAAGCAAATAGAAGAAAATCTATGCACAGAAACGCACAGACACTTAATACAGTGCCAAAAATAAAATGACCACGCTCATATATACTTTATATATTAATATGGATATATTGAACAGTTTAGATTTCTATGAAAGTTTTTAATTTTTTTTATTTTATTCTTGTTATGGAATATTGAAAATAGGAATTACTCATAGTACCTAACTAGAACTAATATATGTCTGAAAAATAGTGTTTTCATTGAATCTTACGCTTTTGTTCTTTTATGTAATAATTTCAACAAATGAAATTACCTAAAAATAACAAGCCTCTATTTTACCACCTATTATGCCCAAGATGATAGGTCCCTATTGTAGTTTAAGCCCTTGAAAATGGCCTGTTGACTATAAATGTCTGGGCGGTCAGCAAATATCTCTGCACAGGTGTTTTAATACATCAATGGGAATACAGTTATGCGCTAATTGGTTATCAATTGGAAGAAAATGAATCTATGAAGCACAAGGGGGTAGATATAAATGTACATGCCAGAGATAAGCAAATCAATTCTATCAATTTCATCCTGAATTCTATCAAATTCATCCTTAATTTTCCAAAACATTTGGATTCTAACAAACCCAAATATTGAGCAATTTGTGTCAAACAATTCAAGAGAAAGATCTACACATTAAAAACATGTATTATTTAGCTTTTGTTCCAAAAGGATAAAAAAAAGTTGAATGTTTCATAACTATAGCAGAGCTTTCCAATCTTTGCTTAGCCTTTTAAGCAGGCTTCCTGGCACAACTAGAGTGATAGCTTTTCCAGGACAAAAGCCACATCAGCTGGAAGCACCATTTTGGGGCCCTGCCACAGATTCCATGCAGTCCTTCATGTAGGACTTTTTATCTAGTGGAAAAAAAAAAGTGGTTAATGGAGTCTGCATAGCATCATTTGGGTCAGTAATGTGCCCTATCTGGCACTCCCATTTTTTTCAGATGTTCTGCCCCTCTAATGGAGCAGAACAACACAAAAAAAGTTGTGATATGACCCAGCCTTAGAAAGGTAATTCTTTCTGATGGCAGATGTTGTTAAACATCGTAATTTGCATATATATATATATATATATATACGATGACAATAGTTATAACATACATTAACTGGTCTCTATAATAGAGTTCCCACCCAGAGCTCCCCCCAAGGCCTCTGAACAACAAAAAAGATGATTCTATCTGTTTTGCTTTATTTAAGGCCTTTTTTTTCCTGAAAGAGCTTGCAGCATGTAGCTATTCTCCTAGTTATGCTACATAAGTCTTTTTAAAAGGCTGAGCAAGGACCAGGTGGCTATGCTGTATGTGCAGGTGTTGAAACAGTCAGGTCTTTTAATACTTTTGGGTAGAAAGTTGAATTACATGTTTTTCATATGCAGATCTCTCTCTTGATTTGCCTAAAACAAATAGCAAAGAATATAAGCTAGAATTGATTTGCTCATCTCCAGTATATATATTTAAACATATCTCCTTGTGTTTTCATAGACCAGTTTTCCTGTTAGTTGTTAAAAATATTCAGTCAGTACTTTTTTGAAAAAAATATTTTTTTATTTATTGCTGTACATGCATCCACACATGATGCTTCTCTGTAAGAGAGACATGCAAGCTAGTCTCCTTTCCAAAAGAGTGTCTCACACGAGGAACCCAGCTCTTTCTGGATAACAACCACTTAACAGAGCTGAGCAAAGAAAACTTGTGTATCTGCCTGAGAAGTTAATTTGAATATCTTTCCCATAAACCCTAAGGAATGTTGCCTGGCTTAAAATGTTCCATACACATACTATGTATGCTAGGCAGTCTCCATAATTAGAAAGATTACCCTCCCCTCCCCTAGACTATATATATATAAATAATTCCAGAGTGGCATTCTAGTCTCTCTCTCATTTGCCTTAAAATGAATCACAAACAAACAAACAAACAAAACTTTTTTTTAGAATTCCAACTTGGTAGAATAAATCAGCTCATCTTTAATGCAAACATTATCTTAAAAACAGGAATAATGTTAAAAGTAATGTCATACAGAAGTAATAAAGCAACCATAAGGTAATCATGATATCATAATATTACTTAGAATAGGGCAGCTTTCAACTTTCTCTATTTTATTCTATTATCCATAGTCATCTCATGCATGTTATGTGTGAGTGGAAATGGGTCCCATTATTTAATGGGCCCCACAGAAGCTGCTATGTCTGCTACTCTGTTGGTTACATTAATGGTTAGAAAGTATTATTCATTTTTACTGTGTCAGGTACTGTATGTATTTATTTATTTATGTTATGTTTTATTTCTACACACTACATGTCAATAAAACTTATAAGACAATAAGAGCTGGAAACCATACCAATAATGCGAATGAACAGACTACTGATTAATTTAACCTATAGCAGCATTTTTTGACCACCTCCTTTACAGTTGTATTTGACTGGTTGTCATAAACTTACCTGTCCGAGCTCCAGCAGCGAACCATCTCTTCTGTTAAACAAAAAAAATAATAACATAAAGCACCCTTCAGTAAAGAAAAAAAACATATGCACCCCTGCAGTGCAATGTATCCTAAGTGGAATAAAAAAAAGAAATGGATGCAAATAAAGTTGTGGAGAAAAAAATGTTCTTTTAATGCATGTTGTGCCAGTCCAAACACATGTTTTTTTAATCCCTTTTGTAGCTATAGATTTACTGTGTATCAGTATTACAGGTTACTGTTACCGTCGGATCTAATTTATCGCCGTGGACTTAACCGTGCAGTGCCCCAAGATTCAAGTAGTGGCCCCATGACAGAGTGGGCAGGGTGGCAGCAGACGTGGCAGTAACAGTGACAATAGTGCCCCATAACAGAGTGTGGAGGGTAGGAGGAGTAGCAGTACCAGTGACAGAAGTGGCCCCATGACAGAGTGGGGAGGGTGGCAGCAGCAGTTACAGTAAGGTTGTGTTCACATGTAACATGTGCATACATAGCAGGCAAGTGGCAGCATCAGAATGGTGGCAGCAGCTCATGACCAGAAGTAATGACCCATTGTTGCTGAATATTCAGTTGTGGCAGCACACTAAAGTATGATCATATGTGGCAGAATGACCTATTCGGTTGCATCAGGCACTGGTGTGTGGAAATACTGGCTGATCCATGCCTGATTCATCTTCACAAAGGTCAGTCTCTCAACATTTTGGGTGGAAAGGCGAGTTCTCCTTGGGATAACTATGCCCCCCGCCGCACTAAACACCTGATCTTATGCCACACAGCCAGTTGCGGCCACGCTTCAAGTTTGCATGCCCAGTAGTCCAGGGGACCTTGATTCATGGGTGACAGGATGCAGTCCAAGTATGCCAACACCTGCTGGTTAAGGTTCTTTTGCATGTCCTGGTGCTGCTTCTGGGTGGTTTCTTCAGTAGGCGGCTGAAGAAAATTGCTCATCATAGACTCCAGATTGAAGTTGCTGACTATAGAGTTGGTGCTGCTCCTGCTTCCCCAACCACCCAAGCTCCCAGTCATGGTAGTGGAGAGACCTTCCTGAGGACAGGAGATGGCGCTCATAGAAAGTGACCAACTGACTGCACACCATACCTCTATAGTAGTCCACTTTTGTATCTCTCTCAGAAGGTCTTAAACCCCCCCCCCTTTTTTGACTGGTAGTGAGGGTCTAACAATGTTGATAGCCAGTAGGTATCACTCGACCAAATCATGACAATGAAGCTGTCACTACACAAACATGACAACATGCATCTGGCCATTTGCACAAGGGACTCTGAGGGACTCCCTGCCTCTTCTCCACTGCATACTGCCACGGTCTGTCAGGGTCATCTGCATCATCTTCGTCATCGCCCTCCAGCTCTTCCTGCTCCTCCTGCTCCTGTTACTTGGGCAGATAAACCACTTAGTTGTGTTTAAATTCTTCGACATTTATGTCCACCTCCTCTGCCAGTTCATCCTCTTCAAGACTAAGATGAACATGAAATGGAGGTGCCACGTCTTATGTCCCCTCACCATTCAGATTTGTCAGCATCCCCCCAGGACATAAAGGAGGAAAAAAAGACTTTATTCATGCTGTAGTTCTGCCAACTGACAAATAAAGTGGACTCCTCAAAGGGCCTGAGCAAACCGCACATGTCACGCATGAGCTGCCACTGGCTAACTTGGAAGTTACACAGGGGAGTAGACCTGGCCGTCTGCAGTATTAAGAAATTGTTGACCGTCTACCTCTGATATTACAGACGGTCTAACATACAGTATGGAGCGTGGAGTTCCAATGGGTGGAAACATTGAATATCAGGTGATGCTGGGGAAGAGCATTTTGCCTTTGCAGCTCAAGTAGGGCTTGTTTTGCACAGTAAAAGTGGCTAAAATGCATGCAAAGTTTCCTAGACATTTTTAACAGCTCTTACAGTTCAGTGGAAGATTTGAGGACTGGTTAACAATGATATTGAAGACTTGTGCCATGCAAAGTATATGGGTCAGCTCTACCTGACACAGCACATACAAAATCTTCTTCCCATTATCAGTAACCATTGTTTCTATCTCCAGTAGGTGAGGAAACAGCCAGTGTTCAATTTCTTTATGTCGCAGAGCAGTTCCTCCCCAGTGTGGCTCTGTTCACCAAGGCGGACCAGGTGCAGAACCATGTGACAAGCCTAGCTTTGCATAGGTGATATGCTGGATGACCACTGTAAACTGAGCTTAGAGGGGAGGGTAAGGTCAAGTTGGAGGACGAGGAGACAGAGGAGAATATTGGCGAAGAAATCCCAGCATTACAACGCAGAGGCGGCATTGCCATCACCTGGCTAAGTTGCTGGTGTACCTGGCCCGAAACATTTACCCAGTGGCCTGTGAATGATATACAGTATATTGTCCATGACCATAGTTATAACTCCATAACTCAAGCACTTGTGTTAACTGTACCAAACACTGAGAGGCCCATGGACTTACCCACCTTCTGTTCAATGTACATGTGCAGGGCTGGTACAGCTTTTTTTTTTACATAATGTTGGCTTGGGACTCTCCACCTTGGGTGGGCACAAGCTATCAGTTCTCTGAAATCTGCAGAGTCAACTCCATGGAAAGAGAGGGACTGTAGTACCTGCAATTTGGCCAGGTGTATGTTCAGTTTCTGTGCCATGTATGCATGTTTTTTTTGTTTTTTTTTGCATGTAGGCGTGATGACGTGAGGTCCACGTCATGTCCTCCTCCAGGCCTCTCCCCCAGCGTCTGCCTCCTGCTTGTTGATGTGCCGGTCCATGTGTCGGCTCCAGGCTCACTGATGGACTGTTGTGCCTATCAAGCCGTCCCTGTCGGGTCTCCCTGTCTCTATCCCTGGCTTGAGGTTGGGGCTTGATCTGGCGCGCTGCTGCTGTGTTGGATGGTCCGGTGTTTCTGCTGCTGACGTATTGATTCGTGGCTAGCTCGTGCTGTCTCCTGCTCCTGCCCTCTACTCGTGTCTCCGATGCGGCTGCCGCCTGTCTCTGGTGCGATGAGGTCTTGGGCTCGCTCTGCTCCTGTTGCTCCTGCCGTGGGTCAGTGAATGGACTGTGCCTCTCGCTTGACCTTTGTCTTTGTCCTGCCTGCCGTCTGCTGCTGAATAACGGAGCCGATTCCCTCCTGACTGGTCTTTTGTGAATGTGCTTCTCTCTCCTGCTTCCCTCCTGTTTCTCTGGACTACGTGCTGGTTCATTTGATATTTGCTGCCTGCTACCTGTTACCTGCTACCTGCTACCTGCTGTATGGAAACTGGAGATCCTTGGATTCCTGGATTGGATTGGAGACCCCTTACCTGGACACGTGAGAGCACCGAAATGGTGCAGACTTGGTTTTTTCTACCCCCTACCCCTGTGTAGTTGATAGTGCCCCTTGGCCTAATTAGGGAGCAAGCTGTATGTGTATCTATATAAATAAACACAAAAAAGAGGAGAAAAAAGGAGAAGGGGAAATGTATAAGCAATAAAGTATATAAAACCAAGAGAGGAAAAACAAAAACAAAAAAAAAATGGAAAGAAAGAAAAAAGGGGGGAAAAAAGGGGGAGATAAGGAAGGGAAAAGGGGTAGAAAAGGGGGGGAAAAGGGGGATCTAAAGAAAGATAAGACAGAAAGAAGATTAAAGGAAAGTAAAATAAAATTAAAAAGAAAGGAAAGAAGGAGAAAGGAGGGAAACTAAGGGGGGGGGGGGAGAGGGAAGAAGAAAGAAAATGAAAAAAATAAAGGAGACGAGAAGGAAAAAGAAAGGGGGAAAAAATGGCACCCAAACGACGTTCAATAGACTCTTCTGCAACTAGACAGAGAGCCAGACCAGTCGAAGTGGGGAAAATTGAGCACTACTTGAAATCACCTGGTGTTCAAGAAAAAGGGAGACCTTTAAAAAAGAATGTTAATATCTCCTCTCCAGAGGATCCCTCTGAGGCTGAACAGGTGGACGCGGACATGGAAGGTGGCGAGGAAGAGTTTTCTAGTCGCTCGAAAGTAGACCCAGTAGTCATGGAAGAAATTCTATTAACTGCTAAAAATAATGGAATGTTAATGCAAAACATGGCGACACAGCTGGGGTCAGTACAGAGTGATATATCATTGATCATTGATGATTTGGTAAAAATCCATGAGCGGATTTTTTATATGGAGAAAACAATCAATCATCTACAGGCAGATATTACAAAACTAGAAGTAAAATCCTTGTCACTCTCCACTGAAAATGAACGTCTTTAAGCTAAGCTCGTTGACCTAGAAAATAGATCTAGGCGATATAATATACGAGTTGTTGGATTCCCAGTGGGCATGGAGGGTCAACAAACCTGAGTAGTGAACATTTCTCCCCGCTTTTTCAGATGGAGAGGGCCCAGCGAATTCCAAGAGGAAAAATAATACCGGGAAAGCCACCACGGTCAATCTTGATCAAACTATTATCTTCCATAGATAGAGACGTTATCCTTAAAAGAACTAGAGAATGTTCTCCTATTATATACCAGGGTAATAAATTATTCCTGTTTCCGGACTTTGCCCGAGAGACACAAAAGAAGAGAAGGAGTTTTTTTTAAATTAAAAAGTGCCTAGCTTCCAAAGGCATTAAGTACTCTCTCTTATATCCGGCCAAATTGAGAGTGATTTTTGATGGAACTTCTCATTTTTTTGAGAACCCGGATAAAGCTGTGGACTGGCTAGATCGAGCGGGCATATGATTATTTGTCAACTCTATCATAGGGGGGCTATGGGGAGGGTTGGAAGTCTGGGGGAGGAGTAGTGGCCAATGTTGAGAGGTTTACTGGAGGATCCGGGTAGACCACTAGAGGGAGAGAGGACATTGGGAGGGCTCAGGCATGCCAGGGTTTTTTTTTTTTTTTTCCTTTCCTCTTTTTTTATAAGTAATGTCAGTTAAGATTGTATCATGGAATGTAAGGGGCCCTGGAGAGAAGGTAAAAAGACAAGAAGTTATGGATGCAGTGAGGAGACACCTCCCAGCAATAATTTGCCTAGTTGAAACCCACCTTACAGACACTACAATTTCCCGGTTGGGACTGGTTTGGTCCTCTCAGAAATATCACTCAACATTTAATGGCGTACGATTAATTATCGTACGATTGATTTTAGCTTAATTGAGTCTGAAATTGACGGTCAGGGAAGATTTATTTTCCTTTATAATAGATTCTACGGTCAGCCGTATATATTTGCCGTTTTTTACATACCTCTTCCCTTTTCTATGCAGCCCCTTAATAGTCTTTTGTCATTTATGGAACGGATGCCAGAGTGTCAGATTATATTAATGGGAGATTTTAAAGCGGTTATGGATCCTAATAGGGATAGATTATCTATGGATGCAGATTTAGGGAGACACACAAGGGCCTCCCCTCTATTTCAGTTTTGCCAAGAGACTGGTTTGGTGGATATATATGGGAGTATCATGGAAAGGGGAAACAGGTATACTCATGTGTCAGCAAAGGAGGGAGAGCAATGTCTAGAATAGATCTGGCTCTGGCTAATAGTAACAACTTAAAGAATATAAAAGCGATTCAATATGGGGTCAGAACAATTTCAGATCATTCTCCTCTCTCAATAGATTTAAGGGGAACACAACGTTAGATTAAGGTCCTTTTTCAAGCTGAATCCATACTGGCTTACCATTATTGAGAACCAGGAGTCTATCAATCAGCTTATTTCCACTTTTTGGGAAGTTAATTATCCCTCTGCTAGTATCAACTCGGTCTGGGATGACTTGAAAGCATACATGAGGGGGGTCCTCGTGAGTGACATTACAGCAATGAGGAGGGTTTTAGGAAAAGGGAGGAGGAAATGGTTAAGAGGGCAACCCAGGCAACGAATCAGTTCACTGTACTACGCTCAGAGTGCTATAGGGAGGAGATGCAGAAAGCAAGCCTTGCCCTTAAGGATTTTTTTCTTTGAAAAAGCTCAGCATAGTTTATTTTTTAAAGGGCAAAAACATTTTGCAGAATCTGGGCGACCAGGCAGATTACTTACTAGAATTATTGCCCAACAGGATAATAAATAAAAGGATATCACTTTCATTTTTGAAGCCGATTGAGAGACTGTTCGTAATCCGGAGGGAATTCGAAAAAAAAATTTAGATTATTTTTCCCAAGTGTATGGGTCAGTGCTGCTCATATCTACTAATTCTATGGATCGATATTTGGATACAGTTTCTCTTCCGGTGCTGACAGACTCCCAGAAGACCTCTCTAGAAAGGGAAGTGACTCTACAAGAGATTCAAGGGGCACTTAAAATGATATCAGGAAATTCCGCGCCGGGCCTGGATGGTTTCCCCTACGAGTTTTATCGAAAATATGGGGTCATTATTTTACCACATCTTGTAGAGGTTTTTACACAGGCACTGCAGGGAGGTGCTCTCCCCAATTCAATGTCGGAAGCATTGATAGTCTTAATTCCAAAAAAAGAAAAAGATCAGCGGGAATTGGATTCTTATAGACCAATTTCCTTATTAAATACTGATGTTAAATTACTCTCCAAGGTCCTTGCTAATAGACTCTCTAAAGTAATTACGTCTGTTATTCATCCTGACCAAAACGGATTTATGCCCGGGAGGGATACACATTATAACCTGCATCGTCTTTTTGCTAACATCCAGTCCCCCTCGGATGGCACCCGCTCCATCCTGTCTCTTGATGCCACTAACGTCTTTGACAGGGTGGAGTGGGGGTTTCTCTGGAGGGTGATGGGAAGAATGGGATTTGGCCCAAAATTCATTGGGATGATACAGCTGTTATGTAAAGCCCCCGTTGCCAGGCTGAGGATTAATGATATGTTGACGGGGAGCTTTCCATTGGAAAGAGGAACCCGTCAGGGATGTCCTCTTTCCTCGCTCCTTTTCAACATCTATATTGAACCTCTGGCAGCTAAAGTTAGACAAGATCCAAGGGTGTCAGGTTTTGGAGTTATGGGAAAGGAGGACCGAATCTCTTTATATGCTGATGATTTTATGTTTTTTATACACTTTTATACACTTTTATACACTTTTTTATACACTACCTCGGGTTATGGAGATTGTTAATGCTTACAGCGAGGTCTCAGGCCTGGAAGTTAATTGGGCTAAGACTTGCCTTTTACCGTTGGATGAATTACCTATTGGATCTAGAGTTTATGGTTTGACTGTTTCTGAGTCATTGAAGTACTTGGGGATTATGGTGACCGCCAAAGTTCAAGATTATATACATTTTACCTTAATACTAGTATTGACTAAAATTAGAAATAAAATTAAGGTATGGCAGAAAATTCCGCTCACTAAAGCAGATAGGATCTCTTTAATCTAAATGGTGGTTCTTTTCCAACTACTTTATGTACTCCGAAACTCCCCCATCTGGATTGGGGATACATTTTTCAAGATCATAGAAAGAATGATTAATGATCTATTATGGGGGAGAAAACCTGTGAGATTGAAGGTGGACTACTTTTCCATGATGTATGAGCAGGGGGGCCTAAATCTCCCGTATTTTAAGGGATATTTTGTTGCCTCACAGCTACATTTCTTCAATGATTGGGAAAATAGTCCCCTATGTATCAAATTAGTAAGAGAAGCAGGTTTTTCAGATTTTTTTACACTATTGGAATCCAGTTATCTATCTAAGAACGCACGAGAATATATATCCTTCTTTAGTATGTTTACAAGAGCTTGGAAGACGATTAGGAAATGGTGTAAAGTTACAGCATCACTGATTTGTACTCCATTATGGCATAATAAAAGGTTTTATATGCTTTTGAATCTGGACGCTAGCCATTACTGGAGGACAAAAAATATTCAATATCTCAGTCATGTGGTAAAAAATGGGCAAATTTTGTCTCTTTTGGAGCTTGCACAAAAGGAAAATCTGGGTGAGGTAGCATGGTACCCATATTTTCAGTTATGTTTTGCACTTTCTTCTATTCCAGAAAAGCACTTTTTTAATATAGAACTGAAAACACATCTGAAAATTAAAATTTCACATTGTTATAAACACTTAATTAAATCTTACTTTTTTGAGCGTCACTCTCCAGGACAAAAATCCTGAACCACTACACTTGAAAACTTTGCTCCTTTGGTCTGGGAGAATATTTTGAAGAATATAACTTATCTTTCACACAATTTTAATCACACTGTGGTACAGTTTAATATTATTCACAAGATATGTATAACACCATTGTGGCTACAGAAGAGAGGATTTAGGACTTCTTCCAACTGCCCGTGTTGTGACTGCCCTGGTGCTGACCACCTACACATGTTTTGGGATTGTCCTCCAGTACTGGCACTTGGTTAAAACAACCTTGATACAAAAACTCCAAATTTAGATTCCCTTTGTGCCTGGAGTATGGATCTTGGGTGATTTCTCTCAGATAGTTTGTCGGTTTTCAAAACTTCGATTTTTGGTTAAAGTGTCCTTTTTAGCTAGGCTCATCATCTCCAGGTTGTGGTTTGCCTCGCACTCTCCAGATCATCAAATGTGGTTAAATCTAGTCAATAAAGTTAAAAAATACGAGCAGATTTTTATAAACAAAGAGGGTCTAATTTAAAGTTTCTCAAGATATGGAATTGGTGGAATGAATAAAGGGGGAGAGGTTTTTTTCTTTTTTCCTTTTTTTTTTCTTTCTTTCCGGGCATGCTTGAGGGGGTATCTGGGGGGGGGGGCGTAATACCTGCTACTGTTAACTTTTTGTGTTACTATGATATTGTAATTGATATAAAGAAAAAGTAAATAAAGATTTTAAATTTAAAAAAATATGAGTGCATGCATACTGTTGTCTTTTTGCAATTGCCTCAGTGATTGATTGCTATTGAAACAGGTGTCAAGGTGGAGGAGGATCATCAGGAGCAATAGACGATATTGAAGTCAATAGGAGGGAATATCAGCTTCCTTCTGCTCACATTGTCAGGCCCTGACTGCTGGAGAAGGGGTGTGGGGAAGTAGGAGTTACAGAAGTTGCTGCATCAGGCTGTAACACTGAATAAGGGGCTTGGTTTTCTCACACCACTTTATGGTGACGCTCCATCTGTTGACGCATGTCTTTTATGCCAACATTAGCTACCTGGCTGTGCCCCACCTTCTGCCTACATATCGTGCATTTCACCAAGCTAATATCCCCCAGTGACTTATCAAAAAATTCTCAGGTTAAGTATGGCTTTTTCCCACCACTGCGTGAATCGTGATGCCTGCTGCTGCTTTTATGAACGCATGCACTGCTACTGTGTTCCTCACAGGTAGTCTCTCGTGTAGCAGACGGTGTACCCCTCCGGCGTTTGGCTGTAGATCTCCCAATGCTTGCACTCTGCTGTTTCATGGGCTTGCTTCCACCCTGCTTTCTTACAGGCACGCTGCCTCCCTCATCTTCTGGTGATGATGAAGTCCTCTCTTCACCCAGCTCCCAGTTGTGATTGGCTACATCATCATCTACATCTGTTTGGTTGTCACTTGTGTCACCCTCACCTGTCTCTTGAGCACATCCCTGACCTCTCGCAAGATGTGCTCCCACCCGACTGTTATCATGAGTAGTTGCACGCCTAGAGGAGTCCACAGTAGACCTCTCCTCCAAGTCTGTGCTGGCCTGTATCTACTGACTGTCGTCAAAAAGCTCATCCTCGCTGAAAGGCGAAAAAGAGCCGGTGTCATAGATGACTTGGCTAGCAAAAGGAGCAGCAAAATCAAGAGTGAGTCAGCCATTCCAGAACTTCTGGATTGTTGATCAAAACATGACCAGAGGATGACATTGGCAGCCCTGGCCTGTTGCTGTGGCTGCTGCTACCACCACTCTTTTTCTGCTGCTAGCAATATTTTGCCACCGCCCGTTCCTTTTGAGGGCCCAGGCAACTGTCTATTGAACATAGTGTACTTTATCATTAATGTAAAATATTAACTAGGAATGTTGCAGCAGTTTAAAAAGATAAATGTGGCGATCTATTAGGCTGCCCTCCTAATGCTGAGGCACAGTAATTCTACATATAAACTAACAGATAAACTGTGAATGTGCCAGCAGTTAAACAAGATGCAAACAGCGATATATTAGACCACCCTTTAATACAGAGGCACAATAATCCTATATAGAAACTAACAGATTAATGGGGATAGTGTCAGCAGTTCAACAAGATGTACACGGCGACCTATTAGTCTGTCCTTTAATATTGAGGCATAGTAATTCTATATATAAACTAATAGATTAATCGGGATTGTGTGAACAGTTCAACAAGATGTAGACTTCAATAAATTAGACCTCCCTTTAATACCGAGGTACAGTAACTCTATATATAAACTAACAGATTTGCCGGCAAATGTGCCAGCAGTTCAACAAGATGCAGATGGCGATATAGTAGAAAAACATGCTTTATATTTCATAAAATGTGCTTTAATACTGAGGCACAGTAATTCTATGTATAAACTAAAAGTTTAACGGGGATTGTGGTAGCAGTTCAACAAGATACAGATGGCAATATATTTGACTGCCCTTTAAAAATGAGGAACAGTAATTCTACACTCAACCTGCTCTGTCTTTGCAGTCTCTCTATGCTCTCACTACAGTGTCTAAAACCTGCACTGCACTCTCCCTACTCAATATTCCACAATTAAAAGCTTTTTGAAACACTGTCCCTATCATATAAGCGCATGTCTTTCCCTAAGCTCACAGTGAAGTGGTGAAGACCACACAGGATGAGGGTTTTTGTAAGGCTGTGACATCACAGGGGATGATTATCTGCTAACTGGCTCGCTGCACACCATTATGGGTCATATTGCGTTCCTGGACTTCTGATTCGTTACTGAGTAGGGAGGAAATTTGGCTTTGAGGCAAATCACATTTTTCTAAAAACTTCAGATTGAATTCCAGTTCCGATGCTTTGATTCACTCAACACTGGTTACCACAATGAGAAAATTGTAAGAGTAAATATACTGCTCACCTATAGATGTTGTGAGAGGCACGACACATTTGAAGGCAATGTATGAATCATGAAGCCCTGGAATGCAGTGTTGGACCGGGATCAGTGGGACATCAGAAGAATGCAGTGTGGTAAGAAAAAAAAAAGCATGATCCAAATAAGGCACTGTCAAATTTCAGATGCAGAATTTTTTATACAGAAACTTTATTTCTAGCAATGTCTATAATATGTTCTTCAAGGGCCCTCTTTATCAGGTAATGTCATATAGAGTGTTGGGGAATGAGGGAGTCTTTTAAATTGAATCCCAAAAACACAGTTCAGAGGTCAAGCCCTATACCTGTACCTCCCTCACCAATACTTTATATGTCATTAACTGATGAAGAGGGCAATTCACCCTTAAAACAAATGGAATAGACATCGCTAATAAAGTTTCTGTATCAAAGATTCTGACTCTGAAATATCTTCTTAAACTCAAATGACAACACCCCATTAGGATTGTGTGTTTTTTTTTTTTATTATTTTTATTTTAGAAGAATATTCAACATATAGAAATGTGGAATAACAAAAGCTCGTACCATTCGTACAAATCGATCTCATAATAGATCACAGTAAGGTACAAAAGGCATCATACATAGGAGCCAATAAAATAAGGAAAATAATAAATGGTAACCTTGAACAATAGGAGTCCAGTGTGGTTATAGTTTGTGGGAGCAAGGCTATCAGTATAGGTTCATATTGCAACTACATCATTGATCAGGCAATAAAGAGACAGCTAGCAAGAAAATAAACTAACATTGTTTTCTAAAGTTCAGCCACAAGGACCAAAGTTCCAGGTGTTTGGCGTGGGAGTGGTTTTCCCAAGCAGATAGTTCTTCGAACCTGCAGATAGAATCTACCTTATTCAGCCAATGGTCTACAGATGGTAGCTCTGAAGATAACCAATGTTTAGGTATTAACAATCGAGCTGCGGATAAGAGCTTCTTATACAATTTGGAAACAACATTGATACTAACACCAGTAAGCATCCCCAAAAGAGCTGCTTGAGGGGTAGGAGGAATTTGGGTTGTATAGATGAGATTACACAAAAATAGTTGACCACCACTTTGCAATTAATTAGGATTGTGTTTTTATACTTACAGCACTATAGTCCAATTAGTCAGACTAACCAAGAATCACAGTGATGTAGCAGAGCCTGGTGTGCAGTACAGTGGAGATAAAGCAGAAGAGGAGCCAAACAAGTTAGGTCAGTCAGGTGAATACAGTCAAAAGTTTAATAGCTCTAAACTCGGACAGCACCTAGACAGGAAAATTGTAATTAAAATTTGCTTTCACTAATATAGAATTGCAGCTTATAAGTCATCTTTAATAAACCCACACTTTTAAAAAAAAATCAAGAGAATCTGAAGTGTAATAATGATTGATCATGCCATCTCATTGGCTTAATAACTTAAGATTATTTATGCAATGTATCCATAAATGTGAGTAAAATGCAGTGAATGTGCATAACATACAATTTTAAGTGGATTCCTATGCCATGTGAGGATTCTGAATTTTTATCCCTGTCTCATATAAAAGAATTAGAGCATTTTGCTAATAAAGCCAGCAGATGTCACTCTTTATTTAGCTCACATTTACAATGACTTAAAAGCTTTATCCTAATATTTTATAGCTTCAAAAATCTTGAAAACACAGGCTCGTTTTAAATTAGGTTTGATTATGCAAAGTGAAGGTATGTCTAGACAGGCATAGTAGACTGCCGACCCAGAATCTCCACCCATCCCCAGACACCCTGACATTAACAATGAAGGCTCCACCTTTGCTTTAACCTTTCTGTTTCCTCAATAAAATATTTGATTTATGAATCCAACTGTAAATAATTGTCAACAACATATACTTCGGTATTATTTATGATTTGAAGAAATGTGACAGTTCCAAAGCAGCCACACCAAGTGATGAACTAATTGATGATACTGTAATTAAATCTGACATTTCAGTCACCAAGTTGCAGCAATTATATGAAAACAAAGATCCAAATGTAAAGATTTGGCAGGCTCTTCTAATGGAGAATATGTCTAAAGGGAAAATTAGCCAATGTAAATGTTATTTATTTTGTCAATTGCCTGTTATTGTCTTCATAAAGAAGAATGTTTCATACAAAATGCATCTTAAAAGGAGTCGATTTCAAAGTCAGCATACCGTCATGTAAAATAGATCCTCCAAAACATAACCTTTCTTGGTGTTAGGCTAGTTTTACTCCTGTGGATTCAACTTCTGGCAGGCTGTTCCAGCATAGTGAAACACCGCTAATAAAGTGACAAGTAATAGTATTTATTATACTCACAAAAGTAAAAACATCAACAGCACAAAAGGGATACGCTGATACTTTATTGTGCTGTTGATGTTTTCACTTTTACTTGTCACTTTATTAGCGGTGTTTCACTATTGGTGCTTCGTCTCTTGTCCACAAAAAGGAGGTTGAAATTCGAAGGAGAGGGAAACCTGTCTACAGATTCAATGATTGACTATATCAGACTTTTGCACTTCGCTCAACTATATGCAATGTATCCATAATTGTCTCTGAAATTTAGAGCAGCACGATCTCCTATTTTGCATTTTGTGGGCTTATGGTGTGAATTGGACCCAACTCACCTAGAGACTTGCAGCACTCGAAAAGGACAACGTTATTGGGAGTATTATGTATTTGTTTAATTGTTTCAGCATAGGATGCCTGGAATTGGACGGACAAAAACCACTGCATTCAACTGTTTTTACTTGACTGATTTCTTGCATATTTGCCGGGTAGTGGCCAGATCTCTGCCGGACCTCATTATAGTCATTGGGATCCAGCAGGCAGTTGTCAGCATCCGGCATTGCTGGGTCCAGAGAACTCTGTAGCAGATGTGAAAATAGCCTTAGACTCCCTTTGAGCAAGAAGAAATCCCTTTCTTTAAATTATCCCAACCTATGGAATGCAAGGTCTGTATATTGATGTATTGATGAGTTATCCTGTGTTAGTTCATCTCTGAAATCAGCAGAATTGTGACTGCAGCTCTGGACTATAATGCAATGTAATAACTTAAACCTATGAAAGTATATACTAAGGAACATAATTGCAGATTAATTTGTTATTGCCAAAATAAGAACATGAAGTAAAGTAGGAACGTAAAATCAATCATATATTCCCATGCTGGGGAGATAGGTGTAAAATAAAAATGTGTGCACTCATTTTCTTGCCTAGGTAGTAGCAAAGTAGTTATCAACAGGACATAAAGTGATGACTGGAGCAATGTCAAATATTGTATTGCTAAACTACTGGCTTGTCTAGCAGCTCATAAACACTCCATATGTTTTAAAGGCATGATATGTTTCAGGCATGATAAGTACTATTATGCTTAAAGTGCTTTGACTTTCCTACAGTCGAAGAGTCTAAAGATGAAACACATTCCTTGCATTGCATTGATGTGTATACTGCAGTTTGCTAATGCTCAGCATACAGTTTAATGTGCACAAGGCTTACCAAGCTCAAGTGTATCATCCTACGGTCTTCATCTCTTGAGTAGCCCACTTCCTGGGACATAAATTTGTATTTCTGTCTTGAACTTTTATGGCAGATCCATAGGATATGTAGTAAACGGAAGTCCACCAGACCAAGACAAGACATGTCTAGTAAGCCAGCCACTGGCTGCTGCATCCAGTTGGCAATTGAATGGAAAGTAGTGTTGAGAGAATCAAGGTATCTGAAGTGGAATTCGATCTGTTTAGCTAAAATTCAATTCACTGCAAAGACGAATTTCCTCGTGCTTCGTGGTAACAAATACATTTTATTTTTAAATGACTGCTGCATATATTACAAAGTGAAAGTGAGAAGCCTGGGAACATGATATAAGCCATAATGCCATACAGACAGACATCCCCTGCAGGCTTGGACTGACCCACAGGGGTACAGGGGAATCCCCCGGTGGACTCCTGAGAAAGGTGGGCCCCTAGTCTCCCACCCCCTGCACAAGTGGCACATAACACAGTAGGCTTTCTGCATTACATATATATATTCAATGTACAGCACCTCAACCAGCCTTTGTTCATATAAAAAACTTGTTAAAATATTTATTATATTTAAATGTATCCGTATGGTGGACTCCAAAAATTAATTTTATTATTGGGCCCTCGGTACCCCAGTCCAACACTGATCCCCTGTGATGTCACAGCCTCATAAAAATCCACATCCCATGCAGTCTCCAAAATATCACTGTGGCCTGAGCATAGGTAGAGACGTGACAAATGCTTATGCACTAGGGACAGTGTTGCAGAAGGCTATAAATTGTAGAATACAAGATAAACAGAGTGCAGGGACAGTGTAGAGAGAGTTTTTAGACACTGTAGGGAGAGCATAGGGAGACTGCAGGGACAATTCAGGCAATTCAAGTGTAATCACCGTGTGCATCTTATTTAACTGCTGCCACAATCCCCGTTAATCTTTTAGTTGATATATAGAATTACTATGCCTCAGTATTAACTGGCGGTCTAATATATTGCCATCTGCATCCTGTTGAACTGCTGACATATTTGCAGTTAATCTCTTATTTTACATATAGATTTATTGTGCCACAGTATTAAATGGCGTTATAGTATATCGTCGTCTGCATCTTGCTGAACTGCAGTTAATATGTTACCTTACTGATATAGTTACTGTACACTATGACCAACTAACAGTTGCTTGGGCCGTACAAAGGAATGGGCAGTGGAAATTTTTTTGCTGTAGCCAGAAAAAAGGGCAGTAGAAGAAGGTGTGGCGGTAGCATCAGCCGCAGCAACAGACCAGAGCTGCCACTGAAATCCTCTGGTCTTGTTTTGATCAACAATCCAGTTGTACTGGAATGGTTGAGTCACTCTTCAACATCATTTCAGGTGACAACAGACAGAAACAGCCAGGAATCAGTGGGTTCCTTTGACACCATGCTTTCTTGGCATCATCCAGGAATGGCCTCTGTGCCCTCACCTGCCCTGAAACTGCTAATTGCTGTTGATGCTCCTTCTATTAGACAAGTAATGTATACCACTGGCTCTGCTATGCTTTTCAGCGAAGATGAGCTTTTTGAGGACAGTCAGTAGTTACAGGCAGCACAGACAAGGAGGAGAGGTCCGCTGTGGACTCCTCTAGGTGTGCAACTAACAAGGATAACAGTCGGGTGGCAGCATATTTGTCACGACCATGGGCTTGGTCGCGACTTGTTGCACCGCATGTGGTTTCCAGCAGTGAGGTTTCTGGTTGCCGCTGGCAACACAGTTAATTAATGCATGCGTGTCTGGTTTCCACTTTGTGTTATTGGTGGTGTTGCGGCCTTGGCTTGGTGCTGGGTGGCTCGCTGTCAGCACATGCAGTTGCCTTTGGCAACGTGTGTTTGTTTGGGTGCACTTCCCCCGTTTGGTGTGCACGGGGTTAATGTGTGTGTGCTGGGTTTGGTGAGTGTGACCTCAGGCCTCTTTATTAGTGTTGAGCGAACAGTTCGAGAATCGTTCGGGTTCGTACCGAATTTTGGGGTGTCCGGGACCCGGACCCGAACCCGGACATTTTCAAAAAAGTTCGGGTTCGGGTTCGGTGTTCCCGCTTTCTGAAGGGCTGCACAGCAGCCAATCAGCTAGCGTTTTACTTCTTGCCCTAAGAGCCCATCACAGCCATGCCTACTAATGGCATGGCTGTGATTGGCCAAGTGCAGCATGTGACCCACCTCTATTTAAGCTGGAGTCACATAGCGCCGCACGTCACACTGCTCTGATTAGTGTAGGGAGAGGACGCAGCTTCTGTCAGGGCGAGATTAGGCAGGTTAAAGTCAGCAACAGCACCTAATGAACGGATCGATTTACAGCTGAGAATCATTGAACTTCTGCTAGTTACTTGCTCGCTGGTTTTTAGACTGCACAGACCGTTTTTCTGTCACTTATTTTCTGGGTTGATCGGCTGCCACCAAGTCCATCAATCCATCAATACTAGTTTTTTTTTTTTTTGCTATATCCTACATCAGGGGCTTGGCTGTGATAATTGTCACCCCTAGAAACTCAGGAAAGAAATTTCTATATTTTATTAAGGGGTTAAATACAATTGCCCAAATACCAATCCCCTAAATCTGGTGTTCCAGCTTTGGCTAGAAAAGTATAATACTGTCTGCTGTCTGGCAAAGGAGAGATTATTTTCTGAGGTTAAATTCAATTGCCAAAATAGCAATACCATAAATCAGTGGTTTCAGCTGTGGCTGGCAAAATAGAATAGTGTCTGCCAAAACATATATTTTGTTCTGGGGTGTAATTCACTTGCCAAAATAGCAATACCCTGAATCTGGTGTCCCAGCTGTTGCATGCCAGGATTCATAGTGTCCGCCAAAACATATATTTTGTTCTGGGGTGAAATTCAATTGCCAAAATAGCAATACCATAAATCAGTGGTTTCAGCTGTGGCTGGCAAAATAGAATAGTGTCCGCCAAAACATATATTTTGTTCTGTGGTGAAATTCAATTGCCAAAATAGCAATACCATAAATCAGTGGTTTCAGCTGTGGCTGGCAAAATATAATAGTGTCCGCTGTGGGGAGTCGCTCTGGTAGATAGCGGTGCGGGTGCAGTACTGAGGCAAAACAAGGAGTCCAGAATGTGCAATAAACAGTGTTTTATTCACACTTGCACAACATAAATGAAAAACAGTCTCTTGGTGATAGTTCACACATAACAGAAATAATGTGGCCAAACAAAACAGGCCAACACAGGGTTCAGTCACCTGGGAGGTTTAGGTGAGGGTTCACACCTAGCAGTCGGCCCAGCCGCAGGAGATTCCACCTTCAAGTTGCAGGGAAAAACACCACCTTGCTGAGCTCTTTCCTCCAGGTGATAGAACTCCACAGGACTGTTAGCAGCTCCAGGACAATCACAGCCCCAGCTGCTGGTGCTGGCTGAGTTTTTAAACCCAGCCCAAAACCAGGACTGGGTCGTGGGGAGCAGCCACCCACCCTACACTTTAGCTGCTCCCGGTAAGAGCCGGCCCGGATCGGCTTTGCAGCCATGCTATTTAAAACTATGTCAGTAGCACTAGCTGCTGCTGACATCAACAAAAAAGGCTCTTACCTCACCGAGGCTATGAACCTCGGTGACACATACCTGCCATCCCGGACGGCACCCTGCACCTTACCACACCCCCCCCCCTTTGTTCAACCCTGAGGGGGTGGACACATGTGAGGCAGTGGACGCGGGAAAGGGCATCTGCATTCCCCTGCAAGCGGCCTGCCCTATGTTCCATGGAGAACTTGAAGTTCTGCAGGGATAGGAACCACCTGGTGACCCGAGCATTCCTCTCCTTGGCCTGGCTCATCCACTTGAGAGGGGAATGGTCGGTCACCAGATGGAACCTCCTCCCTAACAGGTAGTAGCGGAGAGATTCGAGTGCCCACTTGATAGCCAGGCACTCCCTCTCCACTATGCTATACCTGGTCTCGGCGGGACTGAGCTTACAGCTCAGGAAGACAACGGGATGTTCTTCCCCGTTGACCTCCTGAGACAGCACAGCACCGAGGCCTACCTCCGAGGCGTCGGTCTGTACGACAAACTCCCGGTTGAAGTCGGGTGTCACCAAAACCGCGGACCCACAGAGGGCCGACTTCAACGCGGAGAAAGCCTCCTCCGCCTTCTCACTCCAGCTAACCTTCCCAGACTTTCGCCCCTTCAATAGGTCTGTCAACGGTGCTGCTATTGTGGCAAAGTGGGGCACAAACCGCATGTAGTACCCTATCATTCCCAGGAAGGACTTTACCTGCCTGGCAGTGACCGGTCGGGGCCAGTTACGTATGGCTTCCACTTTAGTTACCTGCGGCTTGATGACTCCCCGCCCAATTACATATCCCAGGTATTTGGTCTCTTCCAACCCAATCGCACACTTCTTTGGATTGGCGGTTAGACCAGCTTTCCTCAGGGCATCCACTACCGCCTGCACTTTGGGCAAATGGCTTTCCCAGTCGGTGCTGTGGATGATTACATCGTCTAAGTAGGCCGAGGCGTACCTACGATGAGGTCGCAGCACAATATCCATTAACCTTTGGAAGGTGGCGGGGCGCCATGCAGGCCAAAGGGTAACACCTTATAATGATACAGGCCCTGCTGGGTAACAAAAGCAGTTTTTCCTTGGCCGACTCCGTTAAGGGTACTTGCCAGTTTCCTTTAGTGAGGTCTAGCACAGAAAAATAACGGGCTTGCCCTAAATTCTCAACAAGCTCGTCTACCCGGGGCATGGGATACGCATCGAACTTGGACACTTCATTTAATTTACGAAAATCGTTGCAGAACCGCAACGTCCCATCCGGCTTAGGTATTAGGACTATGGGACTGGCCCACTCACTTTTCGACTCCTCAATGACATCGAGCTTCAACATTAATTGCACTTCCTCCGCGATGGCCCGTCGCCGAGCCTCGGGTACCCGGTATGGTTTTAACCGGATCTTGGCCTGAGGCTCAGTGACGATGTCATGTTGGATGAGAGACGTGCGGCCAGGGAGGTCCGAGAACACATCCGTGTTCCGACTGATGAACTCCCTGACTTCCTGAACTTGTTTGGAAGACAGGCTGTCTGCAATTTTTACCATGGTTACTGCTTCACAGGCCTCGAACTGTGGGGCTGGACCCTTCTCACCTAGAAGCCCTGGCCGGGGGCTGTTGTCGTCGGCCATGTTCCTATCTTTCCACGGCTTTAGTAAATTCACGTGATACACCTGCTCCGGCTTGCGCCGCCCTGGCTGGTGTACCTTGTAATTTACTTCCCCTACCTTCTCGATCACCTCATAGGGGCCCTGCCACCTAGCTAGGAACTTGCTGTCAAGGGTGGGTACCAGAACCAAAACCCGATCTCCCGGATTGAAGTCCCGTACCCGAGCCTGACGATTATACACCCTACTTTGGGCTTGTTGCGCTGCCTCCATATGCTCCCGGACCAGCGGCAACACCCTTTCCATCCGTTCCTTCATCTGGGTGACATATTCAATGACACTTTTGTGGGGGACAGGTTGCTGTTCCCACGCTTCCTTGGCAATATCCAACAGGCCTCGAGGGTGTCTGCCATAAAGCAGTTCGAAGGGCGAGAACCCAGTAGAGGCCTGGGGCACCTCTCGCACTGCGAACATGAGATAGGGCAGAAGCAGGTCCCAGTCCTTCCCATCTCTAGACACCACCCTTTTTAACATATTTTTTAAAGTTTGGTTAAACCTCTCGACAAGACCGTCTGTTTGCGGATGGTAAACGGACGTCCGTAACTGCTTTATACGCAACAATTTACACAGTTCCCTCATAACTTTGGACATAAAAGGGGTCCCTTGGTCTGTCAGAATCTCTTTTGGCAGGCCCACACGGGAAAACATTTCCATTAACTCTTTGGCGATGAGCTTAGCTGAGGTATGTCGCAGAGGCACCGCCTCCGGATACCGAGTTGCATAGTCGAGAACTACCAGAATGTGTTGGTGGCCCTTGGCAGACTTTGGTACAGGCCCAATTAGATCCATAGCGATTCGCTCAAACGGGACCTCAATAATTGGAAGAGGTACCAGAGGACTACGGAAATGTGGCTGGGGGCTATTTATCTGACAGCTCGGACAGGACTTACAATAATTTTCTACCTCCTTGAACACACCGGGCCAATAAAACCGCTGCAGTATGCGGTCCTGGGTTTTCTGCCACCCCAAGTGTCCCCCAAGAACATGTTGGTGGGCAAGCTCCATAACCAGCTTGCGATATGCGGTGGGCACCACCAACTGTTCAACGGGCTCACCTCGGATTTGGTTCACCCGATACAACATATCCTGAAGAACAATAAATCGTGGGAACATTAATTCAGCCCCAGGTTTCTGGGGTTTACCATCAATTATTACGACACTTTCCCAGGCCCTGGTTAGGGTTTGGTCCCGGTGTTGTGCGGTCCCAAAATTTTCCCCGGAGACATTGAGGTCTGCCAACTCAGGTCCCGGTGGCAAGTCCTCCGTGTCTCCCACCATTACACTCAGTGGGGTTGTCTCCCCCTCTACCGCAGCAGTGGTGGTCACCCCTACCGCAGGCCCTTCGGACTCGGGCTCCCAGGGCTCTGGCCTCCCACTGGAACCAGGCCACTCTGCTTGGGTAACCCCTGTCTCATGGCTATTAGTCACTTTCATTTCAGGCCATAGGGATGGAAAACCAGGGAAGTCTCTCCCAATTATTAGTTCATAGGGTAGCTTTGTGGAGATCGCCACTTCACAAGTCCATGTGCCGGCCGCCGTGGACAGAGACATTACAGCCGTGGGATAGTACTTTAAGTCTCCGTGTATGCACACCACACCCACTTTCCGGCCCGTATACTGGGAGGGCTGTACCAGGGCAGCACTTACCAGGGTTACTAGGCTCCCTGAGTCCAGCAGCGCCACTGCCAGATTATCACCCACTTGCACCTGGCACAGATGACGATTGTCTATTGTCTCGGGGGTGCCGGTCGCACACAGTCTCCGGGCATACATGGAAGCCCGGTACCCATAATTAGTCTCCATGGATTCTCCCCACTGTGGACAGTCGGCCCTTACGTGGCCAGGCTCGTGACACCGCCAGCAGACTATCGGGGCCGGGTCTACAGGGGGTACACCCCGAGCAGGTGTCTCGGGTACCAGTCGTCGGGACTGGATGTGAGACCTCCGGGGTTTGACCGGCCCCCTCCCAACAACACCCCCTTTCAAGTTTTTGTGGCCTCATAGCGCTCCACCAGGTCGACCATTTCCAGGGCATTAGTGGGTGATACCTGGCCGATCCAGTGCTGAAGGGGGTACGGCAAGGCCCTCCAGAACATGTCAGCCAGCAGACGGTCCAGCATAGCAGCCGGACTTAGAATATCAGGCTGCAGCCATTTTTGCAACCTGTGCAGCAACTCATGAGTACTGCGGCCGGGCGGGTTCAGCCGCTTTGAAGTCCCACTGGTGGACCCGCTGAGCCCGGACTAACACGTTCACCCCCAGTCTGGCCAGGATCTCCCCCTTCACCGTGGGGTAATCAGCAGCCTGGTCATCTGCCAAATCAGAGAATACCTGCTGGGGTCCGGACGCCAGGAACGGAGCGACCACTTCAGCCCACTGGTCACGGGGTAACTTCTCCCTCACGGCCACCTTTTCAAAGACCGACAGATATGTCTCAACGTCGTCTGAGGGGTCATCTTTGGGATCGCCGCACGGACCGCTTTCCGGGCATCATGGACGTGTTGGGACGCTCCTGCCGTTTGCAAAGCCATCACGTGTTGTAAAAGCAGCTGATTAGTCTCCTGCTGCTGCTTGTTAGCCTCCCGCTGCTGCAAGTTAGCCTCCACAAGGGCTTTTACAACCGCCTCCATTTTGTCAGGGATCACAGGCTGCAACTTTGCCGGCCTAATATAGGACATCCAGTCGTGCCCAGCAGAAACAAAAATTTTCGGCGTTCACGCCAGCCTCACTGCGCATGCCCGCATCCGACACCAAATGTGGGGAGTCGCTCTGGTAGATAGCGGTGCGGGTGCAGTACTGAGGCAAAACAAGGAGTCCAGAATGTGCAATAAACAGTGTTTTATTCACACTTGCACAACATAAATGAAAAACAGTCTCTTGGTGATAGTTCACACATAACAGAAATAATGTGGCCAAACAAAACAGGCCAACACAGGGTTCAGTCACCTGGGAGGTTTAGGTGAGGGTTCACACCTAGCAGTCGGCCCAGCCGCAGGAGATTCCACCTTCAAGTTGCAGGGAAAAACACCACCTTGCTGAGCTCTTTCCTCCAGGTCATAGAACTCCACAGGACTGTTAGCAGCTCCAGGACAATCACAGCCCCAGCTGCTGGTGCTGGCTGAGTTTTTAAACCCAGCCCAAAACCAGGACTGGGTCGTGGGGAGCAGCCACCCACCCTACACTTTAGCTGCTCCCGGTAAGAGCCGGCCCGGATCGGCTTTGCAGCCATGCTATTTAAAACTATGTCAGTAGCACTAGCTGCTGCTGACATCAACAAAAAAGGCTCTTACCTCACCGAGGCTATGAACCTCGGTGACACATACCTGCCATCCACGACGGCACCCTGCACCTTACCACACCGCCAAAACATATATTTTGTTCTGGGGTGTAATTCACTTGCCAAAATAGCAATACCCTGAATCTGGTGTCCCAGCTGTTGCATGCCAGGATTCATAGTGTCCGCCAAAACATATATTTTGTTCTGGGGTGAAATTCAATTGCCAAAATAGCAATACCATAAATCAGTGGTTTCAGCTGTGGCTGGCAAAATAGAATAGTGTCTGCCAAAACATATATTTTGTTCTGGGGTGTAATTCACTTGCCAAAATAGCAATACCCAGAATCTGGTGTCCCAGCTTTTGCAGGCCACGTTTCATAGTGTCCGCCAAAACATATATTTTGTTCTGGGGTGAAATTCAATTGCCAAAATAGCAATACCATAAATCAGTGGTTTCAGCTGTGGCTGGAAAAAAAAAATAATAGTGTCCGCCAAAACATATATTTTGTTCTGGGGTGAACATCAATTGCCAAAATAGCAAAACCATAAATCAGTGGTTTCAGCTGTGGCTGGCAAAATAGAATAGTGTCTGCCAAAACATATATTTTGTTCTGGGGTGTAATTCACTTGCCAAAATAGCAATACCCTGAATCTGGTGTCCCAGCTTTTGCAGGCCACGTTTCACAGTGTCCGCTAAAACATATATTTTGTTCTGGGGTGAAATTAATCTGGCAAAATAGCAATACCCTGACTCTGGTGTCCCAGCTGTTGCAGGCCCATTGTAAATCTGTCCATAAAAGGATACCTTTCATCCAGGGCCTAAATACTTGCCCTAAAAGAGATATTCCCCTAATTCAGTGGTTACTGCTGTGCCTGGATTAGTGTAATACGCTACATAAACAAATAGGCAGATAGTGGTAGGTGCCTGTAAAAAAAGGCCTAAATTTGAAATCAATACATTGGGCCAAATATTTTATTCCTTGTTGTGGTGCTTGGTGAACGGTAACAATGGGGAAAACATCTAGTAAGGGACGCGGTCGTGGTGGTGTTAGTGTACCCTCTGGTGCTGGGAGAGGACGTGGCCATTCTGCCACAGCCACACGTCCTAGTGAACCAACTACCTCAAGTTCCAGTACCCGCCAGAATTTACAGCGATATTTGGTGGGGCCCAATGCCGTTCTAAGGATGGTAAGGCCTGAGCAGGTACAGGCGCTAGTCAATTGGGTGGCCGACAGTGGATCCAGCATGTTCACAACATTATCTCCCACCCAGTCTTCTGCAGAAAGCGCACAGGTGGCACCTGAAAACCAAGCCCATCAGTCTGTCACATCACCCCCATGCATATCAGGGAAACTGTCAGAGCCTCAAGTTATGCAGCAGTCTCTTATGCTGTTTGAAGACTCTGCTGGCATCGTTTCCCGAGGAAATCCACCTAACCCTTATCCAGTGGTGGAAGACATAGAATGCACTGATGCACAACCACTGATGTTTCCTGATGATGAGGACATGGAAATACCACCTCATCGGAGTCCGCACGTCTCTGATGATGACGAAACACAGGTGCCAACTGCTGCGTCTTTCTGCAGTGTGCAGACCGAACAGGAGGTCAGGGAGGAAGACTGTGTGGAAGACGATGCAGGGGACGATCAGGTCCTAGACCCCACATGGAATGAAGGTCATGCCACTGACTTTCATAGTTCAGAGGAAGAGGCAGTGGTGAGACCGAGCCAACAGCGTAGCAAAAGAGGGAGCAGGGGGCAAAAGCAGAACATCCGCCGCCAAGAGCACCCCAAAGGCAGCTTCAAGGAGTTCCCTGGCATGGCACTTCTTTAAACAATGTGCTGACGACAAGACCCAAGTGGTTTGCACGCTGTGCCATCAGATCCTGAAGCGAGGCATTAATGTTCTGAACCTTAGCACAACCTGCATGACCAGGCATCTACATGCAAAGCATGAACTGCAGTGGAGTAAACACCTTAAAAGCAAGGAACTCACTCAGGCTCCCCCTGCTCCCTCTTCTGCTGCTGCCTCGGCCTCTTCCTCCGCCTCGGAAGGAATGTTGGCACCTGCCGCCCACAAAACAGAGGATGTGCCACCGACACCACCACGCTGCATCACAAAGCATTTCCACCATGTCATACGGCAGCGTTCAGCTCTCCATCTCACAAACCTTGGAGAGAAAGCGTAAATTCACACCTAGCCACCCTCGAGCCCTGGGCCTGAATGCCAGCATTTCTAAACTACTGGCCTTTGAAATGCTGTCATTCAGGCTGGTGGACACAGACAGCTTCAAACAGCTGATGTCCATGGCTGCCCCACAGTATGTTGTCCCCAGCCGCCACTACTTCTCCAAGACAGCCGTGCCTTCCCTGCACAACCAAGTATCCGATATAATCAAATGTGCACTGCGCAACACCATCTGTGGCAAGGTCCACCTAACCACAGATACGTGGACCAGTAAGCACGGCCAGGGACGCTATATCTCCCTAACTGCACACTGGGTAAATGTAGTGGCCACAGCTAACTGCACAACCACCTGATACGGAACGTGTTAGCAGGAGGCAGCATTTTACTAACATGGTTGAACAGTACTTCTGCACACCACTCCACGTACTGACTGATGTTTCGGCCCCATTCAACTTCTGGGTCTCCAAATTGTCCACGTGGCCAGAGTTAGCATTTTATGCCTTGCAGGTGCTGGCCTGCCCGGCGGCCAGCGTTTTGTCTGAACGTGTATTCAGCACAGCAGGGGGCGTCATTACTGACAAACGCAGCCGCCTGTCCACAGCAAACGTGGACAAGCTGACGTTCATAAAAATGAACCAGGCATGGATCCCACAGGACCTGTGCCTCCCTTGTGCAGAATAAACATTTATAACTGCCTCCCCATCAACCATGTATTCTTGTACTCCGGGGCACTTCTTTATTGAATCCTCATTTTTTTAACTTTACCCTGATCTTGCGGTGCAACCCAAAGTTGAATGAACCTCTCCTCTGTCTGGGTGCTGGTCCGAAATAACTGAGAGTGGCCTTCTCCGTTGGTGGTTGATATGACGCATGACTCCTTGATGTGGGACCTCTCTCCTCTGTCTGGGTGCTGGTCCAAAATAAATGAGAGTGGCCTTCTCCGTTGGTGGTTGATATGACGCATGATTCCTTGCTGTGGGACTTGTATCCTCTGTCTGGGTGCTGGTCCAAAATAAATGAGAGTGGCCTTCTCCGTTGGTGGTTGATATGACGCATGATTCCTTGCTGTGGGACCTGTATCCTCTGTCTGGGTGCTGGTTTAAAATAAATGAGAGTGGCCTTCTCCGGTGGTGGTTGATATGACGCATGATTCCTTGATGTGGGACCTCTCTCCTCTGTCTGGGTGCTGGTCCAAAATAAATGAGAGTGGCCTTCTCCGGTGGTGGTTGATATGACGCATGATTCCTTGATGTGGGACCTCTCTCCTCTGTCTGGGTGCTGGTCCAAAATAAATGAGAGTGGCCTTCTCCGGTGGTGGTTGATATGACGCCTGATTCCTTGATGTGGGACCTCTCTCCTCTGTCTGGGTGCTGGTCCTAAATAAATGAGAGTGGCCTTCTCCGGTGGTGGTTGATATGACGCATGATTCCTTGCTGTGGGACCTCTCTCCAATTGATATTGGTTAATTTTTATTTATTTTATTTTATTTTATTTTAATTCATTTCCCTATCCACATTTGTTTGCGGGGGATTTACCTACATTTTGCTGCCTTTGGCAGCCCTCTAGCCCTTTCCTGGACTATTTTACAGCCTTTTTAGTGCCTAAAAGTTCGGGTCCCCATTGACTTCGGGGAACTTCTTGAACCCGAACATCCAGGTGTTCGCTCATCTCTGCTCTTTATATGTTGGTGTGTTGGAGCCTGAGGTCAGTTTGTTTGTCTTCAGCCATTATGTGAGCATGTGCTTGAGGTTGCTGGTTGTTTCCCCTGTATTGTCTGTGAGCCACCCATATTTGTTATATTGATTGTTTCCCTTTCTCAATTTTTATGTCCCCTCCTTCGTGCTTCTGTTGGACCTTCCTCACCTGGTGTATGTTGTGATGGTGTGCGCTATGCTTGGAGGTTTGTGTTAAGGTGTGTCTCCTCCGGAAGGGAGTTGCTTTCCCGGAGGGGTTTAAGCAGAGTACAGACTGTGTTCTGCCCTGCCTGGAGGCCCCACGCATCTGGTGTCCACATGGGGGTCCAGAAGGTCCTGGTATTGGTTCCATCTCTGCTGCGGCAGGTAAGCCTGGGTATGTTAGGTTAGTTGTATTTCCCTGTTCACTTACCTATCGTGCAAGTTCGCACACTGTCTGGCCACTGTCCTCTACTGGGCCTCTGGAGACACTGCTCATCCGTGGTCTTGGATGAGCGTGTGGTCTCTGCCCTGTCTCTGCCTTCTAGGGCTATGTAGGGATTCCTAGGGCTCCAGTTTAGTGGGCATAAGCCTTCTTACCATTTGAGGTGGCTCATGCATGAGGAGTCTAGGGTCAGTCATAGGGACTCATCAGGAGGTGACCTGCTCCCTTATTCCTGCATTCCTGCCCTGTAGTTGCGGACATTGCATGGTGGGGGGTTTCCCCCATTCCCCACCGTGACAACATTTTGCGAGAGGTCAGGGACATGCGAAAGAGATGTGGATGTAAATTTAGATTTAGTTGATCGCTCATGGGACCCGGGGAGAGCTAATCCGTTATTTTACTCATACAGTTAGTACGGGAAATTTATTTAAGCTGGTATAAAGGAAAAACAGCTTAGTTGCCCATAGCAACCAATCAGATTCCAAATTTCATTTTGCAGAGCTCCTTTGGAAAAAAAAAGGTGGAATCTGATTGGTTGCTCTGGGCAACTAAGCCAGTTTTCCTTTACACCAGTTTTGGTAAATCTCCCCCAGTGTGCCCTCCAGTATATAAGGCAGGGGTAATATATCGCCATGTGCAGCACGTCCTACTGCCCCCACATTAACAGTTAATCCGTTATGTTAGCAAAACAGTTACGTTGCGTCTGTATTCTAGGACGATATTATATTTTGCCCTGTTCAACTGTGCAGTGGAGCCAAATTTATCATAGCGAATGCCTTCTTTTAGCTGTAGCGTTACACAGCATCAGCATTAGGACACAGTTAAATATTTTGCCCTCCTCATTTGTGCAGTGGAGCAAAATTTATCATAGTGAATGGCTTCTGTTAGCTGTTGTGTTATATAGCGTCAGTATATATATCCACAGTTAATGATCCAACTACAAGCTTCTTTATTTCATGAATCTTAAATACACGCTGGAGCTTTAATTACTGCGGCTGCAGGAGTAATATATCACCTTGTGCATCGCATTCTAATGTACCGACATTCAGAGTTAGTCCATTATTTTAATGATACAATTAGTTAAATATTTTGCCCTGTACAAGTGTGCAGTGGACCCAACTTCATCATCGCTAATACAATCTGCTAGCAAAAAAAAAAAATCAGCGTCCGTATTGCAATCCCTAATCCCTATGACAAATGGCATTGAGCCAGTTACCCACACTTGTCAGCAAAGGGTACACACACGGCGATCACTTCAGTGTAGCACGTGTGCAGCCCCAGACATCTAAGGGCATCACAGACCTATTATTGCTAAACTCCACTTGTCCTTCAAAGATGTTGAACGTAGACCTCGTGTGGTCAAATAACTACTTAGCATGTGGAGTCTCGTCAGTTATCAGAATGAACCACACATATCACTCCACTAATTCGACCCAAATTCATTGTAGCTAATACATTCCTTTAGCAAAAAAATTAGTATGCGACATTAGTGCAATCATTTATGGTCAGAACTATGACATTATAACCAGACAAATCGCTCCACCAACTGGATCCAAATTCAAATTCATTCCTACCTAACACATTCTGTTAGTGAAAATTTTATTCTGCGTCACTCTGACAGCCACAACAAAATTTAAACAAATTCTATGTCACTATGCAATGCAACAAAATTTTAATCCTTGTGGATCCCTCCATAAGTTTCAAGATCCCTCCATACTATGAAACTAATGGTATTTAAAAAAAAAAAATGTATTAGGGTTTAAAACAGATGGGCTAAACATGGTGGATGGATCAAACATCGCCGCTGGATTTTTCCCGTAACGGAAAGAAGCAGACATCCGGAGGCCATGGCACTTAAAGCATGTGCCAGCGGGTGCCATTTTAAAATGCGTGGCCCGCCAACGTAAATATACTGTTGACAGTTGGGAAAGGGTTAACTTCCAAGTCTTCACACTGAGAGGCCTGGGTATACCTGATTTTTAGCGATTTGTGAAAAATTAATTTGTAACAAATCAAATTTCTTGTCGAAAGTTCAGTGAATCGACTGAATCTAATTTTTGAATGAATGGATGGGGAGATGCTCATCTATGGCCTGGATACAGTCTCATCAGCGGGAGAATAGGGTGCACTTTTTTTTTTTTTTTTGCAAAGGTACGGATCATGGAGGTTGGATACTTATCTACCAGACATGTTTTGATCATGGGACTCTGTGCTCTATTTAAACCCCCAACTGGCCATGTACCAGTGTCAGTGATAGACTCTGACTCACTAGCTGTATTCCTGGTTTCTGTGCTTATTGGATTGCTTGTTCCTCTGACCTCAGCTCGTCATTTAAACACTCTGTCTCTTGTTTGGTACTGCATAGCCTGTCTGTTTCTGACCCATTTACATACAACTTGATTTTTTCTTGTTTTGATTCTTGGTGTTTGTTTGTCTCTGCATGTAAGTAGCACAGAGGCTATCGAACAGTTGCGGTCTTGCTACTTAGGGCTTGTACTGCAAGTAGGTAGGGAAAGCAGGTTGGGATCTAGATCAGGGCTCACTGTCTGTATCTGTCCCTACCTACTGGCGTTACAGACAGATTCACTCAATAGTTTGTATGGATAGAAAAAAACATACAATGATCCTTATATCTCATGTTGATCCAGAGTAAGGCAAAGATCCCCATAAAGGCAAAAGCCAATTTTGTACATCTTAGGGGGAAGACAAAAAAAGATGCCCATACACTGTACATGTACATTTTTTTCACCACTTCTATTTCAATATAATGTCTTTCCCAATATTTTAATATGGGCCTTGCCTTAATATGAAGATTCTGGTATTTTGACAGATGTTCTACAATGTATCCAATAGATTTAGCTCACACTAGGCATTCTGTGTACAATATACATATGAAGATTTTTTTGGCTTAAAGACAGAAATAGTTTTTGCCTTGTTCTTCATTTTTTTTCAGGATATTATTGCAGGAATGTTTAGTAATGATCTTCAGGTGTGCACAAGTTTTAATATATGCTTAAAGTTTAGCATATGTGTTTCCTTCTTGGTCTCCACACCTGCTGTTCCACTTATATTTGTCTGTTGTTTGTGTAACAAGTAAACATTTTTCAGTCTTATTACTGTTAATAAATGAAATCGAAGGGAAACACAAAAATATACAAAACCTTAAAAATCATGTTTCCTAGTAATGTTTCCTTTAAAAAAAATGAAACTTTTTTTCCCAGTGGTGGAACTTCACTACGACTGTCTGTATTCATGAAGAGTAATGACCAGTCTAGTCATCATGAGTGTCAGGAAGTGGCCACATCATAATTAGTGATGAGCGGCAGGGGCAATATCCGAATTTGTGATATTTCACGAATATTTGGGCGAATATTCACCATATATAAAAAATTAGCGAATTCGTAATCTCCAGTCATTATTTTCTTGATTGCGAAAATTCGCATATAAAAATTCGCATAAACTGGTATTGAAAAGGTATCATTTAAATACCAGTTTATGCGAATTTGTATGCAAATTTTATGCAAATTTATGCCATTTTTTATATGAGAATTTTTGCAGTCAAGAAAATAATGACATTATTTTCTTGATTGCGAAAATTTGCATATAAAAAAATCGCATAAAAATTCAGATAAACTGGTATTTTAAAAAAACAAATATTCGCGATTGCGAATATATTTAGCAATATTCTAAATATTCGCGAATTCTCGAAGTGCCGATATTCGCGATTAAAATTCGCAATTCGAAAATTCGTGATCAACACTAATCATAATGGGCACAATTGTCATGCTGATCACATTGAAACTAGAGATGTCGCGAACATAAAAATTTTCGTTGGCGAACGCCAATTCCGCAAATGTTCGCGAACCGGCGAACCGGGGCGAACCGCCATAGACTTCAATTGGCAGGCGAATTTTAGATCCACAGGGACTTTTTGTGGCCATAATAGTGATGGAAAAGTTGTTTCAAGGGGACTAACACCTGGACTGTGGGATTGCTGGAGGGAGATCCATGGCAAAACTCGCACGGAAAATTACGTAGTTGACGCAGAGTCGGGTTTTAATCCATAAAGGGCATAAATCACCTAACATTCCTAAATTGTTTGGAATAACGTGCTTTAAAACATCCAGTGTGTGTATACGATCAGGTATGATGTTTTATCGATCAGGTAGTGTAAGGGTTACGCCCGCTTCACAGTGACAGATCAAACTCTGGCAGACCAAACTCCCCGTTTAATGCACCGCAAACAACCGAAAACAAACCATTTGCACAACCGCAAACTACCCATTTGCACAAGGTTGGATACCAAGCTAGCCATGTGCCGTTCCTTGTCCTTTCTGACGTCATTGAAGGTCTCTTCTTCCACCCAGCCACGTACAACACCAAGGGCCCCCGTAAGGTGACAAGAAGCCCCCTGGGACGCCTCCTGTGGTTGGTCTTCCACCTCTTCAAAGCCACTTTCCTCCTCTGACTCGTCTTCTTCAGACTCCTCTCTCTGCGTTGCCGCAGGTCCAGCAATCGAGAACGACAAGGCTGCTTCTGGTGGGGATGGTGACCACAACTCTTCCTCTTCATGCTCATCTCCGGCCTGAGAAAAAACACATATGGGATGAGGTCGATGATGTTGCCTTGGGTTTGACCGACCAGGTTTGTCACATCCGCAAAAGGACGCACAAGCCCACATCCATTGTGCATGAGCGTTCAGTAACATGGCCAAAAAATACCCAGCTCCGCAGAGGCTGTCCTCTTTTTTTTAAATTAAAAAAATCTGTTCTTACCAGTTTAATCTCTGTTTTGTCCCCTATCAGGGGCCGGTGTATGGAATAGATTATAGGAACCGGGAGATGGAAAAAGATGGTTGGTCGGTCCTCTTCCTTCCAAATTGGGGCACTGCGCGTGTGCCGTGCAATGTACTGTGCCACCTTATATGAGTGGTGTGTTAAGTAGTACTATTCCTATCAGTTTAATCCCTGTTATGTCCCCTATCAGGGGATGTGTATCGAATAGATTTTAGGAACCCGGGAGATGGAAAAAGATGATTGGTCGGTCCTCTTACTTCCAATCTGGGGCACTGCGCGTGCGCCGCGCAATGTAGTGTGCCACCAATACAAATAGTGTGAACTACTATTCCTACCATTTTAATCTTTGTTAAGTCCCCTATCAGGGGACGTGTATTGAATTGAATCCTTGCATGGGGAGATAGAGAAAAAATCTTGCTCTGTCCGCTTCCTTCTAATTTTGGGCACTTGCAATGGAATTTGCCACCAATGCAACTATTGTTAACTAAGTACTATTCCTATCAGTTTAATCTCTGTTTTGTCCCTTATCAGGGCCAGGGCCCGTGTAGTGAATAGATTTTTGGAACTGGGAGATGGAAAAAGACCCATGCTCGGTCCGCTTTATTTGAATTTTAGGTCACTGCGCGTGCGCCGTGCAATGTAATCTATATGGGTGGTGGGCAGTGGGCACAGTACAGTCTGTGGGCTTGACACACACTGGCAGGCAACTGCAATTATATTAAAGGGTAAAAATTAAATGACTTTTTTTATCTGCAAGGTACTGTGCCACCCTATATGAGTGGTGTGCACACAGTACAGTCTGTGGGCCTGCGGCCTCTCACATACGGGCAGGCAACTGCAATATATATATAAAAAAAAAAAAAAAGCAGACTGATATACCAGCCCTAAAAAGGGCTTTTTGGGGTGCTATCAGGACGCTGTCCTTACAGCAGATGGCCCCTTTCACACAAACGACTTTTCCGCGCGGGTGCAAAGCGTGATGTGAACACATAGCATACGCACCAAATCCTGACCCATTCATTTCAATGGGTCTGTGTACATGAGCGTTTTCTTTCACGCATCACTTGTGCGTTGCGTGAAAATCGCAGCATGTTATATATTCTGCGTTTTTCACGCAGTCCTAGCCCCATAGAAGTGAATGGGTGCTGCGTGAAAAATGCATTGCTTCAGAATGAATCTAAGATGGATGCTGTCCTTGCTTTTTGATAGGAGGTGGGAGGGTCTGGGAAGGAGGGTATTCTGATTGGCTGGAATGTGTATGCTGACTGTGAGGTACAGGGTCAAAGTTTGCTCAATGATAAAGTATAGGGGGCATATGTATAAAGCATATGTTCACACGCCACAGCAAACGCGAACATGCGATGTTCGCCGCGCACTGTTAGCCGGCGAATAGTTCCGGACATCTCTAATGGGAACTTCAACTATGTCCTTCATAGTGCATGCTGAATGTAATATACAGCTAACATCCCACTGCAACAGCTAGAATTAGAGTTTAATTCAGTAAAGGGGCTCCCTCCATCAGCTAATGGGTTGCAAAATGGGTTTCCATAGCCTTCCTCCCAAGCCTGCCAGAGACAATTGTATATTAGGCTGTGGCAGAGGTCCTGAAGGCCTACAGAAAGGCCCAGTGCTCAAGGTTATCTGGTGGTGTAAAAATTTTTGAGGAGTCTAGACTCCTTATCCATGCCCAGCACTTGGGAAATGGCAGGAGCAAGTGATTGGCTGAGCAGCATTTTTTGTTTATTGTGTATCAAGTTTGGACCAAGAAATAAAAATGCAATGGCAAAAATGCGATGTTCGCCGCGCACTGTTAGCCGGCGAATAGTTCGGGACATCTCTAATGGGAACTTCAACTATGTCCTTCATAGTGCATGCTGAATGTAATATACAGCTAACATCCCACTGCAACAGCTAGAATTAGAGTTTAATTCAGTAAAGGGGCTCCCTCCATCAGCTAATGGGTTGCAAAATGGGTTTCCATAGCCTTCCTCCCAAGCCTGCCAGAGACAATTGTATATTAGGCTGTGGCAGAGGTCCTGAAGGCCTACAGAAAGGCCCAGTGCTCAAGGTTATCTGGTGGTGTAAAATTTTTTGAGCAGTCTAGACTCCTTATCCATGCCAATGCCATTGGAAAACAGTGGGTGAGTGATGCTTCTTTTATTTATTTACACTATTCTGTCCTCTTTCTAAAATAATATTATCTTCCAAGGGGCTAAAGAACCATCCAACCGCAGTATTTTTATAAATGATTTTGCAGAAAAGGTTAACAAGCAATGTGGGTAAAAAATGTATATGAAACTAGACTTGGCTCATAAAGGTGCCACCAGTTTTGATGAACTAGAAGTTTTTTTAAACAGCAGGTTTCCTGTACTCCAGGTAGGAGCCAGATCATATTGTGAATTGTCAGATAACCATACAAAATGTATATAAACTTGTAGAGTAAAGGAAGATGATACAATAAAATATTAGCCAAATATACTGATAGCACTTTGCATTTTACTGAGATGAGCCTCTTGGTCTTCCATATAGGGCCTCTGAAATTGCAGCTTCCAGAAATAAATGTTGGATTTTCAGACTTTTGGAACTACTGAATGTCCGCTAAACACATTTTACTGTATTATGTGTCTATTTATAAGATATAATATACATTCATGTTTTTTTCTCCATAAAATTTCTTTTAGATGCTAAAAAGTATGTTGGCTGTGCTGTATGGATGTCTATAGCGGTGTTCACAGACACATGGGGTGTGCTATAATAGAGGAACTTCTAACAATAACATGATCTGTTAAATTGGAAAGATTGCTTTGCTGTTTTGTGCAGGTTTGGGGTCACATAGGTTTTGGCTACTAGAGACAGAGCAGCACTGATGATGTTGTAGAATTAAAAGCCGTAATAGATATCGACAAGAATCTCAAGGTGCAGGTGGCAACTAAGCTGTCAAATCCTGTATTAAAACTAATATTATGCATCTCTTTGCATGATGCCCCTCCAGATGTGCCATCCATCACTGACTACCAGATGTTACTTTATCAAGAAATGCATATTGTAGGATCTTTATTAATAATTATAACATTAGATGACTTTGGACGGTGCTGCTTGGGAAAGACTAAGGAGAAAAGCCCATACAGAGAAAATTCAATGTGTCTAGATTTTACCATGGGACAGTAGTTGATTTGATTAAAAGTAATGCCTCTGTTTCTAATAGTCATTATTATTTTGTCACAAATTTTACAAAAGATTAAGAATTTATTTTTTTTATTCTGAAATTTAGGACTGACTGTAGTATTTAGTGTAATCACAGCCTCATAAAGCATATTTAAGCGTCCGTATTATGGTCTATTCATGACAGATTTGCTGCTTACGTTTCTGTGACTGTCTTGTTCATCAATATGGGATTTGTAGAAACCCATGTACCTCCTCAATTGTGATTAATAGAACTGATATTCAGTTGCAGACATTACTGTAAAAATTCTCCCACTTGTGAAAATGTGCTCAGACCTTTCACATGGATGCATTTGGTGAGAAGTTTGCTTTAGTATTTGTGAGATAAAACCAGGAGTGGAATTTTCATTATACTTAGGTTTTCTGCACACAGATGTGTCCATACTTCAGCCTGCAAAATACAAACACCTTCTTTATGCATGCTGTATATTTATCACTCCCATGATAGAAAGAACTAGTTTGGTTTGCAATATAGACAAGTATAGAACATGCTCTATAAGTTGTGGAATGGCCATACGGACACCCCTAGGAACAGAATGGGTCAGTGTGCTATATGCAAGCATTGATGGAAAATGTGGTCATGTGATTCTTTTACCAGTTCTTCTCCTACGGTAGTTTAGGCTTACAAATACTGGCACAAAATACTGGCTAAGATATTGTTCTGACAAAGTGGCCTGAAAGTGACAGCACCTGGACCACTCTGAGTTGAACTGAACTTAAATCACAAGGATCCTATGGGCAATGGCTTTTACAGCGTATTTTTAGAGCACCACAATTCCATCGAAAACCTGTCTGCCAGGTCCTTTCTGCCTCCCATACATCTCAATAGGAGGCTGGACTGAGGATCGTGGAGCAGCAGCTTAGAGTTGTATGGTCTTAACAAAAAAAAAAAATTTAACCTATTATTTGATATGGGTTAAAAAAAAAATTCTTTAATAACACATTTCATAGAACTAAAAATTAAGGATGTTTTTCATTTCAATTAGTTGCTAATTTAAGGATATACAGTGTGAAAATTTGGTATTTATTTTCTGATTCTTATTTTGTTTTCATTTGCCCCCTTTCCACTTTCTGTTCTATTTCCATAAAATGAATCAGAATATTTGTGAAATTGTTATTCACAAATATTAATTCCCCATGTATTCAATGCCATTTATTGGATCCAGTTAGGTGCATATTGTATCTTTTTGGGACCCCAGAAAAGACATAAATGTATAAATTAAATAAACTGAATGACAATGTATTGAAATAATTAAGGGTAGTGAGTAGTGATATATGATTTTTGTAGATGCAACTGAGGTATTTACCTTCAAAAAAGAGTGGCCCCTATGGACATTGCTAGAGATGAGCAAATCAATTCTATAGAATCAGAATTTGACCAAAATCTTTTGAAAAATTTGAATGATATAAAATGTGAAGCATTATGGACCTCCATGAAAACACAATTATCGGACCTTAGAAAACAAAGCTATAATGTGCATACATTCTTAGTTTGTCATTTGTTAAACATACAAATTGTTTCACTTTGGGTGGTAGCTTGGTGTCTGAGGAAGAAGGCAAAAACCCCTTGAAATGCATAATGCTGCCTGCTCTGCAACACATCCCTTCTAGCCACTGGCCACAAGGCAATGTTTGACCGTCATGGTTGACAATATGGTTCTGACAATCTATTCTGAATCTGTCCTGTTTGGAAAACATTTTGATAAACTTCTGTTCTATGGTCATTCGAGGTTTTCCAGTTCTTGGTCAATCACATACACTCTTGTTTTCGGTGTATCTCTTGAGATTACACTACGCACTACCAAGAGAAACTTTCTCCAAAGTGAACGATTTTATGTGGATTATGCCCTGCATTTCTCAAAGAAACTACGGAAGATCAATTTTTGATTTATACTATTTTAGATTTATGAATATCACAATTCAAGGAGAATAACTAAGTCCTTTCTGCACAGTGGTGATTTAGAAACTTTTGTAAAAGAGTATCTGTCTTTGTTGCCCATCACAACTAATCACAGTGCAGCTTTCATTTCTTATTCTGCTCTTGAAACCTGAATGCTGTGGTGTGATTGGTTCCTATGGGCAACAAAGACAGATTCTCTTTTACACTGGTTTTATAGCCCCGTTTTTTCAAAAACTATAGTTTTCAAGGCTATTTATATAAATAATGTAGAAATATTATGCATGTGAGGGTTGAAACAGTAGGCAGACCAATCTCAGCACAAAGCACAGATATCAAGTTCATCCTTTGCAAAGAAATTGACATACCTAGGGGTGTATTAAAATTATTAAGCAGTAGTGTATATATAAATGATATGCTGAGATTTCCACATATACATGCTTGAATATGATATTGGTTTAGAAAAAAAAGTAATGGGCTTCCTATTATTATCACAGTATTTCCGTACTCCACATTGATATATTGTAGGTATGATTGAAAGCATGGGGGTTGATTAAATGTATCTTAGTGTTATATTGATTAGGTTAGTGCTAATGGGTATTATAGCAATTTTATATAGTGTCAAGATAAAAAATGCAGCTACGCTACACAGGCGGTCCTCAATAAAATAAATAAGATGCTGTCCATTGCTTATCACATTGCAAGGTAACCTGCTGTTTTGATCAATTTTTCAATTTTATTTAGTCTTAATTTTATTATTTCAGAACCAGATGGGTAGATTCTTGTAGGTATAATTAGACTTTGCAGAATGTTGGATGGTCAATCATTTTAAGCAGCACTGACGTGATTAGATCTCGAGATTATGGTTTGGAAAGAACTGCACTTTTCATGTCATGCTGTTGGTACCAACTCAAAGCTCTGTTTGACCTGAGCATTATGCTAACATGGGACAGTTCTTCACATTAAACAACAAGGGGACAATAAAAGCTAAAGAATATAGCATTTAATGGTGGAATCTGTGCTGAACGTTTAGCATACCTTCATACCTTCCTATATCCAAGCACTTAAAGGGGTTATACCAACATTTATTGCACCAGTTGCTTTGCTAGAGTATCTTCAGCCTGTTAGCTCAGGGAGTGAGTCCTTTGTACTGAAGATCCCTCCATCTAACAGCCCCAGCTTTTAACAGAACATATGGCTGGTGGCAGTTTTAGATTTAGGCTGAGCATGTTTGACCAGTTCAGTGAGATGGGCAAAAAAATAAGGAAAAGAACAATTAGCGGGTGGCGCTATACATACAGCTTACTGGCTGTACTAAAACATTAATTATATGCAATTGCAAAAGTATTCAGATCTAGGTGCTGGTATGACAAATTGAGATGAGGGAATTGAAGTTGGAATTCAATCCGAATTTCAGGAAAAATTCCTTCACACTGAATCCTAATTTCCTCACTCTTCGTGGTAACAAATCATATTTTTTCTAAAATGGCTGATGCATGTGTGGGAATGAGGGATCACCCACAATGCCATGCATGCAGTGAACAGAAGCCAGTCAGCCCTGTTATGTCACAGCCTCTATAAATAGACTCAGCCATCTTGGATTCAGCCATTTTCCAGTGTACTTAATAGTGGGAGAGACATCAGCGGGTGTGCTAGGGATCGTGGTAGATAAGACTTTAAAACATTTATTTTGCTGTATAGAAGTTCAGGGAAAGGATAGGGAGGAATTATTCCACAGTATTAAAGCATAACAGGGTTCAGTAGGGGAGTTATAGCCTGGGTAATGCGGGTCTGCGGATCAAAATTGCCATAATACAGCTCTGTAATTCCAGCAAACTGTTCTGTGCAGTAGTGCAATAATATGTTCCAAAGCCCTTTTTGGCATGTATCAGTGGCAAAAAATTAGATATTATTTGCCGTTCAGCGGTGCAGTTATATGTTCTAAAGCCTTTTGTGGAGTGAATAAGTGGAAAAACTTAAGGGCTTATCGGCCGTTCAGCGGTGAAGTTAAATGTTCTAAAGCCCTTTTTGGAGTGTATTAGTGGCAAAAAATTATATATTATTTACCGTTCAGCAGTGTAGTAATATGTTCTAAAGCATTTTGTGGCATGTATAGAAAATAAGGGCCTATTTGCCATTCAGTGGTGCAGTTATATGTTCTAAAGCCTTTTGTGAAGTGTATAAGTGGAAGAAAGTAAGGTCCTATTTGACACTAATACCCTATTTCCCTGTTGAAGCCGCACATGCAGCAAAACATGTCGGGAGGGTTAGTGCCTGCTGGCTTTAGGACAGGGACGAATCGGATGCATACAATTGTATGAATGAATGTGTGGTTGGTAAGTGCTAAACAGCGTGTATCTGCGTGGCTGAGAAAGTTGGTGTGATATGGCTCATAGTAAAGAGGGGTGAGCAGTGGGCGCCCCCTTTACGATAAAATAGGGAAACCATTCCCTGGTAATTTTGTAGGAATCTATTTCCTCTCTCATGAGCCATAGTGTGACAAAGCATGTGTGCACAAACCTAGGAATTAGTCAAGTGGTTCCAGCACCATAATATAAGTGCAGTAGGAGCAAATAGAAATCTGTTCTATTATACAATCACATTGTTGCAACACTGACTTACAATCAGAATCTGACTGCCAAGAAGCTTCAAAGAGTGAGCAATTGGCTACAAATTCCAGTGTTGCAACAAAGTTGTAGGTTGCCATCAAGCACATTGATGAGCAACGAATGCGCTGGATTCCTTATCGGAATGTAGAAAAACATATGCATTAACCTATGGCAGATGCAAACATTATAACACAGCAAAGTGAACTGTAGCCATAAGCAGTACCTCAAAGTAAATGAGGATTACACACATTCAGCACTGAGTGGAATATCTGATTCCTTCCCTGATAATTTTAATGGGACTGGGTGTATAAATAAATGTATCAGCTTTTATAAAAATATAATAAAGGTTACGTTTTAATATCTATGTTGTAACCCCTAAAAGGATTTAGTAGGTTTATGTGACCTTTTTGTAAATAAATAAGGGCCTATTTGCTGCTCAGCGGTGCAGTTATATGTTCTAAAACCCTTTTTGTCGTGTATTACTGGCAAAAAAATATATATTATTTGCCATTCAGTGGTGCAGTTATATATTCTAAAGAATTTTTTGGAGTGTATAAGTGAAAAAAATTAAGGGCCTATTTGCCGTTCAGCAGTGCAGTTATATGTTTGAAAGCTCTTTTTAGCGTGTATTAGTGGCACAAAAAAAAAATATTTGCCGTTGTGTGGTGAAGTGAGAAAATTATAGCCCTATTTGGCGTTTAGCAGTGGCGGAAAAAAATTTATTTGCCGTTCAGCAGTGCAGTTATATGTTCAAAAGCCTTTTATGGAGTGTATAAGTGGAAAAAAGTAAGGGCCTATTTGCCATTCAGCAGTGCATTTATATGTTCTAAAGCCCTTTTTAGCAACCAATAGGAAAGTTGCCTACCCCTTTACTATATAAGAACATCCCCAGCAACCATTTTATGCAGTTTTTTGCAGTTCATAAAGAGACAGCAGTGTAATTGTTGTGCTGTGTGCTTTGCTGTTTCATTACATTAGATAGATAGTTAGTTATTAAGCTTATATATATAAGACAAATAGTTAGTGGGAGATAGTCAGTGTAGGTTACATTGTGATATTGTGTAGCTGATAGGTTCCAGTGCAGGGTAGTGTGATGGATAGATACATGCTACAGTGCTGTGATGTCACAAGTTCACAACAATAGTTAATGCACCAATCACTAATAACTAATAAGTAGTCAGACCTGCTAAAATGTAAAGTTTAACTTATTGCGCATCATTAATTGCCGATTTGTGGAATTTCGAATATATCGGAGCACTCTATCTGCATATAAAGCTATTGTAATGTTCTGCCGTGCCAACCATTTTGTCCAGTCTCAGGAAACTCCTAGCAGCTTGAAAAATGTAGCAATAGTGACCCACACCTGTATTGCAATCAAGAAAATAATCGTGAATTCTCTCAAATATTCGCAAAATATCACAAATTCAAATATTGCCCCTGCAGCTCATCACTAGAGTCGGTGGGTACGTCAGACAGAACGCTTAGTTGGCATGGCCCGGGAGCAGGCCCTGTACCCTCATCTATCCTCAACCTGCCTCTGTCCTTTGCTGTTCCCTCAGCCACAGAAGTATTGTATGCTGTTGGCTCAGCTCCACTATACAGCAAGGACGATCTCCTAGAGGACAGTCAGCAGCTTTTGCCCAGCCAAGATGTGGAGGCGTGCAAGCAGTAAGAGGAGAGTTGCGTGGGCTAATATATTGAGCGGTCAGGCTCCTGACCCAGAGACAGTTAGGAGGACATCACTGACATGCAGACACTACTCGATGTTGATGAAGCTGATCGCACTTGGGAGCCAGGTGCAGAAGGGGCTTCATCACTATCATGAGAAGAGGGTGGCAGCTTGCCTGTGAGGCAGCGTCTAAGCCAGCAAGGTGGTAGCATGGCAGGGAGTCAGAAGGGTGCCAACAGTGGGAGGTCGGGAGCCAAACATGCCCGGGTAAGACCACCTTTTTCGCAGCAGCCTACCTGTCCGGGAAGTAGTGGTGCAGGGGTTCATGGAGGCAGCGGCAGTAACGGTCAGTCAGTGCGGACAGTTTTTTGTTAAGCCGCCGGAGGAGGCTGTGGGCAGAAGGTGAAGCGTGGCGAGGGTGCCAAGGTTGGTACCATGGCCCTGCGTGAACATATGCAGCGTCATCATAAAGTGGCCTGGGAGAACTTTGGCTTTGAAATGGTGGTCCAGCCTGCTGCATCAGTATGTCCTTCCCAACATCTTCTGGTCCTGCTCCTTCTCCTACTCCTAGTCAGTTATTCCATCAGCAATAAATCACTGAAGCAATTGCCAAGAGACAACAGGCGTGCACTCATCCAACGGCTCAGAAGCTGAATGTGCTCCTGGCCAAGTTGCTGGTGCTGCAGTCCCTCCCTTTCAAAGTGGTGGACTATGCACCCTGCAGAGAACTGATGGCTTGTGCCAAGCTGAGGTGGAGAGTCCCAAGCCGTCATTTCTTTGCCAAAAAGGGAGTACCAGCACTGCACAGGTATGTAGAACAGAAGGTGGGCTAGTCCTTAAGCCTGTCGGTGTCTGCCAAAGTGCACAGCAGCTCCGATGTGTGGAGCTGTAACTACAGTCAGGGACAATACATGTCCTTTACGGCCCACTGGGTGAATGTGGTTCCTGCACCTCCACACCAGCAACTTGGCCAGGTAATGTCGCATCAGTCTCCACGTTCACACGCCGTTGGTCCTGCGACAATGTCCGCCTCTGGCTCCTCATCCTCCACCGTGTCCTCAGCCTCCACTGCAGGGACAATTCACAGTGCCCCTCCAGCATACCACATGTGCAGGGTATGGTGGTGTCATGCTGTTTTGCACCTCGTTTACCTGAGCAATCGGAGTCACACAGGGGGGGAACTGCTCTGTGTCCTTCATCAAGAAATCGAATCCTGGCTTTCTCCGTGACAACTCACAATCGGAACCATGGTGAACAACAACAGGAAGAACATGGTGTCGGCGCTTAGTCAAGGAGGGCTGAGCCATGCGACCTGCATGGCACATGTGTTTCAATATGGTCGTCAAGCGGTTCCTGAAGTCTTCCACCCATCTGCAAGACATCCCAAAAATGGCCAATAAATTTGCATGCACTTCAGCCACTCATACACCGCAAAGCACACCCTCCTTGAGCTGCAGCAGCAGAAAGGCATCCCCCAACATAGGCTGATATGCGTCGTTTCCACCCATTGTAATTCCAACCTCTATACGTTGGACCGACTATACGAACAGAGAAAGGCCATAAACGTTTTCTCGATGATCCAAGCGGACAGGAGTACTCCCCTGTGTAACTTTGATGTCAACCAGTGGCAGCTCATGGGCGACATCTGCTTTTTTCTCAGGCCTTTTGAGGAGGCCATGTTATTTGTCAGTTGCCAGGAATACAGTATGAACAACGTCATTCCACTGCTTCATGTCCTGGAACAGATGCTAGTAAATCTGGCTGGTCAGGGGACTGGAGACATGGTGCCTAGATCTTATGGCCACATGAGCCCTGTGGGGGCTGAACTGGAGGAGGACATTGGCGCACAAGCAATGTGTTTAGCGAAATGGGTGGTTTTTCTACACACGTGACAGGAGAGGAGGAGCAGGAGCAGCCAGAGGAGCTACAGGGTGATGAGGAAGACAAGGCAGAGGACCCAGACACACCATGGACAAACTGAACTACTATTGAGACATCCTATGCAGTCAGTTGGCCACTGCCTATCTGCACCTTCGTCCATCCTCTCGGAGGTTGGACCGGGGAGCCCTTTGTACTCACATTCCTCTGCCATGGCTGATGTGTCAGTGTGGGGGTGTAGGAGCAGTTCCAGCTTCATCAGCAGCAACTTGAGTCTAGAGTCACCGCTGAGCAGCTTTCTTCACCCACATAGTGAAGAAGCTACACACCATCAGCAGCTAGACCTGGAGCAGGACCTTAACCAGCAGGTGGTGGCATACTTGGACCAAACCCTGCGACCCCACATTAAATATCCGCTGGACTACTGGGCAGCCAAACTGGATTTGTGGCCACAACTGCCAGAGTTTGCCCTTGAAAAGCTGTCCTTCCCGGCTAGTAGTGTGGTATCAGAAAGGGTGTTTAGTGCGGCAAGTCTCATAGTTACCCCAAAGAGAACTCGCATGTCCGCCCAAAAATTTGGAGAGACTGACCTTTGTCAAGATGAATCAGGCATGGATCAGCCAGGATTTCCACCCACCAATGACTGATGCATCAGACTAGATTATCCATGGTGCCCCACCAACACTTTGGCAACAGAGACTGGTCTATTCTGGCTACCGGCCTCAGCTACTATTATGATGCTGCCACCTGCCTGATGCCACACATCTGATGCCAAGTGCTCCTTCTTTCACCCACCATCTTCAGCTGGTACTGGTATTGCCACCCACCTGCCCACTCTGTCACCAGGTCACTCTGTGGTCTCCTGATTCTGCTATCACATCCACACTATGTCACCTTGCCACTCTGTGGTCTCCTGATGCTGCTGCCACTTTCACACTATGTCACCTTGCACTCTGTGGTCTACTGATGCTGCCACCACTCCACACTCTGTCATTGTGCCACTCTATGGCTTACTTCTGATACTGCTGCTGCCACCACCTCCACACTCTATCATTGTGCCATTTTGTGGTCTCCTCATGCTGTTTTCACCTCACCACTATATCATAGAGCCACTCTGTGGACTCTCATGGTGTTCCCACCCTCCCCACTTCATGACTGGGACACTATTTTGCCTTTCAGCCTTGCTTACATCATCATTTATTTGACCCTTCTTCTAATCTGTCAGAATGAAGACAAAATGAGACACATAACGGATCCTATCTATGTAAAAGCTGTAAGGCCTGCATTACATAGTTCCTATTTTTAATCAGAATTGGCTTATGATTTGGTAGCCAAAAGCAGGAGTGAGTACAAAACACAGAGGACATGCAAATATTCCATTCACGTGTCATCTCTGTTTTGGATCCACTCCTGTTTTTTTTTTTTTTTTTGCTTTAGCAATACTGATGGATTACTGACCAAATGCTGACTGAGTGAGTGTGAATGCTTCACAGACAGGATCCTTTTATTGAGGGTTGTTGTTCTGTAGGATTAGAGGAAGGGCAAAATAATCAGTGACATCAACACAAACTTACTGCTGACACCCTCTCCACTCGTATAAGCGTTTAATAGAACAGGTTCTGTAGACATCTATGTGGAATCAGCTGCCGATGGTGTAAAAGGAGTGCGCTTCTTCTTGATGCTAACATTGACCTGTAAGGATGTGTATAGGATGTGGTTGTTGAGTTATTTGGTCAGTTTTGGCCCCTTAATTGCCCAAATAAGTGAAGTGTGCAGTGATTCTAAGAGCGTTTTACTACCACAGCAGACTTCCTATGAGTGTTACTGCAAGGCACAGTGTTCTACACCGCTATAAAGGTTCCCTGCAGCTGCTTTTGAATGTGATTTGCCACAAATAAATTTGTATCAAACCAAATTTTTCGAATAATTCGGCAAACCAGCCGAATAGAATTTTTGAGAAATTCGCTCATCTCTAATGACAAATGTAGAATATGATTTGTGACACAACTCCTTTAATAAGTTTGAAAATGCTCAGAAGCAGCAAACCATCCCTAATTTAAAAAGAATCTGTCACCAGCCACCTTTCTATCAAACTTTTTGCCCAGATAAATAGCTGTGGTTCATGTGATTAAAACACAATTTTTTTTTTTTATCCGAGTCTCCATTCCTGATGGATACTTTTTCTTAATACAAAGAAGAAGAAAAACACACAAAAATTATAAACATACACTGCACAATATAATAAGTTGATATATGGATGTACATGGCAAGAAATAAAGACAAAAACACAGAATATAACAGCACTCTCAAGGCACTAAATGCTAAATCTATATATTAACTAATAAAGTATCTGATATGATAAATACATATGAGGTTTTTAGCACATTTTTTGCTAACCAAGGCACCCACCACGGCAAGGTGACCTCAGTTCAGGCAGGAACCCACTCCAGTGAATACCTACCTCTATGCCAGTTGACATCTTAATTTAGGAGAGTGGAAACCACACATATACTATGTTGCTTGTAGTGTTGAGCGTGAATATTCGAATAGCGCAACTTCTAAAATTCGTGAATATTTTGAATATAGTGCTATACTGTATATTCGTAATTTGGAATATTAGTCATTTATTTCCATCTGAACACATGATTCCTCTCTGCTTCTTGTTTGTGGCCAATAAGAAGGCAGCAATGTCAAGTTCACAACAATACTTAGTGCACCAATCAGTCAGACTGCTAAAATGTGAAGTTGCACGTAGTTCGAAAAAAATATTCTAATTTCTGAAATCGCGAATATATTGGAGCACTCTATCTGCACTCTAGCTATTGTAATGTTCTGCCATGCCAACCATTTTCTCCAGTCTCAGGATAAACTCAGGAAACTTCTAGCAGCTTGAAAAATGTAGCCATAGTGACCCACGCCTGTATTTTGCGTTAAGAATTAGCATTATGCGATTTCTACATTGCCGATTTTTCGCAATAAAGAGAATATTCTACCACACAATTCGAATATTGCCCCTGCTACTCATCACTAGTTGCTTGTTACCTTGGTGTTAAGGCATCCAATGAGAGTAAGAGCAAACTTTTATATGTGTCTCATCGTCTAATTTAAAAAGTTATGGCTCTTCGAATGTGGGAAGGAAAGAAAACGTAGTAGAGATCAGAGAACAGTTCCTATTCTTTTTTAACCCCTTACCAGGCCTAAAAAGGGCTTAAAGGGTTTGTCCTAGACAGGTACTTAGTGTCCATTGGGCTAGGCATGGTGTAAAAAAAAAAAAAAATAAACAGTCAACTGTTCAAAATGTTCCTGGTCAAGTGTCAAGCTCCCATCTATGCTGTTTCCAGTCCCTGCTAGACTGAAAGTGTGTTGTGCAATCTATCTTCATGCAATACACCTCTACCAGCCAATCCACGGCCTCAGAAGTGACCTGTGCATTAATGACACGTAACTGCTTAGTTTCACATATATAATTATAAATTGGAATAATTCTTAATCCTCAAAGCAATGACATTACCTGCTAAACTACTTGAGGCTGTGGCTAGAGTAGTTCACTAGAGTAGTTGCCACATTGTTATTGCCTGCATGGGCATTAATTTATATGATATAATTCTGTTTTCCTGCCACCATCACTAGGGGGAGCCTATGAGCCCAACAGAAGTACAGAAGTTTAAACCTGATATTAAAGAGGAAAGATATCCTCTAACTTCAAAAAAGTAAGGCTACTTTCACATTAGCCTTTTCAATTCCGCTATTGAGATCCATCATAGGATCTCAATAGCGGAAGAAAACGCTTCAGTTTTGCATCCTTATCACAGACAGAATAACACTGCAAGCAGCGTTTTTCTGTCCGCGATGTGGTACAGAGCAAGACGGATCCGTCCTGACGCACAATGTAAGTCAACAGGGATCGATCCGTTTTCTCTGACACAATAGAAAACGGATCTGTCCCCCATTGACTTTCAATGGTGTTCAAGACGGATCCGTCATGGCTATAGAAGACTTAATACAACAGGATCCGTTCATGACGGATGCATGTGGTTATATTATTGTAACGATGGATGACGGATCAGCAAAAAACGCTAGTGTGAAAGTAGCCTAATAAATAACAGAAATCATATATCTTATTCCCAGGTGGTGATGGTAAAATACTGCTATAAAATACATTATCACCAGCCCTGAAATTCAGTTATTGATCTAAGCACATGACTTGAGATGCATACAGTTTTCAATGAATATAGCAATGTATATTAAGTGACTTCTTAGTGGTGTGCTATTCTTTCTTTCGGAAGGAGTTTATTGCTCAATATATAGACACTGTCTACGCTATCTATCTATCTATCTATCTATCTATCATATATAATATGATTATGTATTATTTATAAATAGTTTTTTTTTCCAGCAATTACTGAGAAACAACATTCCAAATTGCTAAATCTTGAGAGTTCTCAAGTGTATTCATGAAATGTATGCTGATGAAGTGAATTAAAATATACAAATCGAAAAGACTAGCGAATGCTTTATTTGACAATGACATTAAGTCTTGAAGATCAAAGCAGCTTTCATTTTTAAATAATATACACACTACAGATATGTGCCAGTTAACATTAATGTGCAGGGAGGGAATTTGGCTTGTGCATTATCCAGCAGGCCTTGTACAGCTATGGACCACGGGAGGTAAGGCTAACAAAATTAATATGCAAAGAAGTTTAACACTTGGGACCTATAATTTTCTTGCAAATGGTTTCACTTTAAGGATGAAACAACGCAAGATGATACCAATTTCTTTCTTTCTTTTTTTAATAAATAGATAGTACTTTAAAAATATAACATAAGACAGCAGGTGGGGATTAGACAAGTGGCTATGCAAAGTAGTAGGGATACAAATTTGAATTGACTAACACTAAGTGATACGAACACATTGAAATGTTTAAGTCAACACTGAAAGATTCAGTTAATTAAAGTGTGATTAGCTACAAGGGGGTTCTTACAGAAATGCCTCATTTTATATTATTTAGATAAAACCTTTAAAAAACTATATTGTATACCAGAATCAAGCCATATTTTCTAACAGAGGGATTTCCAAACCTTTAAAGGGGTTGTCTCACTTCAGCAAATAGCATATATCATGTAGAGAAAGGTAATACAAGGCCTTTACTAATGTATTGTGATTGTCCATATTGCCTCCTTTGCTGGCTGGAATCATTTTTCCATCACATTATATACTGCTAGTTTTCATGGTTACAACCACCCTGCAATCCATCAGTGGTGGTCATGCTTGCACACTATAGGAAAAAGTGCCGGCCTCTCTGGTAGCTGGGACCGTGGGATCGCTCATAGGCTAGTGCTTTTTCCTATAGTGTGCAAGCATGACCACCACTGATGGATTGCAGGGTGGTTGTAACCATGAAAACGAGCAGTGCCTAATATGATGGAAAAATGAATCCAGCCAGCAAAGGAAGCAATATGGACAATCCCAATACATTAGTAAGTGCCCTGTATCAACTTCCTCCACATAATCAATACTATTTCCTGAAGTGAGACAACCCCTCTAATATTTATGATAGGCCATCAATCTTACATCAAGGGGGTCTGATTCCTCAGTCCCAAACCAATCAACTAATTGAAGGGACTGCGGTACCTAGAACAGGGACCAGAACAGCTTATACAGTGTGCAGTGGCTGTGAATGGCTCTGCAGCTTTCTCCTATTCTTTGGAATGGGCCCCCCTTTGGTATTAATGGGGTCATTCAGGCTCTGGAATTTTTAAAGGCCAAAAATAACTTTGCAGATTTCCCTATTTTTGTTGTCAAAATACATGAAATTCAAACTGCACAATTCATGCACCTGTGAACCGAGTATTAAGGTGCCCATACACCTTTACCCGATCCCCTATACACATGCATGTTCAATTCAGCCAAATTTGCATATGTTTTCAGTGGGAAAATGGGGAATAAGCCACTGCCAAATTCCTCTGGCAGTGGCTTTACTGCTGTGGGAATAAAAGATCAGGCATGTTACACTCCAACATCCCAATTCTTCTTTACCCTAACATCTGACATCGAAGGGGTGTTGGGGCATACCCATAGACATAAAATGGTTGGCCCATGCTGCTGAAACTGGTATGCAGTACAGGGCTTATTTACAATCCAAAGGAAAAAGTCACGCTGCCAATCACCAAGCGGAAAAATCCTTGTTACATAGGAGGGTAAGGTGATCACTTTAGAGGCAACCAAACTTCTGAGTTCCACCAAGGAGACGTCCCATTACAAGAGACCCTTCTGTGGATGTTAAGGTTTACAGCACATAGTGAAGACCCGTCAATTTATAATAAACCAAGCGTAATTATTTTACTTACAAGAAAATAAAATCCATCCATTTAAAACATCGATACAAGTCCATAAACTTCAAATTGGGGAGAATAAGCTGTGTAATCTATCCGTTAGTGTGGTGTCCACCTGATTTCATTGATAAGCAATTTCATTAAGCATTGAGTTTGATATTGGGGTGAAATAACAGTGTAATTTAACTGGTAGTGTTTTCCAACTGATTTCATAGATAAGCAATTCCATGAGGCCTTGATTCTGATATTGGGGTGAATTAACAGTGTTATTTAACCGTTATAGTGTTGCCCACCTGATTTTGTAGATGAGCAATTCCATTAGGTCTTCATTTTTTACATTGGGGTGAATTAACAGTGTCATTTAACAGAGTGTTGCCCACTAATGAGGAGCGAGCATGCTCAGCCGAATATCTGTTAGGCTCGAGCATCACTATGCTCTACACATGGCGGTACTCGATCGAGTACCGCATGTGCTCGAGCACAATGCTCGAGTCTCCTCCCCGCGCGTTTTGCGGGTTTTAAGCAGCCAATAAAAGTGCAGGTAAGTACTGCCCTCACTGTGATTGGCTGGCCGGAATGCATCATCGGGTGCTATATAGTACCGGATGACACATGTTCGGATCAGACGTGGACAGGGAGAGCAGAGCATAGTAAGGGAAACACAGTGTAGGGAGTGATTTTCACCATTTTTATTCAGTGAAAGCTTTTCCAAGATCCAAAAGTCCTTTTAAGGACTACTGTGTGTGTTTTAGAGCAGTTATCTATTTACCACCTGATGTTTTAGGGACAGTACTTCGGAAGGGACAGAGAGTGCAGAAAGAGACATTTGCTGTTTTTAGCAAAAGCATTTAAAAGACCCAAAGTCCTTTTAAGGACTACTGTGTGTGTTTAACAGCCGCAAGATAATTTTATTTTATACCTATTAGTGACATATACTGTACATCATCCGCAGACTGTGTCTTCAATAATCTGGTCCACATCTAGTGTCCATAATCTGTTGTGTTCTGTAACCAATACTGTAGAACATCTGCAGACAGTGTCTATATTACAAATTCCAATAATCTGGGTCTGATATAGTGTCCATAATCTGTGGTGTTCTGTAACCAATACTGTAGAACATCTGCAAACAGTGTCTGTATTACCAATTCCAATAATGTAGGCCACATCTAGTGTCCATAATCTGTGGTGTTATTTAACCAATACTGTAGAACATCTGCAAACAGTGTCTGTATTAAGAATTTCAATAATTCGGGCCTATTATAGTGTCCATATTCTGTGGGTTTCTGTGACATATAGTTTCCTGCATCCGAAAACTGTGTCTTTAGCGGAGAGTAAAACAATCTGCACCACATCTAGTGACAAAAGCATTAATATGAAGAAGGCGAGCACTAAGGGACCGGGAAGTGGGCGTGATGCTGATGGTGCACACAGAGGCCGTGGTCCTGGCTGCAATGAAACTGTGCCTGCTGCCAGGGCACCATAAAAAAAAAAAACATCCACCGTACCCAGCTTCATGTCCAACTTAGCTGGGCGGCTCAGGGCAACACTGTCCAAGTCAGACCAGTGCGAACAGTTGGTCGGTTGGATTGCTGAAGATAATGCTTCCAGTCGGTTAAGCACCAACCTCTAGTCCAGTCTTTGAAGCCAAAAGTCTGGTCAACCGAAACCTCACTCTGATCATCCTTTCTCCCACCGTGGAGAGGCTTGACAAACAAGTGATCCCACACTCGGATATTCCGAGGAGCTATTTCCAGCTTGAAGAAGTACCTGAGATATTGTGCCCTGATTCCCAACCTCTTGAGCCTTCACAGTCTCAAGAAGATGACAGTGGTGAACGGCAATCATTAGTTCAAGAGGTGAATGATGATGAGACACAGTTGCCAATCACTGAAGTTGTGGTTAGGTCAAGTCTAGTGATGAGCGGAAGGGCAATATTCGAATTCGTGAATTCGTGAATTCCCGATCTTCAGGCATTATTTTCTTGATTGCAAAAATTTGCATAAAATGTGCGTAAAAATTTGCATAGACTGGTATTTTTAAAAAAAACTAAAAATTCGCAATTACGAATATATTTTGAGATATTCTAAATATTCGCGAATTCTCGAAGTGCCGATATTCGCGATTAAAATTCGAATATTCGTGATCAATACTAGTCAAGTCAGAAGGATGAGCAGAGTGAGGAAGTGGAAGAGGAGGTGGTGGACAATGAGGTCACTGACCCAACATGGGAAGGTGAAAAGCCGAGCGAGGACAGCAGAACAGAGGGGGAGGGATCCGCAGCTTCGCAACAGTCTGGAAGAGGCAGTGGGGTTGCAAAAGGGAGAAGTCGGCCCACACCAAACAGGACCGCAACCGTTACACGGAGCACCCCGATGCATAAATCTACCTTGCCAAGGGGTAGGTGTTCCGCAGTATGGCGCTTTTTTAAGGAAAGTACAGAAGACAAAAGAGTGGTAGTTTGTAACCTGTTCCGTACCAAAATGAGTCGGGACGTGAACACTACAGTAGTAACCTCACCACTAGCATGATCTGTCACATCATGGCATCCAAGCACCCTAATAAGTGGGCCGAATGCCTGGGTCCGCAATCTGGGTCTGCGGGTCACACCACTGCCTCCTCTTCCCCTGTGTTACGCACTGCTGGCCAATCCCCTGTTGAAGGTGCTGGCACGGAAGCCCCTCGCCCTGCATCTGGACCTTCGCACGAGCCGTCAGCAACAACATTCACTTCCCTGTCCCAGCACAGCATCCAAATGTCGATAACACGGGCATTTGAATTCAATCCCAAATACCCACCCAACCACCCACTGGCCATAGCACTAAATGCTCAACTTTTGAAATTACTGGCCCTTGAAATGTTGCCATTTAGGCTTGTGGACACTGAGGCTTTCCGTAGCCTGATGTCCGCAGCTGTCCCTCGGTATGCAGTTCTCAGCTGCCACTATTTTTCACAATGGGCCGTGCTCGCCTTACACCAGCATGTGTTCCAGAACATTACCCGTGCCCTGACCAATGCACTTACTGGGAAGGTTCACTTCACCACGGACACATGGACAAGTGCTGGTGGCCAGGGATGCTACATTTCCCTGTCCGCATACTGGGTGAATGTTGTGGAGGCTAGGAGTGAGTCGTACCCTGGGATGGAACAGGCGCTACCCTCGCCACGAATTGCAGGCCCTACGTCCATCAGGGTCTCCGCCTGTAGCTATGTTACTGGCTCCAACCCCCACTTCTCCTCCTCCACCGCCTCCTCCTAGACTTCCATCTCCAGCAGCAGTCAGCCATCAGTCGCTAACTGGAAGCAGTGTAACACTGCTGTGGGTAGGCGTCAACAGGACATGCTGAAGCTGATCTGCTTAGGGGACTAACAGCACACCGCCGCAGAGCTATGGCAGCGTATAAGGGACCAGACCAAGCTGTAGCTCTCGTCACCCAACCTACAACCAGGCATGAAAATGGCCGTAACTTGGTGGCGGCTTTGGAGCTCGGAAACCTGACACACATCCCATTCCTAGCCCATGTCTTAAACTTAGTGGTTCAGCGGTTTATCAAAACCTACCCCAATTTTCAAGAGCTACTAGTGAAGGCGCGCCGCGTGTGTGCCCATTTCTGCAAGTCGTCCACAGCTTCAGCCGGTCTGTCAACACTGCAGCAGCGCTTGCGGCTTCCAGCTCACCGACGTGCGCAAGTGCTTGAACTTTACATTCTACATTTTGGCCAGGCTTTGTGACCAGCAGAGGGCAGTTGTGGAATACCAGCTACAACATAGTCGTCGCCTTTCGAGTCAACTGCCACTATTCCGAGCGAGTAGTGGGCATTGATGTCAGACCTCTGTGAGGTTTTAAAAAAGTTTGATGAATCCACACAGATGGTTAGTGGCGATAACGCTATTATCAGTGTACCCATTCCATTACTGTGTCTGCTCAAACAATCACTGCTCACAATTAAGGAGGACGCTATAAATGTGGCAGATGAGGAAACGTGGAGGCCTTTACACAGGGTGATAGCCAGACCACCCACAGTTCGTCTTCTCAGCCCGAATTGGACCATGAAGAGGAGGAGAAGCTGGAGAGAGTTGACTCTGCTACAGAGGGTAGTACCCATGGAACTTTAATTCCATCTGTTCAGCATGGATGGGCGGAAGAGGAGGAGGATGAGGAGACGGAGAGTCATCCTGATGTCGACATCAACGTCTTGCCTGTTGGTACTCTGGCACACATGGCTGACTTCATGTTAGGCTGCCTTTCCATCGACCCTCATGTTATACGCATTTTAGATAACATGGATTACTGGGTGTTCACCCTTCTCAACCCCCGCTACAAAGAGAACTTCTCATCTCTCATTCCTGTGGTGGAGAGGACGAGTAAAACAGTGCAATACCAGAAGGTACTTGTTGAGAGATTGCTACAAAATTTTCCATCTGAATATTGCGGCTGGCAGAGTCCATACTTCCTTAGGCAACCAAGGAAGGGAGACAAGGGGAACACACAGCAGTTTCAACAAAGGCAGGGCAACACTTTCCAAGGCATAGGACACTTTCATGACCTCACACTTAAGTGCGGCCTAGTGCCACAAGGAGGTAAAAGTTTTGGAAGATGGTGAAGAAATACATAGCAGACCATGTCAGCGTCCTAAATGATTCCTCAGTGCCTTATAACTAAAGGGAGTTCAAGCTGGACACGTGGCTCGAACTTGTGCTCTACGCCTTGGAGGTGCTGGAGATAAGCATATCCCCTTGTCCACTGGCAATGTTAACAAGTTGACTCAGATAAAAATGAACAAGGCCTGGATTGCCCCTGACTTCTCAACTCCATCATCAGGAGAGCTGAGCTGATGATGAACATAAAGGCAATTTCAATATATCATTTATAATGCACTCAATATACTGTAGTGTATTCCCATGCACTTTTTCCACCACAAATAAAGAGTATATGGTTGAGTCTTGTTTTCTCCGCCTCCTCATCCAGATTGTATATATTCCCTATACTCTAATTTTTTTTATACTGTCAGCTCAACTGCAGGCCATCAACTAAATTTTTTTTATAGGGTCAGCTATACAGCATACACTCGCATACAATGTTTTAGAGCATCAGCTGAACAGCATGCACTCGCATATAATGTTTTAGAGCGTCAGCTGAACAGCATGCACTCGCATATAATGTTTTAGAGCATCAGCTGAACAGCATGCACTCGCAGTTAATGTTTTAGAGTGTCAGCTGAACAGCATGCACTCGCAGTTAATGTTTTAGAGCGTCAGCTGAACAGCATGCACTTGCATATAATGTTTTAGAGCATCAGCTCACCTGCAGGCACTCACATACAATGTTTTAGAGCGTCAGCTGTAAAGCATACACTCACATATAATGTTTTAGAGCATCAGCTGAACAGCATGCACTCGCAGTTAATGTTTTAGAGCGTCAGCTGAACAGCATGCACTCGCATATAATGTTTTAGAGAATCAGCTGAACAGCATGCACTCGCAGTTAATGTTTTAGAGTGTCATCTGAACAGCATGCACTCGCAGTTAATGTTTTAGAGCATCAGCTGAACAGCATGCACTTGCATATAATTTTTTTAGAGCGTCAGCTGAACAGCATGCACTCGCATATAATGTTTTAGAGCATCAGCTCACCTGCAGGCACTCGCATATAATTTTTTAGAGCGTGAGCTAAACAGCATGCACTCGCATGTAATGTTTTAGAGCATCAGATCACCTGCAGACACTCACATATAATGTTTTAGAGCATTAGCTCAACTGCAGGCACTCACATATAATGTTTTAGAGCGTAAACTCACCTACAGGCACTAGCATATAATGTTTTAAAAAGTCAGCTCACCAGCAGGCACTCAAATATAACGTTTTAGAGCATCAGCTCAGCAGCAGGCCCTCGTCCCTAATGTTTTAGAGGGTCACCAGCAGGCCCTTGCTCCAAATGTTTTTGAGGGTCACCAGCAGGCCATCAATCATAATTTTTCAAAGGTATGTATGATGCCCTCCTTTATGTGTAATAAAGGGTGTATTGGAGTGCCGGTTCATTGTAATTTTTGGCAGCCCTTTCACTTAGTGCATAGGCTTTATGAGTGTAGGAGTCCCAGTACCTGAACAATTGTACCATAATGTGAACGAGACCCACCTTTAAGTGATATACCAACTTTTCGGAGTGCTTCTTGCTTGTCATTTTTGGCAGCACTTGCACTTTATATACAATTGAATATACAGGAAAGAATGGTTCCTAACAATTTTTCCTGTGAAATTGATATTTTTTTTTATTTGTAAGTTTTTTTTTTTTTGTTTTTTTTTTTGGGGGGGGGGGGGTTGTGCGTATTTTTGTCAGTCTGTAAAAGTGGAGCACAACTTGGATAACATGGTTCCCAGCAGCGACCTGGGAGTCCAAGATGCATCCAGACATCACCCTCATGCTGTTCCTGATCCATTTTAGTGGTGTTTCTGTCACTTTCTGACCTTTTCCAATGGACCAGGCACCCTCCTCACTTCAGAGCAGGGGGTGTCTGGTTGTCTCTCATTGACTTCCATTATACTCGGGTGCACAGCCGAGCACATGAATATAGCAATATGTTCGGGCTGAACACCCGAACACCCAAACACTTTAGTGCTCGCTCATCACTATTGCCCACCTGATTTTGTAGATGAGCAATTCCATCTTTTTTTACACTGGGGTGAATTAACAGTGTCGTTACCAGTTAGAGTTGTCCACCTGATTTTGTAGATAAGAAATTCCAGTAGGCCTTGATTCTCATTTGTCCTCAGCCTCCACTGTAGGCTCAGTTCATAGTGATCCTCCAGTAAAGCTTCTATGCAGAGTACAGCAATGTCACACCTAGCCAGCGATGGTGAACCGAGTTACACTGGGGAGGTACTGCTCGGCATTATAAACCAAGAAATCAAATCCTGGCTGTTTCCTCGCCAACTGAAGATCAGAACCATGGTCACCAATAACCCTCATTAAAGTTCCAAAATGGGAGTCTTTTTTATGCCTGCTGAGAGGGGTGATAAACTCATCACCGTTGGTCGCTGCTTATTTTCGCCATTGCCCATCGTAATGATGGTCTGACCACGGGAACCTCTGCGCTCATGCTCCACTGCCATGACTGCTGGAGGGGGGGCAGGAACAGAGAATGCTCCATCAGCAGCAACTTAAGTCTGAAGTCTCTAATGAGCAGTTTTCTTCACCCACCTATTGAAGAGACCAGCCAGCAGCAGCAGGATATGGAGCCGAATCTGAACCAGCAGGTGGTGGCATACTGGTCACCACAGATCCAAGAACCTATGGAAAACTGGGAAGCCAAACTTGAATTATAGCCATTACTGGCAGAGTTTGCACTGGACAAGATTTTCCAGTAGTTTGGCATCAGAAAAGGTGTTATGTGCGGCGGTGGCATAGTTACCCCATAAAGAACTCGCCTTTCAACACAAAATGTAGAGAGATTAACCTTTATAAAGATAAATCAGGTGTGGATCAGTGAGGATTTCCACACACTGGTGCCTAATGCGTCAGAGTACTGCCACTGCTGTTGCCCCACACCACCACCCTACTCTATGACTGGGACACTATGTTGACTCCTCTAACTGTTGCCACACTCCCTACCCTGTGACTGGGCCACTATGTTGAGTTCTCTTGCTTTTGCCACCCTCACCACTCTGTGATGGAGCCACTAGTGTGTCTGATTGGCCTTGTTCACTGTCTATTTTACCCTTCTTCTGATCTGTCAGAAGAACTGAAAAATAAAAAACGCAATGGATCCTGTCTTTGGAGCAACCATAAGGCCTTTATCAACGTGGTCAGTATTTTGCATCGGGATTTGATCTGGAGTGGGTCCAAAACACATGTTATCTTTGTTTTGGACCCATTACTGCTTTTGCCTTACCCATACTAATGAAATAATGATGCAAAAAAATGAACAAATACTGACCGTGTGATAGAGGCCATTAAAGTCTTGCATGCAGGCATGCAGTAACTTTTCCATCTGAATACAACCGATTTCATAGGCAAATGACCAAAACTCATGCAAATTGAGCATTAGGCCTCTATCAGACAGTCAGTATTTTGCAACAGAGTTTGATCATGATTTGAAAGGCAAAAGCAGGAGTGGGTCCAAAACACAGAGGACATGCAAATATTTTCTTCAAGTATCATCTCTGTTTTGGACCCACTCCGGTTTTGCCATACCAATACTGATCAATTACTGACCAAATACTGACTGTGTGAAGGCGGATGCTCAAAAGACAGGATTCGAATTTTTGAAAACTTTGCTCCTCTCTAGTGCCATCATCCAAGTCTAATCTCATGTATTGGTGCATGTAACCATGTCCATGCACTGCTGGATTTAAACAGTGCAGGGACCAGAAGATGGAGACAGCAGAGTCAGCACTGCAGACAGTTGCAACATGGAACAGGAAAGTATGAATATTCTTGTTCTTGGGTAGACTGCAGGCACTTGCTTAAAAATCTGTTTTTCTGGAACTTCCTTTAAGGATCTGAGTGACTTTGACAATGAACAAATTGTAATGATTAGACAAATGGGCATAATTCTCTTCAAAATAACAGTTATTATATGCTGTTCCCGGTATATAGTGGTTAGTACATACAAAACTGCTGCTCACAGAGCAAGCACTCTATGGGGTAGATGTGGGGGAAGGTGGGAGCGAGGAGGCTGAAGAGAGTGAGGTAGTTAGCTGGGTAACAGTAAGAAAGCGGGGTAGAGGGAAGAGTGCCAGGGAGGCTAGCCCTGATCTGACACACCCTAACAAGTTTGCACGGTTGGCAGATGAGGGGGATGACAGTTCAGGGACGGCACTGCTGCAGCCGGACACTTCCTTTGCCAGTCAGGGGAATGTCAGCTCCAGTAAGCAGGGGACCAGGAGAGCAGGGCAGGCCAGACAGGTGCTGGTAGTGGGGGACTCCATTATTAGGGGAACAGATAGGGCGATCTGTCACAAAGATCGTGATCGCCGAACACTGTGCTGTCTTCCCGGCGCTAGAGTTTAACACATCGCGGATCGGGTTGACAGATTACTGGGAGGGGCTGGAGAAGACCCAGCGGTCATGGTCCATATCGGAACCAATGACAAAGTTAGAGGAAGGTGGAGAGTCCTTAAAAATGATTTCAGGGATTTAGGTCAAAAGCTTAGGGTAAGGACCTTAAAGTAGTATTTTCTGAAATACTGCCTGTACCACGAGCCACACAAGAAAGGCAGCGGGAGATTAGGGAGGTTAACAAGTGGCTCAAGAACTGGTGTAGGAAGGAGGGGTTTGGGTTCCTGGAGAACTGGGTCGACTTCTCTGTCGGCTACAGGCTCTATCGTAGGGACGGGCTGCACCTCAATGGGGAAGGGGTAGCTTTGTTGGGGAGAAATATGGCTAGAAGGTTGGAGGAGTGTTTAAACTAGGGACTGGGGGGGGAGGGTAATTACATTATAGGAGGGGAAGATAGTGCAGATAGAGACCAGCGAAAAGGTAGTGTGACTGGGGGAGGAATGGAAGTGGGGACTAGAACAGCTCAGTATGAAAGATGTAGGGTAAAAAATACACATAAACCTGTCAAATATATGTATACTAATGCCAGAAGCCTGACCAACAAGACTGGTGAACTGGAATTAGTGATGTGTGAGGAGGACTATGACATAGTGGGACTAACTGAGACATGGCTTGATGATAGCTATGACTGGGCAGTTAATATAAAAGCTTACAATCTGTTTAGAAAGGATCGTCAAAACCGGAGAGGTGGAGGGGTCTGCCTCTATGTGAAGTCGTGTCTAAATCCCGTAATTCGAGAATACATCTCTGAGGGACATGAACATGTGGAGTCACTGTGGGTAGAAATACATGGAGCAAAAAACAATAATAAATTACTATTAGGAGTGTATTATAAACCACCTAATATACCAGAGTCCACAGAAAATCTATTACTAAACGAGATAGACGAGGCGGCAAATCATAATGAAGTCGTTATTATGGGGGACTTCAACTACCCAGATATAGACTGGGAAACTGAAAGCTGTACATCCCAAAAAGGAAACAGGTTCTTGGCAATGGCCAAAGACAATTACCTTTCCCAACTGGTTCAGGACCCCACTAGAGAGACGGCCATACTGGACTTAGTATTAACCAATACACCTGATAGAACAACAGATGTGCAGGTTGGGGGACACCTAGGAAATAGTGACCATAAAGTAATAACCTTCAAATTATCCTTCAAACAAGAGTTTCTAAAGGGAGGAACAAAAATACCAAACTTCAAAAAAGCAAAATTTAGCCAACTAAGCGAGGCCATAAGCCTAACTAACTGGGACAAAGTCCTCAAAAATAAAAAGACAACCACAAAATGGGAGATTTTTAAAAGTATTGTAACATCTAATTGTAAGAGGTACATACCTTATAGGAATAAAAGGCTAAGAAACAATAAGAAACCAATGTGGATAAATAGAACCGTAAAGATAGCAATAAATGACAAAAAGAAAGCATATAAATCACTAAAACAGCAGGGGACCCAGGAAGCACTGATAAACTATAAGGAAAAAAAATTGAATATGTAAAAAACTAATAAAAATTGCCAAACTAGAGACCGAGAGATTAATTGCCAAAGAGAGTAAAACTAACCCTAAAATGTTCTTCAATTATATAAATAGTAAAAAATATAAATCTGAAGGAGTCGGCCCTCTATATAGCAATGAGGGGGGTGTTGCAGAGAGCGACAAGGATAAAGCAAAACTATTAAATATCTTTTTCTCTACTATATTCACTGAGGAAAATAAACTGTCAGATGAACTGCAGAATGTAAAAGTAAATTCCCCATTAAAAGTGCTCTGTTTGACAGACGAAGAAGTACAATAGCGATTTAAAAAGATTAAAATACACAAATCGCCAGGACCGGATGGCATACACCCCCGTATCCTAAGGGAATTAAGTGATGTCATAGCCAGACCTTTATTTCTGATATTTACGGACTCTATACTGACAGGGAATGTTCCACAGGATTGGCGCATAGCAAATGTGGTGCCAATATTTAAAAAGGGTCCAAAAACTGAGCCTGGAAATTATAGGCTGGTAAGTTTTACATCTATTCTTGGTAAACTGTTTGAAGGGTTTCTAAGAGATGCTATTTTGGAGTATCTCACTGAAAATAAGCAAATAACGCCATATCAGCATGGCTTCATGAGGGATCGGTCATGCCGATTTATTCAGCTTCTATGAGGAGGTAAGTTCTAGACTTGACAGCGGCGAATAAATGGATGTTGTATATCTAGACTTCTCCAAAGCATTTGACACTGTACCTCATAAAAGGTTAGTATATAAAATGAGGATGCTCGGACTGGGAGAAAATGTCTGTATGTGGGTAAGTAACTGGCTGAGTGACAGAAAACAGAGGGTGGTTATTAACGGTAGATACTCAGATTGGGTCACTGTCACTAGTGGGGTACCTCACGGGTCAGTATTGGGCCCTATTCTCTTCAATATATTTATTAATGATCTTGCAGAAGGCTTGCACAGTAAAATATCTATTTTTGCAGATGACACTAAACTGTGTAAAATAATTAACACTGAAGAGGACAGTTTTCTGCTACAGAGGGATCTGGATAGATTGGAGGCATGGGCAGAGAAATGGCATATGAGGTTTAACACTGACAAATGTAAAGTTATGCACCTGGGAAGGAATAATGCAAGTCACCCGTACATATTAAATGGTAAAACACTCGGTAACACTGACATGGAAAAGGATCTAGGTATTTTAATAAACAGCAAATTAAGCTGCAAAAACCAGTGTCAGGCAGCTATTGCCAAGGCCAATAAGATAATGGGTTGCATTAAAAGGGGCATAGATGCCCGTGATGAGAACATAGTCCTACCACTTTACAAATCACTAGTCAGACCACACATGGAGTACTGTGTACAGTTCTGGGCTCCTGTGAACAAGGTAGACATAGCAGAGCTGGAGAGGGTTCAGAGGAGGGCAACTAAAGTAATAACTGGAATGGGGCGACTACAGTACCCTGAAAGTTTATCAAAATTAGGGTTACTCACTTTAGAAAAAAGACGACTGGGGGGAGATCTAATAACGATGTATAAATATATCAGGGGTCAGAACAGAGATCTCTCCCATCATCTTTTTATCCCCAGGACTGTGACTGTGATGAGGGGACATCTTCTGTGTCTGGAGGAAAGAAGGTTTGTACACAAACATAGAAAAGGATTCTTCACTGTAAGAGCAGTGAGACTATGGAACTCTCTGCCTGAGGAGGTGGTGATGGTGAGTACAATAAAGGAATTCAAGAGGGGACTGGATGTATTTCTGGAGTGTAATAATATTACATGCTATAGCTACTAGAGAGGGGTCGTTGATCCAGGGAGTTATTCTGATTGCCTGATTGGAGTCGGGAAGGAATTTTTTTCCCCTTAAGTGGGGAAAATTGGCTTCTGCCCCACAGGGGTTTTTTGCCTTCCTCTGGATCAACTTGTAAGAAACAGGCCGAACTGGATGGACAAATATCTTTTTTCAGTCTTATACACTATGTTACTATGTTACTTTGTTAAAACAAGAAAGATAACTAATAAACCAGTGACAGGATTAGGGTTACTGGAAGCCCACTACCTCTGTCCACAGCCAATAGTGCCTATAGTGGGCATATGTTTATCAGAGCTGGACCATTGAACAATGGAAGAAGGTGGCCTGGTCTAATGAATAATGTTTTATTTTACATCATGTTCACAACTGAGTGAATGTGCATCACTTACCTCAAGAGGCACCAAGATTTATTTTGGGAAGAAGGCAAGCCAGCAAAAATATTTTGGTGCTCTGGGTTCTGTTCTGCCTTCATGTGGATATTACTGTGGATATTACATGGTTACAATTATACCTCTTCGTGGCAACAGTATTCTTTAATGGCAGTGGCCTTTTTCACAAGACTAATGTGCCCTGCCACACTGCAAAAATTGTCCAGGAATGGTTTAAGGAACACGAGAAAGAGATTCAGATGTTGACCTTGCCTCCAAATTCCCAACATATAAATCTGATCAAGAATGTGCTGTAAAACAAGTCTAATCCAAGAAGGAACTATCTTACTACTTGAAAGACCTAAAGGATCTGTTGCTTACCTCTTGGTCCCAGATAGAACATGACGCTTCAGGTGTGTTGTGAATTATAGGCCTCTATCGGTAAAAGTTGATTTGATAGCATGAAGGGGGCCTACACAATTTTATATGGTTTTAACAATATGGATGATTGGTGTAGCATTCAAGTAAATAATACGGTATATATATCATCCATATCTAGGACAGTAAAGTTTATTGTCTTCGACCATGCTGGTCTAGAATTAAGGGTTTTATGTCTAAATCCTTAGTGATTTAAGGCAGTGAAGGGGTTCAGGTATGTATCACTAGGGGGGCTAGAGATAGGAAATAGTTTGTCAGTATACTTTGAGGTCTTTAGCAGTAAAGGGATTAATATCAGTATCCATGGTGGTGTATAGCTGTTCAGGAACACCTTTTCTTTAAATCTTCCTTGGTGCTGTTATTCCTCCTGAATATCTGAATAAATTGACTACTGGACATGACTATTCACCTTGTCAAAAGGACATGTCGCCAGACAATTTGACACTGTACTGGTTAGACAGTGTCAGGATGTTTAAGGACACACCCAAATCTAGTTACATCCAGTTAATTTATTAATAAATGTCTAGGAGGAATAACAGAGGAATGGTGCAACACAGAGGTCTAAGAAAATGTATTCACAACAAATACAGGTACTTACTAAAATGAACATATAAGGAGGATTGAAGGGTCCTCTTTAAGGCTCTAATTTCTGTTACTGTTATGGTGAGACTGTCATTGTTATGGGAGTGGCAGACACGTCATCTGATCATTTTAGGCACACTGCCAAAAACGTTAGCTAGAAAAAAAGAACTTTTACAAAACCATTAGTGTACGATGGAAGTGCATAGTATCCAACCTTAAGCTGATATGTAGGCTTCTTAAAAAAGAGACAAGGTCATCAATCACTCCATTCCTTATAGACAGTCCAGTAAAAATTTAGTCATAACATCTGATAACAACAGATACCATAGCCCAATAATAGCCATAAAGCAATTAGGATAATCATAATTAATTGTTGTTATTCAGATTCATTTGGATTGTATGTGCTAATAGTACCATACATTGGTACCAGGCCATATGTGCAGCCCATGGTAGCTACAGAGGGACCATATAAACAAAAGAGCCCACCGCTATCTTAATATGAAAATCAAAGACTTCCTACTGTCTACTTGCCAGAACAATTGGCACACCACTAAATGATCTGTAAACAACCAATATAACGAGCACCTCAATAACCTAACCAGAGTACTTTTCTAGCCCTATGCAGTCCATGTCCACCCCATTTAATAGTTTATATATACATTTATTTAGCTATTACATAATTACTGAATCCAGCTATGTTTACACTCAACATGTCCCAAGGGCCTCCAGATCCCAACAATGAAATATGAGTATGAGTAAAATAACACTGACTTTACAAATCACTTTAATGGTTGTTTCAATAATGTACCGCTATCTGCAACAAGTACTCTTAATTTGTATATAATAAAGTATTTTCCCTGAACCCCAAGGGTCTAGCTATAAAAGCTAGATTTAATTTTGTATTACAATGTGGCTTAAATTGACTTGGAAGCAATAGAAGTAACATGCAGTTCTAGCAGATAAGGCTGACATTAGGACTTCATAACACACACTACAGTAAAAATGAATCATTACTCCTCATTAGCATGATTGGAAAATGTAAGAAACATGTAGATATACTCTCTAAAATGTTTGATATAATGAATAAATTAAAAACTGCTGCTCCTGACATGTTAGTAATTGACTTCCATAGAAGTTGTATCAACAATCTTTATTAAGTCAAATTGATTGAAAATGTGATTGAAAAATCTGCAATATCTTTTTTTATTTTCCCATTGACATATCCACATGACAGCTTGTTTTTGGCAGATTAAGTTGTATTTTTTTAATGGCAGAACATAATGCTCCATGTCATGTATTGTGAAATCACACAAAAAGAAAGTTGTGAGGTAGAATAGGAAAAAAAGCAAATTCAACATTTTTGGGGGGTGGTATGTTTATGTGGTAAAAATAATTACAGTGATGCAATTTTTTTATAGTTTTTGTTATGTTTTACTACTTAAAAAAACAGTTTTGAAAATAAATTTGCTTTGTCTTGCCATATTTTGAAACCTAACCTTTTATTTTTCTACTTACACAGCTGTATAAAGTTTTAGGGTTCTTGCATTGTTTTTTTTGTTTTTATTAGTTTTTTTGTTTTCTTTTTTTTTGCAGGGTAAGCTATAGTTGTTTGGTCCTAATTGTGGGTACTTGTGACTTTATGATCATATTTTATTCATGTTTTGGGGGGTAGGCAAGGTGACCAAAAAATAAATAAAAAATTGAAATTCTGGCTTTGGAATTTTTCCTTTTTTCATACGGTGTTCATTGTGCAAAAAGATAAAGCATTTAATATTTAAATATTTGGGACATTTTCAAATATAGCTATACAATTAGTTTTAATTTGTTTAATATATGACAAATAGGGAGAGGCTTCTTATGCTTTTTTTTATAATTTTTACATTTTTTTAGCTCCCTTAGGTGAATGAAATCTGCCATCCCCCGATTGCTTGTATAATATAAAGCAATATTTTTGTATTTCAATATATTGTCATTTACACCCATTTTACACTCTGTATGAGGTAGGGTGTAAAAGGAGTTCTTACATGGCAGGCCTGGAGGCATCCATAACAACTACTCGGCAATCCAAAATTGAATGATAAGGGGAGTCAATCAGGAAACAAAGGGGCCCCTTCACTCTGTCTAACTGCTCATGTCCAACTGCAAATGCTATTGACCTGTTGTTAAAGATCTGAGATTGGTTGTAGGTGTCAGCTGTGAGTCTGGTGCCCACAACTTACAGACTAGGCTCAGCTCCTTAGCCGCCTCCATACATTCTTCATGCACTTATGAAATACATGGAGGGATTAATAATGATCTAATTACTAGTGTTAATCACGAATTTTCGAATTGCGAATTTTAATTGCGAATATCGGCACTTCGAGAATTCGCGAATATTTAGAATATCGCAAAATATATTCGCAATCGCGAATATTAGTTTTTTTAAATACCAGTTTATGCAAATTATGCGACTTTTTTATATGCAAATTTTCACAATCAAGAAAATAATGTCATTATTTTCTTGATTGCGGAAATTCACATATACAAATTAGCATAACAATTGCATAAAAATTAGCATAAACTGGTATTTAAAAGAAACCTTTTAAATACCAGTTTATGCGAATTTTTATATGCGAATTTTCGCAATCAAGGAAATAATGACTGGAGATTAAGAATTCATGAATTTTCGAATATATGGCGAATATTCGCCCAAATATTCGTGAAATATCGCGAATTCGAATATTGCCCCTACCGCTCATAACTACTAATTACAAGCTATTACAAGCTTCTAACAGATTCCATTGGTAAGAGTGCTCATACACGTTATGAATTGATCTATTGCTATTGATCTATTGCTATCTATTGCTAATAAGCAAGCCAAATCATTGTCTCTCCATTGGTCATAGGAATATGGCTAAATTATTATTTATTTTATTATTATAATGAGCAATACTACTCTATGAGAAAACACTAAGGAGGCTATAATTACTTTGTGGAAGAGCTTTTATGGACATTATTATTTTGTGGTGGTATTATTACTCTTTGAGGGGCACCAAGAAGGCACTGTTGCTTGGTGGCACTACTATTGTGTGCAGTACATTAAGATCACTCTCAGAGAGAGTAGGATCCTGTAAAAAAAAATACGGATCCTGTTGCACATTTTGCATCTGTTTGAGTCATTTCCGTCTAAGGTCTCATTTTTTACACAAGAAAATAGTACTGTACACAGTACTTTTTACCATCTAAAAAACTAATCTCAGACAGAAATGGCTCAAACGGATGCCAAATGTGTATAACTGATGCAACAGGATCCATTTTTTTTTAGTCCAAAGGTGGGCAATATTTCTGTGTGGGGGCACTAAGGGTTTGATTCATTTTTTACCCCACCTAGATGTAGAGGCATATAACTTTATCACCACCAATAGACGCTACCCGGAACCCCTGAAGACGCCAGTTCAGGCGAAACATGTCGGGGGTTAGTGTGCACGGATTTTAAATGTGACATACAATCCTCACCTCACCCAGTATATCAGTACTGAGAGATAGCGCGCAATCTATCAGCAATTAGAGCCAGAGATTATAGCTCAGGAATACTAAAATAGGTGCATTCAAAAGGCAGGATTGGCATCCATCTTTTAAGTTAATATTAGAGTTTAGTAATAATCGATAAATTAAAAGTTAAGTTTTAGAGTGAGTTAGTACTAGATGGCAAGAGTAGGCAAATCTATTGGTGGTGATAAAGGGGCACTAACGGGGCACGTTGACTTTGTTTAGGGGTTAGTATTTACTAGGGGTTAGTAATTACTTCATGGGACTATTATTGTGTATGGTTTAGTATTACCATGTGGGAACACTGTTGATGCACTGTGCAGTTCACAAATTGGGACACTGATGCTTTATTTGGGCATTATTAATGTGTGTAGCACAAAGTGGCATTATTACTATTTGGGACACTAAGAGGGCATTGTTAAGATGTGGACTTGGAGCATACAACACTATTATTAATAGGGTTACTATATGTGTGACACTACTTTTGCAGCAAGATTTTTTGTAGAGGTTGGGGAATAGGTGGAGATGGGCTGAACAAGTGAAGAATCAAGGATATCTGACCAGCAAACACTGCAGACATGTAACGTGGCCATAAGAAGTAGTCCTGATGGTCAATTGAAGAGAAAAGAGAGATGAAAAAAACTGCAATAAAAGAAGATATCACCTGTCAAACAGTCAATTTAATGGGGGATCTGTGGAGGACACACTGTTATGGGGGATCTGTGGCTGACACTGTTATGAGTATTTGAATAGCGTTTTTTTTTGTTTACAAATATTGGCACTTCGCTAATTCGCAAAAATTTAGAATATAGTTCTATATATCTGTAAAAATGAATATTCGTTTTTTATATATTTTTTTTTATCTGAACCCAAGATACCATTAACGAAGACAGAGAATATAGCGCTATGTTCTCTATCTTCGTTAATTCTAGAAAGCCAACCAATAGGAAAGTTATAGTCCGTTCAAAGTTTCATTCGCTGTACGCGAATATTACATTATGTAATATTCCCGTACTGCGAATGAAACTTTGAATGGGCTATAACTTTCCTATTGGTTGGCTTGCTAGAATTTACAACGATAGAGAACATAGCGCTATATTCGTATTCGTTATCTTTGTTAATTCTAGCAAGCCACGTAAACTTGCCTATACCCAGCTCTAAGTTGGATGCGCAATGCGAGAATATTAAGTTATTTTAGTCGCATTGTGCATCTAACTTAGAGCGGGGTATATGCAACTTACTTTACTATTGTTTGGCTGTGAAGAATTAACGAATATGACGAATACGAATATAGCGCAATATTCTCTATATTCGTTAATTCTAGCAAGACAACCCAATAGGAAAGTTGACTGTACCCAGCTCTAAGTTGGATGCACAATGCGATAATATTACTTTACCAGTTTTTTGCAATAAATAGAATACTGACTCATTATTCTATTTATTGCCAAAAATAGGTAAAGTAATATATTCGCATTGCGCATCCAACTTAGAGCTGGGTACAGTCAACTTTCCTATTGGGTTGTCTTGCTAGAATTAACGAATATAGAGAATATAATGCGCTATATTCGTATTAGTCATATTCGTTAATTCTTCCCAGCCAACCAATAAGAAAGTTGCATATACCCCGCTCTAAGTTAGATGCGCAATGCGAGGAATATTACTTAATATTCTCGCATTGCGCATCCAACTTAGAGCTGTGTATAGGCAAGTTTACTTGGCTTGCTAGAATTAACAAAGATAACGAATACGAATATAGCACTATGTTCTCTATCTTCGTTAATTCTAGCAAGCCAACCATTAGGAAAGTTATACCACGTTCAAAGTTTCATTTGCAGTATGCGAATATTAACTTATGTAATATTCACATACTGCAAATTAAACTTTAAACAGGGTATAACTTTCCTATTGGTTGGCTTGTTAGAATTAACGAAGATAGAGAATATTTCGCTATATTCGTTATCTTCGTTAATTCTAGATAGCCAACCCAATAGGAAAGTTGCCTTTATACCCCGTTGAAAGTTCCATTCGCAATACGCGAATAATTAAAGCATATTATTCGCGATAAATAGAAAAATGCCGAATATTCGATTTAGACGAATATATGACGAATATTCGTGAAATATCGTGAAATCGAATAGGGCACCTCCCGCTCATCACTAGTTATGGAGGGGATCTGTGTCTGACACTGTTATGGGGGATCTGTGGATGGCACACTGTTATGGGGGGGATCTGTGAATGGCACTGTTATGGAGGGGATCTGTGGAGGACACACTGTTATGGGGGTCTATGGCTGACACTGTTATGGGGGATCTGTGGGTGGCACTCTTATGGGGGATCTGTGGATGGCACTGTTATAGGGGATCTGTGGATGACACTGTTATGGGTGATCTGTGGCTGACACTGTTATGGAGGGGATCTGTGGATGACACTGTTATGGGGGACCTGTGGATGACACTGTTATGGGGCACTGTGGATGACACACTGTTACGGGGGTCTGTGGCTGGCACTGTTATGGGGGATCTGTGGTTGACACTTATGTGAGCATCTGCGGATTGGCATGACACTGCTGGGGGGGATTTGTGGATGACACATAGCATCTTATGCTATGTGTCATCCACAGATCCCCCCCATAACAGTGTCGCTGTTTAGTGTGAATGACCCCCAACACAGGGGGTGGGGGCCGGCGTCTACTGTAGTTTTGTAATGGCAGCGGGGTCCGGTGCAGTCACTGTATTCTATTGCATCGGGCCCCCGCTCAGTGTAGTAATACTATGTATAACTGTAGGCATTGTTCCTTCACTTACTAAAGTATCAGACAGGAGGCAGGAGGCACGAGGCAGGAGGGCGGGCGAGCACTGGCAGCGGAACTCACTGCGTCATGAAGTGGGCGGAGCAGGGGCATCACATAGTGAGTTATGCTGCCAGTGCCCGGCCTCCTGCCTGATACTTTAGTAAGTGAAGGAACAATGCCTACAGTTATACATAGTATTACTACACTAAGGGGGCCCAGTGCAATAGAATACAGTGACTGCACCGGGCCCCGCTGCCATTACAAAACTATGCGGTACCATGTGTTTATTGGCCAGTGTTCTGCCAGATTCGCGGTCCCTGCATTGTGTGTAGTGTGTGCCGATTGGTCTGTGCTCCGCGCATGCGCACTTGACTAATCGGCACGCGCGCATGGACACCACGCACACAGGGCTTTTATTAGTATAGATTATGATGTGGTCAGTTACTGGATTATATCGAATATTTGTCATTCTGTTATATATACATGTTCCAGGTCACACAATCCTTATTTCATTATAGAGTAGTAATCAGGACAATTGTCTTATATCTTTCATGTCATGTCTTATATCTTTCATGATTAATATAACCTGTATTAATCGCATTGCGAATTCAACTTAGAGCTGGGTTCCTAATGGTTGTATTGCTAGAATATAACATATATTCTAGCAATACAACAACCATTAGGAACTCAGCTCTAAGCTGAATTCGCAATGCGATTAATGCAGGTTATATTAATCGCATTGCGATTAAACTTAGATCTGAGTTCCTAATGGTTGTTGTATTGCTAGAATATAACGAAGATTGATAATATAGTGCTATATTCGTTATCTTCGTTTTATTCTAGCAATACAACCATTAGGAACCCAGCTCTAAGTTGAATTCGCAATGCAATTAATACAGGTTATATTAATCGCATTGCGATTACAACTAACACTGCAGCTTCAGAATGAATCTAAGAGGGATGCTGTCCTTGCTTTTTGATAGGAGGTGGGAGGGTCTGGGAGGGAGACTGATGTACTAGCCCTAAAAAGCGCTTTTTGGGGTGCTGTCAGGACGCTGTCCTTGCAGCAGAGATCTGATGAGTCTTTCAGGACTGGAGTGGACACTGAATACACTAGCCTAGCTATCAATTTCCCCATTAAATCAGCAGCAGCTACACTGTCCTCCTCTCACTAAGACTGCAGCTTCCGAGTGAATCTAAAATGGATGCTATCCAGGAGATGGGAGGGAGGGTATGCTGATTGGCTGGAATGTGTCTGCTGACTGTGAGGTACAGGGTCAAAGTTTACTCAATGATAGGGGGTGGAACCAACATCGCATATGTTCGCCCCCCGCGTCGAACGCGCACAAGCTATGTTCGTCGGGAACTGTCCGCCGGTGAATAGTTTGGGACATCTTATTTGCGAATTCAACTTAGAGCTGGGTTCCTAATGGTTGTATTGCTAGAATATAACGAAGATTGAGAATTTAGCGCTATATTCTCAATCTTCGTTATATTCTAGCAATACAACAACCATTAGGAACTCAGATCTAAGTTTAATCGCAATGCGATTAATATAACCTGCATTAATCGCATTGCGAATTCAACTTAGAGCTGATTTCCTAATGGTTGTTGTATTGCTAGAATATACGTTATATTCTAGCAATACAAGCATTAGGAACTCAGCTCTAAGTTGTAATTGCAATGCGAATAATACTTACAATTATTAATCGCTTTCCGAATCCATTTAATGCCTCTATTTGATTGTATATGACGGTTGACTATGACTACCACCAACGCTATGCTGCCTCCGAGGCAAGATATCTGAACCCCCAGGGGCCATTTGGGCGTTTTTGATAGAAAACGCATCAAAAACGCATATGCATTTTTATCATTTTTTTATATTTTATTTTATTTTTCTGTGTATTTTGCCACATTTGGTTGCATTATTACATTTGGCATAGGTAAATATGGTAGTCTAGAATTCAGTGTTTCCCAACCAGTGTGCCTCCAGCTTTTGCAAAACTACAACTCCCAGCATGCCCGGACAGCCTTTGGCTGTGCAGGCATGCTGGGAGTTGTAGTTTCGCAACAGCTGGAGGCACACTGGTTGGGAAACACAGGTCTAGATCATTACTCTGCCCAAATCTATATTCAGCTATATGGCTTAGAAAATATGCTGTCAAACACTGATCCTAGGTTTTGGTATAGACACATGATCTAGACTACCCTATTTGCCTATACCAAATGTAAATATGCAACCAAATGTGGCAAAATACACAAAAAAATAAAATAAAAAATAAAAAATTATAAAAACGCAAATGCGTTTTTGATGCGTTTTCTATCAAAAATGCCCAAATAGCCCCTCAGGGGTTCAGATATCTTGCTTTGGAGGCAGCAGAAGGTTGGTGGTAGTCATAGTCAACCGTCATATACAATCAAATAGAGGCATCAAATGGATTCGGAAAGCGATTAATAATTGTAAGTATTATTTGCATTCCGATTACAACTTAGAGCTGAGTTCCTAATGGTTGTATAGCTAGAATATAACGAATATTTTAGCAATACAACAACCATTAGGAACTCAGCTCTAATTTAAATTTGCAATGCGATTAATGCAGGCTATATTAATCGCATTGCGATTAAACTTAGATCTGAGTTCCTAATGGTTTTTGTATTGCTAGAATATAACGAAGATTGAGAATATAGTGCTATATTTGTTATCTTCGTTATATTCTAGCAATACAACCATTATGAACTCAGATCTAAGTTGTAATCGCAATGCGAATAATACAAGTTATATTAATCGCATTGCGATTTACAATTACTAACACTGCAGCTTCAGAATGAATCTAAGATGGATGCTGTCCTTGCGTTTAGATAGGAGGTGGGAGGGTCTGGGAGGGAAGGTATGCTGATTGGCTCGAATGTGTCTGCTGACTGTGAGGTACAGGGTCAAAGTTTACTCAATGATAAAGTATAGGGGCAAACGCGAACATCGAATATGTTCGCCCGCCGCGGCGGACGCGAACAAGTTATGTTCACCGGGAACTGTTCGCACAACTCCTATAGTGAACACAATATCTATAGTGTCCTCCTACCCCCCTACTGGGGTTGTTGCACTGTTTGACTCTGCTTTTTTTTTTCTTGTTTTTACCGTGACAGTTACAGCAAAAAAGCTGCACAAGAAAGGATACACTCCCTGAGAAAGGACACACACTCTGAACAAGGACATGCCCCCTAAACTACCAGCTTGAAATAAATCTAGGAGAACAATTGGAGCAATACGGAGAAAGATCTCTGGGTCCATGTGAGATACAGGAATGGTACAAGCTTTGTTAGAAAGCCATTGTCATGTACTATACAATGGCTAATTTAAATATTTTTCACAAAAAATGGCATCTCCACTTCAAACTAGTCTATAATAAAATAGCAATAGTCTGCATTCAATAATCTCACTATACAGTATACTGTATAGCCCTTCACTATAGTTTATTACATAGAGCCTTCCGCCTTTCCGCATTATCAGCATACAGTAGTTTAGTAATGTGAGAACGGTAGTTGCACAATTATGTTATAATCATACTTATTATTACAATTTTTGGAATTCGGCCGACATAGTTGTATTTACTCAACACTGCAAGCAAGAATTTGAATCACAAATTAAAATTGAGATTTGCAGATGTGAAATGTGCAGCCTTCAAACCCTTTGCAGTATTTCAGTAAATATAACCCAAAATGTTAGATGTCATAACTCATTTGAAATCCCAACGGGAAAGGGAAAATAATTATTAATTGTTAACAAAACTCAGAAAAATGCTTAATCACCAAGAACTTATTAGTGAATATGTAAAAAGCCCACTACTGGGAACAGCACACAAATGCATCTCTCAATTACGTTTCCCGAGCACAGACAGCATTATTTTTATGCAAACTCTACACAATAACCTCTTTGTACTGTGTGCAGCTCATGCCGATATAATAATAATAAAAATACAAACATGCCACTGCCGTAATCACTAGCAGAGTACTGTAAAAGGCAGATACCAATATATCACTAGTATGGAACGTAATTGTTTCATTGGGTGTTCATTGCTGTGGGTCAGAGGAAAATGTGAGCACCACCGAGTGTACTTTATTTAAGGGATCAAGTGCTGACTTTCCACGACAATAAAGAACTAAAAATGTTAGCAATTTATTGAAGAAGAATATTCACACCATGAGCTACATAAACACATTGCCTAAATGAGAATACTTTAAAAGGCATTTACTGCAGATGTTCCAAAACAGGATTTAAGGGCTCACTAGGTGCCCCCAACTGGTGATTGCTTTATTATAGGCTTAACTCTTTCGAGCGAATGTTCAAATTCCGATTTTTCCTTTCCGAGTCGTCTCCCAGCAGGCAGGCGTAGTATATTTTTGACACCTCTTTGTGCCCGGCACCTAACGGCAAGTACTAACAGCTGCATTTCCACTGCCCAACCCTTTGCTATACCCTTAAAACATTTGTTCTGTTAATGTAGGTTAATTCCGCAAATAACACTTCTGTAAATTGTTCTAGCAAACTGCTACATCATTTATGTAAGGACTTGTGTGAACTTTGAAAAATTAATGCGTTTAATTTTGGTTGATGGTAACATCAGCAGAGCTCTGTAAATTGCACTTTAATGAGATTTTGCTACAGGGGATAATCTGCTACTGACAGAGTAACATCTTGAAAACATCTGTAGACCTATCATTTCTCTATGGCGATTAGATACTACCACAAGTCTCTGCATAAGACTTAAAATATGGAAAGTTTCTGAATGATTATACAACCTGTTCTTTAAATGTAATCTAGCCTACGAGAAAAAAAAAAAAGTTTCATGTTCTGGAAATAAATCAAATTTTCTGACTAATTAACATTTAACTTTATTTAATTAAGGAAGACTATTACTGCCTGCACTGCTGTGCATCTGTATATAATGAAGCAAGCAGCAGTAGGTAGAAAGATACCACTGAAGGGATATCATGCACTCTAGGTACAAAAGAATGTCTATTATTGTAAGAAACTGACATTGGACACTTTCTTTAATGCTGTCATAAATAAGGGAAGGCTTCCACAGATGCTTTCACATATGGTTTCCTATTTGGCTCTGATGGAGGATGAAGGTAGATGAACTGTCAGAATACAATGATTTAAACAGATAGCCAGATGATGGAAGATCATTAACACGTTCATACAGTTTCCAAAACAAAATGACAAAGGGCAAATTATTGTTTTATATTGGCAAAAAAAAATGACTGTATTAGTCAACTTGATCCGATCTCAACAGATGTGGACACGAACACAAGTGCACAAAAATATAACCAGGCAGATATTTGTATAACATAGTTTTGATCAATAAAAAAAAAAATAGTACAAGCTAATCTAGATTAAAAAATACAGAAAATAGATGGAAAATGAAAAAAAATTATTTGATATAGATAGATATATGTACTGGATAGATGATAGATAGATAGATAGATAGATAGATAGATAGATAGATAGATAGATAGATAGATAAACCTAAACCTAGTTTCTCAATATAATGGGAAAAAATATCATGCAATATATAGAAACAATTAAAAACAAAAAATGACTAGCCTGAATCATTATTTAAAAACCTGAGATGAGTTTTGCTCCTGTCTGGATCACAATCTAAAGAAATATTACATCCACGTTTTAATGGCTCTCCGCAGACTTTCATTCCTGCCAACTTCCTCTCCTGATAGTAGAAATCTTCAGTCAGACATTTTACGTTATATTTTCTAGTTAATAGTTTGAATGTTTTTATTCCCTGTGCAGGAGTTATTTATGTTCTTGTCGGTAATATGCATATTGTAATGAAAATGTGCTTCTGATATACATCGGTAGCGCTCCTTTTTTTTTAACAAATAGTATTATGGAGCACAAGCGCTAACCATGCATAAACACACAGCATGACTACAGGAAGCCCTTACAATCTATAGTGTGGAATATGTCTAATGTAAAATATACTTATCCGAAATACAGGTATTTTTTTAAGTCAACACAATCAACCCTATATACTTCAAATATGTGTCATGGTCACACTTACATTTTGTAAAATAGATAATGCTACAGTTGCTATGCTCAGTTATAAATTGGTTGGAATACATATGTATACTTTCTTAAACCTCAGTTTAACAAAGTCCATCCGTTAAATATTTTGGGACCAAGCATTATTCACTAGTGCTCATCATAACATATAACATCTCTTAAAATACTAATTGACTTAAATTTGTAAGAAGAATGTTTTCAACTTGAACTGAAGCCTGCCAAATATGTGCACTTACATTTTTAATAATGTAGTTTTGGAAGCCAAAACCAGTATTGAATTCAAAAGGAGGAGAAGTTGTATCTGTCCTTTTATACTTTTTCTCCTTTTCTAATCTATTCCAGATCTTCCAAATCTGGATCAGTAAACCTGACCATGTGGTTGTACCCTTAGGGTTCCAGGATATCTGGTCAATGTATCATGCACATGTCAGTGTTAGTATTTTGGTCCACAAAGAACAGATTCACAAAATACGGAGAACTTCCCTATTCATTCCATAGTTTTCGGCCATGTGCATGAGCCCTAAACCTTTAATTCTTGTGTTGCCACTCTGAGGAGTTAAGCAGAATACTCAGGCGTGTTTTAGGTTTTCTTGTTTGCATATATTGCTTATTGGTTTTAACGCTAACTTTAGATTTTCTTTTGCTATATGCAATATTTATGCATTTGTAGATACTAGGAGAGGCTTATTAAAACTACTGCAAGAAAGATGGGAGCAGTTACTCATCACAACCACAATCCAGCTCTCAAAGAGTCTATTGAAACTGAAAAACTAATCTTTATTTAGATATATTTTTAAAAATCTCACTTTCTGTTTTTCCTTTACTTCTGTTACTTATCAGAGAACTTTTGGTAAACATGTTTGTGAAGGAATCCTTGAGTTCTGAGGATATAGTGCTTCCCACCACCAGCAGGGCCAATTTGACAATAGCTTTCATGGAACAACTTGCTAGTGCCCTTTCCAAGATATCTCACAAGATATGATGTCATGTATGTCATCTTACCCTAGGCTGCTGCTGCTCACCGACATTTCTGTCTTCTCTTAAGAGTGTCTCACTCGACTATAACTCAACTATGACTATGTAAAGTCTATATTTATTTCCCCAATGAAGTTTATCAAAATAAATCTTGGTATGGGCAAGAAGAATGCCTCTTCCTCTTAGATAGTTTGATATAAGGGTCCCCTCTTTTGTACAATGTGACCACACATGTTAAGGCATTTTTTCTGATTATATCTAAGGTTATTTATATCCATTATAAGTCCGTTTCAGGTTAACAAAGCCCATGGAGAAGACAATAAATTTTATGGTGGACCCCTGAATTAGGAACTGGGCCTCCCTTCTATTAATCAAAGCATCCAGATTGTGCCACAAACAAAAAGAAGAATAGAAATTTGAAATTGTTTAGAATTAGTCAAAGTTACATTGAAAAAATGTTATAACTAAAATACATTTAATTTAAAAAACACACAATAACATATCCCCCATATATTTGGTTAACCCATAACCCTTACAACATGTACTACAAATATACACATAATAAATAATGTAAAATCAGGGGGCAAAATGACAGACTTGCCTGTTCTTGCTTGGAGTTTACTTATATGCCACAAAATAGTACATATAGTACTACAATTTGTCCAACAAAAACAAAACCCCATTCTGCTGTGTTGATGCAAAATAAGACATTATTAGTTGCAAAATGATGAGGTGAAAAAGGCCAAAAATGTATGTGGTTCGTTGGGCCAAAAAATGGTCCTGAAAGGTTAAAAACATATATGAACTTCAAAATGTTGCTAGAATTCCAGGAAACAAAACATTTTAAAACATTTCCAATCCTTAGGGCCTAAATTGAATTAATGATTTAAGCATTAAATACTTTGAACCTTAACTCCTTGCAGCCCTATTACATTATAGCAGGAATGTATTTAATGCAAACCATCATAATAGTACATTGACTTTATTACACAGCTCACACCCCTCTTTAATGGTCTAATGTCAATTATATAATGCCAATAGACATCATCACGCTCAGCGCAGGTCCTTCAACAGGTCTTTTTCAATCAAGAGAGGAGCAGACTGCCTCTGTGCAAGCAAGTGGATGAGGTGAGTGATTTTTTTAACCCAAAAGGCCATATTGCACTAGTGTAAATTACCATTTTTAACAGAGGTTAGATGGGTGCATTTCTGTTTGAGTAGCCGTTGAAAACTGTCACATTGATTGATAGGCTGAATGGGGTTTTAATTGAATCAAATCAAATTTCTTGTCAAATTTCGTCAAAGTTGCCAAATTTTTCTAAACACAAATATTCATTATTTTGATTTTGATGTTATTGAGTTCCAGCATGATTATGCTGTTTATAAAGTAATAAAGAAAATCAATATAATACATAGAGATAGCATGAACTTATGAAAGTGCCTTTTCAAAAATATTCAGCTTCTTGGTGTTTTGTTATTTTAAAGCCTGGAAATAAAAGTTTGATTTTATGTAATAGACCTGAAAAAATAGTAAAAATTGTTACAGTGGAATAAAAAAATAACTTATTGTAAAAATACCTAAATGTATAACAATTAAAAAACTGTAAGTAATTAAGTTTGGTCCAAAGAGTTAACTTCTGTAATCCCATAATTTGTTGAAAAATATCATATGATGTAAGCATAATTACACCTGTTCTAAAAGGGCTCTGAGTCTGCAACACTACTAATCAAACAACATGAATGCCAAGTAGTTCTCAGGTCAAAGACAAAGTCGTAGAAAAGTATAGATCAGGGTTGGGTTATAAAAAAAAATCCCTAACTTTGAATAACCTATGGAGCACCATTAAATTCATTATAACAACATTAAAAGACTATGGCACAGCTACATATCTGACAAGAGAAGTCCATCCACCAAAACTTACAGACTGGGCAAGAAGATCAATCAGGGATTCAACCAAGACACCAATGATAACACTGAAGGAGACTTAAAAAGAACATCTCACCACAAAATACAATGTAATCTACAGGCAGCATGCTATAGAGCAGAAGATGCTGAGCAGATTAATATATATTGTGTTCTATAATCGATACATGCACAGTTATCAGTGACTGACAGCTATTTCTGTATACACACTTACACAGAGAATGCTATCAATCACTGATAACACCTACCCTGTGTACAACTGAAGTCACAAAAAGCAGAGATTTAAATTAATAAATTAAGTGTAAGTTTGTATACAGAGATAGCTTAATCTCATTCTGCTCAGGCCCTCCTTTCCGGGGATGAATAATTATGCACAATAAAGTTCTCTTTTTTTGTATAAATTATTGTTTCTCAGTAAAAAAAACATTCTGCACCTTCAAAGTGTTAGCGTAGATAAAACACACATTTTCCAGTGAGCTTCATCCATTTAGGAATTTATACTGCCCTTTCCTTATTATGTGTACCAGAACCTAATCTTACTCTCTAGTGACTCTAGTGATTGCAAATGTGTTCACTATATTAATAGTGTTGAGCGCGAATATTCTAATATTCTAAATTTGAATTTTTTATTGCAAATATCGGCACTTCAAAAATTTGCGAATATTTCGGATATAGTGATGTATATTCGTAAAAACGAATATTTGTTGTTTTTTTTGGTTGTTGTTTTTTCATCTGAACCCATTACCTAGTATACCTACCTGCTTCTTGCTTATAGGCCAATGTAAGAAGGCTGCAATATTGTAGTCTGTAGTGAATTAGAATATTCTTCATATATTTATTTTTTTCTCTTATGTGAAAAATCGGCAATGTAATATTCACGTAATGTGAATATTCTTAAACACGAATATATAGCACTATAGAATATTCGTAATTTTTTCCAATTTAATGTGAACAGTCATTGGCCCAAAAGCAACTTAAGCAGGAAAGAATCATGACTTCAGATGTAAAAAAATAACGAATATTCTAAAAAAAACTACAATATACCACTATATTCTATAGTGCTATATATTCAGGTGTTAGAATATTCGCATTACGCGAATATTACATTGCCGATTTTTCGCAATCAATAGAATAATCTCGAATATGAATATTCGCGAATATATGATAAATATTCTAACAAATATTCGTAAAATATTGGGAATTCGAATATTGCCCCTGATCACTAATAGGGAAGCTCCACTAAGACTGGTGTTTCATACATCAGTCTTAAAAAAGTTAGTTGGCACAAATTGCACCAAATGTATTAATAGACACAAGCCTCTTAAAGAAGTTACCCTGGAAAAGATAATGATGAGTTATCTTTAAGATAGGTCATCAGTATCACATGAGTGGGGGTCCTAGTCCCAGGATCCCGGCTGATCAGCTGTTTCAGGGAGCTGCTAGACTCACTGGCACCCCCGTGAGTGATGCAGGCTCCAGACAGATTTCCAAGGACAGCACCATACATTGTATAGTGGCATTGTTTGGTAGCTCATCCTCATTGACTTGAATGGGGTTGAGCTGCAACCAAGCCATGTGACCAATGCAGAGTAATGTCACATGGCCTAGGAAGAGGCTGTGGCGCTCAAGGCCTCTTCTAACAGCTGATCAGCTGGGTTCCCAGGTGCCACATCCCCGCAGATCTGATACTGATGACCTATGCTAAGGATACATCAGAAATACTTTTTTCCTGGATAACCCCTTTAATACAATCTGAAAACTGAACATTGAAAATGCAGCACCAAGAAGAAAAATATGTGGAATTATGGAACCAACAGGATCAATAGACATGTTAATGATATGCAAATGATAAACAATGGAAACAAAATATTCAAAACATTTCATTTTTTTGTTTCAACTATAAGCACCACATGCAGAAATATGTACACTTACACATCTTGGCTTGCTCTCAGTGAGGATATTAACCACTTGAAGACCACAGGTTTATACCCCCCTAGTGACCAGCCCCTTTTTTACAAATCCGCACTACACTACTTTCACCATTTATTGCTCGGTCATACAACTTACCACCCAAATTAATTTTTCCTCCTTTTCTTCTCACTAATAGAGCTTTCATTTGGTGGTATTTCATTCTTGCTGACATTTTTACTTTTTTGGATATTTTACTTTTTTTAACGAAATTTTTGCAAAAAAATGAAATTTTTCACTTTCTGTTGGAAAATTTGTCAAATAAAACTACATTTCTCTATCCATTTTTCACTAAATTTATTGTTCTACATGTCTTTGATAAAAAAAATTCTATAAGTGTATATTTATTGGTTTGGGTAAAAGTTATAGCGTTTACAAACTATGGTGCAAAAAAGTGAATTTCCACACTTTGACTTTCTGAGCAACTGTCCTGTTTCCTGAGGTACTACAATGCCCAGACAGTAGAAACACCCCATAAATGACCCCATTTCGGAAAGTAGACACCCTAAGGTATTCACTGAGGGGCATAGTGAGTTCATGGAAGTTTTTATTTTGGGTGTGAAAAATATCTCTGTAAATGACAACTTTTTCCATTTTTTTATACAAAGTTGTCCATTTACATAAATATTTCTCTCACCCAGCATGGGTATATGTAAAAATACACCACAAAACACATTGCCCTACTTCTCCTGAGTACGGCGATACCACATGTGTGACACTTTTTTGCAGCCAAGGTGCGCAGAGAGGCCCTAAATCCAATGACTACCATTAGGATTTCACAGGGCATTTTTACGCATTTGGACTCCAAACTACTTCTCTCGCTTTAGGGGCCTCTAAAATGCCAGGGCAGTAAAAATACCACACAAGTGACACATTTCGGAAAGTAGACACCCTAAGGTATTCGCTGAGGGGCATAGTGAGTTCATGGAAGTTTTTATTTTTTGGCACAAGTTAGCGGAAATTGAATTTTTTTTTTTTTTTTTTTACAAAGTCTCATATTCCACTAACTTGTGAAAAAAAATAAACTTTTACATGAACTCACCATACCCCTCATAGAATACCTTGGGGTGTCTTCTTTCTAAAATGGTGTCACTTGTGTGGTATTTTTACTGCCCTGGCATATTAGGGGCCCCTAAACGTCAGAAGCAGTTTGGACTCCAAATGCGTAAAAATGTCCTGTGAAATCCTAAAGGAACTAATTGGATTTAGGGCCCCTTTGCGCATCTTGGCTACAAAAAAGTGGCACACATGTGGAATCACCGTACTCAGGAGATGTAGGGCAATGTGTTTTGGGGTGTATTTTTACATATACCCATACTGGGTGTGAAAAATATCTCTGTAAATGACAACTTTGTCCATTTTTTTTTATACAAAGTTGTCCATTAACAGAGATATTTCTCTCACCCATCATGGGTATATGTAAAAATACACCCCAAAACACATTTCCTACTTCTCCTGAGTATGGTGATACAACATGTGTGCCACTTATTTGCAGCCAAGGTGTGCAAAGGGGCCCTAAATCCAATGAGTACCTTTTAAGAGGGCATTTTTGCGCATTTTTCTTCGCTTTAGGGCCCCTAAAATTCCAGGGCAGTATAAATACTGCACATGTGACCCCATTTTAGAAAGAAGACACCCCAAGGTATTCTGTGAGGGGCATGGCGAGTTCATAGAAGATTTTTTTTTTGGCACAAGTTAGCGGAATTTGATTTTTTTGGGTTTTTTCTAACAAATTCTCAATCGATCGTTGTGAAGGAAGACATCTTTGCCAGATTTTTTATACAAAGTGTTTGCCAAAGCATATGAACTCCAACACCTCTCCTCGGCTCATATGCCTGGGCAAACGTACCTGTACTGAAGAGGAGAAATCTCGTCTTGCAGCGCCACATACACCGACTTCACGTGTCTTCTGACAGCAGCGCAATGCTTCTCTCAGAATGCACATCAGTGCTGCACCTGGCTCTTTGCTTGATCCACCTAGAAGGTAAAAAAAAAACAAGAAAAAAAAAAACAGGCAGCAACGCAATAATTTTATTAACATTAACTTTATAGAACATTAGAAACCGAACGTTAACTTGAACATTTGAAACATAACTTGAACTTTTTTGCTTACATGTGGATTTTTTTTTGTTGTTTTTTTTTTATTACCTTAAGGCCTCATGCACACGGCCGTGGAACACAAGCTAAGAAGTCCAGGGCAGGAGCCTGACCGTGCTAGATGGCAGCTGCTTGAGAGAAGCGTTCCCGCCACCAAGCTGCCTATAAGCTCCTACAGCACACTATCCAGCCGAAGACAACTCTAGGGGTGACCCCAGACGTACCTCCCACTGCGAAACCGGGCAAGAAAATGGAGAAATTATTTCATAAACCAGCCGCTCCACAGTCGGCGCGCACTAAAAAGATGGCACTGGGTGGGAACAGCACGCTGGACAAGTCGCTCACTGGGAGAGGCAACGAGTGTGGAGCTGAGATCTCTCAGGGGCTACAAACAGGGGTGAGTGACTCCTGCCCTCTGTCAAAAGAATACTTTGATACCGCACTGCAAAAAGCCCTGGCCCCGATAGCTGCGGATCTTACCTCCATTAAGATTGACATTCGCCACATAGGCAACAGGGTTGAGGCCCTCGAACAGTCACACGATGCCTTGCACGTGACTACCACAAGCACCTTAGAGATGCATTGGGCTGCCATTAACAATGCTTTCTTGCTCCTGTAGGACCAGGAGAATCGTAGCCGCAGGCGTAACATACGCATTAGAGGATTATCTGAGGCGCCAGACAAAGAAAATTTATTTGCGGCCATGAGTGACCTGTTTGCTTACATTTTGAGCGCCGAAAGGGCCAAGAATATCGTGGTGGAACGGGTCCACAGGGCCTTGTGGCCCAAACCCCTCCTGGTGAGAAACCGAGAGACGTCATTTGTGGCCTTTTGAGTTTCCGTGATACTGAGCAATCTTAACTAAGGCCCGGAGCCTGGAAGAAATCAAGATAGCTGATGATACGGTCCAGCTTTATCAAGATGTCGCTCCTTCTACGCTCCAGAAAAGGAGGATTTTGAGGGCGTTAACTGAGGCCCTTCATTCTGCTAAACTACCTTACAGGTGGCTGTACCCCTTCGGGATTTTAATCACCGTGGGCACGAAGCGCATTACAGTTCGCACCCCTGAGGATCTACGCCCTCTTTGGGAAGCTCTCTAGATTCCCCCTCTGGAAATTCCTTCTTGGTTGCAAATCCCATGTGTCGACGAAGACGACCCTCCACCTGCACCTACCCCCTGGTCAACTGTGGGGAAGAGGAGACCCAAGAAGAATAGGCCTCACCGCGCAGACCCCAATGACTGATGCTGACATGGGATAGGAGGTCTCTCTCTTGCTTATTACCGGGGGTATGGTCGGTGTTTCAGCTATGATCTTCCTGATTTCCGACAATTGTAATATTGTTATCGCCGCTAACCTTTTTCTCCCCCACCCCCCTCCCTCATTTCTAGCTCTCAGGGATAGTTTAATCTTACTGTTAAATCATATATTGCCAACTACTGCTTATTAGGTGGGCAGCTTGGGCAGATCGGGCTATAAGGATGTTTGTTCCCTGTCTACCCCCACCTGCTCTCATTAGAGCCATTATACTATTGTTTCTGTTGTTTTGGTTTCTAGCCAAGTTTATGGCTTTTTTGTTCGCTTATTCTGTCATGAAGATGGTGTGCAGCGCCTTTTGCCCAATTACAGAGTAAATGCTATGGCATTGCTGACACTAATTATTGCCTCATTTAATGTCCAAGATGCAACAATCCGGTCAAACGTAGAGGGTATTCCAGATGTTAGGGAAAGGTGGGGCTGATGTGGTAATGCTACAGGAGACCCACTATAGATTAGGGAAGACCCCTCCATGCCTTCCTCCTGCTTTACCAAGTGGTTTCATGCATGCCATACTCCAGGGGTATGAGCATTGGAATACATAAAAATGTGCCTTTCTTAACCTCATCTGTGGTGGCGGACCCAAAGAGCAGGTATTTGTTCCTTTCTGGCCAACTGGGTAGCACAGATATCATTATTTTCAATCTGTATGCCCCTAACAAACATACGGTCCTCTGGTTGAAGAAAATATTGTCTGACATTTCTGCTATTTCTTCTGGTTTACTGATTTTAGGTGGCGAACCGAAACATTGCCCTAAATCCGCTTCTAGACACCTCTACCGGGAGGTCGGCAATCTCCTACAGAGTCAAAAAAGCTGTACCTTATGGACAATTTGTCAGGCTTAAACGCATCAACAAGTTAGAGAAGGCTTATAATAAACATGCTTTAGACCCAAAGAATAGGCTCCTGACAAGACTTAAACTATTTAAACTATTAAATGATGCTATGAAAAAAGCCGCATATCCAAGACAACCAAAGTTTCCTAGAGTGACCCCTGTTGACAAAGGAAAACCCAGTCCAGACCCGTTCGTGTTTTCCTTTAAATATTGACCTATGGCCCATCAGATTAAAAAAGTCATCAAAGAAAATTGGGACATACTAGAGAGAGATGAATCTTTGAAAGGAATAAAAAACTTTTCCCCCATTGTTGCATTCAGAAAGTGTCCCACTCTAAAGGATAGATTGATCCGCAGTAGATTCCAGGAAAAGAAACCCGAGACATGGCTTCAGAGCTGGGGCCCTAAGGGTAACCGCAGATGCGGCCTTTGCTCCTGCTGTAAATTCAATCCTCAGTGGGAGACCCTAAATTTTGGAGGAATCCAACACAAGGTTAATACCCTTATAACCTGTAAGAGAAAATATGTTGTCTATCTGTTGAAATGTACATGCGGTAGGTTCTACATAGGGAAAACAATTAGATGTCTCCAAGAAAGGATCAGGGAACACATCAACTCACTTGCCACATGAAAGGATTGCCCGCGTCTCATCGAACATATAAGACAGGAACATGGAGGACGTGATCAAACGTTAAGTTTTGCTGGCATTGAAGCAATATGTGGTCCACCACAAGGCGGTGATAGACACAAAGAACTACTAAGGAGAGAGAGTAAGTGGATCCTGTGCGCAGGTGCAATGGGTCCGTCGGGACTCAATGAAAAATTTATATGGGAGTCTTTTTGTAAATGTTCACTGTCCATGACATGACTGTTGTTAACTAATTTGTATTTTATGTTATATGTCTTTCATGTAGTGACGCAGCTTTCCTCGGTGGCGCACAGGTAGGCGCCAGGTGAGCGCAATGCCTGGGCAGCGCAGAAAGAAGGGGGGCATAGCAGACCTTTAAAAGCAGGTGCATGCACACCGCTTGATCACAGGCCCGACGAAGCACTCAGGTGCGAAACGGCCGTGGCCTCGCTCTGCTGATATACATATGTATGTAGTCTGCTCCCTACCTTTTACCACGTTGGAATAAAGCCATCTCTGCAAATACCGGTGAGTGCCGCCCTGGTCTTCTATTTTATAAATCTCCTACAGAGCACTGGGGGGGGCTACAAGGAGCCTGGGCTTGAGCGACACCTGGAGGTCCTTGCATACAGATTCCAAGGACTTTACGTTCTACTCCAATCCACACAGGTCGTACCAGAGGTTAGACTATGTTTTTATACCTGATCGCTCCCTCCCACTGGTAAGAGACGCGACCATCCACAACATCACAGTCTTGGACCACGCCCCAGTATTTATTCGTCTCGATTTCCCCGGTATGTGTAGGCCTGAATGGACCTGGAGACTTAACCCCACTCTTTTAAACAATAAAGCACAATTAGCTTTTTTATCAGAGGTCCAGAAGAACTATTTTGAACTAAATATACCATCTGAGGCCTCCCCAGCGGCTATTTGGGAAGCCCATAAGGCAGTGATCATGGGAGAGTTGGTCGCCTTAGGCACACATTTAAAGAAAGAACGACTAGCCGAAATTACTGATTTACTTTCAAAGATAGCTACTTTGGAATGTGCACATGAAAAATCAGTTGCCCTGAGTGACCACCGTAATATTGTGGCCCTCAGGAACGAACTGAAAAATGTACTTAACCATAGGGCGGTCAATGCTCTAATCAAACTGAGACACAAACAATATGCCCACGTGGACAAAGGTACCAAACTTATGTCCGCTTTGATTAAAAAATGGGTAGAACAGATGCATATCAAGCAAATGAAAATAGCTGGCGGTGGGAAGGTTACCAGCACTCTTGATATTGCACGTGCTTTTCATGCTTACTGTCAGGCTTTATATAATATCAGATCTGATGAGTCATTAACTGAACTAGCTGCCCACAAGGATGGTATTAGGTTGTTTCTTTCAGGCCTCACCTTGCCCACCTTGACTCCGGAGGAACAATCCGCTCTCCAAGCCCCAGTGAGCTCTGAGGAGCTGAGGCAGGTTCTCTCCACTATCCCCCTGGGTAAAAGCCCAGGCCCCGACGGGATGCCCATTATATGCTATAAAAAGTTTTTCCCGGTGCTAGGACCTCACCTTTCCTCCTATTTTAATGCACTACTAACAGGCTCGTTGCCAGCTCCTCAGACGCTAGAGGCACGCATACTAGTCCTCCCCAAGGAAGGCAAGGATCCTGAGCTCCCCTCGAGCTATAGACCCATCTCCTTAATAAATGCCGATATCAAGCTCTGGGCTAAGCTCCTCGCCCATAGAATTAGCCCACTGCTCCATAAACTGATAAACTGATATAAACAGGCTGGGTTTGTGGGGGGGAGGGAGTGCAGGGACGGCTATTTCAGGGTACAACAGGCCATAGAATATGCCCTAACTCATAACTCTCCACTTGCTCTCTTGAGTACCGATGCCGAAAAGGCATTTGATTGGGTCAATTTAAGTTTTATGAAAGCCACGTTGTTCAAATTTGGTTTTCCTCCTGGCTTTGTTCTGGCGGTGCTGTACTCCTCTCATCATGCTAGACTCAAAGTGAATGGGATTCTCTCTCCGTCCTTCTCCATCTCAAATGGCACCCGATAGGGTTGTCCCTTGTCACCTTCCCTTTTTATCCTTTGCTTGGAAACCTTAATTCAGGCCATCAGGCAAGATGACGGTATTCGTGGGCTGCAGATTGGTACAGTGACGCACTCGGTAGCCGCCTTTGCGGACGATATGCTGCTATTCTTATCTGATCCGGTCTCGGCCTTTCCTGCCATCCTTGCACTTTTTGACAGATTTGGATATTTATCCGATTTTAAAATCAACTTAGCGAAATGTACGGCCCTTAAAGTGGTGGTTCCCCCTCTTATTGTTTTGCAATTGTCACGAGATTATCCCTTCCAGTGGGCATCTTCATACATTAATTACTTAGGTGTGAATTTCCTGAATTAACCTGACAAGGCTTACCAGCTTAACTACATCCCCCTACTTGGTAAAATTAAACAGCAGCTGAAGGACCTCTGAATTCCATATGTGTCCTGGATGGGCAGAAAAAATATTCTTAAGACATATATTTTGCCGCAGTTACTGTACCTAATGCAGACCTTGCCTATTTTCCTACCTGACTCCTTTTTCTTGTCTACACGTAGAGTTTTTTCAGAATTCTTATGGAAGCAGACACGTCCGAGATTAGCTTACTCCTTACTGGTCTTGCTGAGGCATAAAGGGGGCATGGGACTGCCGGATGTGAGAATGTATTATCGCTTCATTCAATCACATCTTCATGTAGATTTGCTAAACCCCCATGTTACCAAAATGGGTTGCCAGATAGCTCGACACCTATTGTCCTCCTGTGCTTCTGCTTGCCTCTGGAAAGCCCAGTGTAAGATGAATGCGGTCAGTGGTTTTTCCCCATCTCTGAAGGGAGTTATCCATACATGGTCTCAGTTATCCTCACGCTTTCACTTGCCCGATAGACCCTTGCTCTTTATGCCCTTGCATCTCTTACCATACTACCTCGACTCCTCATACAGTGATGACTTAGGTCTCTGGTCCTCCTTTGGTACGGCTGTAGTGGGAGAAGTCATTAAGGGCTTTGAGATCACTTCCTTGCTGGACCTCCATATGCCAAAAGTATCTGCTCATTGCAGATAGGAATTTCACCCCGTCCTGGTATGACATATTGCTTGAATCCTCTAAACCCCTCAAGAAAGCCATCTCCTTTATTTACAATAAATGATTAATTCCTGACAGCTCCTTTAGACCACTCTTTATCCAGCGATGGGAGAAGGACCTAGGTGCCTCATTTACGGACACAGAAGTATCTGTGATCCTGCAAAACTCACATGGATTCTCCAGGTGTACACCTATTCAGGAGAACTCCTTTAAACTTCTGACCCAGTGGTATCATACACCAGATCTAATCCATAAACTGGACCCATCTCATTCTCCGCTTTGCTGGAGGTGTCAAGTAGATAGAGGTACCATCCTACATGTCTGGTGGTCCTGTAAATTGATTACCCCCTTTTGGTCCCAGGTGTCGGATATCATCTGCCAAATATGTCCCATTTTGGCTCCGTTGACTCCCTCACTTGTGCTTCTAAACCTGCCCTCGAAGGGGTTCCCGGTCCCGCTCCTTGCAAGTCCACTTACTGGCTGCTGCCAAATTACTAGTCCCCCTTCACTGGCTATCCATTACGGCTCCAACTATAGAAAAGTGGGTTCAGAAGGTTTTAGAAATTTGCCGGTTTGAGGAGCTCTCTAGTTGGGAAACGGTTTCACACGACAAGTACCTTGTCACTTGGGGTCCCTGGCTATCCTGGTATTCGCGGAATAGATCAATTCAGCCAACTTAACCTCCTATGACCCAAGTTGTGGTTCCCGAAAGGGGCCCACAATTTGCACCTAGCCGACACTATATGATGTTTCTATGCACCTGTACTTTGATTCTTATGTTTAAACTATGTCTAGCTAAATTTGTCTGGTGATATACTAACTCCTGCTTCGCATTGTGTATCTGCTTACCTTTATGACGTAGGGCGTACATGGACGTGTTGCCCATTGTATTTGATATATTTGTTTGAAAATAAAGATTTTATAAACAAAAAAAATGAGAAGTCCAGACATGCTGCATGCCATGGTAGAACATTTAGGCCACGCAAGCTGCTCACAGTAGCATTAGCAACCTGTGGCCTGGCATTATCATGATGAAAAACAACTCCTGAGACACTTTGGGGAAAAGGCCGTACCACTGGTTCCACGGCCTGATCAATTTGATGCCAAGCTGTTAGAGTACCTGAAATGAAGTCGAGAAGGATCCATTATACTATACACCTTTCTACCCCACACAATAATCAGAGGAGTAGGATGTTCCCTTGTGAAGGCCTTATCATGGCATTGCCCATGTAGTCTGCAGACCAATCTTTGTCTATCATTGCATTTAAGACAAAAGAAGGACTCATCGCTGAAAAGGACAGACCCTAATTCAAACCGTCATTGTTATCTTGCTGTCCATTGCTGTCTTGCTGTGCACCATGATAGCCATTGAAAGCAGTTGTGTTGTCAAGTCCCAGCGGCCCAAAGGCAGACCTCCAGGATGTCTTGCAAACAGGACACAGGCAAGATTCAGACCAGGGACCAACAGAATACTTTATTACACATGTAATAAAAGCACATGACAGTAATATATTCAGGTTTGACAATAGTGGTAGCACTACCACAGAACCAAGTGCACCGGCAGACCAGAGGCAAAACACAAAGGGCAGAAAGCCAGTGAGCTAGTGAGAACTGGGTCGAGGGCTCACTGGTCTCACCTCCAGGAAGGTCCCGGTACACTTGACCCCAACCTTCAAGGAAACCACACTGGTGCAAGCACCAGCAGAACAGACAACATAGCTGGAACCCAAGCAACCACAGGATATGGATCAGATGACAAGACAAACGGGAACCAGCACAGAAGCATATGCCTGGACCCCAAGCAGAATGAAAGCATGGTGATCTCAGGCAGAGCTGCACATAGACTAGAGATCCTCCCTCCGGAGAACCCAATGACCCTCTCACAAAGGCAGGACATACACAGGTACAGAAGCAGTAAGGTACTGCAGGACAGACAAGGATCAGAAGCAGTAGGCACTGCCAGTCTGTACATAGGACAGGATCAAAAGCAGTTTAGCACTAGTGATGTCGCGAACATAAAATTTTCCGTTCGCGAACGGCGAACGCGAACTTCCGCAAATGTTCACGAACGGGCGAACCGGGCGAACCGCCATAGACTTCATAGATAGGCAGACGAATTTTAAAACCCACAGGGACTCTTTCTGGCCACAATAGTGATGGAAAAGTTGTTTCAAGGGGACTAACACCTGGACTGTGGCATGCCGGAGGGGGATCCATGGCAAAACTCCCATGGAAAATTACATAGTTGACGCAGAGTTGGGTTTTAATCCATAAAAGGCATAAATCACCTAACAATCCTAAATTTTTTTGAACAACGTGGTTTAAAACATCTAGTGTGTGTATACAATCAGGTATGATGTTGTATCGATCAGGGTTACGGGGTTGTATCGATAAGGGTTACGCCCGCTTCACAGACATTGACAGACCAAACTCCCCTTTTAATGCACCGCAAACAACCGCAAACAGTTTATTTGCACAACCGCAAACTCCCCATTTGCACAAGGTTGGATATCAAGCTAGCCACGTCCCGGTGATGTCATTGAAGGTTTCTTCCTCCACCCAGCCACGTACAACACCAAGGGTCCCCGAAAGGTGAATTGAATAGATTTTTCGAACGGGGAGATGGTTAAAAAAACGCTGGCTCCCTCCCCTTTGTTTTTATCCACGGTCACTGCGTCTGCGCCGTGCAATTTAATGTCACACCCGATATGAGTGGTATTTTCTGTAGTACTATTCTCATCAGTTTAATCCCTCTAACGTCCCCAATCTGGGGTCCATTTATTGAATTGATTTTTCGAACAGGGAGATGGTTAAAAAAAACGCTAGCTCCCTCCCCTTTGTTTTTTATCCACGGTCACTGCGTCTGCGCCGTGCAATTTACTGTCACACCCGATATAAGTGGTATTTTCTGTAGTACCATTCTCATCAGTTTAATCCCTCTAACGTCCCCAATCTGGGGGCCATTTATTGAATTGATTTTTCGAACGGGGAGATGGTTAAAAAAACGCTGGCTCCCTCCCCTGTGTTTTTATCCACGGTCACTGCGTCTGCGCCGTGCAATTTACTGTCACACCCGATATGAGTGGTATTTTCTGTAGTACTATTCTCATCAGTTTAATCCCTCTAACGTCCCCAATCTGGGGGCCATTTATTGAATTGATTTTTCGAACGGGGAGATGGTTAAAAAAACGCTGGCTCCCTCCCCTTTGTTTTTATCCACGGTCACTGCGTCTGCGCCGTGCAATTTACTGTCACACCCGATATGAGTGGTATTTTCTGTAGTACTATTCTCATCAGTTTAATCCCTGTTACATCACATATCAGGGATTGCCTTTTGTGAAAAAAAATTTAGGCCGGGTATCTTCGACTGCCTTCACAGTGACAGACCAAACTCTCATACACCAAACTGAATTGATTTCAGGAACCGGGAGATGGAAAAAGCAGCTTGGTCGGTCCTCTTACTCCCAAATTAGGGCACTGCGCGTGCACAGAGCAATGTGCTGTGACACCCTATATGAGTGGTGTCTTAACTAGTACTATTCCTATCAGTTTAATCCCTGTTACGTACCCTATCCGGTCAAATTGATTAACCATTGTCGAATTAGCGAACCATTACGACATCATGAAATAATTTAGTTCTGAGCTCTGTACTTGCTTTGTATTGGAATTGATGGGGATTTTTTTAATTGTCTGTATTATTCCTAATAAACTATTAAGAGACTTTATTATGATTTTTTATTTTATGTATTAAAAACCCATACAACATTAAAAAAAAAAGTAAATTAATGTTTTTTCTATGAAATATTATCTAGCCGTCCGATCGCTTTTGGTCTGACCATAATGAAGCAACGGCCTTATCATCTGGGGTGTGGCAACATTGCCAACACACTCATAGAGGTGATGATTGCTTCATTGTGATACGCAATCCCCTTCACCACAAGGTAACGATCACAAAGGGGAATTGACACTTGTATGTGCCTTTTTTTTTTTTGTTTGTTTTTGCAGCCACAGTGCTGCACCATAGGACAGAAAAATTAGGCATGTACACATGCCTGAAAAATAATGGAATTGTTGCAGCCGCTATTGTAGCAGCGGCCGGAAAAATTGATGTTTTCCAGGCAGAAAAGTGACTAAAACATTGCGGCTTGAACCCTAGTTGGTGGTGAAGAATTCACGAAAGTCATCCGGTATGCAGACATTAAATACAGCAGCGTGGGGACCATTTTCAGGCCAAGGCATGTAATCAGGCCTTTTGTTAGTCAAACGTATCCCCCACTGTCAGTCCCTTCGGGATCCATGCCTCATTCATCTTTATGAAGGTGAGGTAATCAACACTTTTTTGACCGAGGCGACTTCTCTTGTCAGTGACAATGCCTCCTTCCGCACTGAAGGTCCTTTCTGACAGGACACTTGAAGCAGGGCAGGCCAGAAGTTCTATGGCAAACTGGGATAGCTCAGGCCACAGGTCAAGCCTGCACACCCAGTAGTGAAGGGGTTCATTGCTCCTTAGAGTGTCGATATCTGCTGTTAAGGCGAGGTAGTCTGCTACCTGTCGGTCAAGTCGTTCTCTAAGGCTGGATCCCGAAGGGCTGTGGCGATGAGTAGGACTGAAAAAGCTCCGCATGTCCTCCATCAACAACACATCTGTGAATCGTCCAGTCCTTGCCGCCGTGGTAGGAGGAGGATTACACTCACCTCTTCCCCTGTTAGATTCCCGTTGTGCTGTGACATCCCCCTTATAAGCTGTGTAAAGCATATTTTTAGTTTGGTTTTGAACTGCTGCATCCTTTCCGACTTTCGGTAATTTGGTAACATTTCTGCCACTTTCTGCTTATACCGGGGGTCTAGTAGCGTGGCCACCCAATACAGGTCGTTCTCCTTCATCCTTTTTATACGAGGGTCCCTCAACAGACATGACAGCATGAAAGACCCCATTTGAACAAGGTTGGATGCAGAGCTACTCATTTCCCATTCCTCGTCCTCACTGATGTCATTGACGGTCTGTTCTTCCCCCCAGCCACGTACAACACCATGGGTACCAGATAGGTGACAACAACGAGCACCCTGGGGTGCCTGCTGTGGTCTTCCTCCTCCTCAAAGCCGCCACATTCCTCCTCTGACTCCTCTTCCTCATACTCCTCTTCCAGCGTTGCCGCAGGTTTGGCAAGCGATGATGACAAGGCTGTTTCTGGTGGTGATGGTGACCACAACTCTTCCTCTTCCTCTTCACGCTCATCTACAGCCTGATCCAGCACTCTTCGCAGGGCACGCTCCAGGAAGAAAACAAATGGGATGAGGTCACTGATGGTGCCTTCGGTGCGACTGACTAGGTTTGTCACCTCCCCAAAAGGACGCATGAGCCTACAGGCATTGCGCATGAGCGTCCAGTAACGTGGCAAAAAAATTCCCAGCTCCGCAGAGGCTGTCCTAGCACCCCGGTCATACAAATACTCATTGACGGCTTTTTCTTGTTGGAGCAGGCGGTCGAACATTAGGAGTGTTGAATTCCAACGTGTTGAGCTGTCGCAAATCAAGCGCCTCACTGGCATGTTGTTTCGCCACTGAATATCGGAAAAGTGCGCCATGGCCGTGTAGGAACGCCTGAAATGGCCACACACCTTCCTGGCCTGCTTGAGGACGTCCTGTAAGCCTGGGTACTTAGACACAAAGCGTTGTACAATGAGATTCAACTCATGTGCCATGCACGGCACATGTGACAACTTGCCCAAATTCAATGCCGACAACAAATTTGTTCCATTGTCACACACCACTTTGCCGATCTCCAGTTGGTGCGGGGTCAGCCACTGATCCACCTGTGCGTTCAAGGCGGACAGGAGTACTGGTCCGGTGTGGCTCTCTGCTTTCAGGCAAGTCAACCCCAAGACAGCGTGACACTGTCGTATCCGGGGTGTGGAATAGCCCCTGGGGAGCTGGGGGGATTCAGTTGATGTGCAGCCAGACACCGCAGAAGAAGAAGACTCAGCCGAGGAGGATATCGAAGAGGATGGAGTAGGAGTAGAGGAGGTGGCAGTAGGTCTGCCTGCAAGTCGTGGCGGTGTCACCAACTCCGCTGCGGAGCCACGCATTCCATGCTTGTCAGCCGTCAGCAGGTTGACCCAATGCGCAGTGTACGTGATATACCTGCCCTGACCGTGCTTTGCAGACCAGGTATCAGTGGTCATATGGACCCTTGCCCCAACACTGTATGCCAGAGATGCCATGACTTCCTTTTCAATGACATGGTAGAGGTTTGGGATTGCCTTTTTTGAAAAAAAAATTCGTCCGGGTACCTTCCACTGTGGTGTCCCAATAGCAACAAATTTTTTGAAGGCCTCAGACTCCACCAGCTGGTATGGTAAAAGCTGGTGGGCTAAGTGTTCCGTCAACCGAGCTATCAGTCGCCGGGCAAGTGGGTGATTCTGTGACATTGGCTTTTTACGCTCAAACATGTCCTTTACAGACACCTGACTGTGGGCAGATGAGCAGGAACTGCTGAAGGTGAGAGGAGGAGTGGCGGTTGGTTGAGAGGGGGCAGGGAGGACAGCAGTGGTTGACGTGGCTGAAGATGCTGGACCAGGAGGAGCATGGTGGCTTTGGGTTTGTGTGCTGCTTGTACTCATGTGTTGATCCCATAGGCGTTTGTGATGTGAGATCATGTGCCTTCGCAAAGCAGTTGTACCAAGGTGGGTGTTGGACTTCCCACGACTCAAGGGACCAAGTTTCTTTTGGCACAGGTTGCAAATGGCATTGCTGTTATCAGAGGCAGACACACAAAAAAATGCCACACTGCTGAGCTTTGCAATGACGGCATTCTGGTGGTGGCAACAGCATGCGTTGACTGGCGTGCTGTCTGGCTGACCCCGGGTGCCGATACATGCTGTCTGACTGTGCCACTAACTCCATGCGACAACCTCCCCCGGCAAGCAACTGAAATTACACTAAAGAACAAAAATGAAATGTCTTTTTTTATGAAAAGTCCTGTGCCAGCCGGTATGAGTGGTGGGCACTGGCAGTGGGCACACTACAGTCAGTGGAAGTCAGCCTGACACACACTGGCAGGCAACTATCCTTAGATTAAAGTGTAAAAATGAAATGCCTTTTTTTGATGCAAAGTCCTGTGCCACACGGGATGACAGGGGTGGGCACTGGCAGTGGGCACACTACAGTCAGTGGAAGTCGGCCTGACACACACTAGTAGCAGGCAAGCAGCTGAAATTACACTAAAGTGTAAAAATTAAATGCCTTTTTTATGCAAAGTCCTGTGCCAGCCAGTATGAGTGGTGGGCACTGGCAGTGGGCAAACTACAGTCAGTGGAAGTCAGCCTGACACACACTGGCAGGCAACTAACCTTAGATTAAAGTGTAAAAATGAAATGCCTTTTTTTGATGCAAAGTCCTGTGCCATATTGGATGACAGGGGTGGGCACTGGCAGTGGGCACACTACAGTCTGTGGGCCTGCAGCTCCTCACACACAGGCAGGCCAGGCAACTGCAATATGTATATGGAGAGAAAAAAAAGCAGACTAATGTTGCAGCCCTAAAAAGGGCTTTTTGAGATGCTGTCAGGACGCTGTCCTTACAGCAGAGATCAGATGAGTCTTTCAGGACTGGAGTGGACACTGAATTCACTAGCCTAGCTATCGATTTCCCTATTAAATCAGCAGCAACTACACTCTCCCTCCTCTCACTAAGACTGCAAATTCCGAATGAATCTAAAATGGATGCTGTTCAGGAGATGGGAGGGTCTGGGAGAGAGGGTATGCTGCTGATTGGCTGGAATGTGTCTGCTTGCTGTGAGGTACAGGGTCAAAGTTTGCTCAATGATGATGAATAGGGGGCAGACCGAACATCGCATGTGTTCGCCCGCTGTGGCGAACGCGAACAAGCTATGTTCGCCGGGAACTGTTCGCCGGCGGATAGTTCGGGCCATCTCTATTTAGCACTGCCAGGCTATCAGACACAGTTAGAGCACTAGAAGGCTAAACATGGAGCAGGGTGGATACAGACAAAGAACTGGTACAGAAGAACAGGTAAGGCATGGACAAGTATAACAACGTCATCACAGGACAGGTACAGAACATCAGACAAGGCAACTACAATGCATTACCAGGTGACACCACAAACAAGGGCAAGTGGCAAAACCCCCTGGGTCAGCAGAAAGGGGCTCTACCCAGTAAGACATAAGATAGACTGACCTCAAGCCCCACAGCTCACAGATAGATATAGCTAGAAAAAGGAAGGCACCTGATAAGCGACACCAAGGCCCAGACCAGGGAATGTTAATCCCATCAGAACCAGAATTAACAACAAGCACAGAACATACAATTACAAGACACTGCAGCCAGCCCCAAATAACCAGCATATACAGGATTCGTCCTACAGCCAGTATGCAAGAGAACATGCAGCCAGCCTACACGGCAAAAACCGTCATGGTGAACCGCACCTTGACAGGTGTGACATCACCTGTAACACCTGCAGTTGGACGTCTGTCTCATAGACTAATGTAGGTCAAATGCCTTCTAATAGTCTATAAAGACACTGTTTGCTGCCCTAGGCTTGGGCTGTAAAGTCCAATTTTACTTGCTGCACAGAATGGATCACTGCATGCCATTCTTATAATCAGACGATCCATCCATGCAGAAGTTTACCTTTGTGTGCCTCTGGCTGCCATTACAGTTCATCATTGTTCTCCCAACCACCATGTCATACAATGTTGAAAAGTGCTAACATCTCGTCTAGGTGTGTACCAATCTGCCAGAGTGATAAACCAAGGACTCTCCATTTAAGGATTCTATCCGTCTCTGTTTGAGACACTTAGCAATAACTGGCATGTTGATTAATGGGAGACATTTCATTATTTGCAGATCTTAGCAATACCTGTTAATTCCGCAATTTGCATAACTGTATGGCTTATCCTTCTTGGTGATGAAACATTAATGTTGAGGAGAGCAAATTTGGTACATTTTCGGTTGGCTGAAAGCCAGAAAATGAAATCTACCCTTCAGAATATCATATATTTTTGCATAAATTTGACCTAAAACTACATCAGATTTTCACACAAGTCCTAAAAGTAGATAAAGATGACAAAATCAAATTAATAATAGTCACAATACTCACAATGATTGTGAACCTTTGCTTTCAGTGAAACTAAACATTTTCAGTAATTGTTAATTAGTCCTCCATACAAAATGACTTTTACTCTGTTGTGTTCATGGGTTTCCTCTCAGGAACTACTTGCTTAAGGTCCTTCCACAGCATTTATATTGGATTAAAGTCAATGCTATGACTTGCCCAATCAAAAACTAGCTTTATTTTTCTTTATCCAATCTTTAGTAGAACGACTTGTGTGCTTAGGGTCATTGTACTGCTCTATGACCCAAGTGTTCTTGAGATTCAGCTCACAGACAGATGTCCTGACATTTTTCCTTCTGGTTTGCTGATATAATTCAGAATTCATTGTTCCATCAATGGTGGCAAGTTTATACAGCAAAACAGACCCAAACCATTATTTGTCTCCATTATGGTGTTTCACAGAAGAGGTGAGGGTTTTATGCTGGAATGCAGTGATTTCTTTTCTCCAGACATGATGCTTCTCATTTAAAGCAAAAAAGTATGTTTTGTTCTCCTCCATCCAAGAAAATACTGCTCCAATAGCAATCTGGACAGTCCAGGTGATAGAAAACTGCAGACAGACAGCACTATTCTTTCTGGAGGGCATCTAGCAGCTTTCTCCTTGCAAACCTGCCTTGCTCACTATTGTTGTTCTGTGTCCTTCTGTTGGTGGACTCATGAACATTAACAATAGCTAATGTAAGAAAGGCATTTAGTTACTTAGAAGTTACCTTGGATTCCATTGTGACCACGTGGATTATTACAGGCTTTGCTCTTGGCATGAACTTTGTTGGTTGACCACTCCTGGGTGGTATCGGTCTTAATTTACTCCATTTCTGCACAATCTGACTGTGGATTTGTGGAGTTCAAACTTATTAGAGATGGTTTTGTAACCTTTTTGAGCCTGATAACCATACAAAACTCTTCTTCTGACGTCATCAGAAATCTCATATGTTTATGCCATGATACATTTCCACAAACATTTATTGTGAAGATCAGACTTTGATAGATTCCTGTTCTTTAAATAAAACAAGTTATCCACTTACACTAAAAAAACTAAAAGTGGCTCTCTAAATTGACAGACGTGCCAAAACAAGTAGCCATGGTCAACAATACCATAGTGCAGAACAAAATACTGACCTAGAGGAACCAAATACCACAGTGCAACACAAAATACTGCCTCGGTAGCATCAAATAACACAGTGCCAGCAGTCAGGTGCATAAGTACCTGATGTTCCTAAATTAATTAATGTTGAGAATATAATTATGTACTTGGCCGGCAGCCATGAGAAGGGCTTGGGTGGCCCCATGGACATCCGCCCAACAGGAAATTCCCCTGTAGAGTCTATGGCAAGTCTTCCTCTGCATGTGATATTGGATCATTTTCCTCAATAAAAAAATTATCAAGTCTAATATTTTTTAATCATGTGTTTGATTTAGTTATCTTTATCTACTTTTAGGACTTGTATGACAATCTCATGTAGTTTTAAGTCAAATTTATGCACAAATATAGAAAATTCTGAAGGGTTTGCAAACTTTCAAGCACCACTTGTATGTAAGAAAGCTGCCTAGAGCTACACCTATTCTTTCTTTCTACCTTGTAAATAATATTGATGAGCGGCATAGGCAATATTCAAATTCGCGATATTTCAAAAAATGTTGTCCGAATATTCACCATAAATTCGCAAATTCGAGAATTTGTGATCTCCAGTCATTATTTACTTGATTGCGAAAATCAGCAATGTAATATATTCGCGCTAAAAATATTCACGATCACAACGAAGGGGTAGGCAACATTGGTTGCTAAGGATGTTGCTAGGTGCCGATATTCACGATAAATTCGCAATAAATTTGCAAATTCTCGAAGTAGAAATATTCACGATTAAAATCCGTGATTCGAATATTCACGATCAACATGAAGGGGTAGGCAACTTTCCTATTGGTTGCTAAGGATGTTGCTAAGTGCCGATATTCGCGATAACGTCGCAAATTCTCGAAGTGGAGATATTCGCGATTAAAATCCGCAATTCGAATATTCGCGCTCAACACTAGTAAATATGGGCACTACACCTTTATTATATTTTGAAATTGCAATAACAGTAACATTAACTACAAAAGCACAGGTTCCCTAACACAATGAAGGATTCATTTCTATGGTCCTATGCTTAGAGAAAAACTGGCCTTGACTTAATTACAATTACCAATCAAGATAAACATAATATCCCTAATACTTCATATAGTTATACACACATTTTGGTGGCATTATAGGCATTTAATAATTGTATGTTCTTTATGTCATTATTATTGTCTGCAGAATAACTATCATACACACAGAATGTAATAGCATTTGTTTGCCAAAACACTTGGCTCCTTAATTCTGCAATATTCTTTCAGATTAAATCAAAAGGCTTTAGAAAGCCATAAAAAAAAAATTTCTTTGTTTTGTAGACATGCTGGTTGACCAAGCTGTGCAGGGTATGGATGTGATCAGCAGTGCAGTGGTTTGGCAAGAAGCCTGTCTGTTCTTTTGCTCAGTGCATTCTGTTCTGCTATGGAGGTGAGAATTCTGCTGTTTAAGATGCTTTCAAGCAAGTTCCTCAAGGGTACTACTGACAGAGATCTTTCTTTAATTAGATAGATCTTAAAGGTCTCCACTGTAGTGGTTGGGGGTTAGAAGTCCATCGCTCCATTGTTTAGCAACATAGCCAACGGTGAATTCAAGGTTGAACATTCAGAGCTATACTGTTTAGCTGATAGTAAATTTGTGTCTCAGCATTTTTGGAGAACTATCTTCTATCTCATTGGCTGTCTTGAATATATTTGTATAATTTTCTTTTATTTCCTTGGTTGTAATTCATATGTCCAGGGGGTTTTGGATGGTTTTAATTGTGTCTTTTAATAGTCTTAGTTTTGAATGGATTTTCTTACTGCCCCACTCTCCATGATTTTGTCTAGTTGAATTAGTTTTACAAAATAAAAAGCAGCACGCTAAACTGAGGAATTCACTGAAATGTTTGAATCAATTCTCTCATCTCCTGAAGGATTATAACAAGAAATTAAAGATGAGATATGAAGAAGATTAGACGAGTTTACAGCCTACAAGACAGTAGAAGAATTATTTATGTAATAATAACTTGAAAAAGCCAAGGCTGGGAATTGAATGGAATATGAAGATATCCTATGAGGAAAGTGGTAAAATAAAGGAAATTCTGACATGATTTGTAAAGGGCAATTTGAAATAAGTTCAGTTTAACTTACAATGTATCACTAAGTTTATTAATCAAAATGCCAGCACACATTACCCATTTCACAATTTTTTATTAAAGATGTTTGCAAGGCAGTTAAATGAACTCTAATGATTCTAATTAAATTACATTTTAAATTAGCATAATAAACTGCCTCAGAAGGACCAGTTGTGGGTTCTACCAAGAAATGACATGGGAGAGGTCATATACATTACCTGGTTGCCACCATAGCTAGTCATTTATCAGGATCGGTCAACAATTGTCTCCACGGGAGAAATAATGTATGACTGAGTATGTTTCTGGCTGATGCTGGTTGATATGAAATAAGTTGGCACCGGAGCTGTCCATATGCTTTTCCTCTACTGCTTCAGTAGACATAAACTTGCATGCTTAGATGATTCTATTGTGCATTTATATGGAAAGGCAAACTTTGAAACATTTTTTACCTGTCCAACTACTATTTTATATCCATGTCCACATATGTGATAAGTAGATGTTTTGACCATATCAAAGCTGTTAACAAAGGGGACCACAGTAGTTAAAACATGCAATCTTTACTTATTACAGGCCTGTTAGCAAGTTCTCAAGAATGTATTGATTGAATGTCTCATGCATACATTCTCATTGTTCTCAAGTAATGTATTTGAAAAGTGCTATTTTTAAAAATAAGTTACTTCTTAGTGTGTGAAAAATGTCTTTTATACATAGCTGTATTATTTTACCATTTTTTTCTGAATAATTTATTTTGTTTATTTTGTAGAAAATGTTAATAAAACAAAAAAAAACTGTATTTGATCCTAGGCCAATGCCTTGGTTATCTTTTATATTAAAATGTAGACACCTTCTCTGAAGGTCATTTAAAAGTCACAACTGCACATTTGAATCAAGAATGTAAAATAGCTGCATTTACTCAATGACACACATTAAGAACAACTGCTTGGAGACGATTAGACATGGATGTCATTTAGTTTCAAACTGCCATCAAATATACTCCAACAGATTATTTTTATTGTTCTACATACTCATCAACAAAATTAGTACATTTTACAGCGTTACATTTACTGAAATGAGAAATTAGTTTTGAGTATCTGTGAGCTCATTCTAATAGTGAAATTCATTGTAATAGTGTTTAGTTCATCTTACTTGCTAAATATAATTAATTAAAATACACCAAAAATTAAATAAATGTCCTTGCAATGTACTCACAAAAGGAAGAGGGTTTTCTGTGGGGAGCGTTCAAGGAATAACTCTTCCATTTCTTTTTCAGCGAAATACAAATTTACCACCAAATTTTTTGGAGACATTATTGCAAGATAATGCTGGTAACTGAGTAAATCACTGTACATCATTAATGGACAATTCATAAGCTTCCTACACATATGCAGAGTAAATTCCCAGCATAAAAGGAAACTTGTGGATGTTTGATACACATTAGAGATCTAACTATGCTTTGGCTCATCTGCCTATGCCAAGTTAATAAAGTTGATGTACTCTCACAAAGGATCTTCTAAATGATCATACAGTTTACAAAGTTTACACTAATCTATTCCCAGTGTGTTAGCCATAGCTAAGTTTGTTTGTTTCCCTCCCAGTACCTCCACCTAATGCTGTGCCTAGCGCTGGTGAGAAGAGGCTATTTTTAGGGTGCTGATTCTTTTAGGCTGGTCTGTGTAATTGCAGGAATTACTGCACAACCTTGTGTAAAAGAGGATCTAGGTGGTAGGACTGAACCCATGAGTATGTGTGACCACCGTCATTGGACACATTAAGTGGACATCCTGAGAGATAATTAAAAGAACACCATGACAAATCGGTAGCTGCAACGTCTAGACAAAGAAACATTTATTTTAAATGAATCCCACTGAAAATTGATGTCTTGCATTAGCTAACAGAAAAAAATGTAATATTTAATTATGTGACAAGCTCTTTAATAATTTAATTATAAAAACATATTTTATTTGAGACAAAGTAAATTACAGATTCAAAGAAGAGACACAGATTGTCTCAAATTACAATAATATATCTTAAATATACACAATAAATGAAATCTGTTGGAGCAGCTATCTATGCCTCTGCTGCCCTGCTCCACTGTGGGCATGGAAGCTGTGCAACTCACTATGATGCTGACCATGCTTTTGCCTAGTGCTTTAGCCTCTGCCTCCATAATGCCTTCAAATCCTTCCCCAGCCAATGACTAGGGGCCTTTTAGTATTTAAGGCACCCTCTCCTGGCAATGTTTGAAGTATTTTGCTTTTGTGATTTTTCTGCATTAATTCTATATTATCCCGGCCAATGTTCCTGACTGTGATCCACCCCTGCACTGCCTGTTTGCTCCTGCAGTTCCAGTTCCAGTTTCAAGTTCCAGTTTCAGTTCTGTTTTTGTTTGTTTAACCCTGTCCATCTTCCATGTCTGTATTCTTGCCAAGTATCCAGCCTGCCCGCCTTATCTCTGTCTTCACTACCTGACAGGTGGCGACAGCATCAGGAGGCGATCAGTTCTGGCTTTAGTTCACCTCCAGCATTTTCTACTTGACATCGGAGGGAAACTAAACCAGATAGCTAGACATTGGAGATGAGTGAATCGAAGCTGATGAAGTGGAATTCGATCCGAATTTCAGGAAAAATTTTATTTGCACCGAATCCAAATTTCCTTGCGATTCGTGGTAACGAATCACATTTTTAACTAAAATGGATACTACACATGTGAGGACATGGAGCAAGGAACTCTGGGAAGGCCGGATTACACATAATGCCATATATGCAGCCAATCAGCAGCCAACTAGCCCTGTGATGTCACAGCCCTAAAAATGGCCTCGGTCATCTTGGATTCTGCCATTTACCAGTGTACTTAGTGCAGGGAGAGACATCAGCAGGTGCTAGGAACAGTGTCAGAAAAAACTTATTTGTTTAAAAAAAACTATTTACAAGTGCAGGGAAAGATTATTCAAGGTGTAGGGAAAGGATAGGAAGGAATTATTCCACAGCATTTATGTTGAACAGGGTTCAGTAGGGGAGGTTACAGCCTGAGTAATAGGAACCATCCTATTACACCTTGCTGCACTTACTGGGGACCCAAATTGCCATTATGCAGCTCTGTAATTCCAGCAAAACGTTCTTGTTATTGCGGTGCAAGTGCTGCTTGATACAGCCATTAACAGGGTTTATTACAAGGAAATATTTATATGTCTTATTTGCCCTTGTGCTGTGCAGTTATATGTTCTAAAGCATTTTTTGGCTTGTATTGGTGGGAAAAAATGGCTTATTAGTCGTTGTGTGGTGAAAATTATTGCCCTTTTTGTCGTGTATTAGTTGCAAAAGAAAAATATATTTGCCGTTCAGCAGAGCAGTTACATGTTCTAAAGCCTTTTGTGGCGTGTATAAATGGACAAAAATAAAGGCCTATTTGCCGTTGAGCGGTGCAGTTATATATTCTAAAGCCCTTTTTGGCATGTATTAGTGTAAAAAAAATATATATATTTGCAGTTCAGCGGATATGTTCTAAAGCCCTTTTTGTATTAGTGAAGAAAAAGAAAAATGGCTTATTAGCATTGTGTTTTGAAGTGAGAAAATTAAAGCCCTTTTTGGTGTGTATTAGTGTATTAGCAACTAGCAGAGTTTGCCCTGGAAAAGCTGTCCTGCCCGGTTAGAAGTGTGGCATCAGAGTGGGTGTTTAGTGCGGCGGGGGCCATAGTCACCCCAAGAAGAACTCAGCTGTCCACCCAAAATGTGGAGAGACTGACCTTTGTCAAGATAAATCAGGCGTGGATCAGCCAGGATTTCCACCCACCTGATTCCTGATGCATCAAATTAGATCATCCATGCTGCCTCACCCAAACCTTGACAAAAGAGACCGGTTTCTTCTGGCTACCTGCCTCAGCTACACCTGACGCCACACATCTGATGCCAAGTGCTTCTTCTTTCACCCACCATCTTCAGCTGGTACTGGTATTGCCACCCACCTCTCCACTCTGTCACCGGGTCACTTTGTGGTCTCCTGATGCATCTGCCACCTCAATACTATGTCACCTTGCCACTCTGTGGTCTTCTGATGCTGCTGCCACCTCCACACTATGTCAACTTGCCACTTTGTGGTCTCCTAATGCATCTGCTGCCACTTCCATACTGTCATTGTGCCATCCTGTGGCCTCCTCCTGATGCTGTGGCTGCCACCTCCACACTCTGTCATTCTGCCCCTCTGTGGCCTCCTGATGATGTTGCTGCCACCACCACACTCTGACATTGTGCAACTCTGTGCCCCCTGATGCTGCCTCCACCTCCACACTCTGTCATTGTGCCACTCTGTGGCCTCCTGATGCTGACACCACCTCCACACTCTGTCACTCTGTCATTGTGCTGCTCTGTGGCCTCCTGATGCTGTCGCCACCTCCACACTGTTATTGTGCCACTCTGTGGCCTCCTCTTGATGCTTCCACCATCTCCAGACTATGTCATTGGGCCACTCTGTGGTCTCCTCATTCACTTGTCATCTCTGTTTTGGATACACGCCAGTTTTTTTTTTTTGGCATTAGCAATACTGATGGATTACTGACCAAATGCTGACTGAGTGAAGGCAGATGCTCAACAGACAGGATCCGTTTTTGGGGAGTTATTGTTCTGACAGATCAAGGGAAGAGCCAAATAATCAGTGACATCAACACAAACTTACTGCTGACACCCTCTCCACTCTGTCGGGATGCTCTACTTGTATAAGCATTTAATAGATCAGTTTCTGTAGACATCTATGTGGAATCAGCTGACGATGGTGTAAAAGGGGTGCGCTTCTTCTTGCCGCTAACATCGACCGGTAAGGCTGAGTTCATACTTGAGTTATTTGGTCAGTTTTTGCCCCGTGACTGCCCAAATAAGTGAAGTGTGCAGTGATTCTAAGAGTGACGCCTGTCAGCTGCATGTCATACTGACTCTCTGAATAAATTCGGATCAAACTGAATTTTTTCCAAAAAAAATTGGCGAACCAGCTAATCGAATTTTTTTTAAATTAGCTCATCTCTACTAGACATATTTGAAGGTGCTTCAGTGACTGTTGAGACTGCTTCTGCAGTTTTCCTATTGTTTTTCTGTGGATGTGTTGCATTTTCTATATCCTGAGATCATGGTGGGAGCTGCCAACCACATTGGGACTATGCCAGGAGGTTGTGGTCTGGTTGTTCCACTGCAGTAAAGTCCAAATCCCTGTACAGGATTAAAGGGTGAATAATGAGAGAGCGCCAGAATAACATCCTCATAACAAAATTCTTCAGAGTGTAAGCACCACGTGGCATGATCCTCTTAAATTAGTTTATGCTTAATACTGTTTTGGATAGGTAATCATAATTATCATCTTTGTGTTCTCATGTCTGTATTGTACCACACTGTACAGCACCACAGAAGACGGTGGAACCATATAAATAAATGAACAATAAAATACTAATAATACACAGCATGGTATTTCAGTTTGTGTGATTCTATTTCCTCCTGTAGATTCTCATAGTTCAGAAAGTTGTTGAGTCTAAGATAATAAATTATGGAAAGAGTCAAATTTTTCATATGATACCCCCATTTTCTTTATATCAATGGATAAAAATAACCAGCATTGACAAAATCAAGCAGAAGCAGATGCCATCCAGTAATCCAAAGCCTTTGCAGATGATTCAATTTATTTGTCACATGCAATGTTTACAATATTGCAGAAATATTCTTAGGCCTATCTAAGAGTAAATACAAAGGAGTTCATTATGGAAATCTTACCAAAATGGACCGGTATAATTATCCCTCCTACAGCTTGAGTTCAATAAGCTAGTTTCACCACATGGCAAGAAATGTTGTTTTTGCAATTACAGCTCATAAAAATGTAAGGTAAAAATTAGATTAGTTGTTATTGGCGCAGATGTTGAATTAAAAAGGTAGGTCTATTTGTTTTTCACTACATGGGTCCTATATTTAAATTGCTATTGGACAGAAAGAAGCTTTATGTTTTCTTTTATTCTGTGTGCATGCAGTTTGATCAAGCACATAACAAACTCACTGAATTTGTCAATCCGTGGCATTGTGGGAATAAGTATGTGTATGTGATCAGGGCATCATATCCAGTCATTTCAAATTTGGGTAAATGTGCAAAAGCATAACATGCCTATAACTGTTTATGCAATGTTATATTAAAAAATAATTATTATGTAATTTATTACACTTTATTCATTGTTTTGTTTAGTTTTTTTGCGATGTAGAGGAAATTCTGACATTTGAAATTTATTTAGCACCCCTTAGACTCTTTATTGTGCATGTATGTTAGAAGAGAGTCTTCTTTTGTATAACCCAGATATATGCAAGTATACATCTATATAGTTTCATATGTTTGCCAAGGATTTATATGCTTTGCAGGATCCCTTTTGTGTTGAAAAGTATACTCAATAAGACTTTTAAATCTTGTTTAGAAGAAAGGATATCAATACCAGCCCAAAAATTTTTTACAAAACACAAAAAAGGTTTTTATGGGTATACATCCACTAAATTAGAGCAAAACAAATGTGAACAGGACGTTGAAATGACTAAACAAAAAAAAAAAAAAAGTTTTTTAATAATATACGTTAAAAACAGGGGTGTAGTTTTAAAACACTGAACCGATGGGTGGTCCACCACATTTACACTCTAGACTCAATCTCATAAAGTGCTCAGTGTATAAGTGTAAAAGAACACCAGTACAAGGCAACTGTCCCCCTGAAGATGGCCATGCACTTAGCCATCAAGCAGGGACAGACCAGACTGCATCCAGTGGCCCCCACCCTCACTGACCACCAGTACACGTGCCGTGGCATACACCAGGCCACCATGAAACACGCCGATTCTCACACTAGAGAGTGCGGTTTAGGCAGGGCTTTGATATTCACTGACGGGCTCCTGAGGAAGTGCGCTAAATAGGCGCGCAGAAAAACGTTGAGCCGTTTCTTCCAATACACTCTGGCTAGTTTAGGCTGACAGTTGGCTGTGTATGAGCCTTGTTAGCTAATGTTATTAGCCTAGCCAGAGTAGTAAACCCTGCTACCAGCCTACAATTGCGTTCAGCGGTCTCACCAGTGGCACTGATAGTTGGCTGTTTATAAGCCATATCAATGGCTTCAGTGAGGGTGGGGGCCACTAAGTGCACAGCCGTCTTCAGGGGGACAGTTTCCTTGTAGTGGTGTTATTTTACTCTTATGTGTATATGTGGTGGACCACCCGTCAGTTCAGTGTTTTATGCACCAAGTATCACCGGGAGGGTGCACTTGTGGGACAGGTTCCCATACACACTGTATATTCCACCAAACACCACCTCACAGTGTTCCCTCCATTACTGTTATTGAATGTGCAGCATTACATATACTGAGCTGGTCACCCATCATCTTGCATTGGGGGATCCACTCTTTGGGCTCTAGGATCAAGTAAACAAGTGTTTTTTATTTTAGGTACCAGTGGCAAGTACTCGCCAATATTCTGATACCGCACTAGATTATCACATATACTACCCCCTTTTTGACCCAGTTTACACTGTTTTTGGCGTATATCATTAATAAACTTTTTTTTTTGTTTTGTTTATTAATTCCAACGTCCTGATCACATTTGTTTTGCTAAAGAAGCACTCACACAAAAATTATTATTTTCTGAGCTGTAAAGGTACATGATATAAACTGTAGTGAAGATAATCTTCTTGTCAGTGATATTTTTTATTTGTTACAACCTCCCTTTTATTCTCAGCTGTGTCATGTAACCTGCACTCTGACCTCCAACTGACACAGGACAGGAAGTCAGTTACTTCTATATTCATTCCTATTGGATTGACATTGAGGTTTCCATAGCAATATATAAAGAAACAGGCTTCCTTTCCACACAGAGGATGCTGCGTTATTTGAAAAGTAAGAGTGCTGGTCACATGACACAGCTGAATATCAGAAGGGAGATTATAACTGACAAATAATGTTACTGGTAAGAAAATTACCTTCACTACAGTTTATATCATGTAACAGGTCTGAAAATAAAAATTTCTATGGGAGTGCTTCTTTAATGATCGCTGATGGTCATGTCATCATATACACTGAAAATAGATTCCAAAATACTGTAAATGGCAAGCATAGCCTTATCATTATTCGAAGAAATGATGTAATATTTTTTTTCACAGAAGGCTGTTAACCCAAAATGTTTAACCCTTAGCCTCATTGTTAGAGATGAGAGCATTTCTTGAAATTCTTTTCGGGCCTGATTTGAACAAATGAGTAGGCAGATTTGATATAGGTCCAAATAAATTCAACCTGAATCAAAAGTACTCTGATAGCCTGAAAAGTTGTGGATGATATTCTGGGGTCTCCTAGAACTACATGCAACTACTTTTAAGCTCTTTAATGCCATAATAGCATTCGTAATCTTAAACTGACAGTGATATAATTGCTATAAGTAAACGCATTTACTGAAATGAGAAATGTGTTTTGAGTATCTGTGAGCTCATTCTAATAGTGAAATCCATTGTAATAGTGTTTAGTTCATCTTAGTTGTTAAATATAATTAAAATACAGCAAAAATTTAATAAATGTAATTGCAATGTACTGACAAAAAGGAAGGGGCTTGTCTGTGGTAAGCTTTCAAAGTATTTCTGTTCCTTTTTTTTTTCTGGGAAAAACTAATGTACCACCCATTCCTTTGAAAACATCACAGTAAAGTAATGCTGGTAACTGGCTAAATTAATGTACATCATTAATGGACAATTCATATGGTTCCTACACATTTGCAGAGTAAATTAAACTCCCAGAATAAAAGGAAACATGTAGATGTTTAAAACACATTAGAGATCTAACTATGCTTTGTATCATCTGCCAAGTTGATGAAGTTGATGGACTCTCACAAAGGATCTTCTAAATGATCATAGAGTTTACAAAATTCACACCTATTTATTCCTACAGTGTATTAGCCATAGGTAACTTCTTTTAATTCCCTCTCAGTACCTCCACCTAATGTTGTGCCTAGCGCTGGTGAGAAGAGGCTACTTCTAGGGTGCTGATTCTGTTAGGCTGGTCTGTGTAATTGCAGTAATACCTCTGCCACCTTGTGTAAAATAGGATCTAGGTAGTAGGACTGAACCTATGAGTATGTGTGACCACTGTGGACACATTAGGTGGACACTCTGAGAGATAATTAAAAGAACACTATGACAAATTGGTGGCAGCAACATCTAGACAAAGGAACACTTATTTTAAATTATTCGAACTGAAAATGTATGTCTTGCATTAGTTAACAGAAAAAAATTGAATATAATATAAAAAAATCCGATATTTGAGACTAAGTTGACTTACGATTAAAAGAAGAGACACAGATTGCCTCAAAGTACAATAATATATCTAAACTATATGCAAGTGCCAGAAGTTTCAAACAGCCTGTTTAATAACACACTGATGTCAGATTTGTTATGCTTTTTAACATTAAAAATGGTTAAAAAATTATATCTTTTATTTTAAAATTAGTTTTCTTAATTTAAAATACAATAGATAAAATTATCAACTAAACCTGCACCAGGTTAAAAAAGCATTATACCATGTGTGTATTTTGGGACAAAGTTTGGTGCAGGTGGCATTTCAATAGTGTGATAAATAGAGTTGAGCGTACCCAAACTGTATAGTTCGGGTTCATACCGAATTTTGGGGTGTTCGGGACCCGGACCCGAACCCGAACATTTTTAAAAAAGTTCGGGTTCGGGTCCGTTGTTCGGCAATTTCTTCCCGCTTTCTGAAGGGCTGCAAAGCAGCCAATAAGCTAGCGTTTTACTTCTTTCCCTAAGAAGCCATCACAGCCGTGCCTACTAATGGCATGGCTGTGATTGGCCAAGTGCAGCATGTGACTCAGCCTCTATTTAAGCTGAAGTCACGTAGCGCCGCACGTCACTCTGCTCTGATTAGTGTAGGGATAGGATGCAGCTGCTGTGAGGGCGACATTAGGCAGGGAAAACTCAGCAAAAACACCTAATGAAGTGAGCGATCTACAGCTGTGAATCATTTAACTTCTGCTAGTTAATTGCTCACTGGTTTTTAGGCTGCCAACAACGTTTTTTTTTTGCTTTTTTTTCTGGGGTGATCAGTGGCCATTTTGTGTCTTGTGGTGCACCAGCACAAGCTACCAAGTCCATCAATCCATCAATATTATTATTATTTTTTTTTTTTTTTTTTTTTTGCTATATCCTACATCAGGGGCTTGGTTGTGCTTATTGTCACCCCTAGAAACTCAGGATAGAAATTTCTATATTTTATTGAGGGGTGAAACTCAATTGCCAAAATAGCAATCCCCTAAATCTAGTGTTCCAGCTGTGGCTAGCCAAGTGTAATACTGTGTGCTGTCTGGCAAAGGATAGATTTTTTTCTGGGGTGAAATTCAATTGCCAAAATAGCAATCCCCAAAATCCGGTGTTACAGCTGTTGCTAGATAAGTTTAATACTGTCCGGCAAAGGGTAGAAATTTTTCTGGGGTGAAATTCACTTCCGAAATAGCAATACCGTAAATCAGTGGTTTCAGCTGTGGCTGGAAAAGTTTAATAGTGTCCGGCAAAGGATATATTTTTTTCTGGGGTGAAATTCAATTGCCAAAATAGCAATGCCCTAAATCTGGTGTCCCAGCAGTGGCTGGCCAAGTTTCATAGTGTCCGGCAAAGAATATATTTTGTTCTGGGGTGAAATTCAATTGCCAAAATAGCAATTCCCTAAAACTGGCGTTCCAGCTGTGGCTGGCTAAGTTTAATGCTGTCCAGCAAAGGATAGATATTTTTCTGGGTTGAAATTCAATTTGCAATACCGTAAATCAGTGGTTTCAGTTGTGGCTGGCCAAGTTTAATAGTGTCCGGCAAAGGATATATTTTATTCTGGGGTCAAATTCAATTGCCAAAATAGCAATACCGTAAATTAGTGGTTTCAGCTGTGGCTGGCCAAGTTTAATAGTGTACGGCACAGGAGATATTTTATTCTGGGGTAAAATTAAATTGCTAAAAAAGCAATCCCCTAAATCTGGTGTCCCAGCAGTGGCTGGCCAAGTTTAATAGTGTCCAGCAAAGGATATATTTTGTTCTGGGGTGAAATTCAATTGCCAAAATAGCAATCCCCTAAATCTGGTATTCCAGCTGTGGCGGGCTAAGTTTAATACTGTCCGGCAAAGGAAATATATTTTCTGGGGTAAAATTAAATTGCCAAAATAGCAATACCGTAAATCAGTGGTTTCAGCTGTGGCTGGCCAAGTTTAATAGTGTCCGGCAAAGGATAGATTTTATTCTGGGGTGAAATTCAAATGCCAAAATAACAATCCCCTAAATCTGGTATTCCAGCTGTGGCTGGCTAAGTTTAATACTGTCCGGCAAAGGATAGAGATTTTTCTGGGGTTAAATTCAATTGCCAAAATAGCAATACCGTAAATCAGAGGTTTCAGCTAGGGCTGGCCAAGTTAAATAGTGTCCGGCAAAGGATATATTTTGTTCTGGGCTTAAATTCAATTGCCAAAATAGCAATCCCCTAAATCTGGTATTCCAGGAGTGGCTGGACAAGTTTAATACTGTCTGGCAAAGGATAGATATTTTTCTGGGGTGAAATTCAATTGCCAAAATAGCAGTACCGTAAATCAGTGGTTTCAGCAGTGGCTGGCCAAGTTTAATAGTGTCCGGCAAAGGATATATTTTGTTCTGGGGTAAAATTCAATTGCCAAAATAGCAATCCCCTATAACTGGAGTTCCAGCTGTGGCTGGCTAAGTTTGATCCTTACTGGCAGGGGATAGATATTTTTCTGGGGTGAAATTTAATTCGCAATACCGTAAATAAGTGTTTTCAGCTGTGGCTGGACAAGTTTAATCGTGTTCGGCAAAGGATATATTTTGTTCTGGGGTGAAATTCAATTGCCAAAATAGAAATCCCCTAAATCTGGTATCCCAGCAGTGGCTGGCCAAGTTTAATACTGTACGGCAAAGGATAGATATTTTTCTGTGGTGAAATTCAATTGCCAAAATAGCAATACCGTCAATCAGTTTTTTCAGCAGTGGCTGGCCAAGATTAATAGTGTCCAGCAAAGGATATATTTTGTTCTGAGGTAAAATTCAATTGACAAAATAGCAATCCCCTAAATCTGGTGTTCCAGCTGTGGCTGGCCAAGTTTAATAGTGTCCGGCAAAGGATATATTTTGTTCTGGGGTGAAATTCAATTGCCAAAATAGCAATCCCCTATAACTGGAGTTCCAGCTGTGGCTGGCTAAGTTTGATGCTTACTCGCAGGGGATAGATATTTTTCTGGGGTGAAATTCAATTCGCAATACCGTAAATCCGTGTTTTCAGCTGTGGCTGGCCAAGATTAATAGTGTCCAGCAAAGGATATATTTTGTTCTGAGGTAAAATTCAATTGGCAAAATAGCAATCCCCTAAATCTGGTGTTCCAGCTGTGGCTGGCCAAGTTTAATAGTGTCCGGCAAAGGATATATTTTGTTCTGGGGTGAAATTCAATTGCCAAAATAGCAATCCCCTAAATCTGGTATCCCAGCAGTGGCTGGCCAAGTTTAATACTGTCCGGCAAAGGATATATTTTTTTCTGGGGTGAAATTCAATTGCCAAAATAGCAATTCCCTAAAACTGGTGTTCCAGCTGTGGCTGGCTAAGTTTAATGCTGTCCAGCAAAGGATAGATATTTTTCTGGGTTGAAATTCAATTTGCAATACCGTAAATCAGTGGTTTCAGTTGTGGCTGGCCAAGTTTAATAGTGTCCGGCAAAGGATATATTTTATTCTGGGGTCAAATTCAATTGCCAAAATAGCAATACCGTAAATTAGTGGTTTCAGCTGTGGCTGGCCAAGTTTAATAGTGTACGGCACAGGAGATATTTTATTCTGGGGTAAAATTAAATTGCTAAAAAAGCTATCCCCTAAATCTGGTGTCCCAGCAGTGGCTGGCCAAGTTTAATAGTGTTCAGCAAAGGATATATTTTGTTCTGGGGTGAAATTCAATTGCCAAAATAGCAATCCCCTAAATCTGGTATTCCAGCTGTGGCGGGCTAAGTTTAATACTGTCCGGCAAAGGAAATATATTTTTCTGGGGTAAAATTAAATTGCCAAAATAGCAATACCGTAAATCAGTGGTTTCAGCTGTGGCTGGCCAAGTTTAATAGTGTCCGGCAAAGGATAGATTTTATTCTGGGGTGAAATTCAAATGCCAAAATAACAATCCCCTAAATCTGGTATTCCAGCTGTGGCTGGCTAAGTTTAATACTGTCCGGCAAAGGATAGAGATTTTTCTGGGGTTAAATTCAATTGCCAAAATAGCAATACCGTAAATCAGAGGTTTCAGCTAGGGCTGGCCAAGTTAAATAGTGTCCGGCAAAGGATATATTTTGTTCTGGGCTTAAATTCAATTGCCAAAATAGCAATCCCCTAAATCTGGTATTCCAGGAGTGGCTGGACAAGTTTAATACTGTCTGGCAAAGGATAGATATTTTTCTGGGGTGAAATTCAATTGCCAAAATAGCAGTACCGTAAATCAGTGGTTTCAGCAGTGGCTGGCCAAGTTTAATAGTGTCCGGCAAAGGATATATTTTGTTCTGGGGTGAAATTCAATTGCCAAAATAGCAATCCCCTATAACTGGAGTTCCAGCTGTGGCTGGCTAAGTTTGATCCTTACTGGCAGGGGATAGATATTTTTCTGGGGTGAAATTCAATTCACAATACCGTAAATAAGTGTTTTCAGCTGTGGCTGGACAAGTTTAATCGTGTTCGGCAAAGGATATATTTTGTTCTGGGGTGAAATTCAATTGCCAAAATAACAATCCCCTAAAACTGGTGTCCCAGAAGTGGCAGGACAAGTTTAATAGTGTTCGGCAAAGATTATATTTTGTTCTGGGGTGAAATTCAATTGCCAAATAAGCAATCCCCTAAATCTGTTGTCCCAGCATTGGCTGGCCAAGTTTAATAGTGTCCGGCAAAGGATAGATTTTGATCTGGGGTGAAATTCAATTGCCAAAATAGTTATACCGTAAATCTAATGTTCCAGCTGTGGTTGGCCAAGCTTAATACTGTCCGGCAAAGGATAGATATTTTTCTGGGGTTAAATTAAATTGCCAAAATAGCAATATCATAAATCTGGTGTTCCAGCTGTGGCTGGCTAAGTTTAATTCTGTCAGGCAAAGGATAAATATTTTTCTGGTGTGAAATTCCATTGCCAATATAGTAATACCGTAAATCAGTCATTTCAGCTGTGGCTGGCCAAGTTTAACAGTGTCCGGCAAAGAATATATTTGTTCTGGGGTGAAATTCAATTGACAAAATAGCAATACCGTAAATCTGGTGTCCCAGAAGTGGCTGGCCAAGTTTAATAGTGTTCGGCAAAGGATAGATAATTTTCTGGGGTAAAATTAAATAGCCAAAATAGCAATCCCCTAAATCTGGTGTCCCACCACTGGCTGGCCAAGTTTAATAGTATCCGTCAAAGGATATATTTTGTTCTGGGGTGAAATTCAATTGCAAAAATAGCACTACCATAAATCTGGTACTCCAGCTGTGGCTGGTTAAGTTTAATAGTGTCCGGAAAAGGATATATTTGTTCTGGGGTGAAATTCCATTGCCAAAAGAGCAATACCGTAAATCTGGTGTCCCAGCAGTGGCTGGCCAAGTTTAATAGTGTTCGGCAAAGAATAGATAATTTTCTTGAGTAAAATTAAATTTCCAAAATTGCAATCCCCAAAATCTGGTGTCCCAGCAGTGGCTGGCTAAGTTTGATAGTATCCGCAAAGGATATATTTTGTTCTGGGGTTAAATTCAATTGCCAAAATAGCAATACCATAAATCTGGTGTTCCAGCTGTGGCTGGCCTAGTGTAACACTGTTCGGCAAAGGATAGATATTTTTCTGGGGAAAAATTCAATCGCCAAAATAGTGATACCAAAAATCAGTGGTTTCAGTTTTGGCTGGCCAAGTTTAATAGTGTCCGGCAAAGGATAGATAATTTTCTGGGGTAAAATTAAATTGCCAAAATAGCAATCCCCTAAATCTGGTGTCCCAGCAGTGGCTGGCCAAGTTTAATAGTGTCCCGCAAAGGATAGATATTTTTCTGGGGTGAAATTCAATTGCCAAAATAGCAATACAATAAATCAGTGGTTTCAGCTGTGGCTGGCCAATTTTAATAGTGACTGGCAAAAAATATATTTTGTTCTGGGGTGAAATTCAATTGCCAAAATAGCAATCCCCTAAATCTGGTGTCCCAGCAGTGGCTGGCCAAGTTTAATAGTGTCCAGCAAAGGATAGATTTTGTTCTGTGGTGAAATTCAATTGCCAAAATAGCAATCCCCTAAATCTGGTGTCCAAGCTGTGGCTGGCCAAGCATAATAGTGTCCGGCAAAGTATAGATTTTGTTCTGGCGTTAAATTCAATTGCCAAAATAGCAATCCCCTAAATCTGGTGTTCCAGCTATGGCTAGCTTCTTGGGTGAAATTCAATTGCCAAAATAGCAATACCGTAAATCAGTGGTTTCAGCTGTGGCTGGCCAAGTATAATAGTGTCCGGCAAAGGATATATTTTGTTCTGGGGTGAAATTCAATTGCCAAAATAGCAATACCGTAAATCTGGTGTCCCATTAGTGGCTGGCCAAGTTTATTAGTGTCCGGCAAAGGATATATTTTGTTCTGGGGTGAAATTCAATTGCCAAAATAGCAATCCCCCGAATCTGGTGTCAAAGCAGTGGCTGGCCAAGTTTAATAGTATCTGGCAAAGTAAATTTTTTGCTCTGGGGTGAAATTCAATTGCCAAAATAGCAATACCGTAAATCATTGGTTTCAGCTGTGGCTTTCCAATTTTAATAGTGTCTGGCAAAAAATATATTTTGTTCTGGGGTGAAATTCAATTGCCAAAATAGCAATCCCCTAAATCTGGTGTCCCAGCAGTGGCTGGCCAAGTTTAATAGTGTCCGGCAAAGGATAGATTTTGTTCTGGGGTGAAATACAGTTGAAAAAATAGAAATATAGTAAATCTGGTGTTCCAGCTATGGCTGGCCAAGTTTAATAGAGTCCGGCAAAGGATAGATTTTTTTCTTGGGTGAAATTCAATTGCCAAAATAGCAATACCGTAAATCTGGTGTTCCAGCTGTGGCTGGCCAAGATTAATGGTGTCCGGCAAAGGTTAGATTTTTTTCTGGGGTGAAATTGAATTGCCAAAATAGCAATACCGTAAATCAGTGGTTTCAGCTGTTACTGGCCAAGTGTAAATCAGTCCATAAAAGGGTATATTACACTCAGCGTGTTAGCGTCTAAATACAAGACCTGATAAATAAATCCTCTATATTTGCTCACGTTACCGTATTTCTTTCCGTAAAAGGGTATATTACACTAAATGTTAAAATAGTAAAAATACAAGTGCTAAAAACATAATCCTCTACATTTGCACACACTATTGTGCATCTCCAAGTGTAATTCTGTCCGTAAAAGGATACCTTTTATCCAGGGCCAAAATACTAGGCCTACAATTGATATTCCCCTAAATCTGTGGTTACTGCTGTGCCTGTACAGTTGTGTTCAAAATTATTCAACCCCCAATGCTGTAAAGGGTTTTAGGGAATTTAGTGTACATTTGTAATTGTGTTCAGAATGAAATCTTACAAGGACTTTTTAAAGAACCAAATGCAACTAAAATGACATCAATTGTTTTTGTAATACAGTATTAATTTTTTTTTTGTGATTTCTTCATTGACACAATTATTCAACCCCTTAAAGACTACCACTCTTAAGAACAGAGGTTCACTCAAGTGTTTTCGATCAGGTATTGAAAACACCTGTGGATGTCAAGGAGCAGCAATCAAGCATAATAAGCACCAATTAGGCAGATGTAAAATGACTGTGATACTCAGCTCCTTCTAGACATTTACTGGTGTGTTTGCAAACATGGTGAAGTCAAGAGAATGGTCCAGGAAGACAAGAGAAGAGGTGATTTCTCTTCACAGGAAGGGCAATGGCTATAAGAAGATTGCAAAGATGTTAAACATACCAAGAGACAACATAAGAAGCATCATTCGCAATTTCAAGGCAAAGGGCACTGTTGAAACGCTACCTGGTCATGGCAGAAAGAAGATGCTGACTTCGACTGCTGTGTGCTACCTGAAGCGCAAAGTGGAGAAAAGTCCCTGTGTGACTGCTAAGGAACTGAAAAAAGATTTGTCAGATGCGGGTACTGAAGTTTCAGCTCAGACAATAAGGCGCACACTGCGTAATGAAGGCCTCCATGCCAGAACTCCCAGGCTCACCCCCTTTGCTGTCTCCAAAGAATAAGAAGAGTCGACTGCAGTATGCCAAAAGTCATGTGGACAAACCACAAAAGTTTTGGGATAGTGTTCTGTGGACTGATGAAACAAAATTAGAACAGTTTGGGCCCCTGGATCAACGGTATGGAAGAACAAGGCCTATGAAGAAAAGAACACCTTGCCTACTATGAAGCATGGCGGGGGGTCAATCATGCTTTGGGGCTGTTTTGCTTCTACAGGTACAGGGAAGCTTCAGCGTGTGCAAGATACCATGAATTCTCTTCAGTACCAGGAGATATTGGATGAAAATGTGATGCAGTCCGTCACAAACCTGAGGCTTGGGAGACGTTGGACCTTTCAACAGGACAATGATCCCAAGCATACCTCCAAGTCCTCTAGAGCATGGTTGCAGATTAAAGGCTGGAACATTTTGAAGTGGCCATCGCAGTCACCAGACTTAAATCCGATTGAGAACTTCTGATGGGACTTAAAGAAAGCAGTTGCAGTGCACAAGCCTAAGAATGTGACTGAACTGGAGGCTTTTGCCCATGAAGAATGGGCGAAGATACCCGTCGATCGCTGCAAAACACTTGTGTCAAGCTATGCTTCACTTTTAAAAGCTGTTATAACTGGAAAAGAATGTTGTACTAAGTACTAAGATTGAATATCACTTGCGGGTTCAATAAAACTGATAATGATGTGAGCACAGAAAAGACATTTGTGGTTATGTCATTATAAATGTTATGTTGTATTTGTCTGACTTACAAGGGCCTCTTTGATTTAATTGTAAACAAGATGACTGAAATGATCAAAATCAAACTGACCAAAACACTCAATTTCAGTGGGGGTTGAATAATTTTGAACACAACTGTATTAGTGTAATATGGTACATAAATAGATAGCCAGATAGTGTTAGGTGCCTGTAAAAAAAAGGCTTGAATTTGAACTCAATACATTGGGCCAAATAATTTTTTTTCTGCCAGAGCCACACAAACTAGTGAACCAACTACCTCAGGTCCCTGTCCCCGCCAGAATTTACAGTGATATTTGGTTCGGCCCAATGCATTTCTAAGGATGGTAAGGCCTGAGCAAAAACAGGTGCTGGTCAATTGGGTGGCCAACAGTGGATCCAGCACGTTCACAACATTATCTCCCACACAGTCTTCTGCAGAAAGCGCACAGGTGGCGCCTGAAAACCAAGCCCATCAGTCTGTCACATCACCCCCATGCATATCAGAGAAACTGTCTGAGCCTCAAGTTATGCAGCAGTCTCTTATGCTGTTTGAAGACTCTGCTGGCAGGGTTTCCCAAGGGAATCCACCTAGCCCTTACCCAGCGGTACAAGACATAGAATGCACTGACGCACAACCACTTATGTTTCCTGATGATGAGGACATGGGAATACCACTTCATCAGAGTCCACACGTCTCTGTTGATGACCAAACACAGGTGCCAACTGCTGCGTCTTTTTGCAGTGTGCAGACCGAACTGGAGGTCAGGGAGGAAGACTGTGTGGAAGATGATTCAGGGGACGATGAGGTCCTAGACCCCACATGGAATGAAGGTCATGCCACTGACTTTCATAGTTCAGAGGAAGAGGCAGTGGTGAGACTGAGCCAACAGTGTAGCAAGAGAGGGAGCAGGGGGCAAAAGCAGAAAAGCCGCCGCAAAGAGAGTTCGCCTGATACTGGCCACCGCCACCAGGGACCGAGCACCCCAAAGGCAGCTTCAAGGAGTTCCCTGGCATGGCACTTCTTTAAACAATGTGCTGACGTCAAGACCCGAGTAGTTTGCACGCTGTGCCATTAGAGCCTGAAGCGAGGCATTAACGTTCTGAACCTTAGCACAGCCTGCATGACCAGGCATCTACATGCAAAGCATGAACTGCAGTGGAGTAAACACCTTAAAAACAAGGAACTCACTCATGCTCCTCCTGCTCCCTCTTCTGCTGCTGCCTCGGCCTCTTCCTCCGACTCGGGAAGGACGTTGGCACCGGCCGCCCAGCAAACAGAGGATGTGCCACCAACACCACCACCTCCGTCACCAAGCATCTGCACCATGTCATACGGCAGCTTTCAGCTCTCCATCTCACAAACCTTGGAGAGAAAGCGTAAATTACCACCTAGCCGCCCTCGAGCCCGGGGCATAAATGCCAGCATTTCTAAACTACTGGCTTTTGAAATGCTGTCATTCAGGCTGGTGGATACGGACAGCTTCAGACAGCTAATGGCGGTGGCTGTCCCACAGTATGTTGTTCCCAGCCGCCACTACTTCTCCAAGAGAGCAGTGCCTTCCCTGCACAAACAAGTATCCGATAAAATCAAGTGTGCACTGCGCAATGCCATCTGTGGCAAGGTCCACCTAACCACAGATACGTGGACCAGTAAGCACGGCCAGGGACGCTATAACTGCACACTGGGCAAATGTAGTGTCGGCATGGCACCAGGCGGAGAGTTGTTTGGCGCACATCCTTCCGCTGCCAAGGATCGCAGGGCATCATTCTTTGCCTCCTGTTGCCTCCTCCTCCTCCTACTCGGCTTCCTCCTCCTCTTCTTCCACCTGTTCATCCAGTCAGCCACACACCTTCACCACGAACTTAAGCACAGCCCGTGGTAAACGTCAGCAAGCCATTCTGAAACTCATATGTTTGTGGGACAGGCCTCACACCGCGCAGGAGTTGTGGTGGGGTATTGAACAACAGACCGACGAGTGTTTGCTGCCGGTGAGCCTCAAGCCCGGCCTAGTGGTGTGCAATAATGGGTGAAATCTCGTCGCAGCTCTGGGACTAACCATTTTGACGCACATCCCTTGCCTGGCGCATGTGCTGAATTTGGTGGTGCAGAAGTTTATTCACAACTACCCCGACATGTCAGAGCTGCTGCATAAAGTGTCGGGCCGTCTGTGCGCGCTTCCGGCGTTCACATCCTGCCACTGCTCGCCTGTCTGCGCTACAGGGTAACTTCCACCTTCCCACTCACGCCTCATATGCGACGTGCCCACCAGGTGGAACTCCACCTTGCACATGCTGGAGAGACTGTGCGAGCAGCAGCAGGCCATATTGGAGTTTCAGCTGCAGCATGCACGAGTGAGTTGCACTGCAGAACAGCACCACTTCACCACCAATGACTGGGCCTCCATGCGAGACCTGTGTGCCCTGTTGTGCTGTTTCGAGTACTCCACCAACATGGCTAGTGGCGATGAAGCCGTTATCAGCGTTACAATACCACTTCTATTTCTCTGTGCGAAAACACTTAGGGCAATGATGGAAGAGGATGTGGCCCAGGAGGAGGAGGAGGAATAGGGGTCATTTTTAGAACTTTCAGGCCAGTCTCTTAGAAGTGGCTCAGAGGGAGTTTTTTTGCAACAGCAGAGGCCAGGTACAAATTTGGCCAGCCACGGCCCACTACTGGAGGACGAGGAGTATGAGAATGAGGTGGAGGAGGATGAGGATGAAACATGTTCACAGCGTGGTGGCACTCAACGCAGCTCAGGCCTATCACTGGTGCGTGGCTGGTGGGAAACGGAGGACGATGACGATACGCCTCCCACAGAGGACAGCTTGTCCTTACCTCTGGGGAGCCTGGCACACATGAGCGACTACATGATGCAGTGCCTGCTCAACGACAGCAGAGTTGCCCACATTTTTAAGTGTGCGGACTACTGGGTTGCCACCCTGCTGGATCCCCGGTACAAAGACAATGTGCCCACCTTAATTCCTGTACTGGAGCGTGATAGGAAGATGCGCGAGTACAAGCGCACGCTGGTAGATGGTAGACGCCCTCCTGAGAGCATTCACAAATGTCACAGGGGAACAAGTTGAAGCCCAAGGCGAAGGCAGAGGAGGAGCAAAAGGTCGCCAACGCAGCTGTGTCACGACCAGCTCCTCTGTTGGCAGGGTTAGCATGGCAGAGATGTGGAATAGTTTTGTCACCACGCCACAGCTAACTGCACCACCACCTGATATGGAACGTGTTAGCAGGAGGAAGCATTTCAATAACTTAGTGGAACAGTACGTGTGAACAACCCTCCACGTACTGACTGATGGTTCGGCCCCATTCAACTTCTGGGTCTCCAAATTGTCCACATGGCCAGAGCTAGCCTTTTATGCCTTGGAGGTGCTGGCCTGCCCAGCAGCCAGCGTTTTGTCTAAACGTGTATTCAGCATGGCAGGTGGCGTCATTACTTTCAAACGCAGCCGCCTGTCCACAGTGAACGTGGACAAGCTGACGTTCATAAAAATTAACCAGGCATGGATCCCACAGGACCTGTCCATCCCTTGTGCAGAATAGACATTCATAACTACCTCCCCTTAACCATACATTCTTGTACTCCAGGGCACTTCTTCAATGCATCCTCTTTTTTTAATTTTACCATTATTTTGCGGGGTAACCCAAAGTTGAATGAACTTCTCCTCCATCTGGGTGCCAGGGGCCTAAATATATGAAAGTGGCCTTCTCCATTGGTGGGTGACATGAAGCCTGATTCTCTGCTATGGGACCTCTCTCCTCTGTCTGGGTGCAGGGACCTAAATAACTAAAAGTGGCCTTCTCTATTGGTGGGTGACATGATGCCTCTTTTGCTGCTATGGGACCTCTCTCCTCTGTCTGGGTGTCGGGGCCTAAATAACTGAAAGTGGCCTTCTCTGTTGGTGGGTGACATGATGCCTCTTTTGCTGCTATGGGACCTCTCTCTTCTGTCTGGGTGTCAGGGGCCTAGCTTTCGCTTACTTGCTTGCTGTCTTGGTGGCAGACATTTAACACTTTTTTCTGTCTAATGACCGCCCCATTGTCTGGGTGTCAGGGGCCTATATGTCGTTTAATCATTTGTTGTCTTGGTGGGAGATATTAAACTCTTTTTACTGTTTAATGACCGCCCTATTGTCTGGATGTCAGGGGCCTAAATTTCGTTTAATTGCTATCTGTCTTGGTGGCAGACATTTAACTCTTTTTGCTGTCTAATGACCGCCCCATTGTGTGGGTGTCAGGGGCCTAAATTTCACGTATTTGCTTGATGTCTTGATGGCAGACATTTAACTCTTTTTACTGTCAAATGACCGCCCCATTGTGTGGGTGTCAGGGGGCTATATTTCATTTACTTGCTTGCTGTCTTGGTGGGAGACATTAAACTCTTTTTACTGTCTAATGACCGCCCCATTGTGTGGGTGTCAGGGGCCTCTTTGTTGTTTAATCATTTGCTGTCTTGGTGGGAGATATTAAACTCTTTTTACTGTCTAATGACCGCCCCATTGTGTGGGTTTCAGTGGTCTATATTTCGTTTAATTGCTTGCTGTCTTGGTGGGAGACATTAAACTCTTTTTACTGTCAAATGACCTCTCCTCTGTCTGGGTGTCAGGGGCCTACATAAATGATAATGGCCTGTTCCATTGCAGGTTGACCTGAGGCCTGTGTTGCTGTACGGGACCGCTCTCCTCTTTGCAGGTTTTATGGCCCCGAGTCTGTGAATGAGGCCTGTGGCACTGCAGGCAGACATGAATCCTTTTTGGCTGTGATGAGAACTTCAACTCCCATAGCATTCCCACCTGACGCCACCCAACCTCCAATTCCACCTCCTCTTCCAAGTTGCCAATTGATATTGGTTAATTTTTATTTATTTTATTCTATTTTAAGTCATTTCCCTATCCACATTTGTTTGCAGGCCATTTACCTACATTTTTCTGCCTTTTGCAGCCCTCTAGCCCTTTCCTGTGCTATTTTACAGCCTTTTTAGTGTCCAAAAGTTCTGGTCCCCATTGACTTCAATGGGGTTCAAGTTCGGGGTGAAGTTCGTGTCAAGTTCTGATCCCAAACCCAAACATTTTCGTGAAGTTCGGCCGAACTTCTCGAACCCGAACATCCAGGTGTTCGTTCAACTCTAGTGATAAAATATCAATATTTTATATTTCTAATACTAAACTGTGTAAAGTAATTAACACGGAAGAGGACAGTATACTGCTACAGAGGGATCTGGATATACAGGAGGCTTGGTCAGAGAAATTGCAAATGAGGTTTAACACTGACAAGTGTAAGGTTATGTACATGAAAACGGAAAATACAACTCATCAGTTCATACTAAATGGTAAAACACTTTGTAACATTGATGTGAAAAAGGACTTAGGAATTTTAGTTAATGTAAATATAACTGTAGTAACCAGTATCAAGCAGCTGATGCCAAGATCAATAAGATTATGGGGTGCATCAAAAGGGGCATGTGGTATGAACATAGCACTATTGTGTACTATTTTGGGCATCAGTGCATAAGAAAGATGTAGCAAAGCTTGAGAGTAAAACTGGGAGAGTCACTTCCTGAGAAGGATCTGGTTGTATTAGTAGATCATAAACTAAATAACAGCATGCAATGCCATTCAGCCATTGTCTTCTATTAAAATAGTTATGGATCTGCGGGACAGCGATGTAATATTGCCACTATACAAAGCATTAGTACGGCCTCACCTGGAATACGTAGTTCAGGGCGCCAGTTAATAAAGGGGATGCCCTGGAGTTAGAAAAAGTGCAAAGGAGAGCAACTAAACTCATAAAGGGCCTGGAAGATCTTAGCTATATGAACAAAGAGTAAAAGAGCAGAATTTGTTTAGTCTTGAAAAAAGATGTCTAAGGTGGTACATGATTAACCTGTCCAAATATATAAATGGACCATACAAAAATATCAAGACAAGCTACTGTATTCTGTGTTAAATCCCTTCAAGAAACAAGTGGCCACTCCCTATGTCTGGAGAAAAAAAGATTAAGTCATAAGAGATGACAAACATTTTTTTAGAGTAAGGGCTATGAATCTCTGTAATAGCCTGCCGCAGGAGCTGGTCACGGCAAATACAGTAGATGGCTTCAAAAAAGGTTAAGATTACTTTTTATTTCAAAACAACATTGAGGCTTACGAAAATGTATATAAATCATGTTCTACAAACCCTTTACCTTTGGCTCATGCTTCTTTAAAAGGAAGATAGACATTGATTCAGTGATTTGTTCTGATTGCCACATCTGGACTCAATAAGTATTTTTTTCCCACATAGGTTTTTTTTTTTTTCTTCCCCTGGATCAATATAGCAGGATTACAGGTTGGACTTAGAATTTAGTTTTTTTCCAAACTTATCAAACATGTAACTATGTAACCATGTATAAATATATAAAAGGTAAATACAGAGATCTCTGCCTTGATCTATTTATACCCACAACTTTGACCGTGACAAGGGGACATCCTCTACATCTAGAGGAAAGAAGGTTTCTACACCAACATAGGAGATTCTTTACTGTACGAGCAGTAAGACAATGTAACTCTTTGCCAGAGGAGTTTGTGATGGTGAACTCACTAAAGGAGTTCAAGAGGGGCCTGGATACATTTCTGGAGTGTAAAAATATTAGAGGTTATAGATACTAGAATTCTAGAGAAGGTTGTTGATTCTAGGAGTTATTCTGATTACCTTATTGAAGTCAGGAAATAATTATTTCCCCTAAAATTAGGACATTTTTCCTTATAGGATGGTGCCTGAGCAATAGGTTTTCTAGCTTGCTAGTTCCCTGCAAAGGTGCCATAGCTATGTTTGTCTGCCTATGTACCGACTTCTGCCTGTTTTTCTGGATTTGACCCTTCATTGTCCACACTGACATCTGCCTGACCGCTGTATTGAACCTGAACTGCCCGCTCTGACCTCTGTATGTTAATCAGATTGCACATGCTCTGCTCTGTCCCTTAACTTCGGTTATGTCTGATTCCTTGATGCTCTTTAAAAAGAAAAAGGCTACTTTCGCACTCCTACTTTCACGGATCCGTTCAGATAATACAACCGTCTGCATCCATTCAGAACGGATCCGTTTGTATTATCTTTAACATAGCCAAGACGGATCCGTCTTGAACACCATTGAAAGTCAATGGAGGACAGATCCGTTTTCTATTATGCCAGATTGTGTCAGTGAAAACGGATCTGTCCCCATTGACTTACATTGTGTGCCAGAATGGATCTGTTTGGCTCAGTTTCATCGGCAGCTTTTTGGTGTCCGTCTCCAGAGTGGAATGGAGACTGAACTGATGCAAACTGATGCATTCTGAGCGGATATTTTCCCATTCAGAATGCATTAGAATGCAAACTAATCTGTTTTGGACCGCTTGTGAGAGCCCTGAAGGGCACTCACAAATGGAAAGCCAAAACGCGGGTGTGATAGTAGACTAAAGTTGTTTCTCTTTGTAGCTAAACTGTTAAGTTAATGTGTGATCCATTGTATAACTTAAAATGCCTAGTCACGTTTCAAGGTTATTTTTCAAGGCTCTATAATACATTGCTCACTGACTTACAGGCTAGCCAGTTCCAGGTGGTACTAGACAGACAGTTTCATTCCTTGTGGAAGAAAGTTTTTTTTTTGCATACTAAGCCCAGTCATCTGTGAGCATTTTAAATTACATTTCAAATTATTTAAATTATGGATAAGAAAATTGATGTGTTAAAATCAAAATTAAAATGTAGAAATAGTGTCCTTTTTTGTCTGTTGGCACCAGAAAAGTGAGATGCCTATATTATAGGTAGAGTGATTTTGAGCCAAATATAGTTATATCATTTATTTTTATTATTTCTGTATCAGGTGAGCCGTTCGTTATATAGTCTTAAAAACTGTTTTGCTTGGGTACATTTTTCCAGAGAAAAAGCCCTAGTTCTACTAGGCCAAAGCCAAAAGACAAACATAAGATTCCTAAGTCAACTGGAGCTAGTGTGTATCTGAGGGCCTTGTCCATAATGCAGAAATTAGTCAATTCATGTAAAATAGAGCAGTTTTATTTTTTATACCTAATATCTAAAAGAGTTACTAAACACCCCTGCTGAGAGAATTTATGTTGACATTTATTTCTTTGAAGTTATTTATGTCATTTGTATTTGCTAATTACATTAAAAACTACCAATAAACATTAATATGCTAAAAGTACAAGGTTTGTGGAATGTCTTTCATTTGGAATAAACTGGAGACGCTGGGTTCATTTTTCATAGTCGCTGTATGGCATTACTGTATGAGCTTCACTCATAGACCCCCAATTGTTTGGTTGGATTGGATTCCCCTCAAAGTACTTTATATACCTTGAAAATGTGATATAATAAATGATGTAGTAGAAATGCCAGCTGAAGATTCAGTTTGCTATGATTTATGTAAAACGGAAAAAAATAAATACAGTTTTGAGCTAATATTCGGCTAGTAATGAACGAAGAAGCATGGAAACAATTATTCGATTGCTGGGATTGATGATTTATGGTGATTGCTGAATTGTTTTATTTTTATTTTTGACTTTTAATAGCCTAATTATATTCTGAGCCCTCATTAAACCATAACCAGATCAATGGTTACTCAGTACTTTTATCATTACTGGACACTTCAATCCTTTTTAGCTCATTTGGACTTATCATATTGTGGTCAAGAAGACCATAATTTAATTCTCGAGATGACCATTAGAACATTTCCTCCTTGATTAAATGTTATTCATTTCACTCAAGTTTTTTTTTATTTTATTCTGTTGAGCTATTTTGTGTTCTATAGCTGATCCTTTCTATGTTTTCTTCCCATTAAAAGTATTGATCCAGCTGGTAGGCAATACTCTCTGGGGGAAAAAAAGCTGCAAAAAGTTCTTTAGAGGAAGAAAATCATCTCTCTAGTGCCACTTATGACCACCATATATAATATATTAATTAAAGGTAGTCTGTTACCTTTAGTAAGCACTATTAACCGCAGTACTAGATGAATAGTACTGCTGACACTGACTCAGGTCACTAATTAATATCTTGATACAACTCTTCCCATTCCCCCCCTGTGAAGTTGCAAAACTAAACTGCAATTCATTGACAGGACTCACTAGCGTTACAGAGCTATGCATTAGAACAAAGGTGGTATTGGAGGGTTTCAAGATATTAATTTGCAGTCCAAGATCAGGGTCAGCAGTACTACTCTTGTGCTTTAGGGAGGTGATAGACTCTCTTCAATTTATATTTATTGTTTAGATTTTAACAGAAATGCAAATCAATTATTTTTTGTACTTTTTTGTTATGCTATTCACTAGTCACCTTAATTAATGTAATAGATTTATATAACTGGTTGTAATGGCTATGGTGATAACACAAAACTTGAATATCCTTTGTTGGCTTGCTTTCCAAGAAAAATAAAGTTTATGTACAAATATTATGCTTGAGTGCTTTATTTTGTTTAATAGGTTTGTATAATTAGTCGTGATTTTATATAATAATGAATGTGTCTATATAGGTATATGCAAGTACATTAACCTCCATAGTTATAAGTACACAAGTTATACATGAGACATCCTGAACTGACAGCCCTAGGATCCCTCAATAAACCTTTCACTGTTTAACCATACAAGGTATAGGTATATATTGCAACACAGGGAATCTTTGTGACACAACCAAAGGGGGATTTCTCCTTTGCTTTCCCCTTGTATGCCACAACCAGCTTTATTCATATCATACAAAGTGTTAAACTATAGATATGAGAGGTTTCTCTAACCTTCATTGTTAGAGCAGGACAATATCAGTGTATTATAGCCATGGTCCAGCTCCTGTTTGCAGGGACATAGTGACAGTGCCCACACAATCAGAGCGCAATATAGTACAGTGCAGGCCCTGTGTCAACTCCAGCCTGTGCTGCTCTTTTATAATGAGTCCTCCAGGGGTTAAATAACCTGAAATAAAACTTTGCTTATCAGTTAATCCAGAAACCCATCTTGAGCAAATGGTGGACTTACTGCTCCTCTTCAGTATGTAGCAGGGTAGCCAACTAGACTTTTTCTTTTTTTCTGGGCAACTTATTCAGAAATCACGGACAGCCAACATTTTTACAAATTGGAAAACCATAATGAACGATAAAGATTATAAGTAAAGGTCAAACACCCCACACTCCCATGATCATCTATTTCAGAGTGGCTCCAGTGCAAGAGGTTGGCGCCAGAACTACATATCACCATTCAGTATGCAGTGGACACAGCTGGTTACTGCAGGGCTGCTCCCAATGAAATGGGAAGAGTGCTGTGAGTACAATCACTTCTACTGCACAGTGCATGTAGCTTGGCAGTTCTAGTTCCAGAGCTACTCTGAACCAGCTGATTGGCAAAGGTGCAGGTTGTTGGATCCCCATTGTTAAGATATTGATGGCCGATCCCGAAGATAGGCAATCAATAGTAAGGGAGTGGGCACTTTTAATACCAATAACATAATAATTACTAAAAATTCTATTAATAAAATGGTTGTCATTTTTGTACAATCTTATTAAAAAGCACTGCTCTGCATTATTTTATGTCGGTAACCATCTGTTCTAAAAGTACAGAAAACTAAGACATCTTGCAAATTAGGTAAATTTTTTAAAAAAATATATAACTTGAAATAAATTTGAAATGCACTTATAATCATATCTTTGTAAGTAGAAAAACATATCTACAATTTTTGAAAAAAATGATCTTGGCATGTTATACCCATGTTCCATAAGCCGTTGAAAAAATTCAATTGATACATTCTTGGACTAAGATTATTACAAAAATATTTACATGTATTCTAAATGAAACCAGTTGTGGGCACAGCAGGGTGGCCGAGAAGATTTAGCACAAAGAATTCTTGTAAATCACAGTGGGGTGTAGGGTAATATCTCTTCCTAGTTTCTTAAAAAATGTACCAATGATTTTTTTAATTAGTTAAAAAAAAAAGTCAAAAGAAAAAATGCAAAGTGAACTTGCTATAGTCTGTGATTTATTTTGATGGAGTCCCAAGTTATTAAAAGTAAAATGTGTTGTTTCATACAATGTGATAACATAATACACACATCACAGGGCACTAAGTGTCTGTAAGCTGCTGAAGCTAAGATTTTGGATGTTAAATTATTCATCTTTTCCATATTTTAGATGACTCACAGAAAGTGCGCTAGGATTTTAGAAAAAAAATGCATAGCTGGTGTAACACAGTATTGTTTATTTTACAAAAAATACATCACAGAAAATGTAACAAGGCTCTTGAGACAATGTAAATGTTCTGTGCATCAATGTGATAAAATCAGCAACTGCTCAAGGCTGGTGGGCGATTTAATAAAATGTGATTCAAAGGAGTGGGATGAGTTTCTCCCATAATACACTAGTTCCTAAGACAAACATCTCACTGGAAGGTATTTCTGGACAAACCATGAGCAAGCACAATTAAATAATTTTGAAAATCCCCTGGATTTAGTGTATCTCTACAACACTTTTGTTACTTTCTGTCTCACATTTACAATATTATCAGACAAAACTACATTCTGTGATCAAACGCAAAGATATCTTTTCTAGTCTTTCTCCAGCCACACCAATGATTTACAAACAGTTTAATTATTCACATGTTTATTATGCTCTACATAATGAATTTTGGACCCTCATATTTTCTTTCTACACAGCCGATGCAAGCTGCAATTATAACCACACATATCTGTTTATTTGATGAATTTTGCTCCTTCTGCATAGTTTGATAAATAAGGAGATAAGTCAAAACCTACTTTATATACAGTAATTAAAGTGAAAAATCTAGTCATGATGCAAATCCTTAATTGGACTCCAGGAGAGATATGCAGAATTTCTCTTTAATAATATGAGATGACTGGGGACAGAAAAACAAAGCACACTAAAATATGGTTTATAAGTACAATTAATCACATAACTGAAAACAACCAATTTAGCATAGCTCATTCAGTGGTTCTCGAGGCACAGGTAATGTTCTTTTAATCATGAGCAGCTGAAATAAAGCACGATATATATGCTGATCTTCCATGAGAATCATGCTTCTCAGTCCCATTTGTAAACACAGCCATTTCCGAATAAAATGCTGGCGCTATTTAATGATGAGCATGTGCAAGATGAAAATATTCGCTAATTAATTAGCAGTATTACAGTCACAATTCATTCATTAACACACATCTGCTATTATTTTGCGTAAATTTTTACAGTTGTACATAGCATATTCTAGAACAGCAATAAAGGCAAAGTAGTTAGTCTCCGTGAAGGTCTTTAAAAATTTTTATGTATATATATATATATATATATATATATATATATAAACCGTATATATATATATATATATATATATATATATATATATACATGTATATATATATATATATATATATATATATATATATATTTTTTTACACATTTTTACACATATTGTAATTCAAGCAAAATAAGGGGGATCACAATCATTTTGGTTCAACTTTTTGAGATATGGTCAAGCCTTTTATATTACTATGCCAATGCAACAGACAAGTGATAGCTGTCAACCAATGGAATAACCAAATTTCACACCCATTATCTCTGGTATAAAAAATTGATTTGGATAGGTAAAAATCTTATCTGTCCATCTTCCCTACTTCTGCTAGAAAACATAGGTAGACTGTCTAGTAGCCTTTGTAGATATTTCTGGCAGTGCCATCCAGAATGGAAGGAACCCGCTAACAGAAATCTAATGTTTATGCGTGAGATAAATCATTTTTGGAATTTGTCTCAGAATTACACTCAGGGCACTGAGATCCATCAACTCAGCAGGACTGATTATGATTGATCCAGCACCCCTTTTAGTGTATTCACATGAAGACATTAATGAGTGTGTAAGGCCCACCACCCTACTCTATCTTACTGCTTAATGCAGAGAGTAAGGCCCCTTTCACACGGGTGCAATGTGTGATGTGAACGCATTGCACCTGCACTGAATCCAGACCCATTCATTTCTATGGGGCTGTGTACATGAGCAGTGATTTTCACACATCACTTGCGCGTTGCGTTAAAATCGCAGCAAGCTCTATATTGTGCGTTTTTCACGCAACGCAGGCCCCTTAGAAGTCAATAGGGCTGCGTTCAAATAGCAAGCATCTGCAAGCAAGTGCGGATGCGGTGCGATTTTCACGCATGGTTTCTAGGAGACAATCGGGATAGGGACCCGATCTTTATTATTTTCCCTTATAACATGGTTATAAGGGAAAATAATAGCATTCTCAATACAGTATTATTAGTAAAATGTGGATGGAGGTGTTCAAAAAAAATGAACTCACCTTATCCACTTGATCGCGTAGTTGCGATCTCTGCTTTCTTCTTTAATCATGTGAGCTGCTGGCTGAGGACCTGTGGTGACGTCACATCACATGGTCCAACCGCAGGTCCTTTAGCCGGCAGCTCACATGATTAAAGAAGAATGAAGAGATCGCAACTACGCGATCAAGTGGATAAGGTGAGTAAAAAAAAAATTAACCCCTTCATCACTATTTTACTAAGCATTCTGTATTGAGAATGCTAATATTTTCCCTTATAACCATGTTATAAGGGAAAATATTAAAATCTACAGAATACTCAACCCAAACCCGAACTTCAGGTTCGGGTTTGGGTACCAAACCTGCTGATTTTTAAGACACGCATGCAAAATGCATTAAAACGCTTTGCACTCGCGTGGAAAAATCGCATATTTTCCCGCAACGCACACGCATGTTTGCTCGCAACGGCCGTGCGATAGAGGCCTAATAGAGTCATTTTATTGCTCCAATCTGAGGCTCATTCCTGGTACTACTGGCAATACTAGTACAATATAGGTACCACACAGTGAACAGTACACTCATATCCCTTCTCCCTAGAACTCTGATGGATCAGCAAGTGTTAACCCACTGTGCTAACTCACCAGTTTGGTGTACAACTAACCCTAAGGGCATTTTCCTGGTCTCTCCCTTTAACCCCTATATAGGGATCTGGCAGCTAATCCACTGGGGGAAGGGACTTTGGCGCAAGCACGAGGAGCTCAGGATACAGAAAATGCAGCAAAACCACAGGAAAACTGTGAGAACAATGTAAACAGTCACTAAGGCTTGAATGCAGGATTAGAGATCCAGACAGCACACTTGTAGTGTAGCTGGTAGGAGACACAGGATAAACTGGCAGGCAGGATAGTAATAAAGACAGAGAGAAGGCAAGCAGAAGGCAAATAGAAGTCAGGGTCCCATTATGCAAGACAGAAAACAAAGACCAGGACTTTGTTTTCCGTCTTGCATAATGGGAACCAAACTGATCTATTTTGACTTCCATGGACTTCTATTAGGACGAAAAGCAAAGAGAATGCCTTTTAAAGGCTTCCGTTTTGCATTCCGTCAAATTACAAGTCTACGGGCAGAAGAACGGATCCGTACTTCCGTCTTATGGATTCCGTTATTTTCCATTATAACCATGTTATAACGGAAAGCCATAACGGAATCCCTAATGCTAGTATGAACCCACCCTAAGTGTAATTTCAAATGTGGCATTAATACTCTGAGATTTTTAAAATATGTCAATAACTATATATAAATGTAGAAAAAAGTGTAAAGGATCGCACAGCAGGTTGCAAATTGAAAAACTGGAGTGCCAGTGGCTGTGAGGACAGTCCCCTATGTCCGCAGGAATATAAAGAGAAAAATTCCACAGCACTTCCTTAAAAAATGAAAAAAGGTTCTTCTTTATTTACCGGGTAAAAAGCGACGTTTCGGTGCACCAAATGGCACCTTTCTCAAGCAGTGATCAAAATGGTGCGGTATTCAGTATATTTATACATGTGTGTTCAATTAAAGCAATTACAACATTTACATAATCAGTGACATGTAAACAATACAGAAGATCAAATATATCCAGTGATCAAGCATTATAATCATAATGAAAATGTCCTGTGTTATAACTTCATCAATAAATAAGTCTGTCCGTGGCAAAACTATATAACCAAAGACGTGCATGTATGAAATAAAGCCTAAAAACATATACTACTAATCATGAGTGACAGGTGTACATAATAAAATTGAATTAAAAACAATACCGGTAACATGGGGAGATCAGCTGTGGCCAGCATCGTGGTGGATCCTTGCGCGTCCACAATTACAGACTGCGCATGTCCAAAGGAATTCAAGACGGCGTGACGTCACATGATGAATCTTAGAGCATAAGTGGAATATGTAATACTACACAAAAATTGAAAAACAGAAATAATCAAAGAGTCACTCCAAGGAGAATCATGTGTGGACACCCTATTTAAAAAAAACTGGACTATTATTGTCTAAGAATAATGTCGGATACACGCACTTCCAGCATATTTGATATGTCATGGCAAATTACCCATGGTTTAAAAGAAATGCTAGATTGGCATATATTAAAAAGCTCAAACAACGGTATCACCCTTAAAGAGACACTATTGTGTTATTCTAACAGAAACCTCACACGGCACACCTCCGACTTATTTATCAGGGTACACATCAGGTCACTAATGTGAAAACCCCAATATGAGTCCTCTCAGTTCATTGATGTATTTTTAAAGAAAAAAAACGTCTCGGGTTATGCCAATGGTGAGGAAGGGGGTGTTACCAACATATAAATGCGAAATTGCAAAAACTAAGTTAAGGGTGTGCAACACCGATTATTCCCTATACAGAAACAGGTTATGAGTATGGAGAAAATTTTGATCTGTGTAGAATGCTGGCCCAGTTGAGGTCACCCATATTCATCTGGTAATGAACTGCAAGACAAACAAAAAATAGCCACAATTATTATGTGACAATCAAATAATCTCAAATATCTGTTATTATGTTTATTTATTTTAACACATTAGGCGGGGACAGAAGGTCATGTTGGGCATTCATTACATTGCTTTGGTGAACGCTCAACATGACCTTCTGTCCCCGCCTAATGGTGTTAAAATAAAATAAAACATAATAACAGATATTTGAGATTATTTGATTGTCACATAATAATTGTGGCTATTTTTTGTTTGTCTTGCAGTTCATTACCAGATGAATATGGGTGATCTCAACTGGGCCAGCATTCTACACAGATCAAAATTTTCTCCATACTCATAACCTGGTTCTGTATAAGGAATAATCGGTGTTGCACACCCTTAACTTAGTTTTTGCAATTTTGCATTTATATGTTGGTAACACCCCCTTCCTCACCATTGGCATAACCCGAGACGTTTTTTTTCTTTAAAAATACATCAATGAACTGAGAGGACTAATATTGGGGTTTTCACATTAGTGACCTGATGTGTACCCTGATAAATAAGTCGGAGGTGTGCCGTGTGAGTGATCACGATGGCACGCAAATCACGACAGATTGTCCTAGGTTCCTGTTAGAATAACACAACAGTGTCTCTTTAAGGGCGATACCGCTGTTTGAGCTATTTAATATATGCCAATCTAGCGTTTCTTTTAAACCGTGGGTAATTTGCCATGACATATCAAATATGCTGGAAGTGCGTGTATCCGACATCATTCTTAGACAATAATAGTCCAGTTTTTTTTAAATAGGGTGTCCACACATGATTCTCCTTGGAGTGACTCTTTGATGATTTCTGTTTTTCAATTTTTGTGTAGTATTACATATTCCACTCTAGTCTAAGATTCATCATGTGAGGATGATGTTGTAAATTGGACGCGGAACAGATGACTTTCCAGCGCCATGACAACTTACCTCAAAATCTGCGTCACATGACAGAACGAGATTGTGACGCATCACGCCGACGGCGTCATTTTGCCAGGGCAACTTACTCGCCATGGCAACGCATAACAAACCCGGACTACATTGGGTTGCGATGTATCACGCGGACGACGCCACGACGTCATGACTTAACGCCGTCTTGAATTCCTTTGGACATGTGCAGTCTGTAATTGTGGACGCGCAAGGATCCACCACGATGCTGGCCACAGCTGATCTCCCCATGTTACCGGTATTGTTTTTAATTCAATTTTATTATGTACACCTGTCACTCATGATTAGTAGTATATGTTTTTAGGCTTTATTTCATACATGCATGTCTTTGGTTATATAGTTTTGCCACGGGCAGACTTATTTATTGATGAATTTATAACACAGGACATTTTCATTATGATTATAATGTTTGATCACTGGATATATTTGATTTTCTGTATTGTTTACATGTCACTGATTATGTAAATGTTGTAATTGCTTTAATTGAACACACATGTATAAATATACTGAATGCCGCACCATTTTGATCACTGCTTGAGAAAGGTGCCATTGGGTGCACCAAAACGTCGCTTTTTACCCGGTAAATAAAGAGGAACCTTTTTTCATTATTGAAGGAAGTGCTGTGGAATTTTTCTCTTTATATATAAATCTATATATATATATATATATAGATAGAGAGAGAGAGAGAGAGAGAGAGAGTGGGATGCGAAAGTTTGGGCAACCTTGTTAATCCTCATGATTTTCTTGTATAAATCGTTGGTTGTTACGATAAAAAATGTCAGTTAAATATATCATATAGGAGACACACACAGTTATATTTGAGAAGTGAAATGAAGTTTATTGGATTTACAGAAAGTGTGCTATAATTGTTTAAACAAAATTAGGCAGGTGCATATATTTGGACACCACAAAAAAGAAATGAAATCAATATTTAGTAGATGCTCCTTATGCAGAAATTACAGCCTCTAAACGCTTCCTGTAGGTTCCAATGAGAGTCTGGATTCTGGTTGAAGGTATTTTGGACCATTCCTCTTTACAAAACATCTTTAGTTCATTCAGGTTTGATGGCTTCCGAGCATGGACAGCTCTCTTTAAGTCACACCACAGATTTTCAATTATATTCAGGTCTGGGGACTGAGATGGCCATTCCAGAACCTTGTACTTGTTCCTCTGCCTTAGTGGATTTTAAGCAGTGTTTAGGGTCGTTGTCTTGTTTAAAGATCCAGCCCCGGCGCAGCTTCAGCTTTGTCACTGATTCCTGGACATTGGTCTCCAGAATCTGCTGATACTGAGTGGAATCCATGCTTCCCTCAACTTTGATAAGATTCCCAGTGCCTGCACTGGCCACACAGTCCCACAGCATGATGGAACCACCACCATATTTTACTGTAGGTAGCAGGTGTTTTTCTTGGAATGTTGTGTTTTTTTTCCTCCATGCATAATGCCCCTTGTTATGCCCAAATAACTCAATTTTAGTTTCATCAGTCCACAGCACCTTATTCCAAAATGAAGCTAGCTTGTTAAAATGTGCTTTAGTCCACCTCAAGTGGCACTTTTTGTGCTGTGGGCGGAGAAAATGCTTCCTCTGCGTCACTCTCGCATACAGCATCTCCTTGTGTAAAGTGCGCCGAATGGTTGAACGATACACAGTGACTTCATCTGCAGCAAGATGATGTTGTAGGTCTTTGGTGCTGGTCTGTGGGTTGACTCTGACTGTTCTCACCATTCGTCGCTTCTGTCTATCTGAGATTTTTCTTGGTCTGACACTTCGAGCCTTTACTTGAACTGAGCCTGTGGTCTTCCATTTCCTCAATATGTTCCTAACTGTGGAAACAGACAGCTGAGACAGCTTTCTGTATCCTTCCCCTAAACCATGATGGTGAACAATCTTTATCTACAGGCCATTTGAGAGTTGTTGTGAGACCCCCATGTTGCTACTCTTCAGAGAAAATTAAAAGAGGAGGGAAACTTACAATTGACCCCCTTAAATACTCTTTCTCATAATTGGATTCACCTGTGTATGTAGGTCAGGGGTCACTGAGCTTACCAAGCCAATTTGAGTTCCAATAATTAGTTCTAAAGGTTTTGGAATCAATAAAATGACAACAGTGCCCAAATTTATGCACCTGCCTAATCTTGTTTAAACAATTATAGCACACTTTCTGTAAATCCAATAAACTTAATTTCACTTCTCAAATATCACTGTGTGTGTCTCCTATATCATGTATTTAACTAACATTTTTTATCGTAACAACCAACAATTAACAAGGTTGCCCAAACTTTCGCATCCCACTGTATATATACATATATATATACATATATATATATATATATATATATATATATATTCTTTTCTAATGTCATATACTTCTATGTATTGATATCTATTTGACACTAACCTGTGAATTAATATGCATAATGTATAGTGATGAGCGGCATAGCCAATATTCGTTTTCGCGATATTTCACAGATTTTTCGTACAATATTCGCAATAAATTTGTTAATTCTAGAATTCTTGATCTCCAGTCATTAGTTTCGTGATTGCTCAAATCGGCACTAATGATGCGCATATTTTTTTTGCACAATACGTTCAAATTCACATTTTAGCAGGTCTGTGTAGATATTACTGATTGGTGCACTAAGTATTGTTGTGACATTACAGCACTGTGTCTAACAGGGACACTAATCCCTATCACAGCACAGTAATTCATATCACACTACCTAACACCCTGCACTGGAACCTATCAGCTACACTATATCACTATCTAACCTACACTGACTATCTCCCACTAACTTTCTGTATTAGATATGAGCTAACTATCTAATGTAATTAAATAAGGATCCAGATAAGTCTGCAAAGCACAGAGCACAGCGTTGACACTGCTGTGTCTCTCAGAACTACAAAAAACAGCAGAAAATGGCTGCTGGGAAGTTTCTTTTATAGTAAAGGGGTAGACAACTTTCCTATTGGTTGCTAGGGATATTGCAGCCTTCTCATTGGCCCACAAGCAAGAAGCAGTAGTACTGATGAAATAAAAACTAGAATATTCGCGATTATGAATAAATAGCACTATATTCTAGATTTTTGGGAATTTTTAAACTGCTGATATTTGCGATAAAAATTTGTGATTAGAATATTCGCAATCCACACTAATAATGTATATAAATTATACTAAGCCTTCATGTCCCAACCTGCAAGGTATAGAAGACTAGTAGTTGGCCAGCCTTTTTTTTTTTAATTCTTTAAAAGACTTGTAAGACCACAATGGTGATTAGAGTTCTGTGTCTGCTGGTAAAGGACATGACCGAAGAGCTTTAATGCTGAGGATACATGAAATCAGAGAAGCCTGATGTCTGTTCTTTATATTTCTTTTCGTATACCGTTCTTATTTCATATTCTTTTCTGGTAAAGGAAAAAAGTCTTAATTCTATTACAGTCTTCCCTTCCTTACTACTAATAGCCACAAGTCACCTGCTAAAATGCCTCACATTATATATGTGTTTATTAATATTAAAATAATGAAGTGACTTTATTTCAGGGTACTTCTTCAGTACAAATTAAAATTTGACTTTTGCAATTTAGTCGAAAGGTTAAAATCTAAGTAGTTTTGAATTAATCAGAACCACATATAAAAGATCTGCCGATAGTTATGAATTAAAGATGTGTAATACATACATGCAAACTGTGTTACAATTATTGTAAATTATTGAGAAAGACTACAATCTGGAGCTGCAGGAATGGTTCATATTTTATAGCAAAAGGGAAGAAGGGGTTAAGCATTGCTGAATATTAATATAAGAATATTGTTGCTAAATATATTATTATAAGGGCTTACTGAAGAAAAAAAGAATTGCAAAATGTCTGTGTAATAAAACAGACTATTACATAGCAGTCGCTGGGGTGAGAGGTGAATTATCAGAAAGCATAAATGAATATAAGAGGATTGAGCAACAAACATTAGCCAGGCTTGCTCCTCACTAGTAGCCAGCTTGACCAATGAGCCAAAAAGACTACTGAATAGGAATTGTGGATTGCTACAGTTCAAGTCTTACCAGTTACCACTCTAAATTAGCTGTGTGGTGTTTTAAATCTCTCTCATATGTTGCTTGTTGCGTCATGGACTTCCAATATTACTACTTATTTAGCCTTAATTTGATTGCTTTATGTCTGTCATCTACAAAAATCTCTGAAGGTATAAACCAAACATACCCTAAGCCTATTGTAACAGGCAGTGGGCGTGGACCCACTATGCCAACTGCCCAGTTTGGCTTTGGGGGAAACCCAAGGGTGTTATTCTGGCTGTCATCTGGGCTTTGCTGCAGAGAACCAACCAGGCCACTACCTTCTGGAATAGTCCCAGTGTAGTTGACACCTGACCCCTGGAAGTTAGAGACTCTGGTCCGAACCAACAAGTGGTTAAACAATATTCGTAGTCTGGAACAGGCCGAGATCAGGGAAGGCAAAGTTTGTCCATATCCGAGAAAACAAGGACAAGGCAGGCAGTGTTCATATGTATCTGTAAAAGTAATCTGAGGTCAGGGCAGGCAGTAGTTCATACACGGGCTGTGAGACAAATTAAGCATGTCGTCACTGGGGCTAGAAAACACTGGAATACCCAAAGCTTAGACAAGAGATGGTACAACCAGCCTAGCTAAATAAGAAGGCTGATCAGCACCAGCAGTTGGACAGAGAGCCTTAGGAAAGAATTATCTCTAGCAGCATTGTACTTCTCTGAACACTAGCCCCCAATACATAAAGAGTGAGTGAGAGATGCCCATGTCTGCTTGGGAAAGTGGGACAGCAGCAGACAAGGGCAGCCAATATAACATCACCCTCCCCCCATTACACCCCTTCTTCTTTGGTAAGTGTTGCACCAGGAATATTTTCTGGATGGTAGGAGCATTGAGGTTCAGAATAAGCTCTCCTCAGGACCAAAACTTTTCCAATCCACCAAGTAGTACATCTTACCCCTGACTTTCTTCATGTCGAGTATATTCTTAACCCCATGCACATTTTCAACATTGAACAGAGAGATGTCAACTAAAAAACTGGCTGCCAGTACCCCCGAGGTAACCAAAACAAGAAGTTTGAGTTTATGACTATACACTACAGAAAAAGGCCTGTATACTTACTAGCATGGGTATTGTGAGAAAATACAGCACATAGACAAAGACTTAACCAATCATCCAGGTGTGCCTTGGTGAAGTGGTGTAAATAGTAGGTCATTATCTATATATAAACAACTTGACTAATTACCTGGCCATTGATAGGCGAAGCAGGAGCACAAAGTGGGCCATCTTAGAGAACTAAACTACAACTATCTAAATGATCATGCACCCAGTAGAAGGAGGCAAAGGAAAAGCAATATGCTGCCACGGGACTTCGGGCAACAGTAGGAGAAGAAGGCTTTTGCTTTAAAGATTTGTTTTGGACACATGGAGCATGTGTTGCGACAAAGTCCCAGATGTCTTTGGACATATAATACCACCAATAATGTCCAGAGATTAGATCAGAGGTTTTATGGAGACCAGGATGACCTGTGACTTTAGAGCAATGGCCCAACTCCAGCACCTGTTAGCATAAGATAATTGCCTCCAGAAATGTCTTTAATTTAACAGAAGATACTAGAATGAGACAGACTGGATCCACAATATGTTGAGGGTCCACCTCCCAATCAGCAGGATCAAAAGAACAGGACAGGGCATCATCCACTTTTGCATTCTTATCTGCCAGACCAAAATATAAAAAGCATGGACAACCGGGCTCGGCGAGGGTTGAGTCACTGGGCAGATTGAAAGGAGGTCAAATTCTTATAGTCTGTAATAAATGACCACTGGGTGGTTTGCTCCTATCTACACATGACTCCACTCCTCTAAGGCCAGCTTGATAGCCAGGGACTCACAATTCCCAATGAATTCGTTTTGTTCAGCAGAGAAGGCCTTAGAGAAGAAGCCTTAAGCCTCATTAACACGTCAGTGTTTCACGTTTGTGTGCTGTACGTGTTCTCTGCGGACAGCACACGTCCTAGTTCATTTGAATGTGTGTATTCACAAATCAGTGTTTTAGCACGGATGCATGTCCTATCTTGGTCCGTGTTCCCGGATCCCTCACGCCCATTATAGTCTATGGGTCCGTGAAAACCACAAATGCAACACGGATGCCATCCGTGCTGCATCCGTGTTTCACAGATCATTAAGAAGAAATGCTTTGAAAATTATATTTCAGCTGTTCAGTATCAGTGAAACGTGAATGCAACACGGACAGCAAAAAACAGACACACAGACCCAATATGGATCCGTCACGGACAGCTTCACGGATGCATCACTGACCACCTGCTCACGGATTTGAGCACGGACATGGACGTGTGAATGAGCCCCCTTTTTGCTAGAGTACAGCTCCAGCTCTCACAGAGTATGCATTAACCTCAATTGTTTGGCATGGTCAGGATGGTGTAGAATGGCTGCAGAAGAGAAAGCTTGCAGGAGGGATTTAAAATATGTCTCTGCTGGTGGAGTCCATATTTTTGGATTGTTCCCGGGTAAGAGCAGAAATTGGTGGTGTCAGTGCTGAGAAATACAGAATAAACTGCCTGTGGTAACCAACAAATCCCAAAAAGCGCCAAATGACTTGTAAACCAGTAACACAAGGCCAGTTTAGAACCACAAATAATTTCTCATGGTCCATGGATAAACCTTTTTTGGAAATAATATAGGCCAGAAAATGTAAGGATAGCTTCTCAAATAGTATATAATAGTTCTCACACAGACATTTGAGGACATTGTGGACATGCCTGCAATGCATGGACAGATCAAAAGAGAAGACCAGGATTAGAGATAAGCAAACCAGTCGAGATTTAGCAGGAACCAAAGTTGTTATAATTGCCCTGAAATAGGATATATAATCTCCTCTAACCTCCTATGACTCATAAGTCATAACTTTTAGGAAAACATATCTCTTTTAGGTAGTTTCTTTAAGATTTTTTTTTCCTCCAACATCCACCCTCCACAAGATCTGGAATAACAGCAATAGTAATGTCTGAGTGACTCTGTTTTACATAGCTATGGGTAAACGCAAGTTAACATACAGTGTGTTTAAAAACATACCGCCATGGCACATGTATCATTCTTTTTTATATTCCAAAGCTTCCAAAAATTGTCCTTTATCAGGGGCAGATGGTGTTTAAACGCACACAGTGTTATGGAATAAAATAAAAATTGGTATTATGGGTCAGTCATCTATATCTATGTTGTTACACATCTACTATGTAAATCCACCACACCCCTGGAAACTTCCAAGTGAAAGAGCTCTTTAGCTTTCTATGCTGGAAAATAGTGTACAGTCGTGGCAAAAAGTTTTGAGAATGACACAAATATTAGTTTTCACAAAGTTTGCTGCAAAACTGCTTTAAAATCTTTGTTTCAGTTGTTTCTGTGATGTACTGAAATATAATTACATGCACTTCGCAATTCGACTGGGCATACTCTCAATCAACTTCTGGGCCAATTCCTGACTGATAGCAACCCATTCTTTCATAATCACTTCTTGGAGTTTGTCAGAATTAGTGGGTTTTTGTTTGTCCACCCGCCTCTTGAGGATTGACCACAAGTTCTCAATGGGATTAAGATCTGGGGAGTTTCCAGGCCATGGACCCAAAATGTCAACGTTTTGGTCCCCAAACCACTTAGTTGTCACTTTTGCCTTATGGCACGGTACTCCATCGTGCTGGAAAATGCATTGTTCTTCACCAAACTGTTGTTGGATTGTTGAAAGAAGTTGCAGTTGGAAGGTGTTTGGTACCATTCTTTATTCATGGCTGTGTTTTTGGGAAAAATGGTGAGTGAGCCCACTCACTTGGATGAGAAGCAACCCCACACATGAATGGTCTCAGGATGCTTTACTGTTGGTATGACACAGGACTGATGGTAGCGCCCACCTTTTCTTTTCCGGACAAGCCTTTTTCCAGATGCCCCAAACAATCGGAAAGAGGCTTCATCGGAGAATATGACTTTGCCCCAGTCCTCAGCAGTCCATTCACCATAGTTTCTGCAGAAGATCAATCTGTCCCTGATGTTTTTTTTTGGAGAGATGTGGCTTCTTTGCTGCTCTTCTTGACACCTGGCCATCTTCCAAAAGTCTTCACCTCACTGTGCATGCAGATGCGCTCACACCTGCCTGCTGCCATTCCTGAGCAAGCTCTGCACTGGTGGCACTCCGATCCCGCAGCTGAAACCTCTTCAGGAGACGATCCTGGCACTTGCTGGACTTTCTTGGACACCCTGAAGCCTTCTTAACAAGAATTGAACCTCTTTCCTTGAAGTTCTTAATGATCCTATAAATTGTTGATTGAGGTGCAATCTTAGAAGCCACAATATCCTTGCCTGTGAAGCCATTTTTATGCAACGCAATAATGGCTGCACGCGTTTCTTTGCAGGTCACCATGGTTAACAATGGAAGAGCAATGATTTCAAGCATCGCCATCCTTTTAACATGTCAAGTCTGCCATTTTAACCCAATCAGCCTGACATAAAGATCTCAAGCCTTGTGCTCGTCAACATTCTCACCTGAGTTAACAAGACGATTACTAAAATGATCTCAGCAGGTCCTTTAATGACAGCAATGAAATGCAGTGGAAAGGTTTTTTTGGGATTAAGTTAATTTTCATGGCAAAAAAGGACTATGTAGTTCATCTGATTACTCTTCATATCATTCTGGGGTATATGCAAATTGCTATTATAAAAACTTTTCCAAATTCCAATATTTATGTAATTCTCAAAACTTTTGGCCACGGCTGTATGTGGGCTTCACTCACCACATTCAAAACAGTATAGTAAGAATATCTCCCACAAGTGTCTCTAAGTGCACTATATGTGCACTCAATGTCACTGTCTCATTCACTGTACAGCGGTGCCTATAGTTCTTTGACACTCCTAGTTCTACATTAAAGAGTAAATGGAGAAAAGAAACATAGGGCAGACTGTCCAGAAATTTTAACGTGGAATAGCTGCTACATGTCCCAAAACCAGCTACATAAGTGAAACATGTTGAAGAAAATGTTACCTTATAATACACAGCATCAAATTAAAGTTTTTTTTTCAATATTTGCATATTGATGGCCTATCTTCTGCTATCCTCAGCTGTACAAAAAAAGTTGCAGCACTTGGCCATGGATTAACTCAGTCTCATTTAAGTAAATGGGGCTAAGCTGCAATACCAAGCACAGCCACTATCAAATGGATGGCGCTGTGCTTGGTTAAATGCTCTGATAAGAGCCACAGCTTCCTCAAACAGCTTCAGTGGTGGTGCCAGGAGTCAGAGCCCAATGATCTCATATTGATGACCTATCCTGAGGATAAGTCATCTATATGTAAATCCAGGAAATCCCCTTTAATGTCTTCAATTTGAATTACTGTTGGTAAGGCTAATTTTTCTATAAGACTATTCAGATACAAATATTCCCTCTCTGTCATATTCTATGTCCTCCTTAAACTTGGATTTTGCAAGAAAACTTTTCTATGTATAATTTATGTATCTGTATTTTTATAGTCAGCTGCAAACCTGACAGACATTTCTGAAAAGTGAACGGCAGCCAAACATTTTCTCTTAAAATTGCCTTGACTACTTTCCAAAACTTGTCCTCCCTCTGTGAAATGTAATAAACAATTTTACATACATTATGTTCCTGAGCTCCACCATTCCTTTTTCTGATGCCAGTGTGTCTAGCGTATTAACGGCTGTTCATCAACAACAAAGTTGACCTTTAAATAATGCAACTTTAATGGATGAGGTCCAAATAACTTTCACTTTAAAATAATGACATACAAGAGATTTGAATTAAACTTTTCTAATTGAATTTTAAGTCAACAACTTTTTTATGTGAATTATGGATTCAGGTAGAACATTTTTACATACTTTACATAGCCAAATATCTATGGAAACCTGAATATCACTTCCAAATGTGCTCTTTGAACAGCTCATTCTAAAATTAGGGATTTTGTAGGGATGTTTTAATGTTTATAACTGAACTACTCTATCTTTTGTAGTAAAACTTTCCATAACCATATTTTTTAACATAGTTGTAGGGATTTAAGCACAGTCAACCACAGGAACACAAGCAATGTTAGATTATTACGGCTAGACTCACATCTGGTTTTCCGAGATATGCAGAGATAAGGCAAGGACTTTATGCAGTCCAGTAAAATTCTATCACAGCAAACAAATGTTTTTTTTTTTTTATCACACAGTGTATAGCCATGCTTAAATGGGTTGTCTCATCTTACAGTTACTAAGGTGAGATGAGACACAGCCCCAACCACCTTTTGGCCAGGAAACAGTAGAGGGCTCCAGCTCTCGCTGTTTCAGCTCCCATTGCGGTGTATAACAGCAAGCTATACTGTTTCCGTAATTCAGAAACAGCATAGCTTGCTGTACTACACTGTTTCTGTAGCTCTCATGCATCGCAATGGGAGCCACTGAAACAACAAGCGCCGTAATGCTCTGCTGTTTCCCAGCCAGGAGATGGTTGGGACTATGTCTCATCTCACCTTAGCAACAGTGAGATGAGACAACGACTTTAAAAATACTTTTCCCAAAATTGAAATCATGCAATCTGCTAACCAGACCATTATTCTCCATCTATTACACTTTACAGTTGGCACCACACATTCAAGTAGGAATCTACTGCCAGTTGAAAAAGGGCCTCCTAACATTCTAGACAAATTTTAGCAGTGCATGTTCCAGGGGGAATCTGGTAGTGAATATTTTAACTGAGGACAGATAACAACACCCTCTTTAACCATTTCATGTACCTCAAATAAAGCAGTAATTGGAAAAACTACTTGTTGGAGAAATGTTATCCAATGACAGTACCACACTGAAACTCCAACAAAGGTTGATGGCAACATATCCTCCAAAAGGTCTTTGTTCACAAATGGTCCATAATAATGTATAAAAGGTGCCAAAGAAAAATGCAACATTTTGACTACATGGCAGTCTTTCTCAAGCATATTACATAGTGAATTCTCATACCTTCTATAGTGAGTCAAGTAGCTCCCCTAGCTCAATAGGCTGATTAATTACACAACTTCATCATTAGTCCACAAATATATCTAAAATCCACAAATAAAATACCTTACTTGGTGATTGTCATGTTCAGTGACCAACCATAAGAAGTGCCTACAATCTAACATCACGAAGGAAGACGGACGGATCATCCACACTGTGCACATGAGTCCAGCATCTACTCAGCGCAACTGCGGATGCCGGTTCACTTACCCCACCCCTGGTTACTCATTTATTCAAGTCACTGACGTCTTCGTGCCACATGACACACTCCTGATCACAGGGGCTGTTGCAGCAGGTGTCACTTTAAGAGGCCTGAGCTCCCAGTGTCAGCTAGCGGTTATGTCGTGACCAGCAACCCTGCGGTTCTTGAATGGTTGACTCGATCTTTGACTTCGTCACAAGTTAAATCAGACATCAGCCAAGAGTCAATGGGTTCGTCAGACACAACCCTTAGTTGGCATGGCCCGGGAGCAGGCCCTGTGTCCTCACCTGTCCTCAACCTGCCTCTGTCCTTTTCTCCACTAGTCGGGCAAGTAGTGATGAGGAGAGTGGGGTGGGAGCTGGTGTTGCGAGCAGTAAGAGACCGTTGAGAAGGACATCAGTGACGTGCAGACAGTAATCGATGATGATGATGTAGCTTAGTGCACTCGGGAGCCGGTTGATGAAGGGGCTTCTTTTTTTGTTTGTTTGTTTTTCTTTACATAATAATGTAATATTATAAAATCTGGTGTCTCCATGATAAATCTGCAGTGTAAGGGCCCACACAGTTTCAAAATAATCCTTCAGCGGGGCGACTAGATGACGGATGACCGGGATGCTCCATGAAGGATGCTCCAGGAGCTGATGTTGGGAGTAGTGGTTGATTTCTGAGACGTCCGTATAGTGCTAGGGAATCCGAAGACGCTCTCCATCTCCCTGCACTACAGGATGTCCTCCTTCCCATCCATGATGACTGGGAACTTGTGATGTTTTCCCTGACGAAGAGACCAGGGGCTGGTAGTTATGGTTTGAATCTTAATGAACTTCACGACTCTTCCGCAATCCAAGCAATCTTGAAGCTTTGTTTTCTCATTGTCTGTAGCTATTAGAGGTCTGTTCATGCCAGGCAGGTTCCCTCAGAAGTTTCTGGCTCGATGAGCAGCTGATACCGCACTTGCATCAATCTTAACAGGATTTGTCTCCAGGTGGAGAGAAATAGTTTTTTGGAATGCTTTCTCTATCACAACCACGTTATTGAATAAACAGAAGTCTGGCCGATTCTCTCCTGTCTTAGGCAACACTTAATTATTTAAATTAAATATATTTAATATTAAATTGAACCAAAACGTGAGTAAAACTATATGGAAGTAAACTTAAATTCGCCAATATATTATCCCAATCTTCGAGGGAAATTCACGGACAATCAGTTTGCCAAGCCTTTTGTGCCGGAGAACGTGTATTATTATATCTTGTTTTAAGCAGCACTTTCAAAGTTGAGAAATTTTAACCTTCTGTTCTGTCCCTATAAATAAAAAGACGAAGCTGCCACTCTGTTGCCTCCTGATGCTGCTGCCACCTCTGCAATCTCTTGTCGTTGTGCCACTCTGTGGCCTCCTAATACTGCCGCCACCTCCGAATCTCTCGTCGTCGTGCCACTCTGTGGCCTCCTGATGCTGCTGCTTCCTCCACAATCTCTCGTCATCATGCTACTCTGTGGCTTTCTCATGCTGTTTCCACATCCAGAATCTCTCGTCATTGTGCCACTCTGTGACCTCCTCATGCTGCTGCCACCTCCACAATCTCTCATCGTCTTGCCATTCTATGGCCTCCTTATGCTGCTGCCACCTCCACACTTCATTGTTGTGCCACTCTGTGGCGTCCTCATGCTGCTTCCACCTCAACACTATGTCACCTTGTCACTCTGTGGTCCCCTGATGCTGCTGCCACCTCCACACATTGTCACCTTGCCACTCTGTGGCCTCCTGATGCTGCTGCCACCTACACACTATGTCACCTTGCCACTCTGGGCCTCCTGATGCTGCTGCCAACTCCATACTCTGTCACCGGGTCACTTTGTGGTCTCCTCATGCTGCTGCCACCTCCACAGTATGTCATCTTGCCACTCTCTGGTCTCCTGATGCTGCCGCCACCTCCACACTGTCATTGTGCCACTCTGTCGCCACCTCCTGATGCTGCTATGTCACCTCCACACTGTCCTTGTGCCACTCTGTGGCCTCCTCATGCTGCTTTCATCTCACCACTATGTCATAGGTCCACTCTGTGGACTTCTCATGCTGTTCCCACCCTCCCAAATTTATGACTGGTCCACTATTTTGGCTTTCGGCCTAGCTGACAACATCATTTATTTGACCCTTCTCCTGATCTGTCAGAATGAAGGAAAAATGATGTGCACAATGGATCCTGTCTATGTGGCAGCTGAATGGCCTGTATGGTCCCATCAGAATTGGCTTGTGATTTGATAGCCAAAAGCAGAAGTGGGTAAAAAACACAGACGACATGCAAATATTCCGTTCATGTGTCATCTCTGTTTTTGATCCACTCCTGTTTTTTTTGGCATTAGAAATAGTGATGGATTACTGACAAATGCTGACCGAGTGAAGGTGGATGCTCAACAGACAGGATCCGTTTTTTGGGGGATATTGTTCTGACCATTCAGAGGAAGGGCAAAATAATCAGTGACGTCAACACAAACTTACTGCTGACACCCTCTCCATCCTGTCGTGCGTCTCTGCTTATATAAGCATTTAATAATAGGTTCTGTAGACATCTATGTGGAATCAGCTGGCGACGATGTAAAAGGAGTGCGCTTCTTCATGGAACTAACATCGACCTGTAAGGCTGAGTTCAAACTTGAGTTATTTGGTCAGTTTTGGCCCCATGACTACCCAAATAAGTGAAGTGTGCAGTGATTCTAAGAGTGACTCCTGTCATCTGCATGTCATACGGACCCACAGTATTATTTCACTACCAAAGCAGACTCCCTATGTGTGTTACTGCAAGGCACAGTGTTCTACACCACTATAAAGACTTTGTGCAGCCAGGAAATAGGCATTTTTTAACTAAATTCGCCATATACAAATTTGAGTCGAACTGAATTTTTCCCCAAAAATTTGGCGAACCGGCAAATCGGAATTTTTTTAAATTCCGTCATCTTTATCTATTACCCCGATTCTGCAGTTTACAGAAAAAAAACATATGTGGTGTTAAAAGTAATGTAAGGACATACGGTAGGTATGGTTTTTAGAAGGCAAATTTGGCTGGAATGGTTTTTGGACACCATGTCCCATTTGAAGCCTCCCTGATGCACCCTTACAGTAGAAACTCCCAAAAAGTGACCCAAGTAAACCTGTCAAATGTATGTATACTAATGCCAGAAGCCTGACTAACAAGACTGATGAACTGGAATTAGTGATGTGTGAGGAGGACTATGACATAGTGGGAATAACTGAGACATGGCTGGATGATAGCTATGACTGGGCAGTTAATATAAAAGGTTACAATCTGTTTAGAAAGGATCATCAAAACCGGAGAGGTAGAGGGGTCTGCCTCTATGTGAAGTCGTGTCTAAATCCCGTAATTCGAGAATACATCTCTGAGGGACATGAACATGTGGAGTCACTGTGGGTAGAAATACATGGAGCAAAAAACAATAATAAAATACTAATAGGAGTGTATTATAAACCACCTAATATACCAGAGTCCACAGAAAATCTATTACTAAACGAGATAGACGAGGAGGCAAATCATAATGAAGTCGTTATCATGGGGGACTTCAACTACCCAGATATAGACTGGAAAACTGAAAGCTGTACATCCCAAAAAGGAAACAGGTTCTAGGCAATAGCCAAATAGGCAATTTCCAACTGGTTCAGAGGGACGGCCATACTGGACTTAGTATTAACCAATAGACCTGATAGGTCAACAGATGTGCAGGTTGGGGGACACCTGGGAAATAGTGACCATAAAGTTATAACCTTCCAATTATCCTTCAAACGAGAGTTTCTAAAGGGAGGAACAAAAATACCAAACTTCAAAAAAGCTAAATTTAGCCAACTAAGCGAGACCATAGGCTTAACTAACTGGGACAAAGTCCTCAAAAATAAAAATACAACCATAAAATGGGAGATTTTTAAAAGCATTGTAACATCTAATTGTGAGAGGTACATACCTTATAGGAATAAAAGGCTAAGGAACAATAAGAAACCAATGTGGATAAATGGAACCGTAAAGATAGCAATAAATGACAAAAAGAAAGCATATAAATCAATAAAACAGGAGGGGAGTCAGGAAGCACTGATAAACTATAAGGAAAAAAATAGAATATGTAAAAAACTAATAAAATTTGCCAAACTAGAGACCGAGAGATTAATTGCCAAAGAGAGTAAAACTAACCCTAAAATGTTCTTCAATTATATAAATAGTAAAAAATATAAATCTGAAGGAGTCGGCCCTCTACATAGCAATGAGGGTGTGTTGCAGAGAGCGACGAGGACAAAGCAAAACTATTAAATATTTTTTTCTCCACTATATTCACTGAGGAAAATAAACTGTCAGATGAAATGCAGAATGTAAAAGTAAATTCCCCATTAAAAGTGCCCTGTCTGACCCAGGAAGAAGTACAACAGCAACTTAAAAAGATTAAAATAGACAAATCGCCAGGACCGGATGGCATACACCCCCGTATCCTAAGGGAATTAAGTGATGTCATAGCCAGACCTTTATTTTTGATATTTACGGACTCTATACTGACAGGGAATGTTCCACAGGATTGGCGCATAGCAAATGTGGTGCCAATAATCAAAAAGGGTCCAAAAACAGAGCCTGGAAACTATAGGCCGGTAAGTTTAACATCTGTTGTTGGTAAACTGTTTGAAGGGTTTCTAAGAGATGCTATTTTGGAGTATCTCAATGAAAATAAGCAAATAACGCCATATCAGCATGGCTTCATGAGGGATGGGTCATGCCAAACTAATTTAATCAGCTTCTATGAGGGGGTAAGTTCTAGACTTGACAGCGGCGAATAAATGGATGTCGTATATCTGGACTTCATCAAAGCATTTGACACTGTACCTCATAAAAGGTTAGTATATAAAATGACGATGCTCGGACTGGGAGAAAATGTCTGTATGTGGGTAAGTAACTGGCTAAGTGACAGAAAACAGAGGGTGGTTAGTAACAGTAGATACTCAGATTGTGTCACTGTAACTAGTGGGGTACCTCAGGGGTCAGTATTGGGCCCTATTCTCTTCAATATATTTATTAATGATCTTGTAGAAGGCCTGCACAGTAAAATATCTATTTTTGCAGATGACACTAAACTGTGTAAAGTAATTAACACTGAAGAGGACAGTTTTCTGCTACAGAGAGATCTGGATAGATTGGAGGCTTGGGCAGAAAAATGGCAGATGAGGTTTAACACTGACAAATGTAAAGTTATGCACATGGGAAGGAATAATGCAAGTCACCCGTACATATTAAATGGTAACACACTCGGTAACACAGACATGGAAAAGGATCTAGGAATTTTAATAAACAGCAAATTAAGCTGCAAAAACCAGTGTCAGGCAGCTACTGCCAAGGCCAATAAGATAATGGGTTGCATCAAAAGGGGCATAGATGCCCGTGATGAGAACATAGTCCTACCACTTTACAAATCACTAGTCAGACCATACATGGAGTACAGTGTACAGTTCTGGGCTCCTGTGAACAAGACAGACATAGCAGAGCTGGAGAGGGTTAAGAGGAGGGCAACTAAAGTAATAACTGGAATGAGGGATCTACAGTACCCTGAAAGGTTATCAAAATTAGGGCTATTCACTTTAGAAAAAAGACGACTGAGGGGAGATCTAATAACTATGTATAAATATATCAGCGGTCAGTACAGAGATTTGTCCCATCATCTATTTATCCCCAGGACTGTGACTGTGACAAGGGGACATCCTCTGCGTCTGGAGGAAAGAAGGTTTGTACACAAACATAGAAAAGGATTCTTCACTGTAAGAGCAGTGAGACTATGGAACTCTCTGCCTGAGGAGGTGGTGATGGTGAGTACAATAAAGGAATTCAAGAGGGGACTGGATTTATTTCTGGAGTGTAATAATATTACAAGCTACAGCTACTAGAGAGGGGTCGTTGATCCAGGGAGTTATTCTGATTGCCTGATTGGAGTCGGGAAGGTATTTTTTTCCCTTAAGTGGGGAAAATTGGCTTCTGCCTCACAGGGGTTTTTTGCCTTCCTCTGGATCAACTTGTAGGAAACAGGCCGAACTGGGTGGACAAATATCTTTTTTCGGTCTTATATACTATGTTACTATGTAATTTTGGAAACCATGGTATAAGGTGACAGTTTTATTAGTAGTATTTTGGGGTACATATGATTTTTGATGGCTCTATATTACGTTTTTGTGAGGCAAGGTTCTGGCACAATTTTAATTTTTATTTTTTTACGGTAATCATCTGACAGGTTAGATCATGTGCTATTCTTATAGAGCAGGTTGTTACAGATGCGGGGATATCAAACATATCTACTTTCTTTGTTTGTTTCAGTTTCACATGATAAAACATTTTTGAAAAAAAAAATGTTTTTGTGTCTCCATGTTTTGTGAACACCATATTTTTTTTTTTTCTGTCGTCTTGTGCAGGTGTTTTTTGCAGGAAGAGTTGACATTTACGTTTTTGGTATCATTTTTGGGTACATATGATTTTTTGATCATTCAATATTACACTTAATGGGGCCAAGAAATTGGTTGTTTTGGCACAGTTTTTATTTATTTATTTTTATGGCGTTCACCTGAGGGATTAGGTCATGTGATATTTTTATAGAGCAGGTTCGTTATGGAAGTGACAATACCTAATATGTATATTTTTTCATGTTTATTTAAGTTTTACACAATAATAGCATTTTTTAAACAAAAAAAATTATGTTTTAGTGTCTCCATAGTTTGAGTCACATTTTTTTATGTATTTTTTGGGCGATTATCTTATGTAGGGTCTCATTTATTGTAAGATGAGGTGACAGTTTGATTGATACTATTTGGAAGTGCATATGCCTTTTTGATCGCTTGGTGTTGCAATTTTTGTGATGGTAGGTAACAAAAAATGGCTTATTTGGCACTGTTTGTATTTAATTTTTTTACAGCGTTCACCTGTGGGGGCAGGTCATGTGATATTTTTATAGAGCAGGTCGTTACAGACGTGGCAATACCTAATGTGTGTACTTTTTCTTATTTATTTAAGTTTTACACAATGAAAGCATTTTTGTCTCCATAGTTTTTGTTGTTTTTTTTAGCCGATTGTCTTATGTAGGGGCTCTTTTTTTGCAGGCTAAGGTGACAGTTTGATTGGTATCATTTTGGGATTCATATGACATTTTGATTGCTTGGGATTGCACTTTTTGTGTTATAAGGTGACAAAAAAATTTTAGTTTTTTTGCACAGTTTCTTTTTTATATTTTTACGGTGTTCAGCTGAGGGGTTAGGTCATGTGATATTTTTATAAAGTTGGTTGTTAGGTATGTGGTTATACTTAAAGGGGTTGTCCAGGTTCAGAGCTGAAACCGGACATACCTCCATTTTCATCAGGCAGCCCCCCTGACTTGAGCATCAGAGCAGTTCATGCTCTGATGCTCTCATTTGCCCTGCGCTAAATTGTGCAGAGCAAAGGCATTTTCCAGAGTTCCTGTGACGAACCGGGTTCTCCATGGGGCGGCCAGGAGGCCCAGTGACATCAGCGGCACTGATGGGCGGGCTTTAGCGCTGCTCTACCGTGTAAAACGGCTAAGGCAGTGCAAAAGCACGCCCATCAGAGCCGGTGAAGTCACCGAACACACTGCTGGCCGGAAGCTTCTGCCAGGCAGTGTGTTATTGTAAACAAAAGAGCCCTTGCCCTGTGCTATCTAGCGCAGGGCAAGGGAGTGCATCAGATCATGAGATGCTCCGATGCTGACATCAGGTGTGCTGCCTGGCTGAAATTATGGGTATGTCCGGGTTCAGCTCTGAACTCGGGCAACCCCTTTAATAAGTCAACTTTTTTTTTTTTTCACTTTAAAATATTTTAGTACCTCCACATCTAAATTTGTTAGGGTCTCATTTTTATGGGACAAAGTGACGGTTTGATTAGCACTATTTTGGGAGGGTATACACCTTAACCACTTGGTGTTGTACTTTTTGTGATGTAAGGTAACAAAAAATGTTTTTTTTGGCACTGTTTTTATATTTTTATTTTTTACGGTGTTCACCTTAGGGGTTAGGTCATGTGATATTTTTTACAGCAGGTCATTATGGATGAGGCAATACCTAATATTTATACTTTTTACATTTATTTAAGATTTACACAATAAAAGCATTTTTGAAAAAAAAAATATCCATTTTTGAAAAAAAATATATATGTTTTAGTGTCGCATATTGTGAGAGCCAAATATATATTTTTTTTTAGCAATTGTCTTATGTGCGGGCTACAAATTTTTTGCGGGATGAGGTGACGGTTTGATTGGTACCATTTTGGGGTGCATACAGCTTTATTATCACTTGGTGTTGCATCACTTTTTGTGATGTATAGTGACAAAAATGGCTTCTTTTGGCACACTTTTTTATTTTTACGGTGTTTATCTGACGGGGTAGATTATGTGATATATTTATAGAGCCAGACGTTATGCACTCGGCGATGCCTAATACATGTGTTTTTTCTTTTCTTTCTATTTTTTTTATTTATTTAATAAGTATTTTTTATTTCAATCATCTCAAAAAACAAAATTCATGAAACAAAATTACAAAAAGAACCTCCCCATTACTCCCACCCCCCCCCCTCAACCCACCCCCCAATCCTGCAGGGAAGAAGAAAGAAAAAGGACCCTCTTTGTCTGTGCATGATTCTCTCATAGATTTTCACCTTATCCACTAAACATAGCCAGTTATTGCAGTCTGGAGCAGAGGGGGAAAACCATTCTCTGGCTACAAGAAGCCTGGCCAAAAATATCACTTTAGTCAACAGACAGCCCTTCATGGGCTGGCAATTAACCTCTGATGGGTCCCCTAAAATCCATACCTTAGGAGATAGAGGAATATTTATTTTAAGTCTCCGAATCAAGGTTGTTTGAATCGTTCTCCAATATTTACTCACTATCGGGCAATCCCAGAACAGATGCATATGATCTGCCCCGGGGTCCCCACAGCGAAGGCAGTCAGAGGCAGCTCTAAATCCCCTCTTATGGAGCCATAGAGGTGTTACATATATTTTGTGTATAATATTAAACTGTACAACAGTGTGATTAAAGTTGTGCGAAACCTGACTAAAGTTCTCCCCTATATTCTCCCAGTCCAGAGAACCCACCTCTGACAATAAAGCAGACCAGGATCCTGGAGAAAAACATTCAAAAAAAAACCTTTTCATCAAGTGCCTATAACAATGTGATAATTTAACTTTCATACCACCTTTCTTACAAATCAGATTGTGCAAAAATTCCGGAGTGTCTACCTCAAGTGAATAACTATCGACAATATTAAGAAGTGCTGACCTCAAATGAAAATATGCCTACCAAGCCACCTCACCTAAATTTAAATTCTGTTTTAGCTCCATAAGAGACAGGACTTGCCCATTTTTAACCACCTGATTCAGATATTGAATATTTCTCGTCCTCCAATATTGCCAACAGTTTAGATCATCTAATTTCAAAAGCTTTGGGTTATGCCATAATGGGGTACAGATAAGTGCTGCCTTAACTTTAAACCAACTCTTTATCACCAACCATGCCTTTGTAGCCATTCTGCAGAAAGGTTTATAGCCAATCTGTGTATTAAGTAAATAGTCGGACTCCAATACTGTAAATAGATCTGAGAAGCCTGAGTCTTTCACCAGTTTTCTACAGAGTTGGCTATTTTCCCAGTCATTAAAGAAGCAGAGTTGAGGGGCCATGAAATATCCCCTAAAATAGGGGAGGTTAAGGCCTCCCCCACTGTAGGGCATAGAAAATTAAAGAGACTTCAGTCTCACCCGCTTCCTCCCCCATAATAAATCATTAATCATCCGTTCTATCAACCTAAAATACTTATCTTCAATCCAAACGGGCGAATTCCGCAGAACATAAAGTACCTGGGGCAGCACCACCATTTTTATTAATGAAATTTTATCCCCTCTTGCAGGCAGAACTTTTTGCCATATCTTAATTTTTGATCTCACTTTCGACAGTAGAGGGATCAAATTAAGTTGGAGATAATCTTGAGTTTTGGCAGAGGCTGTTATCCCCAGATATTTTATTGAATCGGAGATCGATACCCGATTAGGGAGATTTTCCACAGATCCTCGCAATTTATCTACGTGGAGAAGAACAGTCTTCCCCCAATTAACCTCCAAGCCAGAAGAATAAGAAAATAGGCTGACCAGTTCCATTATTCGAGGGAGTGTTTTTCCTGTTTGATGAATAAAAAACAAGATATCATCTGCATAGAGGGATATACGATCCTGCTCCCCCATTACACCAAAGCCAACCACTCTCGAATCTTGCCTTATGCTAGCTGCAAGAGGTTCAATATAGATATTAAATAAGAGAGGGGAAAGAGGACATCCTTGACGAGTACCTCTGCCCAACACAAAACTCTCTGTCAGCATGTCATAAATCCTAATTCTGGCCACTGGACATTTATATAACAACTGAACCATCCCCATAAATTTGGGGCCAAAACCCATTCTTTTCATCACCTCCCAGAGAAACTTCCACTCGACCCTGTCGAACGCCTTAGTAGCATCCAGTGACAGGACCGAGCGGGAGCCCCCACCGGGAGACTGAATATTAGCAAAGAACCTATGCAGATTATGATGGGTACCTCTTTTCACCATAAAGCCATTTTGATCTGGATGAATCAGAGAGGACATAACCTGAGAGAGCCTCTTAGCCAAAACCTTTGATAACAACTTAACGTCCGTATTTAATAGGGAAATTGGTCTATATGAGCTCAAATCCGCCGGGTCTTTATCTTTTTTAGGGATTAAAACTATCACAGCTTCCATCATAGACTGTGGCAAAACCCCTCCCTGCGATGCTTGAGCAAACACTTCCAGTAGATGAGGGAGGATGACATCACTGTACTTACGATAGATTTCATATGGAAAACCATCTGACCCTGGCGATGAGTTCCCGGTGATAGACTTCAAAGCCTCTTGAATCTCCGCAAGAGACACCTCTCCTTCCAGGGATTCTTTTTGGGCTTCTGTTAGAATTGGAAGAGAAATTCTCTCCAGGAACTGTCTCGCCAGGTCAGTTGGCAGACCAGGTGAAGCTCTATATATCTGGGAGAAGTATTGCAGGAAAGTATCTCTTATACCCTCTGGGTCTGATATTATTACCCCATCTAAATTACGAACTAAAGTAATAGCTTTCTTTTTTTTTGTCCTGTTGTGATATTATTTTAGCTAAAAGCTTACCAGGACGTCCAGATTCTGAAAAATACTTCTGACCCTTAAAGAGTAGCCTATGGTTTGCTTTCTCAATTACATATTCCTTCAAGGAACAACTAGCCTTCTGCATCTCTTCCTTACTACATTCAGTAGGTTGATCAATAAATCGCTCCGTTGTGGAAGCCACAGTATCAGTCAGGTCTTTCTCCCTCTTCTTAAATGATCTTCTCACAGCCGTAATATCACTAATAAGAATCCCCCTCAGATATGCTTTCAAAGCGTCCCAAAGTGAATTGATGTTAGCAGAGGGAAGATTCACCTCCCAAAAGGAAGATACATGTGTTTTAATAGACTGATAGTTATCCATAATAGTAAGCCAATACGGGTTCAGCTTAAACCCAAATCCCCTATTGTCTTTATTCTCCCCAATGCGAACCTCAATTAGGACCGGTGAATGGTCTGAAACTGTTCTTACTCCATATCGTATCCTTTTAATATTATTCCACTCGACGTTTCGTTTACGTTTTTCTTTTCTTTCTATTTTTTATTATAAATACATTCTTTTTTATTTTTGAAACTTAATTTTTTTATTATTAAAAAACTTTTTTTTACTTTTACTTTATTTATATCTTACTCGGGGACTTCAACTTTTGGGGGTCTGATCCCCTCTGCAATTCAGGTCTGGACCACATCCTTTAAGGTCTCTGATTCTTCAAACGCAGACTGTGGTCCTGTAGCATTGGTGCTACTCACTACTCTCTCCGTCACAGGCATGTGCTCTTCCTCTCTCTCCACGGCAGCTAGGTAGACGCTGTAGAATGTCATGTCGCCGCCGTTCGTGTCATCTCTTGCAGCTTGTCCTGTAAGAATTTGTTGGAGAGCCCCACTATAAACTGATCTCGTACTAGCCGGTCCACCTCCCAGAAGGGGCCCACATGGCTTCAGGGTCCTGCTGTTGTATTTCATTCAACATTTCCTGCAGAACATTGAAGTACTGGATCAGGATCTCACCCTCACGCTGTAGTCGGTTAAAGAAGCGACTCCGCAACTGTGCTACTTTAGCAAACACACCCTCCCAGGCTCTCTCCAGCAGGGAGAATATTTTCTACAGGGTCTCTCTCTCTCAGACTCAGGCCTTACCATCACTGTCCGTCTAACGTTACTCTCTAGAGCTCCCAACGCAACGTTAGGGGCAAGCTGGCCTTGCGCAGGTGTACCCTGAGCTGGGTCATGATCAAGTGCCACTGCCGCCAGGGGAGGGTCACCCACCACATTCCCATCCATAACGGTCGCTGTATCCTGCCGACCACGCCAAGTTGTAAGCCGTGTACCGGGGTGGGCTCCCCAGGATACACCAAAGTCAAGAGCAAGGAAAACGACTCTAATACCAGTTCTTGTAGAACAGACTTTGTTTTACTGTTACGGGATATCACACTCCCAAAAGCATTGAACATAAAATCTGATTACATACACTAGTTAACTTTGCCTTGCCATAACTGTTATTACACTGAAGAACAGAAACAATCGTGTGTGTGTGAGATACAGGCTAGACCATGGTGCGACACAGCAGCTTACAATCTTACCGGCCTATACAGTATTATCCCCCTCCCTTTTCCCAAAATGTACTGTGGCACGTGCCTTATATATATATCACTCTCTGTCCTCTCTGTTCTCCGGAGCGAACCAAAACTTTAACTGATAATAAGTCTTTGTGATAAACAAGCAGCTATTTTTGGTAGCCTGCCACTCAGCAACACTAACTAACTACCCGCAGGATTGATTTCACTCTCGAGTATTTAGGCACCAATCTTATATTGAGGTGCGTGCACGCTCTGTCTTACCGACCCGGGTCCGCTCTGCCTCAGCTGGTCACTGTGAACTGAACAAAGGCTGATCCAACACACGTGCAGTACCGCAGGGTTCGTTGCTTTGCTCTCCAGCTCTCATCAGCGATCCTGGCAGCTGTACGCCTTCTCCTGCACGGGATTCGGGTCGTTAACATGATCAGCTTCACTTGGCTGCAATCCTGGTCACAAAAGGATGATTCCACGCCATGTTAATGGATTTCTCATCTCATACACTTTTCCAGTCTGCCACTAAGAGGGACGCCAGCTTCTTTCCTCAAGACACAAAGCTCCACCCTCCTATGAATATTTTAATCTGAGCAGTCTGTTTAGCTGTGTGGGGAAACAGCGGCCTCTTGTGGCCAAACAGCAAAATAACAGTGTTCATGCAAACAGAGCTGTTTCACAATCTTACACGGTCAGTATTTTGCATCAGCATTTTATCATGATTTGAAAGCCAAAAGCTGGAGTGGGTCCAAAAACATAGAAGACATACAAATATTTCCTTCACATGTTATATCTGTTTAGGACCCACTGTTATTTTTGCCTTACAAATACTGATGAATTACTGACCAAATACTGATTGTGTGAAGGCGGATGCTCAAAGACAGGATCAGTTTTTAGTTGTTTTTTTTGGGGGGGTCTTTCTTCTGACGTATCATTAGAACAAATAAACAGTGATGTCAACACAAACTTACTGCTGTCACCCCCCCCCCTACTCTGTGACTGGGCCACTACTTGTATGAGTGGCTAAAACGATAGATTATCTATCAGTCTATGTGGACACCCCACAAACAGTAAAATGAGACAGCTCTTTCCCACTTTAGTAGAATCTGTGGCTAACAGAACAAGCTATCTATTAATCTATGTTGAAACGGCAGACGGTGTAAAATGAGACAGATCTTTCACTCTATAGTAGAATCTTTTGCCACTGCATGATTCATTTGATTAATTACGGTATACCTGATGCTAACATTGACTTATTCACACAGTTATTTGGACAGTTTATTCCTGCAGTTACTATATGGTGAGCCAAAATCAGGGACCAATCCTACTCTCAGATAAGGTATCATGAAAAGATCTACACCTGTTCTGTGTTTTTGACCCGTAACTGGCCAAATGAGTTAAGTGTGAATTAAGCCTCATAGTGACGCACAGTTATTCTACAGCTAACAAAAGGGGCTTAAATAGAACCTTTCCCAAGTCCTGATATTACAATATTATTATCTGGCAGTGTAGAGCTTTATTATTGGCAGATGTGAGGGCACTTTTTTTTCAGCCATGGAAAAAAAAAAAAGCTGACCTTCTATCTGGCTGGGATGCTCTCCTCTGTAATTGGGCAGCTCACAGCCAGGGAGAAGGAGATGCCCCTTGAAAAACATGGCCATCTCTTCCTCACTGTACCAACGCTACTAATTAGCATACAGGACAGCAAAAGTGAACAGGGGGCACAGCGGGGGAACAAAGCAGTGTATCTAAAAAAAAAGGATCCCTGACATGTACTAATAAAACCCTACACTGCCAGGTACTAATTGTAATGTCAGGACCAGTGAAAGCATGTGTTTGCTAAAGAGTTTCCACTAAACAGTCATTGGGACACAGGTCTTGCAGAGGCAAACGGTGTTCTTTTTCTTTTACTAAAAAGTGCTCTGTGCTTTTATTTTGGTTTATCTGCAGGTTAGCTAGGACTAGAGTTGAGCAAACACCTGGATGTTCGGGTGCGAGAAGTTCGGTCGAACTTCCCGAAAATATTCGGGTTCAGGATCCGAACTCGACCCGAACTTCACCCCGAACCCGAACGCCATTGAAGTCAATGGGGACCCGAACTTTTGGGCACTAAAAAGGCTGTAAAATAGTCCAGGAAAAGGCTACAGGGCTGCAAAAGGCAGCAAAATGTAGGTAAATGCCCTGCAAACAAATGTGGATAGGGAAATGAATTAAAATAAAATAAATAAAAATTAACCAATATCAATTGGAGAGAGGTCCCATAGCAGAGAATCAGGCTTCATATCACCCAACACATGAGAAGGTCACTTTCAATTATTTAGGCCCCAGCACCCAGACAGAGGAGAGAGGTCCCACAGCAATGAATAAGGCGTCATATCACCCACCACTGGAGAAGGCCACTTTCAGTTATTTAGGCCCCAGCACATAGACAGAGGAGAGAGGTACCACAGCAAGGAATAAGGCGTCATATCACCCACCACTGGAGAAGGCCACTTTCAGTTATTTAGACCCCAGCACCCAGACAGAGGAGAGAGGTCCCACAGCAAAAAATAAGGCATAATATCACCCACCACTGGAGAAGGCCACTTCTAGATATTTACGCCACCGCACCCAGACAGAGGAGAGAGGTCGCATGGCAGAGGTTCAGGCTTCATGTCACCCACCATTGTAACAAGCCACTTTCAGTTATTTAGGCCCCGGCGCACAGATTGAGGAGAGGTTCATTCAACTTTGGGTTGCACCGCAAGATCATGGTAAAATTCAATTAGGATTCAATAAAGAAGTGCCCTGAAGTACAAGAATACATGGTTGAGGGGGAGGCAGTTATAAATGTCTAATCTGCACAAGGGAGGGACAGGTCCTGTGGGATCCATGCCTGGTTCATTTTTATGAACGTCAGCTTGTCCACGTTGGCTGTGGACAGGCGGCTGCGTTTGTCAGTAATGACGCCCCCTGCTGTGCTGAATACACATTCAGACAAAACGCTGGCTGCTGGGCAGGCCACAACCTCCAAGGCATAAAATGCTAACTCTGGCCACGTGGACAATTTGGAGACCCAGAAGTTGAATGGGGCCAAACCATCAGTCAGTACGTGGAGGGGTGTGCAAACGTACTGTTCAACCATGTTAGTGAAATGCTGTCTCCTGCTAACATGTTCCGTATCAGGTGGTGGTGCAGTTAGCTGTGGCGTGGAGACAATATTTTTCCACATTTCTGCCAGACTAACCCTGCCCTAAGAGGAGCTGGCCGTGACACAGCTGCATTGGCGACCTCTTGCTCCTCCTCTGCCTTCGCCTTGGGCTTCCACCTGTTCCCCTGTGACATTTGGGAATGCTCTCAGGAGCGTGTCTACCAGCGTGCGCTTGTACTCGCGCATCTTTCTATCACGCTCCAGTGCAGGACGTAAGGAGGGCACGTTGTCTTTGTACCAGGGATCCAGCAGGGTGGCAACCCAGTAGTCTGCACACGTTAAAATGTGAGCAACTCTGCTGTCGTTGCGCAGGCACTGCAGCATGTAGTCGCTCATGTGTGCCAGGCTCCCCAGAGGTAAGGACAAGCTGTCCTCTGTGGTAGGTGTATCGTCATCGTCCTCCGTATCCCCCCAGCCACGCACCAGTGATAGGCCTGAGCTGTGTCGGGTGCCACCCCGCTGGGAACCTGCTTCATCCTCATCCTTCTCCACCTCCTCCTCATCCTCCTCGTCCTCCAGTAGTGGGCCCTGGCTGGCCACATTTGTACCTGGCCTCTGCTATTGCAAAAAACCTCCCTCTGAGCCACTTCTAACAGACTGGCTTGAAAGTTCTAAAAATGACCCCTCATCCTCCTCCTCCTCCTGGGCCACCTCCTCTTCCATCATAGCGTTTTCTCAAGGAGACATAAAAGTGGTATTGTAACGCTGATAACGGTGTCATCGCCACTGGCCATGTTGGTGGAGTACTCAAAACAGCGCAACAGGGCACACAGGTCTCGCATGGAGGCCCAATCATTGGTGGTGAAGTGGTGCTGTTCCGCAGTGTGACTGACGCGTGCGTGCTGCAGCTGAAACTCCACTATGGCCTGCTGCTGCTCGCACAGTCTCTCCAGCATGTGCAAGGTGGAGTTCCACCTGGTGGGCACGTCGCATATGAGGCGGTGAGCGGGAAGGCCGAAGTTACGCTGTAGCGCAGACAGGCGAGCAGCGACAGGATGCAAACGCCGGAAGCGCACACAGATGGCCCACACTTTATGCAGCAGCTCTGACATGTCAGGGTAGTTGTGAATGAACTTCTGCACCACCAAATTCAGCACATGCGCCAGGGATGTGCGTCAAACCGGCTAGTCCCAGAGCTCTGACAAGATTTTGCCCATTATCGCACACCACCAGGCCGGGCTTGAGGCCCACCGGCAGAAACCACTCGTCGGTCTGTTGTTCAATAACCCGCCACAACTCCTGCGCGGTGTGGGGCCTGTCCCCCAAACATATGAGTTTCAGAATGGCCTGATGACGTTTACCCCGGGCTGTGCTGAAGTTGGTGGTGAAGGTGTGTGGCTGACTGGATGAGCTGGTGGAAGCAGAGGAGGGGGAAGCCGAATAGGAGGAGGAGGCAACGGGAGGCAAAGAATGATGCCCTGCGATCCTTGGCGGCGGAAGGACGTGCGCCAAGGAACTCTCCGTCTGGGGCCCAACCGCCACTACATTTACCCAGCGTGCAGTTAGGGAGATATAGAGTCCCTGGCCGTGCTTACTGGTCCACGTATCTGTGGTTAGGTGGACCTTGCCACAGATGGCGTCGCACAGTGCACACTTGATTTTATCAGATACTTGGTTGTGCAGGGAAGGCACTGCTCTCTTGGAGAAGTAGTGGCGGCTGGGAACAACATACAGTGAGACAGCCATGGCCATCAGCTGTTTGAAGCTGTCCGTGTCAACCAGCCTGAATGACAGCATTTCAAAGGCCAGTAGTTTAGAAATGCTGGCATTCAGGCCCAGGGCTCGAGGGTGGCTAGTTGGGAATTTACGCTTTCTCTCCAAGGTTTGTGAGATGGAGATCTGAACCCTGCCGTGTGAAATGGTGGAGATGCTTGGTGACGCAGGTGGTGGTGTCGGTGGCACATCCTCTGTTTGGTGGGCGGCAGGTGCCAACATTCCTCCAGAGGCGGAGGAAGAGGCCGAGGCAGCAGCAGAAGAGGGAGCAGGTGGAGCCTGAGTGAGTTCCTTGTTTTTAAGGTGTTTACTCCACTGCAGTTCATGCTTTGCATGTAGATGCCTGGTCATGCTGGTTGTGCTAAGGTTAATGCCTCGCTTCAGGCTCTGATGGCACAGAGTGCAAACCACTCGGGTCTTGTCGTCAGCACATTGTTTAAGGAAGTGCCATGCCAGGGAACTCCTTGAAGCTGCCTTTGGGGTGCTCGGTCCCTGGTGGCGGTGGCCAGTAGCAGGCGAACTCTCTTGGAGGCGGCTGTTCTGCTTTTGCCCCCTGCTCCCTCTTTTGCTACGCTGTTGGCTCGGTCTCACCACTGCCTCTTCCTCTGAACTATGAAAGTCAGTGGCACAACCTTCAGTTCATGTGGGGTCTAGGACCTCATCGTCCCCTGCATCGTCTTCCACACAGTCTTTCTCCCTGACCTCCTGTTCGGTCTGCACACTGCAAAAAGACGCAGCAGTTGGCACCTGTGTTTCGTCATCATCAGAGACGTGCGGACTCCGATGAGGTGGTATTCCCATGTCCTCATCATCAGGAAACATAAGTGGTTGTGCATCAGTGCATTCTATGTCTTCCACCACTGGGGAAGAGCTAGGTGGATTCCCTTGGGAAACCCTGCCAGCAGAGTCTTCAAACAGCATAAGAGACTGCTGCATAACTTGAGGCTCAGACAGTTTCCCTGATATGCATGGGGGTGATGTGACAGACTTATGGGCTTGGTTTTCAGGCGCCACCAGTGCGCATTCAGCAGAAGACTGTGTTGGAGATAATGTTGTGAACATGCTGGATCCACTATGAGCCTGTATCTGCTCAGGCCTTACCATCCTTAGAACGGCATTGGGCCCCACCAAATATCGCTGTAAATTCTGGCGGGTACTGGAACCTGAGGTAGTTGGTTCACTAGGATGTGTGGCTGTGGCAGAATAGCCACATCCTCTCCCAGCACCAGAGGGTCCACTAACACCACCACGACCGCGTCCCTACTAGATGTTTCCCTCATTGTTACCGTTCACCAAGCGCCACAATAAGAAAAAAAATATTTGGCCCAATGTATTGATTTCAAATTCAGGCCTTTTTTTACAGGAACCTAACACTATCTGCCTATTTATTTATGTAGCGTATTACACTAATCCAGGCACAGCAGTAACCACTGATTCAGGGGAATATCAATTGTAGACCTAGTATTTAGGTCCTGGATGAAGGGTATCCTTTTATGGACAGATTTAAACTTGGAGATGCACAGTAGCGTGTGAAAAAACATGTAGGATTATGCATTCAGCAATTGTATTTTAACACTTTGTGTAATATACCCTTTAACGGACAGAAATACAATGGTAGATGCATGGTAGCGTGTGAAGTTATTGAGGATGACCCTCTCAGCACTTGTATATACACCTTGAGTGTAATATACCCTTTTACGGACAGATTAACACTTGGCCTGCAACAGCTGGAACACCAGATTTACTGTATTTATATTTTGGCAACTGAATTTCACCCCAGAAAAAAATATACCCTTTTACGGACAGATTTAAACTAGGCCTGCAACAGCTGGAACATCAAATTCAGGGTATTGTTATTTTGGCAATTAAATTTCACCCCAGAAAAAAAATATATCCTTTACCGTACACTATTAAACTTGGCCAGCCACTGCTGGGACACCAGATTTACTATATTTCAATTTTTGCTACTGACTTTCACCCCAGAAAATAATATACTCTTTTACGGACAGATTTAAACGAAGCCTGCAACAGCTGGAACAACAGTTTTACTGTATTTCTATTTTTGCTACTGAATTTCACCGCAGAAAATAATATATCTTTTGCCGGACATTATTAAACTTGGCCTGCCACAGCTGAAACCAATGATTTATGGTATTGCTATTTTGGCAATTGAATTTCACCCAATAACAAAATATATCCTTTGCCGGACACTATTAAACTTGGCCAGCCACTGCTGGGACACCAGATTTACGGAATTGCTTTTTTGGAAATTGAATTTCACCCCAGAACAAAATATATCCTTTGCTGTACACTATTAAACTTGGCCAGCCACTGCTGGGACACCAGATTTACTGTTTTTCAATTTTCGCTACTGACTTTCACCCCAGAAAATAATATACCCTTTTAAGGACAGATTTAAACGAAGCCTGCAACAGCTGGAACAACAGTTTTACTGTATTTCTATTTTTGCAACTGAATTTCACTGCAGAAAATAATATATCCTTTGCCGTACACTATTAAACTTGGCCAGCCACAGCTTAAACCACTGATTGATGGTATTGCTATTTTGGCAATTGAATTTCACCCAAGAACAACTAATATCTTTTGCCGGACACTATTAAACTTGGCCAGTAACCACTGGGACACCAGATTTACGGTATTGCTATTTTGGCAATTGAATTTCACCCCAGAACAAAATATATATTTTGCCATACACTATTAAACTTGTCCAGCCACTGCTGCTACACCAGATTTACTGTATTTCTATTTTTGCTACTGACTCTCACCACAGAAAATAATATACCCTTTTACGAACAGATTTAAACAAAGCCTGCAACAGCTTGAACAACAGTTTTACTGTATTTCTATTTTTGCAACTGAATTTCACCGCAGAAAATAATATATCCTTTGTCGCACACTATTAAATTTGGCCAGCCACAGCTCAAACCACTGATTTATGGTATTGCTATTTTGGCAATTGAATTTCACCCAAGAACAACTAATATCCTTTGTCGGACACTATTAAACTTGGCCAGCCACTGCTGGGACACAAGATTTACGGTATTGCTATTTTGGCAATTGAATTTCACCCCAGAACAAAATATATCTTTTGCCGTACACTATTAAACTTGTCCATCCACTTCTGGGACACCAGATTTACGGTATTGCTATTTTGGCAACTGACTTTCATCACTGAAAATAATATACCCTTTTACAGACAGATTTAAACGAAGCCTGCAACAGCTGGAACAACAGTTTTACTTTATTTCTATTTTTGCAACTAAATTTCACCGCAAAAAATAATATATCCTTTGCCGTACACTATTAAACTTGGACAACCACAGCGGAAACCACTGATTTATGGTATTGCTATTTTGGCAATTGAATTTCACCCCAGAACAAAATATATCCTTTGCCGGACACTATTAAACTTGGCCAGCCACTGCTGGGACACCAGATTTACGGTATTGCTATTTTGGCAATTGAATTTCACCCCAGATAAGAATATATCCTTTGCCGTACACTATTAAACTTGGCCAGCCACAGCTGAAACCACAGATTTATGATATTGCTATTTTGGCAACTGAATTTCACCCCAGAACAAAATATATCCTTTGCCGGACACTATTAAACTTAGCCAGCCACGGCTGAAACCACTTATTTATGGTATTGCTATTTTGGCAATTGAATTTCCCCCATAAAAAAAATATATCCTTTGCCGTACACTATTAAACTTGGCCAGCCACAGCTGAAACCACTGATTTATGGTATTGCTATTTTGGCAATTGAATTTCACCCCAGAAAAAAATATACGCCTTTACGGACAGATCTAAACTAGTCCTGCAACAGCTGGAACACCAGATTCAGGGTATTGCTATTTTGGAAATTGAATCTCACCCCAGATAAAAATATATCCTTTGCCGGACACTATTAAACTTGGCCAGCCACAGCTGAACCCACTGATTTATGGTATTGCTATTTTGGCAATTGAATTTCACCCCAGAAAAAAAAGATATCCTTTGCCATGCACTATCTTGGCCAGCCACAGCTGAAACCACTTATTTATGGTATTGCTATTTTGTCAATTGAATTTCACCCCAGAACAAAATCTATCCTTTGCCGTACACTATTAAACTTAACCAGCCACTGCTGGGACACCAGATTTACGGTATTGCTATTTTGACAATTTAATTTCACCCCAGAAAAAAATATATCCTTTGCCATACACTATTAAACTTGGCCAGCCACTACTGGGACACCAGATTTACTGTATTTCTATCTTTGCTACTGACTTTCACCCCAGAAAATAATATATCCTTTGACGGACACTAGGAAATTTGTCCAGTCACACCTGGAACACCAGATTCAGGGTATTGCTATTTTGGCAATAAAATTTCAGCCCAGAACAAAATCTATCCTTTGACAGGTACTATTAAACTTGTCCAGTCACAGCTGGAACACCAGATTCAGGGTATTGCTATTTTTGTAATTAAATTTCACCACAGAAAAAAATATACCCTTTTATGGACAGATTTAAACTAGGCCTGCAACATCTGGAACACCAGATTCAGGGTATTGCTATTTTGGCAATTAAATTTTACCCCAGAACAAAATCTATCCTTTGACGGATACTATTAAACTTGTCCAGTCCCAGCTGGAACACCAGATTCAGGGTATTTCTATTTTTGCAATTAAATTTCACCCCAGAAAAAAATATTCCCTTTTATGGACAGATTTAAACTAGGCCTGCAACAGCTGGAACACCAGATTCAGGGAATTGCTATATTGGCAATTACATTTCACCCCAGAACAAAATATATCCTTTGCCGGACACTATTAAACTTTGCAAGCCACAGCTGAAACCACTGATTTATGGTATTGCTATTTTGGCAATTGAATTTCACCACAGAAAAAATATATATCCTTTGCCGTACACTATTAAACTTGGCCTGCCACAGCTGAAACCACTGATTTATGGTATTGCTATTTTGGCAATTGAATTTGACCACAGAAAATTTTTTATCCTTTGCTGGACACTTAAAACTTGGCCAGCCCCAGCTGAAACCACTGATTTATGGTATTGCTATTTTGGCAATTGAATTTCACCCCAGAACAAAATATATCCTTTGCCGGACACTATTAAACTTGGCCAGCCACAGCTGAAACCACTAATTTATGGTATTGCTATTTTGGCAATTGAATTTCACCCCAGAAAAATATATATCCTTTGCCGTACACTATTAAACTTGGTCAGCCACAGCTGAAACCACTGATTTATGGTATTGTTATTTTGGCAATTGAATTTCACCCCAGAATAAAATATATCCTTTGCAGGACACTATTAAACTTGGCCAGCCTCAGCTGAAACCACTGATTTAGGTATTGCTATTTTGGCTATTGAATTTCACCCCAGAACAAAGTATATCCTTTGCCGGACACCATTATACTTTGCCAGCCACTGCTGGGACACCAGATTTAGCGGATTGCTATTTTGGCAATTGAATTTCACCACAGAAAATAATCTATCCTTTGCCAGACAGCAGACAGTATTACACTTGGCTAGCCACAGCTGGAACACCAGATTTAGGGGATTGGTATTTTGGCAATTGAATTTAACCCCTTAATAAAATATAGAAATTTCTATCCTGAGTTTCTAGGGGTGACAATAAACACAACCAAGCCCCTGATGAAGGATATAGCAAAAAAAAAAACTAGTATTGATCGATTGATGGACTTGGTGGCAGCTTGTGCTGGTGCACCACAAGTCACAAAATGGCCGACAATCACCCCAGCAAAAAAAGTGACTGAAAAACGCTCTGTGCAGCCTAAAAACCAGTGAGCAATTAACTAGCAGAAGTTGAATTCACAGCTGTAGATCGATCACTTTATTAGGTGCTTTTGCTGACTTTTCCTTGCCTAATCTCGCCCTCACAGAAGCTGCGTCCTCTCCCTACACTAATCAGAGCAGTGTGACGTGCGGCGCTACGTGACTCCAGCTTAAATAGACGCTGTGTCACATGCTGCACTTGGCTAATCACAGCCATGCTATTAGTAGGCACGGCTGTGATGGCTTCTTAGGGCAAGAAGTAAAACGCTAGCTGATTGGCTGCTGTGCAGCCCTTAGAAAGCGGGAAGAAATCGCTGAACAATGGACCCAAACCCGAAAATTTTTGAAAATGTTCGGGTTCCGGTCCCGAACACCCCAAAATTTGGTACGAACCCGAACTATGCTCAAACTGTTCGCTCAACGCTAGCTAGGACTGTTGCCGGCTTGCACAATAATGCTCACGTCCATATACTGCATGAGATCTGTTTGTCATAATGATGCACAGTAACTGTTTCACTACCAGAAAGGACAAGCTATGCACGTTGCTGAAATGCACAGTGATGTACACTGAAATATACTGTACCCTCCCTGTAGGCTGGGATATAGCTGATTTAACGTGCTTCGTGATGAATTAATTCAGAACGAAGCAAATTTCTTTTTAAAATTTCCAAATAAATAAGTGTCCAAATCGCATTTTTTTAAACTTCACTCATCTCTAATGATATTGATGATGGTCACACCAGCCACAACACCCAATCGTCTCATTGGGGGGGTAGAGGTTGAAGGAACTGGCTACACAGGAACCCTGGCCAGAATGGCGAACTGTAAACTTTCTTGCTTACACAATGACAGGCAATTCGGTGACTTCAAGCGGTGTGATGATTACTGGATGGCCATGCTTTTAGACCCTCGTTACCAAGGAAAGTAACATGAGTGCTTATAGCAATTAGAGATGAGCAAATTTCTCAAAAATTAGATTCAGCCGGAGTGCCAAATTTTCCAAAAAGATTCGATCTGATTCGAATTTATTTGCGGTGAATCACATTTAAAAACAGCTATTTCCTGGCTGCAGAGAGCCTGTATAGTGTTGTAGAACACTGTTCCTTGCAGTAACATGCATAGGGAGTCTGCTGTGGTAGTAAAACAATACTGTGAGTTGGTATGACACGCACATGACAGGCGACACTCTTAGAATCACTGTACAATTCACTTATTTGGGCAGTTACGGGGTGAAAACTGAGAAACGGGAAAGAGCACACCTCCTTTACACCATCGTCAGGTGATTCCACATAGATTTGCCCTTCCTCTGAGCCATCAGAACAATAACCCCCCAAAAAAACAGATCCTGTCTGTTGAGCATCCGCCTTCACTCAGTCAGCATTTGGTCAGTAATCCATCAGTATTGCTAAAACAAAAACAAAAAAACAGGAGTGGATCCAAAACAGAGATGACATATAGTAAAGAAAGAGTAAGGCAGCTCTCACCAGCATAGAACACCCTCTGTGCACGGATGCCGCACCTGGATGCCGGAGCATATAATCAAGCAAAAAGAAATTGACATATGAATGGAATATTTGCAATTCTTCTGTGTTTTTTAACCACTCCTGCTTTTGGCTACCAAGTCATAAGCCAATTCTGATTGTCCTTACAGCTGCTACACAGACAGGATCCATTGTGCGTCTCATTTTTCCTTCCTTCTGATAGATCAGATGAAGGGTCAAATAAATGATGATGTCAACCAGGCCAAAAAGGCAAAATAGTGGCCCAGTCATGGAAGCGGAGGGTGGGAGAATAGCTTGAGAAGTCCATAGAGTGGCCCAATGACATATTTTTGAGGTAGCAGCATGAGGAGACCACAGAGTGGCCCAGTGAAATAGTAGGGAGGTAGCAGCAGCAGAATGACAAGACCACAGAGTGGCCCATTTACATAGTGTTGAGGTGGCGGCAGCATGAGGAAGCCACAGAGTGGCCCAGTGACATAATGTTGAGTTAGCAGCAGTATGAGGAGGCCACAGACTGGCAAGATGACATAATATGGAGTTGGCAGCAGCAGCATGAGGAGGCCACAGAGTGGAAAGTTGACATAGTGTGGAGGTGGCAGCAGCAGCATGAGGAGGCCACAGAGTGGCCCAGTGACATAGTGTTTATTTAGCAGTAGCATAAGGAGATCACAGAGTGGCAAGGTGACAAAGTGTGGAGGTGGCAGCAGCAGTAGCATGAGGAGCCCACAGAGTGGCACAATGAAAGAGTGTGTAGGTGGCAGCAGGAGCATAAGGAGACCTGAGTGGTGAGGTGGCAGCAGTATCAGGAGAACACAGAGTGACACGATGACAGAGTGGGGAGGTGGGTGACAATAAGAGTACCCGCTGACTATGGTGGGTGTAAGGAGCAGATGTGTGGCATCAGAATAGTAGCTGAGGCAGGTAGCCAGAAGAAACCAGTCTCTTTTGTCAAGATTTGGGTGAGACAACAAGGATGATCTAATCTGATGCATCAGGCATTGGTGGGTGGAAATCCTGGCTGATCCATGGCTGATTCATCTTGACAAAAGGTCAGCCTCTCCACATTCTGGGTGGACAGGCGAGTTCTTCTTGGGGTAACTATGGCCCCCGCTGCACTAAACGCCAGCTCTGATGCCACACTACTGGCTGGGCTGGACAGCTTTACCAGGTCAAACTCCGCCAGTTGTGCCGACTAGAGATGAGCGAACACCTGGATGTTCGGGTTCGAGAAGTTCGGCCAAACTTCCCGAAAATGTTCGGGTTCGGGATCCGAACCCGACCTAAACTTTATCCCGAACCCCATTGAAGTCAATGGGGACCCGAACTTTTGGGCACTAAAAAGGCTATAAAATAGTCCAGAAAAGGGCTAAAGGGCTGCAAAAGGCAGCAAAATGTAGGTAAATGCCCTGCAAACAAATATGGATAGGGAAATAAATTAAAATAAAATAAAATAAATAAAAATTAACCAATATCAATTGGAGAGAGGTCCCATAGCAGAGAATCATGCGTCATATCACCCACCACTGGAGAAGGCCACTTTCAGTTGTTTCGGCCCCAGCACCCAGACAGAAGAGAGAGGTCCCACAGCAAGGTATAAGGCGTCATATCACCCACCATCAACTTTGGGTTACACCGCAAGATCATGGTAAAGTTAAAAAAATGAGGATTCAATAAAGAAGTGCCCCGGAGTACAAGAATACATGGTTGAGGGGGAGGCAGTTATAAATGTCTATTCTGCACAAGGGAGGGACAGGTCCTGTGGGATCCATGCCTGGTTCATTTTTATGAACGTCAGCTTGTCCACGTTGGCTGTGGACAGGCGGCTGCGTTTGTCAGTAATGACGCCCCATGCTGTGCTGAATACACGTTCAGACAAAACGCTGGCCGCCGGGCAGGCCAGCACCTCCAAGGCATAAAATGCTAACTCTGGCTACGTGGACAATTTGGAGACCCAGAAGTTGAATGGGGCTGAACCATCAGTCTGTACGTGGAGGGGTGTGCAGAAGTACTGTTCAACCATGTTAGTGAACCATGTGTGCCAGGCTCCCCAGAGGTAAGGACAAGCTGTCCTCTGTGGGAGGCGTATCATTATCGTCCTCCGTATCCCCCCAGCCACGCACCAGTGATGGGCCTGAGCTGTGTCGGGTGCCACCCCGCTGTGAACCTGCTTCATCCTCATCCTTCTCCACCTCCTCCTCATCCTCCAGTAGTGGGCCCTGGCTGGCCACATTTGTACCTGGCCTCTGCTGTTGCAAAAAACCTCCCTCTGAGCCACTTCTAACAGACTGGCCTAAAAGTGCTAAAAATGACCCCTCATCCTCCTCCTACTCCTCCTGGGCCACCTTCTCTTCCATCATTGCCCTAAGCATTTTCTCAAGGAGACATAGAAGTGGTATTGTAACGCTGATAACGGTGTCATCGTCACTGGCCATGTTGGTGGAGTACTCAAAACAGCGCAACAGGGCACACAGGTCTCGCATGGAGGCCCAATCATTGGTGGTGAAGTGGTGCTGTTCCGCAGTGTGACTGACGGGTGCGTGCTGCAGCTGAAACTCCACTATGGCCTGCTGCTGCTCACACAGTCTCTCCAGCATGTGCAAGGTGTAGTTCCACCTGTTGGGCACGTCGCATATGAGGCGGTGAGCGGGAAGCTTGGGAAACCCTGCCAGCAGAGTCTTCAAACAGCATAAGAGTCTGCTGCATAACTTGAGGCTCAGACAGTTTCCCTGATATGCATGGGGGTGATGTGACAGACTTATGGGCTTGGTTTTCAGGCACCACCTGTGCGCTTTCTGCAGAAGACTGGGTGGGAGATTAAGTTGTGAACGTGCTGGATCCACTGTCAGCCACCCAATTGACTAGCGCCTGTACCTGCTCATGCCTTACCATCCTTAGAACGGCATTGGGCCCCACCAAATATCGCTGTAATTTCTGGCGGGTACTGGAACCTGAGGTAGTTGGTTCACTAGGACGTGTGGCTGTGGCAGAATGGCCACGTCCTCTCCCAGCACCAGAGGGTACACTAACACCACCACGACCGCGTACGCGTCCCTACTAGATGTTTTCCTCATTGTTACCGTTCACCAAGCACCACAATAAGAAAAAAAATATTTGGCCCAATGTATTGATTTCAAATTCAGGCTTTTTTTTACATGCACCTAACACTATCTGCCTATTTATTTATGTAGCGTATTACACTAATCCAGTCACAGCAGTAACCACTGAATTAGGGGAATATCTCTTTTAGGGCTAGTATTTAGGCCCTGGATGAAAGGTATCATTTTATGGACAGATTTATACTAGGCCTGCCACAGCTGGAACACCAGATTCAGGGTATTGCTATTTTGGCAATTGAATTTCACCCCAGAACAAAATATATCCTTTGCAGGACACTATGAAACTTGGCCAGCCACAGCTGAAACCACTGATTTATGGTATTGCTATTTTGGCAATTGAATTTCACCCCAGAACAAAATATATGTTTTGGCGGACACTATTATAGTTTGCCAACCAGAGCTGAAACCACTGATTTATGGTATTGCTATTTTGGCAATTGAATTTAACCCCAGAACCAAATATATGTTTTGGCGGACACTATTATAGTTTGCCAGCCAGTGCTGGGACACCAGATTTATGGTATTGCTATTTTGGCAATTGAATTTCACCCCAGAACAAAATATATGTTTTGGCAGACACTATTATAGTTTGCCATCCACAGCTGAAACCACTGATTTATGGTATTGCTATTTTGGCAATTGAATTTCACCCCAGAACAAAATATACCCTGTTACGGACAGATTTAAACTAGGCCTGCAACAGCTGGAACACCAGATTCAGGGTACTGCTATTTTGGCAATTGAATTTTACCCCAGAACAAAATATATAATTTGCAGGACACTATGAAACTTGGCCAGCCACAGCTGAAACCACTGATTTATGGTATTGCTATTTTTTCAATTGAATTTCACCCCAGAACAAAATATATGTTTTGGCGGACACTATTATAGTTTGCCAGCCAGAGCTGAAACCACTGATTTATGGTATTGCTATTTTGGCAATTGAATTTCACCCCAGAACAAAATATATGTTTTGGCGGACACTATTATAGTTTGCCAGCCAGTGCTGGGACACCAGATTTATGGTATTGCTATTTTGGCAATTGAATTTCACCCCAGAACAAAATATATGTTTTGGCAGACACTATTATAGTTTGCCAGCCACAGCTGTGACACCAGATTTATGGTATTGCTATTTTGGCAATTGAATTTCACGCCAGAACAAAATATATGTTTTTGAGGACACTATTATAGTTTGCCAGCCACAGCTGTGACACCAGATTTATGGTATTGCTATTTTGGCAATTGAATTTCACCCCAGAACAAAATATATGTTTTGGCGGACACTATTATAGTTTGCTAGCCAGTGCTGGGACACCAGATTTAGGGGATTGCTATTTTGACAATTGAATTTCACCACAGAAAATAATCTATCCTTTGCCAAACAGCAGACAGTATTATACTTGGCTAGCCAAAGCTGGAACACCAGATTTAGGGGATTGGTATTTTGGCAATTGTATTTAACCCCTTAATAAAATATAGAAATTTCTATCCTGAGTTTCTAGGGGTGACAATTAGCACAGCCAAGCCCCTGATGTAGGATAGAGCAAAAAAAAAATAGTATTGATGGATTGATGGACTTGGTGGCAGCTTGTTCTGGTGCACCACAAGTCATAAAATGGCCGCCGATCACCCCAGAAAATAAATGACAGAAAAACGCTCTGTGCAGCCTAAAAACCAGTGAGCAAGTAACTTGCAGAAGTTCAGTCATTCACAGCTGTAGATCGATCACTTCATTAGGTGCTTTTGCAGACTTTTCCCTGCCTAATCTCGCCCTCACAGCAGCTGCGTCCTCTCCCTACACTAATCAGAGCAGTGTGACGTGCTGCGCTACGTGACTCCAGCTTAAATAGAGGCTGGGTCACATGCTGCACTTGGCCAATCACAGCCATGCCATTTGTAGGCATGGATGTGATGGGCTCTTAGGGCAAGAAGTAAAACGCTAGCTGATTGGCTGCTGTGCAGCCGTTCAGAAAGCGGGAAGAAATCGCCGAACAACGAACCCGAACCCGAACTTTTTTGAAAATGTTCGGGTCCGAGTCCGTGTACCGAACACCCCAAAATTCGGTACGAACCCGAACTATGCTCGAACTGTTCGCTCAACACTAGTGCCGACAAATCCAGCTTGGCTTCCCAGTAGTCCAGCCGATCTTCAATGTGGGGTGGCGGGGTGCTGTCCAAATATGCCACCACCTGCTGGTTTAGTTTCTGCTTCAGGTCTAGCTGCTGCTGCTGGTGAGTAGTTTCTTCACTAGGCGGGTAAAGAAAGCTGCTCATCATCGACTCTAGACTCAAGCTGCTAATGATGTAGCTGGTACTGATCCTACCGCCCCACCCCGCCACAGCAGCCATGCCAGTGGAACAAAAATGCAGAGGGTCCCTCGGTCAGACCTGAGAGAGGATGGATGATGGCGCGGATAGGCAGCGGCCAATTGACTACATAGGAAGTCGCTATAGTAGTTCAATTTGTCCTCCCTCTCAGTGGGTGTAAAAAAGGCCTGGTAGCGAGGGTCCAACAAGGTGAAGAGCCAGAAGTCATCCCTCTGCCCCATGGTGACAATTCAGCTGCCCGAGCAAGTGAGCATGCAGCGGGCCATTTGCACAATTGACTTGGAGGGACTCCCTTCCTCCATCTCCACTGCATACTGCCACGGTGTGCATGGGTCATCTGCCTCATCCTCCTCATCTCCCTCTTGCTCCTCCGGCTGCTCCGCCTCTCCTTTCACCTGTGTAGAAAAAACACCCATTTCGAAACACATTGCTTGTGCTCCAATGTCCTCCTCCTTCCCCTCTAGCTCATGTGGCCGTCTGTTGTCGGCGCTATGTCTCCAGTTCCCTGACCAGCCACATGTACCAGCATCTGTTCCAGGATATGAAACAACAGAATAACGTTGTTCATCCCATAGTCCTGGCGACTGACAAATAACGTGGCATCCTGAAAGGGTCTGAGCAAACCGCAGGGGTCACGCATGAGCTGCCACTGGCTGACATTGAAGTTACACAGGGGAGTCCTCTTCTCCGCTTGGATCATTAAGAAATCATTTATGGCCTTTCTCTGTTCATATAGTGAGTCCAACATATGGAGCGTGGAATTCCAACTGGTGGAAACGTTGCATATCAGTCTATGTTGGGGGACCCCATTCTGTGGCTGCAGCTCAAGGAGGGTGTGCTTTGCAGTGTACGAGGGGAGGAAGCGCATGCAAAGTTTCCTGGCCATTTTTAGGATGTCTTGCATACTTGATGACTTCAGGAACCGCTTGACAGCCAGATTGAATACGTGCGCCATGCAGGGTGCATGGTTCAGCCCTCCTTTACGCAGCGCCAACACCATGTTCTTCTTGTTGTCAGTAACCATGGTTCCGATTTCGAGTTGTCTCAGAGAAAACTAGGATTCGACTTCTTGATGAAGGACACAAAGCAGTTCCTTCCCTGTGTGACTCCATTCGCCCATGCAAACAAGGTGTAGAACTGCGTGACACTGCCGTGCCCTGCACTTGTGTTATGCTGGAGGAGCACTGTGAATTGTCCTTGCAGTGGAGGCTGAGGACACGGTGGAAGATTTGGAGGCAGAGGCGAACATTGTCGCAGGACCAACAGCATGAGAACGTGGAGGCGGAAGCGGCGTCACCTGGCCAAGTTGCTGGTTTGACTGGGTAGGAACCACATTTACCCAGCGGGCCGTAAAGGACATATATTGCTGTTGACCATAGTTATAGCTCCACACGTTGGCAGACACCGACAGGCTCAAGGACTGGCCCAGCTTCTGTTCTACAAATTTGTGCAGGGCTGGTACTGACTTTTTGGCAAAGAAATGACGGCTTGGGACTCGCCACCTCGGCTTGGCACAAGCCATCAGTTCTCTGAAAGTTGCAGAGTCCACCACTTGGAAAGGCAAGGACTGCAGCACCAGCAACTTGGACAGGAGCAAGTTCAGCTTCTGCGCCGTTGGATGAGTGCACGCATACTGTTGTCTCTTGGAATTCACTTCGGTGATCGATTGCTGACGGAATGACTGATGAGGAGTAGTAGGGCAAGGAGCAGGAGAATCAGGACCGGTACATGATGGGAATGACAGACAGCTCCTTTGCAGCTGAGGTGGTGGAGCCTGGGCTGCCTGAAATTGGGTGTGCCACTAGGTAATGCAGTGGTTGCTGCAGTAGGCTGGACCACCACATTTGAGCCACGGTTCTCCCAGGCCAATTTATGGTGACGCTGCATATGTTGACGCAGGGCCATGGTGCCAGAAGGCCACACTTCACCTTCTGTCCACAGATTCGTCAAATGGCCTTGTTCACCTCCTCCGGTGGCTTAACAAAAATCTGCCACACTGCCGAGTAGGTGATTTTACCCCCAACACTCCTCACTGACTGACTGCTACCGCCGCTGTCTCCTTGCCGTGAACCCCTGTAGCACTATTTTCCGAGCAGGTAGGCTTCTGCGAAGCGGGTGGTCTACCCCAGGCACGTTTGGCTCCCGACCTTCCACTGCTGACACCTCACGCGGAAGCTGCCACCTTTTTTCCCGATGATGATCGGCTACATCATCATCGAGTACTATCTGCACGTCACTGATTTCCTCCTTAACAGTCTCTGAGCCTGACCGCTCTCAACACCAGCTCCCACGACACTCTTCTCATCACTACTTGCCCGCCTACCAGAGGAAGCGGCAGATGTCTCCTCTGGATCTTGGCTGGACAGTAGCTGCTGACTGTCCTCTAGTACCTTGTCCTCGCTGTATAGTGGAGCTGAGCCCACAACATATAATACTTCTGGCTGAGGGAACAGCAAAGAACAGAGGCAGGTTGAGGACAGGTGAGGGCCATGCCAGCTAAGGATTGTGTCTGACGAACCCACTGACTCTTGGCTGGGGTTGTCTGATGTCACTTGGGATGAAGTGGATGACTGAGTCAACCATTTAAGAACGGTTGGGTTGCTGGTCAAGACATGACCGCTAGCTGACACTGGGAGCTCAGGCCTCTGGAAGTGACCCCTGCTGCCACTCACCCTTACTCTGCTGCGAACTGTGCCTATGCCAAAAACATTCAGGCCTTTGCCCCGTGCAGGGCATGTCACTTCTCTGTCTGACATACTGTTAGATCAAATAAGTAAATAAAAAGGAAATTAATACACCCCAAAAAAGGCTGTAATTTTGTCACTTGACCACACAATGGCAAAAAATACTTTTTTTTGCCACTAATACATGACAAAATAGGCTTTAGAACATATAATTGCACCTCTGAATGGCAAATAATACTTTTTTTGCCACTAATACATGCCAAAAAGGGCTGTCATTTTCTCACTTCACCACACAACAGCTAATAAGCCCTTTATTACCCACTAATACACGCCAAAAAAGGCTTTAGAACATATAACCGCGGCCGTGAACGGCAAATAAAGTTTGTTTGTTTTTTGCCACTAATACACACCAAAAAGGGCTATAATTTTCTCACGGGAAAAAAAGGAGGTTATGCAGCAGCACTCTGCAAACACAAATAATGTACAACACTGCCACAGAAAACATTCTGGTGCTAATGCTACCCTAGTTTTGCAAATTAGATGCTCGGCAAATTATTTTGAATGTCACGGCGATCTCGATTAGACGGGTTCCGTAAATTCTACCTGTCATGCGACATAATGGCCACATAAAATCCAGGGAGTGCAGGTTCCACATAAATGCTGGATCCACTCTGCTTTTTACCATTTTTGGTGCCATAACAGCCTCCATTGAATCCAGAGATGCATGCTGAGCCCACTCTATGCTCTTCCTGGTGCCAAAATGGCTACTAATAGATACAAATGAGAGCAGGCTACAGCTTTATACTTACTCTAATTAAAATCAGCCTATAGGGCAGACAGGCTAGTCAGGGGTGCAAGACTGAATGGCGTCAGCCACACCTCCAGTACAAACTGCAAATAAAAAGGTGGTCAGTCAGCACATCCCCATGCAGAGGTGCACGCTGCCATGGCTTGAAACATACAGGACAGGTAGGATTTAGTGTTAGGGACCTGTCTAATCGAGATCGCCGTGACGTTTGGCAGGCGGGCTAAAATAATTTTGTACAAAATTATTTGCCAAGCATCTCATTTGCAAAACTAGGGTAGCATTAGCACCAGAATGTTTTCTTTGACAGTGTTGTACATTATTTGTGTTTGCAGAGTGCTGCTGCATAATCCCCTTTTTCCCTGTATGTTTCAAGCCATGGCAGCGTGCACCTGTGCATGGGGACGTGCTGACTGACCCCCTTTTTTTTTATAATTTTCTCACTTCACCACACAACGGATAATATAGAACGACACGCCAGAATATAGAATATATAACTGCATCGCTGAATGGCTAATAATACTTTTATTTTCCCACTAATACACACCAAAAAGGGCTGTAATTTTCTCACTTCACACAACGTCTAATAAGCCCTTTTGTCCCACTAATACATGCCAAAAAAGGCTTTAGAACTTATAACTGCACCACTGAATGGCAAATAATACTTTTTTTGCCACTAATACATGCCAATATCTGCTATAATTTTCTCACTTCACCACAAAAGGGCAAATAATATTTTTTTCCCACTAATACATGCCAAAAAGGCTTTAGAACATATAACTGCACCTATGAACGGCAAATAATACTTTTTTTGCCTCTAATACATGCCAAAAAGGGCTGCAATTTTCTCACTTCACCCCAAAACGTGAAATAAAAAATTTTTATCCACTAGTACACGCCAAAAAAGGTTTTAGAACATATAACTACATAGCTGAACGGCAAATACCGTATTTATCGTTTTATAAGATGCACCTGATGATAAGACGCACCTAAGTTTTTGAGGAGGAAAATAAGAAAATGTTTTTTGAAGGTGTGCTTTTGGTAGGTTTTGAACTAATGGTGGATCTGTGGATGACACTATTATTGGGGATCTGTGGATTGCACTGTTATGGGGGATCTGTGGATGATGCACTGTTATGAGGGATCTGTGGATGACATACTGTTATGGGGGATCTGTGGATGACGCACTGTTATGGGGGGATCTGTGGATGACACTGATGGGGGATCTGTGGATGACACTGATGGGGGATCTGTGGATGACACTGATGGGGGATCTGTGGTTGACACTGATGAGAGATCTGTGGACTACACTGATGGGGCTCTGTGGATGACACTTATGTCATCCACAGATCCCCATAAGTGTCATCTACAGATCCCCATAAGTGTTATTCACAGATCCCCCATTAGGCTACATTCACACGTCCGCAAGTGTTTTGCGGATCCACGGAGCCGCGGATCCGCAAAACACGGACACACCGGCAATGTGCATTCCGCATTTTTGCGGACCGCACATTGCCCGGACTCCATAGAAAATGCCTCTTCTTGTCCGCAATTGCGGAAAAGAATAGGACATGCTATATTTTTTTTGCGGAGCCGCGGACCGGAAAATCGGCGGCGCGCTCCGCAAAATCGGATGCGGAGAGCACAGTGTGTGCTCTCCGCATCTTTCCCGGCCCCATTCACAGTCAATGGGTCCGCATGTATTCCGCAAAATTGCGGAATACATGCGGACTACATTGCGGACGTGTGAATAAGGCCTTAGTGTCATCCACAGATCCCAGCGAAGTATCAGTGTGGAGGGAGGAGGCGGGGACACTCATGGCGGGGCCCGGTGCAGTGATTCTATTCTAATACACCGGGCCCCGTAAATGTTAAGTACCGTACAATCAATCCCATTGATATCTTCATGTATGTCCTTTACTTACTGTAGTACCGTATGTCTAGCATTAAGACGGCGTAGAGTGGCAGCTCCCTCGGTCATACGCTGCCTGCCCCGCCTGGCAGCTCCCTTCTCATGCACCGCCTGCCCACCCATCTCACTTTATGAATGAGCAGGCAGGCGGGGCAGGCGGCACATGACCGAGGGAGCTGCTGGTTTACGCTGTCTTCATGCTAGACATAAGGTACTACAGTAAGTAAAGGACAGTGCAGTATACATGAAGATATCAATGGGATTGATTTTACGGTACTAAACAGCTACGGGGGGTGGTATATTAGAATAGAATTACTGCACCGGGCCCCACCATGAGTGTCCCCGCTTCCTTCGTCCACACTGATACTTTGCTGGCTGAGCTGTGCAGCATAGCGGCCAGCAAAGTATCAGTGTTCGCTTTATAAGACGCACAGCAATTTTCCCCCCACTTTTTTTTGGGGGGTGCGTCTTATAAAGCGAAAAATACGGTAATGCTTATTTTTGCCACTAATACACGTCAAAAATGGCTTTAATTTCTTACTTCACCATACAGCAGCTAATAAGCCCTTTTTTCCCCACTAATACACGACAAAAAAGGCTTTAGAACATATAACTGCACTGCTGAACAGCCAAAAAAGCTTTAGAAAATAAAACTGCACCGCTGAATGGAAAATAATACTTTTTTTGTCACTAGTACACGCCAAAAAGGGCTGTAATTTTCTCACTTCACCACACAAAGGCTAATAAGCCCTTTTTTCCCCCACTTATACACGACAAAAAAGGCTTTAGAACATATAACTGCAACGCACAAGGGCTAATAATAAATATAAATATTTCCTAGTAATACACTCTGTTAATAGTTGTATCACACAGCACTTGCATCACAATAAAAATAATGGTTTGCTGGAATTACAGAGGTCTCATATATTGCAAACTTAAAAGCAGCAGTATAATAGCAATTTGGATACGCAGTCAGTGCAGCAAGGTATAATAGGATTGTTCTTATTACCCAGGCTGTACACCCTCCTATTGGACCCTGTTCTGCTTCAATGCTGTGGAATAATTCCTCCCTATCATTTCCCTACACTTCTAATGATCTTTCCCTGAACTTCTATTCAGCAAAATAAAAGTTTTAAAGTTTTTCCTAGCACTGTCCCTAGCGCCTGCTAATGTCTGTCCCTGCACTAAGTACACTGGAAAATGGCTGAATCCAAGATGGCTGAGGCTATTTATAGGGCTGTGACATCACAGGGCTGGCTGGCTGCTGATTGGCTGCATGCATGACATTGTCAACGTGTGCAGCAGCCATTTTAGGAAGAAATTGTGATTCGTTACCACGAAGCGTGAGGAAATTCGGATTCGGTGCGATCTTATTCCACTTAGTCAACTTCGATTCACTCATCTCTGATAGCAATGTATATAATTATTGTGTAACATACCCCTACCCTCCATCCACAACCTTTTCTAACTCTTGGTTGAACTTGACAAGACTATAGCATTGGATTTAACTGTGTTATTTTTCTATCACTTTCTGAATGTATTTTAAAATATGTTCGTCTTCTCAGGCTAGAAAAAGAACTAAAAATGAAATGAAAATCTTAAAAAAAAAAAAATCATATTTAGGATAATAGTAAAAAGTTTGCCCGTACACATTAGGTCCTGTCTTATTAAGTCTATATTTCCAGTCCCCCTTTTCCTGAACAGTAAGCTAGTCTGAAAATACATGAAAAAGTAGCAGGGTATTAAAAGCAGTTAATAAGAAGAATTACCCATGAATTGTTTTTATGCGTCCAAGTGAACTTCTCAGACTCTTCCTGACACCCCCTAGGGGAGAGGCTTAATAGTTTTAACTGGACCAATATCAATTAAACTGTTGCAAAAGCTGGAGAGAGAGTCTGCTTATTAACAGTTTAACCATACAGGGGCCCCTTTGAAGTGCTGGGTGTCCTAACAATCGTTAGCATGCTGGACCCCTGCCAAGCAGTGGAGTCTGAAGCTATGAAGACCTCCTGAAAAACTCATCTGAACAGCAGTTGTCAAGCTGTAGTATGCATGTGGTCTTAAAGCAACGTCACCACCTTTTAATAACTTCAAATAAGTTTCAAAGTGTCTCACAGAACTGTTTTGGACATTAAAACTGAATAAACCTTGTTACCTTATGGAATTTCCTTAAATAGACCTTACAATAGCAGCTAGACATGCTGTCCCCAGACACTTCATATAGCAAAGTGAGAACTGATGGTATGCAATTATCAAATAGGAAACCATGTAATTATTATTATTAACCATCGTTTACTAAGCATAACTATGAAAATCTATATGATAAATTATTTTTCTCCACTAGAGAAATATTGTATAAATTCAGCAAATACCACATGAGTCTGTCAAATCCTTTATGTCTTTTTATCTTCTGTTAAGGGCTTATGCACATGAACATATTTTTTCCCGTTTCCATTCCAATTTTTTACAGGTCCGTATGCGGAACCATTCACTTCAATGGGGCTTGGAAATAAAAGGAAATGACATAGAACATGTCCTATTCTTGTCTATTTTGCAGATAAGGACAGGCATTGTTACAGTGGATGGGCAAAGAAACGGATGCGACATGGACGCCACACAGTTTTTTTTTTGTTTTTTGTGGATCTGTGTTATACCTGTTTTGGGGGGTAAAATTGTCACTTCTGTTGACACACATTTTAGTTGCTCAAAATTTGACAACTTTGAGCCTGCATCAGCCTTTTCCCCTTTCAAAATGTAGGCCAAGTTTGTTTTGTAGATCACTTTAATGTCTTTTTTCTCTGTTGAAACCTTTTTAAGGCTGGATTCACACATCCGTTTAACACGGACGTGAACTGTCCGTAGTAAACTGGGCTGAATTCCTGCTTAGAGCAGGAGCGCACGGCATCATTGAATGGGTCTGCAATCACGAAGATGAGGAATGGAAGCACGGATTGGAACCCCACAGAAGCACTACTGAGTTCTTCCATGGTGTTTCTGTTCGTGCCTCCACACTGCAAAAAAATTGAGCTTGTTTTTGCAGTGTGGACGGATCACGGACCCATTCAAGTTGAATGGGTCTCGATCCGTCCCGGCCGGTGCACGGCCGTTGCCCGTGCATTGGGAACGCAAATTTCGGTCCCCTATGCACGGAACGGCACAAAGTTAATAACTTTAATATTGAACACTATGTTTATCAATCCCTTGCTACTTTTTGGGGGGGTTTCTTCACCAAAAATTCTCTAGCCAAATGTTTGTTGTTAGTCTCTAAAAATATATGGAGCGGGGTTTAGTTGATGGCATTTTTTTTAAATGCAGAGAGTATTATATATTTAAGGCATTTTGCACCTATAGCCTTGTTTAATCATAACTTTGATTTAAATTTAAAAACAAACATGTACAAAATATAAGCAACTTAAGAAAAACATAACATTTATAAACATTTTGCAAATTGCAGAAGGTTTACATCGTTTCATTTTAATTCAGTTTGAAACGCACCACATCAACACTGTGTGAACTCAGCCAAAGATGCCTCATTAAAACCACCACCCACTTGGATGAAAAACAGCAGCACCAACACTATTAAAAAAAAGATTTGTGTGAACCAGGGCTTACCGCCATGTAATTATAAGAAATTTTCAATTAATCAGGGTAAATTCCTTAAAATCAAGGAAACCTAATGAGCCCTGCTCCTGCCATACATTATAGCAATCTGTAGTAGGAAAGGAATCAGTGAAATGACTGCTGCACGACACGGGAATGTCTAGATTAAAATGCTTTTGTTGTCATAAAAATATGTCTCCCTGTGGTAATGATCCTTCGTAGTGCAAAGGTAAAATGATCCTTCACTATTATCTGCTGTCTTACTCCCTCATCTACCTTTAATATCTACAGCACAAATAACATGTTTAATCTACAGTATGTATAATATTGCCTGCACATGAGAGACATTATTCCTTATTATGTCCTTGAAAGACAGGCCAATACTGTCTTATACTCTTACTCTACCCGTTAGGTTTGTTAAAAATAAAGAGAGAGAGAGAAGTGTTCCATTAGGCATGCTACACGGATGTCCTTGATCATACATCTCATATGTTCAGTTCTCCAGGATCATTATCCTTTCGGCTGGTTAATCACTTTAAGTGCCCAGTCCATCAAATGTATGTGAACTTTCTATACGTGCAGAAAAATGACACAAATCATATCATAAATTTCTCCAAACAAGGAAGACGAGTAATCTACAGGGAATGTTTACAGATAATATTGTGATGCAAATCCATACATTGTGACTGCAGTGAATTAATATATCTGCTTTTTTACTGTATAATGAATGTGCTGTTTGGAAAGTTGGTGATATAAATGAAAATTTTCCCCACTGATCATTATTGGGACATGACACAGTATTCACAACGATGACAGAGATTTAACAGAGAGAAAAAAATTCCTATCAAAACCGTTCATTTGCATTGCGCCATGTGCATCTTCTTGGCGGATAGATGTTTGACACACAGTAATGGCACGTACAACTACTGACCGAGTCATTGTCATTTTGGTCGGAACCAATTATTTTAGTACCATTGACAAAAGCATACATTGTGATAAATGCTAATATGACATATTAGTAACACACTAGAGCAGATTTACTAATCCTGTCTAATATTTAGATAGTGTAAACTAAAATGGGAATTTGAAATTCGTATGTGTTGGCGAAAATTGTGCCACATTTATCAAAAGGCACATTTGGTTTCCTCTTTTCTCTAGAAACATTACTCCACTTTTTTTTTACACTATACCCTTACTGGAGTGACTAATGGTTGAGCATGCATACCACCACTCCATTCAAAGTCTACGTGACTGCTGAAGGATGCCAAGTACAGCACTTGTCCACTATGTTGTCCACAGGACCCTCGTTGTCATGATTGTGGGATGTCCCAGTTCAGGGGTGGACTAGGAACTTAAAGTCACCCTGGAAAAAATGAAAGTAAAAGTGACCTTATGTTGTAGGCGGGTCTAAAATGATAGAAGCAGGAAAACAGAAGTAGGTGGGGCCAGTATTACCGTAGTGCAGGAGAAAATACCGCCCCAACAGAACCAAATATTAAATCCAGGCACAAAATACTGCCTCAGCAGAACTAAATACTGTTGCCTGTCCCACTATATGAATCTGTATCATCGTCCTGAGGACGGCAGTATCATTAAATTCAGTAGGGCACCATCAGGTGCATAGGTGTCGGATGCTCCTACATTAGTTAATACTGAAAGCATCCCATGTATCTTGCTGATGGTCAAGAGGTGGGATTAAGTGGCCTCCCTGGGCATCAGCCCACCAGGAAATTTCCCTGTAGGGTCTATGGCCAATCAGCCCATGAGTCTAACAGCCATTGCCTGTCCATTTGATAAAGGAAAATGTTCTCATTACCAGAATAGCCTTTTAAAGTCTCGTTAATTTTTCCAAATTTTAATTCTTGATTGCATTTGTGGAAAAGAGGTGTGTGCTTTTATGATGTTTTACTTAGGTTTACTGCCAGTTTTCCATGCAGTTAGTGGCATTGAGCCATGTACATTCTGGCACAAAAACTAAACTACTGCCAGATGATCACTAGGAAAGATTGATAATTTATTAGAAGATATCTTATTTTGTCTGTTCCTAAAACTTTTAACCATATCTATTGTCTACAGGGGCAGACTGGCCATAGAGCCTAGAGGGATTTTTTCTGGTAGACTAATTTCTATGAGGCCACCCCCAAGCCCTTCTCACTTTCACTGGCCGGGTACGTGGGTAATTATTAAGGGAAGTCCAGGCAGCATGCTAAAGGTATGGCTGGCTTGGTTTTGTAGCCCGCATCTCACCTTTTAAGTTCCCTGCTCCATAGCCATAATAGAGAAAATTGGAAAAGAGGACCTCACGTGGCCAATATTGATGGCCACCACAGAGGAATAGCTTCTGGAAAGGTGTTTTGTGCTACACTGTGGTATTTGGTTCTATGGGATAGTAATCTGTGCTGCAATATGGTATTACTGACCCTGCCAACTTGAATGGGCCCCTTTTACCCCACTTTCTGTCAATTTGGACCCGAATACAAGATTGGAGCCACTTTATCTTCCCAGTCCGCCCCTGATTTTCTGTATCTGAGTGTTGACCACAAATGTCAGTCATTTCTGATTTAGAATCCACAACCAATGTTAAATAGCAAATGCTGGAGTATTATAGAAATAAGGGCTCCCTCTTCCTTATGATCAGAGCCCTCATGTCAAAATCACCTGGCTCCAATTTTTTGCCATAACAACCTTGGGCATTAGGAAAGTCTCCAGGGCTGTCACGGTTAACTACCTAAAAAGCCATGCTTAAAACATGGCTTCTCAGGCAGGCAATAAAAATCTCCTTGCAGTCTATGGGATAAGTGATCAGAAGATCAGGGGGACTAAAAGTGAAAAAGTAACAAAAACAGTTTAAAGGAAATATAAAAAACACAAAATAATAAAATATAAAATCATTCCCTTTACCAAATTTACATATAAAATTAACCCTTGCTGGCATACGCTGGGTCTTTAAAGATGGAGCCAACTCCAGAGTGGAGCGAGTACCATAGCTGCAAGGTGCCTGCTGTTTCATACAGCATGCACTCGCAGCTAATGTCTGCGATCAGCTGTAATGCCAACCTTGGACATTTGACCATCAGAGGAGGCTAAAACCCAGAAGTGCTCACTTCCGGGTCAGCTTCCGAGTCAAGCGCACTTCCCCCGGCAGAGATTGGGAAAAGCACCCTGTTCTAATAATGATTTTGAACGCTTCCAGGCTCATTAGAATATCCCAGTTCAGGCCAGCAAGTGTCAGCACTGAACTGGGATATAGTGAATTCTGTACAGAATAATGGAACAAATTCCATTATTCTGTACAATTTGCAATCTGATGATTGCAAGTTGTGGTCCACTTGGGGACCTAACAAAAATTTTAAAATTTTTTAAAAAGTTTTAAAATTGTTTTGAACATTAAAAAAATATAAAAATTCAAATCACCCACCTTTCCCCAAAATAAAAATAAACTACTAAAAAAACATCATGGGCATCACCACTTTCAAAAAAGACATACTATTAAAATATATAAAAAAGTTATCTCATATGGTGAATGGTATAACAGAAACAAAATGGACGATTTACCATTTTTTTAATCACTTTATCTACAAAAACAATGAATAACAAGTAAACAAAAAATGATACACACCCCAATATGGTATTATCAAAAACTATAGATTGTCCCGCAAAATATTAGCCCCAACACATCTCTGTACACATAACTTACAGAAAAAAAAAGTTATTGGGTTCAGAATCTGGCTAGGAAAAGAAAAAAAAACATTTAAAAAAAGTATTTTTTTCAGTATTAAAACACAAGAAAAACTATACATATGTGGTATCACCAGATTCATGCTGACCTGGTGAATGAAGAGCACAAATCAGTTTTACCTCATAGTGAACACCGTAAAAAATAAACTGTAAATATTTTTTCCACTATATTATATGCCATATTAAATGGTGGCAATAGAAAGTACAACTTGTCCTGCAAGAAGTAAGCACTCATACCGCTATGTGAACAATATAAAAATAAACTTAACAGGTATTGCAGCTTTCGAAAATGTCTTAACTATTAAATTATAGATACCGTATATTTTTTCTGTACAGTGTACGCTGTAATGGAAAAAAAAAAAAAACATTTTCCCTGCAAAAAAAAACAAGCCCCCATACAGCTCTGAAAACATAAATATAAAAAAGTTATGTCTGTAAGAAGATGGTGATGCAAAGAAAAAAATATTTTAATGGTTTTATTTTTTTTAAACTAGTAAAACCTAATAAAAATTATATAAATTGTGTATTGCCTTAACCATACTGACCTGCAGAGAGAGGTCATCATGTTATTTTTAGCGCACAGTGAATGTTGTAAAAAATAAAACCCAAAAAACCTTGTGGGAATTGACAATTTTTTTTCCATTTCCCAATACAATCTCTATGGTAATATAAACTGTGGAATTAAACAGCACAACTTTTGCCATAAAAAAACAAGCCATTTTACGGCTATGTGAACAGAAAATAAAAAACATTTACACAAATCCCTTTGTGTCACAGCACTGGCAACATTCTCACGACAAAAACGTGACGTACCAGTTTTGAAAAATGTCCTCCTAAGATCATATTAGACATAACGGTTATAGCCGTCTAGCTTTTCAACCTCAAACCTTGTATACAACGGTTTATACAGCTGACAAAGTAATCATTTCTGTTGCCCTAAATACATATGGATTTATATAAATCATAACATACATTCACATAAATAGGACTTGGCTGCAATATCAGACACCACCCTTTTTCTCATTTTAAACAACCTCTTTACTGTTTTGTCCTGATTTACATATTGAGAATGGATTTAGGATTTAGAATGTGGTGTCATAAAAGCTCCTGAAGATGTAGGTGGTCTGAAACTTTTGTCCATATAGTGTATATTATCTCTGTATGGACTAGGAGGGGGATACAGATGACATAGGGTCTCTTTTCAAAAACAGTATATGAACTCCTTGGTTTCCACTACATTATCATCAAACCTCCTCCCTCTCCCTTATATCTCTCTAAAGGCCTCTTTACTTGGAGCACTTATTAAAACTAATGATTCCTCCCCAATAATTGCCTAACCATGAGCGGAGGTGAATTAGCAGCAATCACCTCTGCTTTATGGAGGAGGGGGAAGGGAAATAGGTGCAATGGCTACTGTGATCTTATGTCCCAATACAGATTTATTGCTTATTGATAAATCCCTCTTCAAATAGGATGATCTACTGACCAGAAACAATTATATTGTTTCCCACATTTACAATGCTTTTACCTGATAAACAAGCATTTGCTCATTTATCAAGTGATTATTAACAGCGGCACCTTAACACGGGGCAATTATCGGGAACACGTGCTCATAGAAATACTCTTTTCCAATAATTGCCCTGATCATCCACCTGAGTGGGGTCTTAAGGATGCACCCATAATTGTAAGTCTTGAAGGTCACTAGCTCAGTCCCTTACATGTAATCTATTAGACAGCAGAAAGCTAATTTTTTGCCACATTCAAACCTGAAGGTATTGTACATAATAATACAGGTTGATGGGTTTAACATTTTTTTTTAAATCTACATGGTTTTCAGGTCATGCTCATGTTTCTCAAATCCACAGCATGCCCATTAGGCCCCTTTCAAACGAGCAAGTTTTCCACTCAGGTGCAATGCGTGATGCGAACGCATTGCTCCCACACTTAATCCGGACCCATTCATTTCAAAGGGTCTGTGTTCATGAGCGTTTTTTTTCACGCATCACTTGTGCGTTGCGTGACAATTACAGCATGTTCCATATTCTGCGTTTTTCATGCAACGCTGGCCCCATTAAAATGAATGGGGCTGCGTGAGGATGCGATGCAGTTTTCACTGATGGTTGCTAAGAGATGTTGTTTGTAAACCTTTAGTTTTTTATCATGCATAAACTTGCTTGCGAATTTGCGCATTTTTAACTGAACGCATCCGGACCTAATCCGTGGCACTCGTCTGCAAGGGGCCTTATATTGTGGAATTGTTGCAGATTTTCACGGTGACAAATGAAGAGCAAAAATCTGTGGCAAAACCCACTAAAAGATCTGCGTGATCTGCATTTTTTAGTTTTGACAGATTTTATGAGAATAGAGATCCAGGGTTTCTGATGTTGGCTAACAGTAAATCTAATTTTCTTTGCAATATGCCAAATTCGCAGCATTGTCTGCAGATTTAAAATCCTGCAAATAGATTCACACTTATCCAGTTCTAATTTCTCCAGTATTATTTAATAATAACATTGCTACGTTGTCTAAGAAAAAGGAGGACAGGAGATCAGGGAAAAAATGCATGAGAGACCTCCAGAGTCTGTGTGAAATAGAAAATAAACCTGTTCAGAATATATTCCAGGGGTCACACTTATTATCCATGTACCCTGCCTTATTTTATATCCCTGCTAGACTTTTTTTTTAGAGATGGTAGTGTATGTATCCTTAATCCTTATGTACCCCTAAATATAACTGTAGTGGTAAAACCAGGTGCAGTTCAGGAGACAGCTCACACTACAGACTTCTCTAAACAAAATGGTCAGCTGGAGACTGGATGGAGCTGCTAACAAGGGATGATCAAAGCTGTCTGTGAGACTACTCTAAAGGTCAGAGGATACTCTTTTGAAGAAGTCAGTTTTTGTTCTGTATACAGTACTGATGTCCATGGCACCTGGCTTCATACAGTTAAGAATTTGTTCTCTAACTTTTATCTTTGGAAAAGCTACAGAACACATATGTGAACTTGCCAACATCCTGGTTCTTTGGTGTTCATAGTGATTCTGGAATATTCCAGTCTAAGACAATAAGGGCATATCAATAAGATATACCATAAATGCCAGATAGTTACGTGTCCACCTCTGGAACCTTCTCCTATCTATAGAATGGAATGCTTGCATAGCCACCCCCCTTCCACCTCTATAGGACTTCCAAAACAAGCCAATATGATAACCACTATCTGACATTTATGGCATATCCTTTTGATATGTCATGAATGTCGCAGATGGGACAACCTCTTTAATGTTCTTCTTTAGGAAAGTTAAATGGGTAGTCTCATCTCAGATATTTATATATAGGTATAGATCCTACCTCCAGGACCAACACCTATCTCTAGAACATTCTGCCGGCAACAACATCAAGTCTGTGGCAAGCTTTATAGAAACAACCAAGTTCAGTGTGCTACACTGTTTACATAAAGAAGTGAATGGAAGTTACAGAAACATCATGAAAAGTGTTGAGTGAATCAAAGCTAAACAAATTGACTTCGATATGAATTTAAGGAAAAATTAAATTTGTCGCAAAGCCAAATTTCCTTGTACTTCGTGGTAACGAATCTATTTTTGTGAAATGGCAGCAAAAAAATACACAAGATTTTTTTTAACTGTTTTAACCCCTGAAAGGTCTTAATTTTAAGCAATGGACGCAGCATCTGAGGGGTTCAATGACGGGGACGGTGTGATCGCCGTTCCCCATCATCGCACCCGCCCGAAGTAATTTGTCGCAAATCATCACTAATCATGACACGCTGTTTCCAGAACTTGTGTGATGCAGAAATAGCTTAGTTTGCTATGCTGTTATGTTTACATAACTTCTGTAAGATCAGATTGGATCCCTTAACCTTCACTCTCCATGCTGATCAATGAGCCTTAGGTATCACTTTGGATCACTTTTGGTAGGTACAATCCACTGCACTGTATACAGTATATCCAGGGAGACATAGACATAGAGATAGAAGCTGGCTGGATTTTTTATTAAACGCATTCAGTGCGTAGGTCTGGGGTTTGCAGATGTGGTCTTCTAGGAAAACCAACAGCAACCTGAGGTGGACTTTCTGTAGCCATGGGTTTTAGTGAAATTTCTGAGCAAAATCAGCAGATTTGTAATGGATTATTTCGTTCAAATTTGCCATAGAATTCAGCAAATGTTTTTCAATGGGTGAAATTTGTTGTAGAAATCCATACCATAAATTAATTCAATTTACACTGCAATTTTTTTTCTACAATGCATCAGTGTGATTTTGTAAAATCTCATTCACTTTGCTGATACTGTAATACGCATTCGGGAAGTCAGACCCTTTCCCTTTTTTCACAGTTTGTTATGTTGCAGCTTTGTGCTAACTTTTATAAAACTTTAATTTTCCCCACTCAATACCCTGTAATGATAAAGTGGAAAAAGGATGGTCTAAATTTTAGCTCATTTATTGGAAGGAAAAACTAAAATATTGCATTGACATAAGTATTGAGACACAACAAACCCTTTACTGGGGACTTAGTTGAAACATCTTTGGCAACCATTACTGCCTCCAGTCTTCTTGGGTATGATGCCACAAGTTTTGGGGAGTTTCTGTCTTTCTTCTTTGCAGCCCCTCTCAAGCTTTGCTAGGTTGGATGGGGACCGTTGTTGGACAGCCATGTCCAGATCTCTCTAGATATCTTATTGGGCTCAAGTCAGGATTTAAAAACATTCACAGAGTTGTTTTTAACCACGCCTGTGTTGTCTTGGCTGTGTGCTTATTGTCATTGTCTTATTGAAAGAAGAACTTTTGATCCATTCTAAAGTCCAGAGCATTCTGGATCAGGTTTTCATTAAGAACATCTTAGTACTTTGCTCTATTCAGCTTTCCCTCAACCCTGGCCAGTCTGCCTGGCCCTGTTGCTGAGAAACATCACTACAGCATGATGCCATCACCATGCTTCACTGTAGGGATGTTATTGGGCTAATGATGAGCAGTGTCTGGTTTCCTCCAAACATGTTGCTTAGAATTGAAGCAAAAAGTTTAATCTTTGTTTCAGTAGTGATGAGCAGCATAGGCAATATTCGACTTCACGATATTTTGCAAATTTTTTGCATAATATTCGCAATAAATTTGCGAATTCTAAAATTAGTGATTTTTTCATTATTTTCACGATTGCGCAAATCGGCACTAACGATGCGCATATTTTTTGCGCAATACATGCAGTTTCACATTTTATCAGGTCTAAGTAGATATTACTGATTGGTGCACTAAGTATTGTTGTGACATCACAGCACTATGTCTGTAGCATGTATGTATGGACAGCAGAAAAACAGTAATTCCTATCACACTACCTAACACCCTGCACTGGAACCAGCTGCACTATATCACTAGCTAACCCACACTGACTATCTCCCACTAACTATCTGTATGATATATATGAGCTAACTATCTACATAATGTAATTGGATAAGGAATAGGATCCAGATGAAAGCACAGAGCACAGCAATGTCACTGCTCTCTCTCTCTCTCTCTCTCTCTCTCTCTCTCTCTCTCTCTCTCTTTTTCTCTCTCTCTCTCTCTCTCTCTCTCTCTCTCTCTTTCTCTCTCTCTTTCTCTGTCTCTCTCACTCTCTCTCTCTCTCTCTCTCTCTCTCAACTGCAAAAAAGACAGCAGAAAATGGCTGCTGGGAAGTTTCTTATATAGTAAAGGGGTAGGCAACTTTGCTATTGGTTGCTAGGGATATTGCTAAGCTCTGACAACGATATTGCAGCCTTCTTATTGTCCGACAAGCAAGAAGGGAGGTTACTGATGAAAAAAAATCTAAAATATTTGCGAAAATATTTGCGATTACGAATATATAGCACAATATTCTACATCTTCGAGAATTCTCGCCAAAGTGCCGATATTAGAATATTCGCGATCAACACTATTCAGCAGACCAGAGAATTTCTGTTCTCAAAGTCCGAAAGTCCTTTAGGTACTTTTTTGAAAACTCCAAGTAGGCTTTCATGTGTATTTTACTAAGGAGCGACTTCTTTCTGGCCACTCTGCCATAAAGCCCAGATTGGTGGAGTGCTGTAGTGATGGTTGGCCTTCTGGAAGTTTCTACAATTTGCATACATGATCTTTGGAGCTCAGACAGACTGACCATTGGGTTTTTGGTCGCCACTCATACCAAGGCCTTTCTGAACCAATTACTTAGTTTGGTCGACTGACCAAATATAAGAAAAGTCCAGGTTCAATTTAAGAATTATGGAGGTCACTGTGCTATTGGAAATTTAGCAGAAATTCTTTTGTACCCTTCTCCAGATGTTTTCTTCCACACAATTATATCTATGGCACTTCTTTTCTACTGATGGCTTGTTTTTCAGTATGATATGCATTGTCACCTGTGAGACCTCATGTAGACAGAGGTGTGTCTTTCCAAATCATGTCCACTTAACTGAATTTACCACAGGTGGACGCCAATCAAGGTGTAGAAATATCTCAAAGATGACCAAGAGAAATGGGATGCCACCAGAGCTAAATTTCCAGTGTCATCGCTAAGGGTTTAAATACTTTAGTCAATGCAAAAAAACTATTTCCATTTTTAATAAATTTGCACAAATTATGAGTTACTGAGTGCAGATTAATGGAGACTTGAAATATTAGCATATTTGATCTGAAATTAGGTGAAATAGCTGTTAGCAGAACAAGCCTTCAGCTATCAATTATTGCAGCATATGGCCAGATATAGTGTCCATTTGTCTTCTCACAGTGGGAAAAAATGTCTCCCCTTTGCAAAGATGGAAAGCTGAAAGTATGGTTGTATTTCCGGTGACACTTCTTGTGGTCTACCCGGTCTTGCACAATTGTGAAGAGTCCCACTCTCTCAATAATGGACTGTTTTTTTGGACCCACAAGAGGAAATGTTCTGAACAGAACATATGTTTATTCACTTTTAATTTCATTGCAAAAGAAATAGACACTAGTGTTAAATGATTGGCTGTAAAGCCACCTACAAGTTGAAAAGATTTCTGTTGAACATAAGGACTTTGTTGTATTAATGATACATTATTGTGTCAGAGCCTGGGACCACTGAAGGATCCTCTGGTAGTCTGGTGGGCCAGTCAGACACTGCTTTGATATCTCTTGATGCCTTTATTATTATTTTATTTAATTATAGAAACTTCAGTTTTTTTTACATATTTAGCCCTGGCTTTCGCTTTCTCATCCTCATGGATTATTATTTTATGTATCTTGCTGATGTAAGTAGCAGTTAATAAACATTGCTTACTCCAGTGTAGTCATTGCTCTACAAGAATAACCATGTTTTTTACCAGTAGTAGTATTCTCATTTGTACACCCAAGATGCAAACCTTTACAGTTATCCATATTGAATTCCATTTGTCATGTGGATGTCTAATCGCACAGCAAATTTAATATATCCTGTACTTTATCTTGTGTACATCTTCCATGGACTATATTATGCGACATTGCTCAAAGATATCTGCAAAGGCAAGAACAGAACTATCACCCCATGTGGTGTACAATTTATAAATGAAACATACAATGATTCTGGAACTAAGCTTACAGGCACATCATAGTTAGTCATTCAGAGTACAAATTGTTGCCAAATGCTGCCAGAGCAAAAAGCAGCAAAAAAAAAGTTCTTGAAACATGACCATGTGTTAAAACAGTCTTCAGTTAAATAATAATATAATACTTTCTAAAATTATAGACAATAAAGGGATTGTTCAAATTAAATAAAAACTTTTTTTTTTTACCTGTGACTTCCAACTTTGTACTTTTGTCCTGCAACACTAACATCATCTTTCTGGATGTAGCAATGACGTTCCATGCACAAAGGTCACTGTGCAGCCAATCAGTCAAATACGGGATATCACTGCTGATGCCAATTATTGATGCCACAGCTGTGACGTTATGTGTATAGGATGTAACCACTGTAGCCAGGAAAACAAATAGCAGCAGTCAGGACTGGAGCGTAATGCTGGAGCAGCATTGAAGAAAATGGTTAAGTATACTTTTTTGTTATTTTACTACATTTTTATTTAACTTGGACTAACCCTTTAAGTTACACAAAACTCCAAAATTTGAAATCCATGACCTCCTTGTATTTAACCATATAACTGTATGTATCTGCCTCCTCTTGATCCTATTTCTTTGGAATATCTCTCAGTCATAAATCTATTTTGGCTAACCCATATAATATATTCAAATATGTACAACTCACGCAGTCTCTTAAAAGTAAAAAAAAAAAAAAAAGAAAAGCCTACAGCCCCTTTAAATATAAAGATTGCTCCATCTCTTATTCTCTGAGATTGATGGAGGCCCATGAGGTGCACATTCACTATATGTGTGCTCAAGCAGTAGCCATGTCACAAAAGTGCAAAATCAGCATTAGCTATAATCTGTTCATTCTTGGTGTAAGGCTCTGTCAGCTAAATGTTTTTGATCCCTTCTAGAGAATGAACCAGACTCACAATTATGCTAACTAAGAAAGAGCCAAAGGCCCAAACTCAATAGAAGACACAATGACGAGGAGAGAGGAAGAGGTTTTTTAGCGTGGTTAAGCAATACTTCATGTTAAACCTCTCAATGAGAAGCGTATTTGAATAAATAGTCTGTGGAGGAAGTGGAACACAAAAGACTCCTTATTTAAAGAACGAGCAGACAGAAGGAGGCAGGCCAACACTATCCCTGTGTGTGAATTACATTTCTTGTGGCATATTGTAAATAGCTATAGTTGTCTTACTACAATTAACCAACTCCAGGGGGCTTTAGAGACTCATGTTAGATCACGGTGCACAAAATACACATTTAGAAATGAAAGTTGACTAAAAAATAATATATGTAATAAGATGCACATATCTACCCTGTCTCACCCTTTCCGAAGTTGTGGTATTATGGGCAATTGGGGGCTAATGTCTTGTTCGTACTTTAAATATAATTTTAAATATTTTTAGGGAAAATTTAAACGACAAAAAGTTTTGGGTTATTGTACAATTGATTCTCAGCATTTTGTAAATTACATTGTTGGCTAATAGTCTACAACTATAAAGCGAATCTTTATTTTCTAATTCACTAATTGTTCATAATTCAACTATGGATGAGCCAATTAATTCTAAACAAAGTTTGTAAAAGAGAGATAAAAAAAATTAAGAAAAAGTGACATACAAGAGAGTAGACAAGAGAGTCCTAGGCAATCACAGGGTGTCATACACACATTTTCAGGCCAATTGGAGCACTTTTGATTCAGGTAGAATCAATTCAGACCTGAATTTAATTGGTCAACTGATTTAGCCGAATCAAACCCAAATCAAATTTTAGGCAATTTGCTCACCCAAGCTTATGGAAATTAGATCTTTACCAATTATATTTATAAGCTACACATTATTTTGTAATTAACATATTTTTTCAATTAGTATAAAATATGAGATAGAATGACTTGCATCAAAATGCCCTCTCCAAACCGAACAAAAGAAATAAAGTTTACTTATTATAATCACCTTAGCTCAATGAGTTTCATTGAAGTGGCTTCCTTAATTAATAATACAAATAATCTTATTAATTAAATAAATATGTTCTATTAATAGGACAATTGTTCAGAAAAAGTACCTGACTAAAAATGATTAATTGGCCAAAAACATAATCCTTGCTTAGGGCTGGGTAACATTTGTTAGCACTGAATAAAAGTCTTCAATTTACAATCTGACAAATCGTCTGATGAAACACTTACGGCAATCAGGTGAAGTAGGCCATTAATGCTACTATAAAGATGTGCGGCACTGCCTCATCCTGAGGCAATTAGGATTGTGAAGTAAATGTGTTAACATCTCTGAGGATTTTACTATAATGAAATAGGTGATTGTTCTCCTGACTTATAACTTTAGAGTTAACCCTATGAATTACTACAGCAGTCAAAACACATCCTTCATAGACAGGAGATTGGTACAGTGATTTTTGTCTGTTATTCTGTGTCTAACGTTTTCTGAGTATTTTGATACCTGTGTAACAAGAAAAATGCACACAAAGTACTATAAATGACAGTATGTAAAAACAGCATACTTGAACTGTAATTGTTCACTCATTTTCAGGGCCTGCGCTCAAGTGTAAGGAAATAAGCTAGGCTGGTAATGATTAAAATAGCTAGTAGCAGGTTTATAAGTTAAAGTATCTTCTTAAAGAAGAACTTGCTCTTCCAAACATTAAATGAAAAATTAGGAAGTAGAGTCTAAAAAGAAGATGTTAATATTATAAAATATCAAAACTTCATTTAGCTAAACTAATAAAGATTTTTGTAAAATTTGGTAAAGTGTATAGCATTTCTTGCAAAGAACAACATCATGCCATTTTTTAAGTGTGCAAAGCTACCAAATGGGCTTTGATTTGTTTACTTACATTTGACCACAGCAGCTAATTACGGGTCTCAGAGGTCTTGTGCTATATGCTGCTGAGGCTAGTGATTTGGATATATAGAACTTTATCAAGGGATAAACTGGTGAGTATTCTTTAATTTTAATTTATCACATTTAGTGGCTCTGCACCCTTTTTAAATAACCCTGACAACCCATTTAATAAATAGATATATAATGGGTCAATAGATATGGAATTATGCATATATGAATAGGATTTGAGATAATATGTTTGCAATAGAGAGAGATAGATCAGATCACAGGCATTAAAATATTTTGTATCATGTCTTGTCTTCATTGCATACTATATAGTTCAAGAACTGAGGGCATTCATTATATTTGCAATGTGGTTTGCGGGTCTGTTACCATTATGGGTTTGTGGCCAAATTTGGCTAAAAAAAAAAAGACCTAAAATAGTGGCTTAGTTAAACCCATTTTCCCTCACATACACTTTCAATGTTTTTCATGTATTTATGCTATGTACATTTGGATCATGGATCATAAAATGTACCAGTTAAATGCACAAAGGGATTATGGGAGTTTCTGCAATTGTTCCGCAACAAGGTTTTCATCATACTGTTTTAGAGTCTTATGCTCACTTAGTAGCTATTTTATTTAGTGTGTCCATTTAGCGAAGCCCCCTCTCTGCCAGGCTCAATTTGAGACTCCTGTATGTGCTTGCTGGTTGTAGATTGTCTACATCAAAAAGAGGAAATATCAGTGGTGCATTTTCTCCCACTGTGCTCTCTACAATTGATATAGTTAGGTCTCAACTGAGCTCAGCCCCTTCTCAATCAACCATAGGAAAGAAAAAGATTAATAAGTCTGACAGAAGATTGGCAAGGATTTAGTCTAACTGTTGTGCTTTTCAATTGGGCCGTTTGCCCATCATTTTGGTCTAAATAAAACCTCAATTTCTAGATGCTCTATGGAGTTTGGGACATAATTCTTTGAAATTTAAGACTACCTGGGAGGCTGTAAAAGTCACATATCATCAGACAAAATGAAACAATTTATTTTGTATTTTCATAGATAAAGCTTACAATAATATATATATATATATATATATATATATTGTCTGCCCTGAGACGCTGGTTCCATTTTGGAGGTACAATCAACACAGAGAGATGCACTAATGAAGCCATTCCTTATAATGAACTGTGACCACCCCAGAAGCAAATTCCCAGAGATGGCAAATAAAAATTATTTTGCTAAGGTAAGCACAGTCGATGGTGATCATAAACTCCAGCCTTTCAATTTGCTGAGCCATGTCATATTTGACAAAAATAATTAGCTCTGCTTCTTAATCCCACAGCATAAAAGTATTTGCAAACTTCAACCAAAATTTTTTCTCAGTAGAATAAACTTTGAGTGCCCTAGAGCTACATAAAAAGTAATTATATACCCATTGATTAAGGAATGAACATTTATTTCAAGTATTTTAAATTTGAAAAGTTACCTAAAATTATATTCAATCAATCCTGCATAATATTATGTTTGAATGGATTAAAAAAATTACATTTTGCCAGAGATGCTCTGGCAGTAAGATTTTTTTTTAAATGTTGCCAAGATAATAAAGATCTTTCTGCACATAGCTAATGTACTACATCAATAGGTCTCATAGTTTTATTTTTGCAAAGTATATAGAAATTTGATATTCATAAGATTCTTCAGTCCCCCATACCCACTATACTGTTGGCAGCCCGTTGTTTTAAGCAGGACTAGCTAGCAGTCCTAGTATGTTTATAGGGAGCTCCCAACTCTTACATGACAGATGTTGGGGGACAGAAGAATCTGGAACATCGAATTTTAAAGCCTGATCCTTTTGCTCTCCTGGGAGATAAACCACAATGAGAAATGTCTGACAGCAGCTTTCTCCTCTCTCCTCACTGAAAATACATACACGCTTATCCTAGCTGAGAGTGGGGGTGTCGGGACAGATGTCGGGAGAGGGTGTCTACAGAAGTTCTGGAGACAGAAGAGTACGGCGCTTAGCTTTTTCTGGAACTCCCGTAAAGATAAATGTATTGGCAGTTTGCATGCCTGACCTGCCACTTTGTCCATTCCGAGGAGCTCCAAGGGGTACTGGGCATCTGTTCTCTTGATTGATGGGGGTTCCAGCAGAAGCACCCCCATCTGGATAGAGGATAACTTTTAACAACCGGAATACCATTAAAGTATAAAAAGTAATATTTTTGTTTACATTTTTCCTTTTTTATGAAGGATATATGTGGGTAATGTCTGTCAGAAAAAACAATCCAGGAATTCATTCACCAACTAAGGCTTGGTTTTAAGCCTCATTTAGATGACTTTATCTGTTTTTGCGGTCCCCAGAATGGTCCGCAGAATGGCCAGCCCTATAATAATAATGCTCATTCTTGTCCGCAATTGTAGACAAGAATAAGATATGTTCTGTCTTTTTTTGTGGCGTCATGGAAAGGAAGTATGGATGCGAACAGCACAATTAAAATGAATGGGTCCTCTCTAAATGAGTCCTTATCTTGTTCTGTCATTATCCTTTTGTCTTAAGCTACATGGACACATTCTAAGTATCAACATTAAAGAAGAAGAAAGCAGGCGAAGCACGACTAACAATATATATAGACTTTATTATGGTTCCCAAAAAAGGAAAAATCCAGTAAATTCCATAACAGACAATACAATACAAAAGTAGATGACACACATTATTACATCAATAAATACCAAAGTTATGATCCAACTTATTGGGCTTATTGGATCACAACTTTGGTATTTATTGATGTAATTTTTTTATTCATTATATTGTAATTTATTGTCCATATACATTGTATCTCATGCACTTTACACTTTATATGTATGTACTATTTGGGGGTTCAATATCTGGTTTAAGGCTGGCGAGGTCATCTATACATGTTCCCTATTGGGGCATTTATCCATTTATTAATTACCTTATATCTTTTTGGCCTTGTCTAATATCTTTTCTATGCTTCATGCCGTCCACTTTGTGATCCTCTCCCACCCTGTGTGTCATCTACCTTTATATTGTATTGTCTGTTACTGTATTTTACTGGATTTTCCCCTTTTTGGGAACCATAATAAAGTCTATATATATTCTTCTTCTTCTTTAGTGTTGATACTTGGTATATAGGCCTAGTACGCATACTCACTTTGTGAGTTACCTACGATTGGTGTTTATTTATGGACACATTCTAGTAGTGAAATTATGGTACCAGGGTTGTCAGTGATCAATCATGCTTTCTAAGAATTTTATGGCAGACCCACAATGGTGCTTGAATTTGACCAGTTTGCTTAATTCCTCAATCATGTGAACATAATTTTGGTCCTGACATAACTTAAGCTTAACCTTAAACTAATAGTCATGTTGACTCAAATCAGATGCCATATTGGATTTTGCAATTTTTGGATTTTGCAATTTTTCACACTTTTTTGCCTAGAAAGGTGAGGATAAACCTGTGCAAGAACTACTAGTCATATTCCATAAGCCGGGCCACAGGCCTCAAAAGACGTGCACTGTCTTAGGGAACATTGCATTTGCATACTGGTATACTGCTCCACAATACACTACTGCTTGTCAATGTAGCCAACTGTGTCCTGTCCTCCGAGATGTTATTTTTCATCTTTATTTTTTTATTAAATAAGCCAGTATCATACATAAGTTGCAAAAATTGTGGAAAACTTTTGAAAAAATTGCAGTTTTTGATATTTAATGCTTCATAGCTCCAGTTTTTTTGTAATAATAGCATAATGTTATTTATCCTTGGAAAGACAATTTAATATAATGCAGCACATTTTAGGAAAAAAATCACATCAGAAGAGAAGTTATAGACAATTAAAGTGAAACACGTAGAAATAAACAAATAAATCATTATCAAAACCACCTTTATCATGTTATTTGGTACCTTTTTGGGACCTGTATGAATGCACCCTTATAATGCCTTTCTATGGAGTGAACCGAGTTTTTAATTCTTCAGGTGTTATAATGTGAAACAAAGGATTGCATACATTTTTCTATTAATTGTGTTTATTCCTTTGTTGTTTCTTTATAGGTTCCTTAAATTTTCACTTGGGTTAAGGTCAGAGCAATTTCCAGGCCATTCTAGTAGTGTAGTATGAATATCCTGAAACCACTTTTTCTACACAGCAACATTACATGGAGCTGAATCCTGGTGAAATATAAACACTTCATTATCTTAGAAGATCACGTGCAGAAGGCTTCAGTTTGGGCTCAAGTACTTTATCTATTTTTTAGCATCTACAGTCCTATTAATTAGACACTCTGCCCACACCCTTTGCTGTCATCCATCCATAGATCATGACACAAACTGGGTGCTTCATAGTAGGTATAATGGAATACGGAGGCAAATCTCCAATTCACTATGGATTAGGTAAATTTTGGTTTCTTTACTCCAGATGATTCTGTCCCATTGTTCCTCTGTCCAGTTACATAGTAACATAGAAACATAGTATATAAGATCGAAAAAAGACATCTGTCCATCCAGTTATGCCAGTTATCATGCAAGTTGATCCAGAGGAAGGCAAAAAAAACAATCGGCATAAACACAGGTTTAAGCCAATTGTAATCTTTTCAATCTTTATTTCAGCCATACAAATGGCCTTTAGACCAAATTCTTTCTGTCTGCGTTGAACAGTCCTTGCACTCAACTTTAAACCACATTGAGACAGTTCACTTTGTATAGACACAGAAGATTTTCTTCTGTTACCTAGACAGTCCTTTAATTCTACTATCACCACCTGCTGCTCTGCACCTTTTCCTGCCTTTAAAAGCCTGGTTTTGTAGTGACTGAGTCTTCAAAAGTTTCCTTTGGTGAGGTTTTCAGATTTTTCTGCTAATTTCATCATGAGTGAAGCCTTGTCCACACAAAATTACCATTTCACAACGCTGTCTAGGCGACCAGTCAACTCTTTTCACCATTTTTTCATTGTACAATGAAGGTTCTACAAACTCACTACACAAAGGAAATAAAAAAAATAAAAAATAAACAACCAACTAGCGTTGAGTAAATCGAGCTTTGGGTCAGAGAACCGAAGTCGATTCATTCAAACACTTGCTGCCTCCGTACAGCATTAAAATGTATTGCCTCCATGTAGGGAAAATTAGTTTCACCCAAAGTCATGCAAGACTTTGGTGAATTAAATCGGTAATCATATCTTTAAAAACATTTTCAAATAGCAATCCGAAGTCGAGTTTTGTACCAAGGTACTTCAGATTGCTATTTTAAAATGTTTTTAAAGACACATATGTGCTTACTAAATGAATTCACTAAAGTCTCCCGTGATTTCGGGTGAAACAATATTTTCCTACATGGAGGCAGTACATTTTAATGCTGTACCGGGACAGCATTAAAACTGAAGTAAGCACAGAGGGCACAACACTCTAAGGCTTAACTTTTAGGCCACTTTCACACGGGCATGATTTCCGCACGGGTGCAATGCGTGAGGTGAACGCATTGCACCCGCACTGAATCCGGACTAATTCATTTCAATGGGGCTGTGTACATGAGCGGTGATTTTCCCGCATCACTTTTGCATTGCGTGAAAACCGCAGCATGCTCTATATTCTGCTTTTTTCACGCAACGCAGACACCATAGAAGTGAATGGGGCTGCGGGAAAATCACAGGCATCCGCAAGCAAGTGCAGATGCGGTGCGATTTTCCTGCATGGTTGCTAGGAGACGATCTTTATTATTTTCCCTTATAACATAGTTATAAAGGAAAATAATAGCATTCTCAATAGAGAATGCAAAGTAAAAAGGGCAATAGAGGGTTAAAAATAATTTTAAAAACTCACCCCCTCCATTTGATCTCGTAGCTGCCGGTTACCGGTCTCCTGTTCTGTCTTCAGCTGGGAAGGGGTTGAAGGACCTTCAGTGACGTCACTGGGTCACATGGTCCAATCACCTGCTTCTATCATGGAAGCAGGTGATTGGACCATGCGACCCAGTGACGTCACTGAAGGTCCTTCACCCCCTGCCCAGCTGAATACATAAAAAAACACCGGCAGCTACGCGATCAAATGGAAGAGGTGAGTTTATTTTTTTATTATTTTTAACCCTCTATTGCCTTTTTTACTTTGCATTCTCTATTGAGAATGCTATTATTTTCCTTTATAACTATGTTATAAGGGAAAATAATAAAATATACAGAATACTCAACCCGAAACCGGACTTCTGCCTCTGATCTGGGCGTCAAATGTGACACCCGTGTGAAAGAGGCCTTAATATTCATTGATTAATGAGAACCTGTCATCAACTTTTCGCTGACCTCACTGAGGGCAGCATAAAATAGTGACAGAGATGCTGATTTCAGTGGTGTCACTCATGAGCTAAATGTAAGTGGTTGCTGAGAACCAGCATCATAATCATTGCAGCACAGACCTTGAAAAGAGTCAAATCTACCTGACAAGAGTCATGGTTATTCATAATCTCCTGCTCTCCCCACCCATCTGCTGATGATTGGCAGTTCTCTCCTATACAGAAAGAGAGAAAACTAGGTAGAAGCCTGTCAATCATCAGCAGGTGGGCAAGGAGAGCAGGAATTCATTAATAACCATGACTCCTCTCAGGTGGCCATGACTCTTTTCCAGGCCTAGTCTGCAAGGATTGTGATGTTGATTCTTGGCAACCACTTACTTTTAACTTATAAATTACAGACAGCTGAAATTAACTCACCTGTCCCTACTTTATGCTGCCGTTAGTATGGGCAGCATAAAGTTTAATACAGGTTCTCTTTAAATCCAACAAAATATACATCACCAAGAACACATAACATATGTGCTGCACCATCTATATCCCCGCTAGTCTGTTTATACCACTAGCCCAGTGGGGGCTTTGTCAAGCTTTCCAGGTGATATCCATACAGGGACTGCTTAAATTTTTCAGACTACTCATGAGTCCCCTGATGATTTGGGTCACACTACCCAAGGCACACACTGTGTTGGCTACTGGCATTACAGTGATTGGCTGGCCAGAACGCGTCATCGGGTGCGATATAGCACCCAATGACACCTGTTCGACTCAGTATTAGTCAGGGAGAGCTGAGCATAGGAAGGGACAGGCAGTGTAGGGAGTGTTATTGGAAAACTTTTCAGAGACCCAAAATTCCTTTTAAGGACTATTGTGTGTGACAGCAGCAATATATGTTTGTAGCGCAACCTGCACCAACTTGCTCTGTCTTAAGGAGAGCTGTACATAGGAAGAGACAGACAGTGTAGGGAGTGTTATTGGAAGATTTTTATTAGAAAAACTTTTCAGAGACCCAAAAGTCCTTTTAAGGACTATTGTGTGTGACAGTAGCAATATATATTTTTTGCTCATCCTGTGCTAAATAGCATCTAATCGTCTGCTGTGGACAGTTAAATTATCCTTGACACATCTCCTGTGTAAAGTGTGCGCATCCCTAAAATATCAGTGACATCCAGTGTACTTTTTCCGCAGACGGTTTCCGCTGTGGACAGTTAATTATCCGCTCCACATCTCCTGTTTAAAATGTGCCCATCCCTAAAATATCAGTAACAGCTAGTGTACTTTTTCCATAGACTGTGTCTGCTGCGGACAGTTAAATTATCCATGCCAAATCTCCTCTGTAAAGTGTGCGCATCCAAAAAATATCAGTAACATCCAGTGTACTTTTTCCAGAGATGGTGTCCGCTACGAACAGTTAAATTATTTGTGCCACATCTCCTGTGTAAAGTGTACACATCCAAAAACTATCAGTGACATCCAGTGTACTTTTTCCGTAGGTGGTATCCGCTGCGGACAGTTAAATTATTTGCGCCACATCTCCTGTTTCAAGTGTGCGCATCCCTAAAATATCAGTGACATCCAGTGTACTTATTCCGTAGACGGTGTCCGCTGCGGACAGTTAAATTATCCGTGCCACATGTCCTGTGTAAAGTGTGCGCATCCCAAAAATATCAGTGCCATCCTGTGAACATTGTCCGTAGACGGTGTCTGCTGCAGACAGTGACATTAGACCGCGACAGCTGCAATGTAACGTGTGGGCTGAAAAAATTTATCTGCGACATACAGTGTACTTTTTCAATAGACGGTGTCTGCTGCGGCCAGTGACATTAGATGTGCCACATCTGCAGTGTAACGTGTGCGCTGAAAACATTTATCTGTAACATGCAGTGTACTTTTTCCGTAGACGCTGCGAACAGTGACATTACCTGTGGTACATCTCCTGTATAACATTTCCTCATCCCAAATATCCCAGTGACATTACCTGTAATTTTTTATTAGCCGCTGGTGACAGCATTGACATTATGTGCGGGATATCTTCTGTGTGACATTTCCACATCCCAAATACCATTTTAATTTTTTTTTTGTGCATACACTGTCAAATGCTACGCTACTGTACATGTGACATATTTTCAAGCATATATAACATTTAAAATAAAAAAGGCAAGCAAAAAGGGACGGGGAAGTGGCCGTTATGCTGATGGTGTACGCAGAGGCCGTGGCCCTGGGCACGTTGAAACTGTGCCTGCTGCCAGAGCACAAGAAAAAAACATTCATCCACGATAACTAGCTTCATGTCCTATTTTGCAGGGTGGCGCAGGACACCACTTTTGAAGTCAGACCAGTGCGACCAGGTGGTCGGTTGGATTGCAGCAGATAATGCTTCCATTCTGTTAAGCACCACCCTGTCTTCCACCAAGTCCAGTCTCAGTAGCCAACAGTCTGGTCAACACAATCCTCAACCTGATCCTCCTTCCTCCCACCATGGAGAGTCTGGGCAAACAAGTGATCCCACACTTAGATATTCCGAGGGCCTCTTTTTATCGCCATTACTTCATTTGGCCCTCTCGCCAAGCACGCTTGAAGAGGGAAAGATCTTGTGCCCTGATTCCCAACCTCTTGAGCATCCACTGTCAGAAGAAGATGACGGTGGGGAATGGCAATTACTGTTTAATGAGGTGGATGATGATGAGACACAGTTGCCAATAAGTCAATGTCAATTACTGTCTTAAGAGGTTGATGAAGAGGATGACACACAGTTGTCAATCACTGAGGTTGTGGTTAGGTCAACAAGTCTAGAGGATGCGCAGAGTGAGGAAGTGGAAGAGGAGGTGGTGGACGATGAAGTCACTGGCCCAACCTGGGCAGGTGGAAAGCCGAGTGAGGACAGCAGTACAGAGGGGGAGGGATCTGCAGCACCGCAACAGGCTGGAAGGGGCAGTGGGGTGGCAAAAGGGAGAAGGCAGGTCACACCAAACAGGCCCGCAACTGTTCCACTTAGCACCCCCTTGAGGAAATCTTCCTTGCCAAGGGGTAGGTGTTCCGAATTATTGCGATTTTTAGAGGAAAGTGCGGACGGCAAAAGAATAGTAGTATGCAACCTGTGCCGTACTAAAATGAGCCGGGGTGTGAACACTAGCAACCTCACCACCGCCCGCATGATCGGCCACATGGCATCCAAGCACCGTAATAAGTGGGACGAAAGCCTGGATCCACAATCTCTGTTGTGGCTCACACCACTGCCTCCTCTTCCCCTATGTTACATACTGGCCAAACCCAGGTCGAAGGCATAGGCACGGATGCCTCCCGCCCTGCACCTAGACCTTCACAAAGCACCATCAGCGACCACATCCACTTCCGTGTCCCAGCTCAGCATCCAATTGTCCTGATCCCTGGCCTTTGAATGCAATCACAAATACCCAGCCACCCACTCAGAGGCCATAGCAGTAAATACACAGCTTTCCAAATTACTGGTCCTGAAAAATTTTGTTACTTAGGCTTGTTAAAATTGAGGCCTTCCACAGCCTGATGTCGGCGGCCGTCCCGCGTTATGTAGTACCCAGCCGCCACTATTTTTCAAGGTGTGCCGTGCCTGCATTACACAAACATGTGTCCCGTAACATCACATGTGCCCTTACCAACTCGGTTACTCGGAAGGTCCACTTAACTACGGACACATGGACAAGTGCATTCGGCCATGGACGCTACATTTCCCTGATGGCACACTGGGTGAACGTTGTAGAGGCCGGGTGCGAGTCATACCCTGGGATGGCACAGGTGCTACCGACACCAAGGATTGTGGGTCATACGTCGATCAAGGTTTCTACCAGCACCTACGTTAGTGGCTCCAACCCCCATTTCTCTTCCTCCGCCTCCTCCTCCACTTCCACCTCTGAATTATCTGCGTGCAGCACTACTCAGCGATCAGTCGGTAACTGGAAGCTGTAGCACTGCAGTGTGGAAGTGGCAACAGGCCCTGCTAAAGCTGATATGCTTAGGGGACAAACAGCACACCGCCGCAGAGCCGTGGCAGGGGATAAGAGACCAAACTGAGCCTTGGCTCTAGCCACTCAACCTACAACCAGGCATGGTTGTGTCTGATAATGGCCGTAACATGTTGGCAAATTTGGAGCTCGGCAAGCTCACACACATTCCGTGCCTAGCCCACGTCTTAAACTTAGTGGTTCAGTGGTTTCTCAAAACCTACCCCAATTTGCCTGAGCTACTGGTGAAGGTGCGCCGCGTGTGTGCCCATTTCCGAAAGTCATCGACAGCTTCAGCTGGTCTGTCAATGCTGCAGCAGCGCTTGAAATTGCCAGCTCACCGGCTGTTGTGCAACATGAGCACACACTGGAACTCGACGTTCCACATGTTGGCCAGGCTTTGTGAGCAGCAGAGGGCAGTAGTGGAATACCAGCTGCAACATGGTTGTCGCCTTTTCAGTCAGCTTCCGCTATTCACAAGCGAGGAGTGGGCATTGATGTCTGACCTCTGTGAGGTTTTAAGAAACTTTGAGGATTCAAGACAGATGGTGAGCGGTGATAACGCTATTATCAGCATAACCATACCACTTCTGTGTCAAACGCTCGCTGCTCACAATTAAGGACGACGCTTTGCATGTGGAAGAGGTGGAAATGGGGGAAGACATTACACAGGGTGATAGCCTGTCACGGATGAAGTTGCAGATAGCTGGAACTTATTAATAACCGACTGCTCCCTTATTAATCCCCTTGACTGCTACACATGCAAAGGCCTCAATGGTAGACGATTGCATTCCCACGTACCTAAGACTGTGTGAAACCTGAAAACCCTATAGTAGTGAGGGGACATGGCCACCAGCTCCCTGCACTGAATACGGAGGGAGTCAGGGTCACCTAGAATCAAGCCAGCAAGGAAACACAATAAAGGGAAAAGACTTATCTGAGCAAACAGCAGCAGCCTCCAGCAGTGAACACTTCATCCAGGAAGTAGTATAAACCGCAAGGTGAGACAGCATGGGAAGGGAATATAAAGGAAGACGATTAGTCTAAATAAGGTACACCTGGCAGAAGGAAAGGAGCTGACAAAGTGAAACCAAAACAAAGAACGTCAAACAAAAGGTAGGGAAGAATGTCTGTCTGACCTTCTCACCAACCTGGCGGTGACATAGCCAGACCACCCTCAGTTCTTCTTCTTAGTTCAACTTGGATGATGAAGAGGATGAGGAGCAGGAGACGGTTGCCTCCACTACAGAGGGTAGTACCCATGCAAGTTTAATTCCATCTGTTCAGCGTGATTGGGCAGAGGAGGAGGAAAAGGATGAGAAGATTGAGAGTCATCCTCCTGATGACGACAGCAAACTCTTGCCTGTTGGTCCTCTGGCACACATGGCTGACTTCATGTTAGGCTGACTTCCCTGCGACCCACATGTTATACGCATTTTAGACAACATGGATTATTGGTTGTTGACCCTTCTCGACCCCTGCTACATAGAGAACTTCTCATCTCTCATTCCTCTGGCGGAGAGGACAAGCAAAACGGTGCAATACCAGAAGGTCCTTGTTGAAAAATTGCTCCAAAAGTGTCCATCTGACAACGCAACCAAGGAGGGGAGACAAGGGGAACACACAGCAGTTCCAACAGAGGCAGGGCAACACTCTTCAAAGCTTGGGACAGTTTCATGACACCCCGCCAGTACCCTCACCCAGATGCGCGGCCTACTGTCACAAGGAGGGAAAAAATTTGAAAGATGGTGAAGGAGTACATAGCAGACCGTGTCAGTGTCCTCAATGATCCCTCAGTGCCTTTTAACTACTTGGTGTCCAAGCTGGACACGTGGCACGAACTGGCACTGTACGCCTTGGAGGTTCTGGCCTGCCCTGCCACCAGCGTTTTGTCTGAGCGGGTATTTAGTTCTGCTGGTGGCATTATAACAGATGAGCGTATCCGCCTGTCAACTGAAAATGCTGACAGGTTGACTCTTATAAAAATGAACAAGGCCTGGATTGCCCCTGACTTTTTGACTCCACCAGAGGAAAGCTGATGAACATAAAGGCACTTTAAATGTGTTGTTCATAATGTACTGAATACAATGTATTCCCATTCACCCCTTCCACCACAAAAAAGGGTATATGGTTGAATCTTCCTTTTCTCACCCTCCTCCTCCTCTTCCATCATATCAACATGCTTATTCGTCGCATATAATGCCCTCGCATAATGTTTGATAAGGTCAGCTCACCTGCAGGCCGTCGCATATAATTTTTTAGAGGGTCAGCTCACCTGCAGACCCTCGCATGTAATATTTTAGAGGGTCAGCTCATCAGCAGGCCCTCACCTACAATCTATTACAGGGTTAGTTCACCTGCAGGACCTTGCATAAAATGTTTTACAGGGTCAGCTCAACTACAGGCCCTTGCATATAATATTTTATAGGGTCAGCTCACCTGCAGGCCCTCGCATACAATGTTTTACAGGGTTACTTCACCTGCAGGCCCTCGCATATAATATTTTACAGGGCCAGCTCACCAGAAGGCCCTCACCTACAATCTTTTAGAGGGTAAGCTCACCAGCAGGCCCTCTCCAAAATCTTTTACAGGAACAGCTCACCTGCAGGCCCTCACCTACAATCTTTTACAGGGTCAGCTCACCTATAGGCCCTCGCATATAATGTTTTACAGGGTCAGCTCACCAGCAGGCCCTCACCTACAATCTTTTGGAGGGTCAGCTCACCAGCAGGCCCTCACCTACAATCTTTTGGAGGGTCAGCTCACCAGCAGGCCCACACCTTCAATCTTTTATAGGGTCAGCTCACCTCTAGGCCCTCACATATAAAGTTTTACAGTGTCAGCTCACCTGCAGGCCCTCACCTACAACCTTTTACTTGATAAGCTTACCTGCAGGCCCTCGCACATTATGTTTTAAAGGGTCAGCTCACCAGCAGGCCCTCACCTACAATCTTTTTGATGGTAATCTCACCAGCAGGCCCTCACCTACAATTTTTTTCAGGGTCAGCTCCCTGCAGGCCCTCAACTATAATGTTTTACAGGGTCAGCTCACCTGCATGCCCTCGCATATATTGTTTTAGAGGGTCAGCTCACCAGAAGGCCCTCACCTACAATCTTTTCAAGGGTCAGCTCACCTGTAGGCTCTTGCATATAATGTTTTACAGGGTCATCTTACCAGCAGGCCCTCTCATATAATGTTTTACAGGGTCAGTTGATCTACAGACCCTCGCCCCTAATGTTTTAGATGGTGAGATCAGCAGGTCCTTGCTCCAAATGTTTTTGAGGGTCACCAGCAGGCCATCAATCATAATTTTCAATGGTGTGTATTATGCCCTCCTTTATGTGTAACAAAGGGTGTATTGGAGTGCCGATTCTTTGTAAATTTTGGCAGCCCTTTCACTTAGTGCATAGGCTTTATGAGTGTAGGAGTCCCACTACATGAACAATTGTACCGCAATGTGAATGAAGCCCTCCTTTATGTAATATACATGTTGTATCGGAGTGCCTCATGCTTGTAATTTTTGGCAACACTTGCACTTTATATACAATCAGGAAAGAATGTTTCCTAACAATTTTTCCTCTAAAACAATTTTATCTTTGGTTTTGTGCGTATTTTTGTCAGTCTGTAAACGTGGCATACTACTTGGACAACATCGTTCCAAGCATTGACCTGGGAGTCTAAGATGCATCCAGACATCCTCCCCATGCTGTTCCCAAACCATTTCGGTGGTGTTTCCATAAATTTCTGACCTTTTCCTATGAACCAGTAACCCTCCCCTCTTCAGAGCAGGGGGTGCCTGGTTTAATGCTTGTGTTCTCCCATTGACTTCCCTTATACTTAAGTGATCGGTAGAGCATCCTGATGTGTTCGGCCCGAGCACTTTGGTGCTTGTTCAACACTACCCAAAAATATAAAAATTCAAATCACCCCCCTTTCCCCAAAATGTAAATAAAAATATACACAACAAAAAATACACATCATGGGCATCATCACATGCAAAAAAATCCATACTACTAAAATATAAAAATACTTAGTACCATATGGCAAATGGCAAAGTGGAAAAAAGTCAAAAGGGACGATTTCTCTTTGATTGTTTTCTTGATCTCCCACAGAAAAATGTAAAATTAATAGTGATCAAAAAGTCATACACACCCTAAACTGGTATCAATGAAAAGTACAGATCGCCCCACAAAAAAAGAGTCCTCACACAGTGTTATACACATAACTACAAAAAGTTATGGCGGTCAGAGTATGGCAACACAAAGAAAAAAAAATTCTAGATTTTTTTTCAGTCCAAATATGCAAGGAAAACTATACGTATGTGGTATCATCGTAATCATACTGACCTGGAGAATAAAACTAACAGGTCAGTGTTACCGTACAGGGAATGCCGTAAAAACAAAGCCCATAAAACTGTTATGGAATTGTGTTTTTTTTTCCAATTTCCCCCCATTTGGATTCTTTTTCCAGCTCCCTTCGACATCATATGCAATATTAAATGGTGCAAATAGAAACTTGTCCCGCAAAAAACGTAACACTGTTTTGGAACTGCGTTCTTTTTCCAATTCCGCCCCATTTGGATTTTTTTCCCACTTCCCACTATTTTGTAAGCCATATTAAATGGTTGCATTAGAAAGTACAACTTGTCCTGCAAAAAACAAGCCCTCATACAGCTGTGAGCAGAAAAGTAAAAAAAAGTTATGGCCCGGAAAGGCAGGAAGTTAAAAAACGAAACCACAAGAACGGGCAAAAAATCTGTATTTTGTAAGTGAAACATGGCTTATATGTCAAATTCAAGTCCCTATACCCAATCAAACTATTATCTGTATTGTACATCTGTGGCAAGCACATGCTGATATGATGTTGAAGGGTTCTGAGAGATCATATGTGCATCTATGTTGCCAAAATGATCTATTCTAAGTGATTGAAGTTGTACACACCAGTTTGAAACTTTAGCTGGCACACTGCAGGTAGCCTTTATTATGTTTATTGCCTTGGTAACCTATTGTGTAACACATTTGGTTCAATTGTTAGTGATAGCTTTCATGTTGGTCAGTTAAGTCGTCCTTTTGTAGAATTGCACAACATTGCCTCAGCTCTGTTAATTCATCACATTATATTTATATGCTTGTGTGTGTGTGTGTGTGTGTGTGTGTATATATATATATATATATATATATATATATATATATATATATATATATATATATATATATATTTATGTATATATATATATATATATATATATATATACACATACACACACAGTATATCTATCTATCTGGTGAGAAAGGATCATTGATGAAAAAAATCCATTGCTTGTATTTATTGAAATGCTGGCATATTATAGGTATAGTTTATATTGATCATATTTCATTTATTTTCTTACATAGTCGCAAAGGCATAATTTAATCAAATACAATTAGTACAATTAGTGCACTACTGGGCAAAATTGACTCCTTTGGCTTTCAACCAGATAATGTCTAACCAGAATTGATGATTTTTTGAAAACGTTCCAACTCTTTGGCAATTTCAACCCAAAGCACCGTAATAAGCCAAATGTAATTATTTATTTTTTTTGTAAGCTGTTTTCCTTAAAGCATCATGTATTTTGTAATGCTGCACTGAATGATTGATTGATTGATTGATTGATTAAATGATGATTGATTGATCTCACAGACATACAGTTGCATACATCACCCATAGGATTCCATTTTAAACATATATCTTAAGGTATATATTTACATATACAGTTAAAAAAGTACACCTACACTCAACCGGGTTTTGTTATCCATTGCTTGAATGATTTCTATCTGAAGAATAGATCATTAATACTACAGTCCCAGAAAATCAAATTAAAGAATTTTCTGGCCAAAGATTTATGTTTTTACATAGGGTCAGAATGACATGCCAAAATAAAAAAGATGGATTCTCAAATCAAGGTTCCTCGCTACGCGAGTTCTGATACTAGCTCCTGGAGATCACCTTTCAACACACATAAAGTGGCCACTAAGCCAATCACTGGCTGGAGCAGTAATCAGTGTGGTCAGTGGTTGGTGTTTCCTGCCTGGCCATAAGGCCTGATGGTGGCTCAGTAAGAATTGGAATGGAATTGTTTTTTTTTTGTTATGCCAGTCTGAGCGTATGTATAAATAAAAATAATACCTTTAAAGAACTTTTCTGGGACTGTAATATAGATAGTCTGTTCTTTACACTTTTTGACCCTGAGCAAATGGAAAAAATCAATATCCCTCTTTCTCTTTGGACCACTTTGGACCCCTGTAAAAGCAAAAGTTATTGTCTGAATAGTCCCTTTAAGTTACTACATTGAGAAGTTTAGAATGTTTAAAGTTAATTCTGTAATTTATATATTTTACACAAAAAATTTAAAGTTGTAGTTCTAAAGTAGTTAAAAAATAGTTCTAAAAACTTCAAAACTCAATTGTATGTGTATTGACAATGTGCCTACTTGTCTGTGAAATATGTTTTTTTAAGTATATTGCAATGGCATCACCATAGAATCAAAACTAAGTAATTAATATTATTATTAGTAGTAGTAGAAGAAGTACTAATAGTTTTAGCAGTTGTAATATTTATATACTTATTTATCTTAATTTCACATTTTTTAGGACTCAGTCATGGCCTCATTTGTTCTGAAGTCTATGGGAGACATTTAACATGATGAAAACTTTAAAGCCAGTTAAAGGAGTATGTGTTGTTAATTGCCACAAATTTATTGAATGTCTCACAATGTTTGATGAATTTGGTGCATCTTTAAGTCTAACACTTTTGTCACAAGATGTTACTCCACTTTCTATGTCACCCATTTACTAGAGTAAGATTGTGACAATTTTTACACTTTTTAAAAAGTAAAAAGGTTAATCTGGTGTAAGTCAGCTCCCAATGTTCGAAACTGGCCTGAGAGGTGTAAAATTATAAAATGTCACAAAATGTTTGTGCAAATCAGACAAAAAAGTGGCAAAACCCTATTTGGCAGCTTTTTGAAACCAGAATTCTGGAGTGCAACGCTTTAAAAAAAAACTATGTATTTTGGGATAAGTTCCATACTCGATAATAAAGGCTCTACAGGTCTGTGATTATATTACATAGTGAAGAGCCACAACCTGGAAGTCTCTGACAGGAAGTAACAACATTCAATAATATGGTTAAATGCCATGACTGGACTGAGGAGCAGAATTTATCAGCTATTTTAGTTTTCATAAATTTTTTCCTATCGAATGAAGAATTGAATATAATCAAGTGCCTGGTGCCTGGAAGGAGCATCTTCCTGTTTACTGTATTTCTATGAAAACTAAAGTTTTTAAAGTTAAAAATGTCTCCACTTAACCCACAGGTCACAAACCCCCATGAGCTTGCACTTGGTATGTTGTTCTATGTGTTAGAAACATTTACACTGAGCCTCAATGTAATGTTTTCCTGCTGCTGTTGACCCTGCTGTCCATTTCCTTGAATAGCAGGATCCATACCACATAAACATATATAGAATTACTCACTTAAATGAGACAGGCTTTAGAGTGGGCTAAAGGAAATTATTTGAACATTGTACTTGGGAGGGATGGCTATCACTGATAATTTTTTATGAAAAACATTTTTTTTTACCATAAGACTTTGCTGTTTTATATGATCTGGATCAGTTTAGACTTTTTCACATGTTATATGGTTTGTTCTATCACAACTTGTAGCCTAGTTGGTTAAAGGGTAGTTTGAAAGTCTGAAATGCAGTTTTATTGGAGTTATGACATATTTTCATAGTTGTACGGTATTATTTTAGTGCAGTCATTTGTTTTTCTATATATATTTATTATAACTATGTGATCATAAGTAGAGATAAGCGAAGTTCTTAAAAACTTCGAGTCGGCTGCTTTCCTGAATCTCACAAAGAAATTTGTTTGGTGAGAAATTACTTTGCCACTAAGCGCATTTCTTTGTGAGTAGCAGGTGCAATGACAGGAACCGGCGATTGTGACAGCCCCTGTCATTGAACCCCTCAGATTCCACGTTCTTTGATGATCATGGCATCTGAGATGAAAAAAATCAACTTATCCCTTTGATCGCGAAGAGCCCGCTGCAGCCATCTTGCTTAAAGACTCATCTCGTGCAGTGGTGACATCATCATGCTGGCCACGAGATTTTGCGCGAGATCTTCAATCAACATTGCCATGGAGGGTTTTTGCGTGCAAATGGATGCAGTAAGTATGATTTTTTTTGTTTTACTGCCATTTTAGGGAAAATTGATTGGTTACCACGACACATTAGGAAATTCGGGATTGGAGTCCACTTTGAGAACTTCAATTCGCCCCAAAACTATTTATGAGTATCGTCATCGACTTTGGAGTTGTAATAAAGGTTATATTACAACATATTCTCATGGAAAGATTCAGTTTAATGTCACCCACCTAAGAGTCTCCCATTGAAATATTTATCAGGAACTTACTTAGTAGTGATTAATTGCATATGGTATGTCTCAAGGTCTCAAACTTTCCTAAAAGTAAAGATTTCTGCTGGATCGACTAGCATTTTCAAGTTTATGCCGGCAGCCCAACAGTTACACAATTAAGACGAAAGAAGCATTGAGCATGCTGAACTTAAACACATCCTTGTTTCACTCTGGAGATGTTTTTTATTGGTTTCTGGTGACATAGACATGCACAAGTGGTTGACACCTAAGACCAACTTAAGTGAGGGCATTAACCAATGCTTAACCTCTTCATGACCACTGACGTAAAAATCACAAACTAACCTTGCTCCGTACACGATGAGTTCCAGCTATGTAATAAAGCTAAAATCCAGCTGCAGTTACTGAGATTGGTGACAACCCTCTCAGATTCCATGGTTAATAGCAACCATGATATCTGGGCAGTTAAACAGAGGAAGGGGCTCCATCATCTGATCAGCAAAATTGAATGTTTCTGATCAGTTGATATGGCAGCCTGGAGCCTTGTGAATGCTCCCAGGCCTTCCATAGTAAACTACCTATTAAATTGTAACAATAGTATGGTATTGCAGTCTATGGAATAAGCAATTAGAAGATACCAGGTTTATGTCCCCTTTGGTGTCTAAAATATACTGCAAAAAATAAAAATAGATTTTTTTTAAACCAGAAAAACACAAGAATATTAAAAGTTTAAATCCCACCGTTCCTCAGTTTTACATATAAACAATAATAAATAAACATAATTGGTGTTGCTGCATCTGTAAATGTTGAAAATATTTATCAAGAACGGTAAATGCCATAATGGAACAAAAAATTAAAAATGATCAATTTGCCATTCTTTTATCACCTCACCTCCATACAAATAAACGGAATAAAAGTGATCAGAAAGTGATTAAAAAGTCAAATGTAAGCCAAAATGGGTATCGATAAAAACTGCAATTTATCCTACAAAACAAGCCCTTACACAACTCTATAGACTGGAATATTAACAAGTTATGGATGTCAGATGCTTTTATTTTTTTAAATTAGTAAAATATATTAAAAACTATATAAATTTGAATAGAATACAGTTGTTATGTTATTTATAGTGCACAGTGGACACAATAAAAACAAGACCCAAAATTTTAGCAGACCCACATGACAAATTTTTGAAAATCTGGAACCCCACGATTGACTATTCTACCACTGATCAATAGAATAGCTACTCTCCATTTCACCAATCTATGTCACAAAGAGTATTTTTGTCCACCATCCCACGCGAGAACCCTTCTTTCTCTTACTCTCCCTCCCACAATTTGTCCAGTTTCAGTCTCTTATGTTCACCTTCACGGTGTTCTGAATGTTAGACCAACTTGTCACCCTCTTATATGTCTTATTCTTTTTCCTTCCTTTCTTCACTATATTTATTTATCTATGTGGCTGAGTTGGCCCCTCATGAAAGGTTTTGTTATGACATATTGTTATATGACTAGTGATTCAAGAACAATCTTTCATGTTTACTCTGTCTTGTTTGTTTGAAATCAGGGCCGGTGCAAGGATTTTTGCCGCCCTAGGCAAAAGAAAAGTTTGCCGCCCCCCCCCCCCCATGTGACATCACAATGCCCCACCCATATGATCTGCCAAATTAAAGGGGTTCTGCAGTTTATTTAAACTGATCGACAGGGGTCCGATACCCGGGACCCCCGCCAATTAGCTGTTTGAGAAGGCAGCGGCGCTGGCAGTAGCGCCTCAGCCTTCTAGCAGTGACGTCACGATTAGTATCATTGGCCTGGGTGGGGCTAAGCTTCATTAAAGTGAACAGAGCTTAACCCCGCCAAGGCCAGTGATATTAGTCGTGACGTCACTGCGCCTGCAGTAAACAGCGAGAAGGCCGAGGCGCTACTGCCAGTGTCGGACCCCACCAATCAGTTTAAATAAACTGCAGAACCCCTTTAACTAATGCCAGTTTTCTCTCCCGCCCCCATATATTTCTCTTCCCCCTCTTGCCATTCTCTCTCCCCCCTTTTCATTCTCCCCCCCTTGTCATCCTCATTCTCAACCCCCCCCCTCCCTTTGTCATCCTCTTTCTCAAACCCCCCCCCCCTCCCTTTGTCATCCTCTTTCTCAATCTCCCCCCCCCCTTGTCATCCTCTTTCTCAATCTTCCCCCCCTTGTCATCCTCTTTCTCAATCTTCCCCCCCCTTGTCATTCTCTTTCTCAATCCCCCCCCTTGTCATCCTCTTTCTCAATCACCCCCCCCCTTGTCATCCTCTTTCTCACCCCCCTTGTCATCCTCTTTCTCAATCTTCCCCCCACCTTGTCATCCTCTTTCTCACCCCCCTTGTCATCCTCTTTCTCAATCTCCCCCTTGTCATCCTCTTTCTCAATCTTCCCCCTTGTCATCCTCTTTCTCAATCTCCCCCTTACTTCTGGTGTAGAGTGGCCGAGCGCTGTATGCTCCATGGGTACAGGAGCTTTAGTATCCTGTACCCGGGCGGACTGATAGGAAGCGCACACTGTGTGCACACCTCCTGTCAGTCCGGCCGGGTACAGGAGACAGATGCTCCTGTACCGCGGACTATACAGGGCTCGGCCATGCTACAATGAGGAACTGACAGGAGGGAGCGCTGAGCGCTTCCCTCCTGTCAGTCCCTCTCTTCATGCTGCGCCCGGGCGGTGCGCCCTCATGGACGCACCAGCCCGGGCAGTGCTGCAGCCGCCTGAGGCTCTCTATAGAGCGCTCGGGCGGCTGCAGCATGAAGGGGGCCGGCGCTCCTAGCAGCGCCCCTTCCCAAGGGGCGCTCTACGCGGCTGCCTAGTCAGCCTATAGGACGCGCCGGCCCTGTTTGAATTAAACAATAAAGATCATTGTAAAAAATAAATAAAACAAGACCCAAAAAAACATGGTGCAAATGCATTTTTTTTCTTAATTTCACCCCACAGAGAATTGTTTCAAAGTTTTCTATATGTGACATGTTAAATTAAATGGTGCTAATAAAAAGTACAACTTGTCCAAAAGAAAACAAGTAGTTAAAGCAGTTATGGCTCCTGGAAAGCAGAAAGATAAAAACAAAAAAACGGGTGAGCCCTGAAGAAGTTAACAAATAATTGCAAGTCACCAATTTAACAAACATTCACATTGGAAATTCATATGGAGAGGGAGTGATCGAGAGCGATAACATTTCAGGGACAGATGCTTTTTAAATATTTAAGTTGTTTAAAAACATATAGGGGCAGTTTGACAATGGAGCACACTTAAAAAACTGTTTTTGTTACCCACAGCAATAACAGTGCATGAATCACGATAAATCAGGTAATCCCCTTACTTCACGGTGGCCGATCAAAAGTATGGAATGGGCTGCACCAGTAAGCCTTCTCCATATTCGGCGGATGCTGACTTTTTCATACAGCAGACACCCAACTACAATAACGGAAAATGGAAATCCCGTCATTTAACCCCTCAGATTCTGCAATCAACACCGATCGCGGCATCTGTGAGGTAAGGTAGAGGGATACGGCTCCCTTGGCCTTCCCATCGGAGCCCCCTAGTGACATTGTGGTGCTCAAATTGGTTACCATGGCAGCCTGGATGCTTTTTAAGCATCCCATAGCTGCAAAGGTAACCTCCCTGCTGCACTGTTCATAAGGCATAGCTCAGCACGGAATGCATAAAAATCCTATTTTCCCTTGTAGCTCTCTATTAGGGTAAATAGGACAAAAGATCCCAGGTTCAAGCCCCCTATGCTCTGAAAACAATACAAACAATGAAGAGCTTTCAAAAAAGGACTGGGAATAAGTATAAAAAATGTACACATAAAAATTGTAAGTGGCTCTGTTCTATAAAATGGAAAACTACTGAAAGAACAGAAATTATTTATGTAAAAAAACAGAAAAAAATAGAATGTTTTCCATAGACCAAGTTTAAAATCACAAACTATACAAATATACTATGAACCGGATGGTATTTCACTTTAAACATGTATTATGGTCAATACCAGATGGGCTCAACATGGTGGATGGATCAAATGTGGCCACAGGATGATTACAATAAGGCACAGGAGCATGAAAACTAGCTGCCATATAATTTGGTGGCCAGTCAGGGGCTCTTGCTTGTATGGGGTTTGGCTAGTTAGGTGCATGGCACAATATGCAAATTGTTGCTGTTGGGGCCTACAATATCCTGAAAAGGGGCCACATGGGTCCAATAGTTGACCACTATATACATTTTAACTAATCATTAAAGTTACACTTACCTTTAACCCTTGCATTCTGAAACTACATATGAAGAGTATCTTGTGCTGAAGCAAGTGAAAAATGGTCATGAAGAATTCTCAGAGTGACACAAGAGGAAAGCCCCCTATCGCACCCAGCCCCACCACCCATTAGTTTCAACCCAACTTCTCCAACCAAAACCGCTCTCCTGCCCTACAGGTCAAAGAACCCTTTCTTCTGGCATCGGCAAACCCAGCAAAAGGTGAGGATGGTCACCACTGAAAGCTGGCCCCTCTAAGAAATGCATAAAAAAAAGAATGATTTGCATACTCCACTACATACTAGTTCCATAGTTAACTACATGGAAAGGAAAGGATTGTAGTACCAGCAACTTGGCTAGGTGCAAGTTCAGCTTCTGTGCCATTGGATGAGTGCCGCATACTGTTGTCTCTGTGATTTATTGCTGTCGAAAAAAGTGACGAGAAGAACGAGGAGAAGGTGCATCAGCAGCAATAGATGACAATGAAGTCGATGGGAAGGAATAACAGCATCCTTCTGTTGATGTCGTTGAGCCATGACTGGTGAGAAGGGGTGCTGGTAGAGAGTAGTCGATGCATTAGGATGTAACACTAAATAAGTGGTATGGTTTCCCCATGCCACATTATGAGGACGTTTCATGTGTTGACGCAGGGCCATTATGCCAACATTAGCAGCCTGGCCATGCCTCTCTTTCTGCCCACACATCCTGCATACAGCCACGCTAATGTCCCCCAGCGACTTGATGAAAAATTCCCACATTGGCTAGTATAGCATTTTTTATTCACCACTGCATGATGCCTGTCTGCCGCTGCTGTTATGAACCCATGCACTGCTAATGTGTTCCTCACAGGTAATCTCTGGAGTAGCAGACGGTGTACCCCTCCGGTTTTTGGCTTCAGATCTTCCGCTCCTTCCACCCTGCTTTCTCACAGGCGCATTTCCACCCTTCTGTCTCACAGGCACGCTGCCACCCTCACCGCATTATAATGACGATGCTCCCTCTTCAAGTTGCTCCCACTTGTGATTGACTAAATCAACATCTACATCTGTTTGGTTGTCACTTTTGTCACCCACACTTTTCTCTTGCATGTGTCCCTGAGCTCTTGCAACATGTGCTCCCACCAGACTGTAATCGTCGGTGGTTGCATGTCTAGAGGAGTCTCGAGCAGACCTTTCCTCCAAGCCTGTACCGGCCTGTAACTCCTGACTTTACTTACAAAGCTCATCCTCGATGAAAAGTATAGCAGGCAGCTATCATTACTTGGCTAGCAGAAGGACTAGCAAAAGCAAAAGGCAGGTTTAGGACAGTCCCTGGGCAATGCTTCTAATCTGGGTGTCAGAGGAACCCACCAATTCCTGGCTATATATCTGTTGTTAATTGAGATGATGTTGAAGAGCGAGTCAACCATTCGAGTACAGCTGGATGACAGTGGCAGCTCTGTTCTTCTGATGCTACGTGTGCCATCTACAACTGCATTTTTGCCACTGTTGACTCTTTTGGAGGGCCCCAGTTCAACAAGCTACGCAATATATTACACTGCCCTTTAATACTGAGGCACAGTAAGTCTATGTATAAACTAATAGATTAACTGTGAATGTGGCAGTTCAGTTCAAAATGATGCACAGGATGATTACACCCAACCTGCAGTGTCCCTGCTGTCTCCCTATGCTGTCTCTACAGCCTCAAAGAACTCACCCTACAATATCCCTGCACTGCCCCTGCACTCTCTATCCAATATTCTATTAATAGCTTTCTGAAACAGTAAAATGGTGGAAACCATGTGGGATGAGGATTTTATACAGCTGTAACATAACAGGCGATGGCTATCTCCAGATTGGCTGGCTACATGGCATAATGGATCATTGTGTTCCCGGGCTTCTTACTGTCACTCTTTAACACATGCAGCTTCATTACCACGAAACACTAGGACATTTGGATTAATGGCAAATCAAATTTTTCCTAAACTTTGGATCAAATTCCATTTTGGATTCTTTGATTCGCTCAACACTAGTTCTCTTGATAGGTATAGATAAAGTTGCCCGCAGAGGAGCAATGTATTGATTAGTGCAATGTGTTATCCTCTAATTGAGTCACTACAACTCTCTCTAGTGAATGATCTGACTCAGAAAGGTAAGTGGGACAACGTTAAGGAAGTTAAAGTGCAAGGGCAGGAAAAAGGATATATGGGCTAACTTTAAGAATTACATCCAGAAAATAATGCACTTGTTTTTTTGTTTTGTTTTTTTATTACATAAAATATTCACATACTGAAATGCAGCCCCAACCTTCAAAGAATTTCCACCATGATTCACTGTTGCCTGCAGACACTCACTATTGTACCTCTCTCCAGCCTGTAACCTCAGGTTACATCCAAATATTTCAAATTGTGACTCATCAGTCCAGAGCACCTGCTGCCATTTTTCTGCACCCCATTTCTTATGTTTTCATGCACAGCTAAGTCTCTTGACCTTGTTTCCATGTCAAAGTTATGGCTTTTTGAATGTAATTTTTCTATGAAGACCACTTCTGCCAAGACTTCTCCAAACAGTAGGTGGGTGTACCTGGGTCGCGCTGGTTTCTAGCAGTTCTGAGCTGATGGCAGGAACTGCTAAATGTTTTCAAAGTAGGCAGTAGGAAGTAAGCATGATATATCTTTCATTGGCTGCACTAAGGTTTCTGTTAACAGAGTCAGGGATTTGGTGAGGATTAATGGTGTTCTTGATGCTTAGGCATACAGGAAGATTCGTATCCATTATGTAATACCATCAGGTATCTTATTGGTTTCAATTTATTTTCTACAGCAGGACAACAACCTACAGCTACTGTCATTAAGAACTACCTTTAGTGTAAAGAAAGACAAAGAGTGCTGGAAGTGATGATATAGCCCCCACCCCTGATGATATAGCCCCCACCCTTTGGAATTACATGAAGATATAGCAGGATCTGAATAAGCCTACATCCACAAATGATCTGTGGTTAGTACTCCAAGAAGTCTGGAACAACCTTCCTACCAAGGTCCTTTAAAAACTGTGTGCAAGTGTACTTAGAAGAATTGGTGCTAGCAAAGAGTGGTCACACCAAATACTGATTTGATTTAGATTTCTCTTTTTTCATTCACTTTGTCTTCTGTTAATTGATAAAACTGTTCTTACGTTTTAGCATTTCTTCCTCACCTGCCTAAAGCTTTTGCACAGTATTCTATGTCTATATTCCTATACCATTATACCAATTTATTGATAGATTGTATTAGGTTTAGTATGTTTAGTTAGACATCAATATTAGCTACACCGTTAATTATCCAAAATGATGAAATTGAAAGTGTATAAAGGCTATACATTTTTTTTAATCAAACAAAAATAAAATAGATTCAAAAACAGACATGAAATGTAGAAAGATTACGTTAACGGTTACCTACAAAACTATGTGTTTAAAGGAAATGATTTTTGTCTTTTAGCTGTGCTGTTGCACAGGACATGACCAAATTTGTGAGGTTTTTTTGTAATTCTGTTTGAATAAAACTGAAGAACTAATTACCATAGCATGATCATAATTCTGAAATACTGTATTCACTTTTATAATCAATCTTCTTAGTTGACTATAATATGGGCAAAATGTGTCACAATATGCTGAATATAGAAACGTCAGTTACTTTTTCAACAAACTTCTATATTTTCAATTTAAAAAAAGAACAATAGAGCAGAAATATTTTTTTAGTAAATTAAATTAATAATCAATAATAATAGTACATAATTCACTTTTGTGAGTCTCCCAGATTCTTCAGACTATTAAACTTTTAAAGTGTTGCATTTATAAAGTAAAAGTTCCAATTTTTCATGGTTAAAATAAGCTGTCAGTGTCTGTCATTCTCCTGGCTAAAGTATGTGTGAGACTGCACTTGTTCCACATCATGATACTTACAACCCTGCACAAAGACATCTGTGAACAAAAAGAGCTAGTGTTTAACAGGATAATTCTTGCATTCAGTCTTATTTCTATCTTCTACTTCCTCTGCTTTTTTTGTCAGTGACAAGTTTTTTTTTTCTCTTGGTATCCTTTCTCCTCCTTCTGTTTTACAACTAGGCTTTGTTACCTACAAAAAAAAATGTCTGGAGTTTCTTGTCTAGTAAAGACGGACCAGTGAAAAAGAGGAATGAGGCTGCAGTGCTGAGCATGCATGCAGAACATCCCAATCTGTTTTTGTGCATTGAGTTGGTGAGGGGGGAAGCAAGGAACATGCAGCTAGTCTTATTTGGATAAAAGGAGGTTGGACAGCTGGAGACCCTCAACAAAAGATTCACTCTTCTGTCAGTTCTGTTTACTTAGTGTTGTTTCTGACCATTGTGTGAGACTTGCTTCTAATACATATGCTTATCAAACCATTTTAATTGGCTTTCTATTTAACAGCAAAGACCAAGTACTCTACTACATATGTTACCAAACAAGTAATTGACTTCGCTGGCTTTCTTGCATTTATTTACTATTAGTATTGGCAGAAAGTTGTGAGTTTAACAAATTACACTGACTATTTTGCAGATACATGCATTAGATATACAAGCAAACAGTTGTCAATCCTTCAAAGACAAACACAGGAAAGCTTTCTCACTGAAAAGTAAGGATGGACAGAATGGAGCTAATAAAACTAGCATTAGGTGAATTTATAAAACCTTAAACCATTTTTAAAGGAAAATCATCATAAAATCTAAATTTCTACAGTAATTGAACAAATTAGATGTAGGAAAATATATAAACTTAATTGGAAATTGCGATAAAATGTTTACTCTGAAATTGTAATAAAGGAAACAGGAAATTAAACTCTATAAAACAAATTTATTAAACCTTGTTAGAATACCTCCAAATATTGTACTTGGTTTATTGTGATGACATGTGTTAGGGATTGGTTTTGATTTGACTTGTGATTTGATGGTTGTTAAAGTCTTCTTCATTTCATTTATGGTTTTTACAAACATTTTATAATGGAATTGAATACTCAGGTTCACAAGGGCTCCGGCAATATAAGTGAGATTCATATTTATATCTACAATTTACACGTTATGTAAATTGTTCCATGCAACAAATACACATTTGACACTTGGATTCAACCGAGAATAATTAAGTTATTTTCATTTTGCTATGTTGTTTCAGACACAAAATTAATATGATATTATAGAATTAGGCATGCGGGCTTCCTCAATTTTGTACTGTAGATATAGATATGATAGGGTTTCTCATTTATAGTATTCAGTAAGGCTACAGTTTTCAGGCAGTTGGTTGATAATGTTGAGTTTTAATATCATTTTATTCAATAAAAGCACTGAAGAAAACATTTTTTGAGAATCATTTAGAAAATATGTGATTTTAGATTAGGTTCTGTGCTATTGGGCAAGATCATACTGGAGAAAAAATAAACTAAGCTGCATTTTTATATTGTTTATTCCTTTTTGTAATATAGTGAACTATATTACTACTTTTCAGATGACTGTATGGGGAGTAATCCCTATCATCCTATAGCTGTAGCAAAATCCATAAATCAATTTCTAAGTGTCCTATCATACAGGCAGCATAGTGCACCTAATAACTGGTCAAAAACACATAGTGGATGATCTAGGTAGGTATATTGATCCTCAAAGAGCAGAATATAAAGGGCTGCATCACCAAATGATGTAATAAGGGACAATGTGTTTATGTCAAAAGTCATATATATGGTAAGTAATATAATCATTGCATTTGGCAGGATGTGAAACAACTAATGGCCAGGTCTTTCTACATCATAACAACGATTTGTAAAGCTTTAATATCTCTTGCTGTCTGAATTTCTGAGAACCATCAATTAGACCTTACTAAAGAGCTGAATCTGAAGGTAATGCATGCTGAGCTTAAGTCAGCTCCATAGATATAGACCATGACGTTTGGAACAACATCCACAAAATCAAACATAGAAGCTTCATAGTATAATTATGGTCTTTCATGTGTTTTTGTACAATGTTCGACCTTCACATGTTACTTCATTCATACAAACTGCATAAGAAAGAAGTCATGTAATAAAGTCTAATATGAAGTATAACCTGCTACTGAAAATATGAAGATATTAGTTTAACACCTGTGTTTTTCAATTGATACATTTTTTATACATTTTTTGATATGTGATCATAATCTTTTCTACACTACATGCACTAATGAGATGGCAAAGAGGTTGTCTGAGATTTTGACATTGATGAACTATGCTTAGGATTCATCAATATCAGATTGGCTGGGGTCCAACCCAAGCACCCCTATGATCAGCTGCTTGAAGAGGCAGCAGTGCCCCAGTAGGCGCTGCAGCCTCTTCCTAGGCCACTGACATCACATTCATCAGTCACATGGCCTAGGTGCAGCTCATTCCCATTCAAGTGAATGGAGCTGAGCAGAAATGCCAAGCACGACCGCAAGCAAACGGACGGTGCTATGCTTGGTAAGCTGCTAGGAGGCTTCTCAAACAGCTGACCAAAGGGAACTTCCCCAATCTTATATTAATGACCTATCCTGAGGATAGACCATCAGTATCAGAATCTTGTAAAACCCCTTGAAGTTGGCACATAAACTATGAGAAGCAAGAGCACTGTAATATAAGTTGAATTTAAAGTATTTAAACTGTGTCTTCCATTTAATGTATCACAGTGGATCATTTTTACCTAGTTAGCGGTTATTTTGCATGTAAAAAGTTGCACTTCGTTTTATGCTGCAATTTGTATCCCTTCATTAAATTTGTATCCCTTCATTAAATTTGTATCCCTTCATCCTCTAGTATTCAATTTGAAACTTTCTTCTAGTTTCAGACTTATATCATTTTGGCATGTCCATCCTATATACAATGGCTTTTGATTCTACAAGATGCAAATCAACTCGATTTCTTTGTGAAATCATTTTCAAAATAATTCACTTACACTTGCTCTTTTTATCTATAATTCGCTAAGCAATCTCTTCACTAATCAACAAGATTTATGGATTTATGGGGGGAGATTGAAAAAAAAGAAATGTTTTATAGATGAGACTCAGGTCTTTAGCCAGCAAAAAATATAATTTAAAGGGGTCGTCCAACCATAACAACTTGTCATCTATCCATAGGATATGTGATATCTCCTTGGCATTGTCACCATTCACCAGAACAGGGGTTCCTAAGTCCCCCAAGTGAATTAAGTGACAGCTGTTCCATTTATCTATGGAAGTCTGGAAGATAGCCAATTACAGAATATATAGGCAGAGTGCCACATGGTATACACATTACAGCAGTAGTGATCAACCCACCGCATTATAGGCTTTAAACTGCAGTTTTTGAGGCTGCACCAGTCAGGCTGGGGCACCTTGGGCCCACCTTAAGAAATTATTCTCAGGACTCAACCTGTATATCATCAATAAAGTCTAATAGGTTTTGATTTTGAATAAAAAAAATAGACATTAGTGACAAGTCATTAGCTCCAAGTGGTGTTTTTCTTCTGGAACTTTGGGCCCCACTATGGATTCAGAAACTGGGCCCACCATAGGACCCTCTGGTACTCTGATGGGCCAGCTCGACCCTTGGCTGTACATCATATCTGGCCTGAGCTATATCAAGGGCTATGCCTACACAGAAAAACAGATAACTTACTGTCACATTTGTGGTGTTTTCTTTATATATTTTTTCAAAACCGTTATAGCTCTAAACAGATCTCTCAAAATGTCTCATTTGTTTGTGGCACAATACTTACTGAGCGTAGACAGAAATGCAAAGTTATATTTAAAAAAAAGCACATTGAAGGTGTTGTCCAATTGTTTTAAATATTAACTCCTTCAAGACCAAGACCATTTTCGTTTTTGTATTTTCGTTTCTTCCTCCCCACGTTCTTTAATTTTCCGTTCACATCGCCATATGAGGGCTTATTTTTTGCAAGCCAAGTTGTATTTTTAATGGCACCATTTCATTTCATTTATTTGTAGGAAAGGGGAAAATAAATATTTGTGGAGTGAAATTGAAATATAAAGAAATTCCTTTGTTTTGACATTACAGCATTCGCCGTGCATTAAAATGACATGACATCCTCATTCTGCAGGTCAGTACGATCATTGCAATATCAAACTTGTATGCTTTTAAAAAAATAAAAAACATTTCTCTGCATTGCCATTTTCTGACATAACTTTATGAAATTTCCATCCATGTTGCTGTATGGGGGCTTGTTTTTTAGGAACAAACTAGCTTTTATTGACAACATTTTTGGGGTATGTTCAACTGTTTGATCACTGTTATTCAATTTTTTGGGGGGAACAAGGTGACTGAAAAATGGAAAATCGTGTTTTTCACTTCCTTTCCATTACGGCATACACTGCACATGAAAATTTTTATTTTTAATATTTCAGACATTTTTGGTCGTGGCTATACCTAATATGTTTATTTTATTATTTATTTTTTAATGTAAAATTGTGAAAGCAGGTGATTTAAACATTTATTATTATTATGTTTTTTTGATTTATTTTTTTACTTTTAATATAAGAAATGTAACCCCCTTTGGGGGCTAGAACTTAGATCTATAAGGTTGAATAGGATTCTCCACTCTATCTGATGAGCTGTGTCTTATGCACATCTCACCAGGCAGATTACTATGACAGTCCTGGGAAGCCTCAGGAGGCCTCAAGCTGTCACGGTAACCGATCAGAGCCCAGAAATTTTACTGTGCGGGCTCCGATCGGAAGGCAGAAGGAGCCCCATCCCTCTCCTTTACCTCACAGATGCCACAATCGCTTTTGATTGCAGCATCTGAGGGGTTAAATGACGGGGTTCAGTGCGATTGCCTTTCCCTGTCAGTGTGGCTGGGGGCCTACTGTATAGCATATATTACCTCACACATTATCACGCACATGAACATGATAATGCGTGAAGGGGTTAAACTTATAGCAGGAAAAGCTTTACATTTTAAAAAATAACGGTTAGGGAGAGTTCATATCACCATCTCAGTTTCCATTCTGCATCCAGAACTTTTTTTTCCATCCGAAAATACGGATTGCAGACAGAAATGGTTCAAACGGATGTTAAATTGTTTGTTTTTGTAAAAAAATGGATCCTGTGCATTAACTGATGAAATGTTTTTTCTGTTCTTCTGACATATCAAAAGAACAGAAAATTAAATAGTGATGTTAACTCCCCCATTTATTTTTGTCTATGATACAGCTCCAATGGTCTCCACTGGTTTTACTTGGCTGTCCTGGAGCCATGATGTCACGTGCATGACACTTCATTTGCAGGAAAAATAAAAATAAAAAAGACCAGCAGAAACACTGGAAAGTTGTGGTGATTTAATCCCTTTACACAGAATGCCATTTATGTATGGCTGGAAAAGGTTTTGAGCACATCTGCCTTACATGTACAGAGCTGTAATGGTGCAGTCTCAGGAGCTGTGCCCACACCATCATTTTTGGTTGTCAGCTGCATTACACAGCTGACGCCATGATCTCACTGATAACTCCTATGCTTGCAATTTAACCAATTAGATCAGGGATCAGCAACCTCCGGCACTCCAGCTTCTGTAAAACTACAACTTCCAGCATGCACACTTGCTTGGCTGTTCTTGTAACTCCCATAGAGGTTAATGGAGGATTCTGTAAGTCATAGTTTCAGAACAGGTAGAGTGCTAGAGGTTGCAGATCCCTGCCTTAGATGCTGTGGTGGTCAATGCTGACCATTGCATCTAAACAGTTAGGGCTCATGCACATGAACATAAGGGCTCTATTTTCAACCCCCAGGAAAGGTCATAAACATCAGATTGTTGGGAGCTGAACACTTGCACTGATCAGCTGCATTGGGAAACCACTGGAAGCTATACAGTTTCTAGTAATAGTGTCCTACAGCTCGGCTCACATTCACTTGAATGAGAGGCGAGCTACAGTATCCCGGCATGGCCACTTCACTTTCGTCTCCATCCACTATATAGTTTCTGGCACCAGTGGTTGCCTGAAAGAGCTGTTCAGTGAAGGTGCCAGGTGCTGGACCCCCACAAAGCTGGTATTGATGACCTATCCTGAAAATAAGTCATCAATATTTAATTACAGGGAACCTCCCAGAATTATTTTGCTGTTATTAAAAATAATAGTTTTTTTATGGTATGAAAAACAATTGGTTATGACTGATATAAACTCACCCCAATTACTTTAAAACCATCCAAGCAAAGTACATTTGGAACAATTCAAAAAGCATGATCTTCCCTATGATATGAACATAAATATTGTAGTGACTACATGTTTTTGTTTGCGGTTTCCTAATAGCAAAATCAGGAATTCAATGCTTAGTAGGGAGGGAAATTTTTACAACTGTAGCTGTAGATATTGGTTTGAATCCCAAATAGCAGAACATCCACCAATGCAGAAAGGACACAAATTGTTGGCAATAGCCATTTCAACTAAAGTGGTTCCTCAAATGTCATCAAACCAACTTTCTGTGAGACACGTTTTCAGATTCTGATTCTTAAAAGGGTTATCTTAAAGGGGCTGTCTGGGGACTAAAGAATATTTTTTTAATTATCTCATTCATTATAATGTCCCTTAGATGCATATTCTTGCCCTAGCTGCACCTGTTAACCCGATTCAAGTCTCATTCAGTGCAGTCTAGACGTTTACTAGTCTCATGCTGTTTGCTTACATCAGGACCCCAAGTCACTTGACCGCTGTCCCTGAAATCCCTCCTCTTTAGTGCCAGGTCCTTACTTGAAGATTTTCACAATTACAGACCAGGAATGGTGTTGAATGGAGAGAAGGAAGAAGATGGAAACTTCTCTTGCATTGGGATGACATTGCTTTTCCATACAAAGCCAAGCCGGTCCACTACACTCACATCTATGTGGTCTGTGTACAGCATCGCATGCATTATTTTATATTAGGCTGCTCAAAATTTTGGCCATTTTTAATGTTATAATCAATAGAACTCCACATTGACCCTGAAAGAGTTAAAGGAGGATTTTTATAACTACTGCCTGACCAGAACCTTTATTTCGCCAGATGACATCATACTATGAATTATGATGACTCTCTACTAACCTTAAAATATTTGTAATCCATGAAAGGATTGATAAACTAGATCAAGAAACATACTAATTGTTTAAAGAAATGATGGCCAAAAATGTTTCTTTTTCATCTTAGGAAACCCCAGAGCACTCTACTGCTCACATTATAAAGATGTCAAAAGCAAAGACCTCTGGGAAGATCATAGGATCACAAAGAACCAGTAGGACAATTTTCACTACGTTGCTATGTGCCACAAAATAGATCTGCTAATATCTGTAGGGATTGCTGATAACACTACTTAAACTTCCTAGTCAATTATGGACCTATCTTTTATTTATTTTTCACTTTTTTTTTAAAGAAATTCTAACTTCAGATTTTTATGTTATCACCCCTTACACGCCTGTCCAAAGCTGCCTGTCTATTTCAGATAGGATGTTGAGACAGCGCCTCCCTTGAAATTGAACAGAGGTCTGAATAAAGAGAGAGGTACTTTGTAGTCTACATAGTCCATCTTTAATTCAGCAATGCATCTATACTCCCGGGAGCTCTGCCTTTGATCTCTTTGATTTTTACACCAGATCTGTTATGGCCTAAAATTCCTAGGTTTTCCATAGAAACATCTCCATTCCTTAGGGATATTGATGTTTTCTTCTTCCTAGGGGTTATGATATGGTAAATCAGATTCAGAAAGACTTGGACAATACCAGCATTCATTCCCTGTTTTTTTTTTTTTTGTAACCTTCTTTTTCGCCAATGAATCAAAATATTGTTTATTCTGCTGCTCCTAACGCCAGTCACTTCAGCTGCCAGTGTTGAAACTTTGTAGCAGCAGCAGGTTGCGTTACCATGACAACATACTGTATAGCCGCAACCTCTAAGACAATGTATCCAGGGAGGATAGAGAAGGGAGTTTTTACTTCCGATGGAGCAAGCATTCTCCTCAGGATAGTCATCTTGTCACTAGAACAATGTATATCTTTGCCTGCCAATTTTTTCTTTGCCCTTATTTTCCTTTGATGTATAAAAAATCAAAAGAGTTGAGGAGAAAAGACTTTTTTTTGCACATAACAGACCTTTATGTTTTGTCAAATTAACTGAATACGCTGAAAACTGATACAGTTGGATAATTAATGATCCTACGTCTGTTCTTATGACAAACGTTTTGTTCCTAAACTTTGAGATTTGAATTTCAAATGAACAATAATATATATTTTGGGGCCAGAAAAAATGCTGAGAAAAAATGCAGCTGTATTTTCATAAGTGAGTGTCCTATGCGGTGGTGTAAAATTTAATTAGTGGGTTTCAGCCTGTCTAATTTGTGTCTTGTGTATTTTTTGTTATTGTAATTAGTTTATCCTATAGAATAATTATAGACATTCATAAGCCAGCAGTAAAACCCTTCATTATGGGTTTAGTTTATAAGTTTTGGTGGCGTTAAACACAGAACCAGGCTGGAAGGAAAGGCTTTCAATCGGCAAAGTAACAATTAAGAAATTTAGTAAAGTTTCGAATTCATTCATTATTTATTAGAACATGTAAAAATGTAATAAGAAAATAAATCTGTGTAATCTGTCCCGCAAACTTGTGCTCTGGAAATACTCATAAAATGGGTCTCATAGTGTTCAATCACTTTGTAGTGTTTGGTTAAAGCCACCCTATAAATTATTGCCTCGTGATTCGTGATACAATTGAGGAATGTATTAATAATGCATAGAGTTGTGTAAATTGTCCAGGACGTCCCAGGGGGGGAAAGCACAATATGGCAAAAATGTTAAAATGTTAACCCTATAAGTCTTGGTATAAAGGGTATAAAATTTAAGTTGTTTATGTCCAGCCCAGGCATTCTTAACCAATTTCACGCCAAGATCCCTCTAGCAATCTGGTGGAATCTATGGATGACCTATCCAAACTGAATTTTTAATTTTGAAGGAATTGATGAATGCATGATATGTTGAGATATGACAATATCAAGTTTAGTAAGAAGAGAAATGAAGTTTTTTACCATCCTGAATTCTATCCAAACTTCCTAAGTTCCATCCAAGAATTCCTTGAAGTTCATAGACTTCCGGTTAAGTACAATTGCAAGGGATTTTTTTTTTTGTTTGGGTATGAGTCTTGAAATATTTTTTGTTCTATGGCACACATTTAGTAATGTTTTTGTACCTTTTTCTCTAGTGCATATTACTTTGAAATTGTCTTATCATCTGTGGAACACATGTAATAACGATTTGCACCCTCAGCTTCTCGATGTAGAGTGAAACGTTGGTGTGTCTTGCTGCTAAGCCAGGATTTAGACATACTTATCTATTGAAACATTTCAAAATGCAACCCAATCTCATTTCATTATTTTAAACGTTTCTTTAGGCAGAGAATGCCACTCTTATGCCAGTAGGTAGATGGCTTATAAATGAAAGGAACATTTCCAGACATATTTACAGAGGCAACAAATTTATCAACATCTTGTGACATTTTGATGAATTTCTTGCAAGTCAACGGCAATGTGGCCCCAAAGTGACTTCAAAAGTACCCCACGTGATAAAATCCCCCATTCTCTTTCTTTCCATCAATGTGCAATATAAAAATCAAAGTGCCACAAGCACAGTAAACAAAGTGACCCATATGTAGTATGTGTGTGGGAAGACCTGTCCACTGCTTACATGCCTCTACCTATGGTCATATATGCTTCCATAGTCTTCCAGGGATGCTCAACCTTCATTACAGCACACTCTTTACTTCTTCACATAGAACCATGGATGTGAGTTGGGCCTAAAAACATGGTGATAATGGATCAGACTAGCTGGATCGCTGCCTTCTTTGGTCCGCAGTGAACGTGATGTAACCATGGAAACCGACACTACAATCTAAGGGACGGAGGAGGTGTCTGATTGTGTTAATTCATAATATATGTTCACAGACTTATGGCTAATAAGGAAATGTGCTGGCCAAATATTTTCTATCATTATTATTCTCTTCACTCATTAAGTGTCGTCCTGGATTATGTAGTTATTAGACTCTCACACAATGTTTATTACATACAGTGATGTGAAAACGTATTTCCCGCTTTCTGATTCTCTGCGTTTTCTGCACATTATTTCTGGAATATTCGTTCATCATAGTGTAATGGTCTAGTGCAGATTTTACTCTGTAATGGAAGGGGCTTTAATAGTCAGGGTTAGATTAAAACTAAGATTAAAATTAACTAGGTTTAAAGGGGCAGTTACTTTTTTTTATGTGATAGATAGATAGATAGATAGATAGATAGATAGATAGATCGATAGATAGATCGATAGATAGATAGATCGATCGATAGATAGATAGATAGATAGATAGATAGATAGATAGATATGATAAATAGATAGATAGATAGATAGATAGATAGATAGATAGATAGATAGATATGATAAAATAGATAGATAGATAGATAGATAGATAGATAGATAGATAGATAGATATGATAATAGAGATAGATAGATAGATAGATAGATAGATAGATAGATAGATAAATAGATAGATAGATAGTTTTGTGTGAGTACATATATGGTCAATGGCTATATATAAACCGTGGAAATGTGTGTATCTATAGATCTGCGACACACACAGATAGACAGAGACATAGATAATAGATAGACCTTGAAATTTTTCTTGGTGTTATTTTGAATTCATGTGGGTTTATATATGGTCAATGGCTATATATGAGTACGTAAATCATGGAAATCTGTGCATAGACAGATATGAGACATAGCCAGAGATATATAGACAGACAGATAGATATAGTAGATATAGTATAAATGAGAACATAAACAACCAGAGCGTGCTGTATTGGTGAATGTTCTGCAACATGGTCAATGTGGGGAGGGGCAGTTGAAATTATACATTATTTTAAGCCTATCTGCTTCAAAATCTTGATAATCCAGTCATTTTCCACCTCATCCGTGAATTTTGCCTGGGCTAGGTCTCTTCAGGAAGGAACAAATGACAATTCCAACCCAGTAGTATGTAAAATCAGGCCTGCTTGTTCCTATAGGACCTGGCCTTTGCTGATTGCATTGAGCTGTACCTGAGCTTTGAATACACATTGATTGTAATAATTACATGCCTACATATAAAATGTTTTTTCTTCTGCAGCAGAACTGCGGAGCACTGGGCTCCTGACCATTCCTAATCTGCACCTTCTGCTGCCTACATTATAAGTCAACAAACACTTTCCTCTCTGTTGGACAACTTGGGAGTGTAAATCCTATAAGAACACATGATAGTTTATGTGGACTTTGCGGTAAGTGGCTCCAGGGCAGTGAAAACATCATCATAACCCTACATAATCACACAAGCATCAGGATAAGCCAATGTTATTCCTGCAGCTTCCATGACACATTGCTGCTGAATGTGCAATTGTTTACAGCAGCCTGTATACATGTGCCTCAATGTGCCAAAGTCTGTGTGTGTGCAAGGCTGAGGAGCAGACCCTTCCCCACCCCCACACCAGTCACACACTGCTCCATTCAGTGTCAGTGTGCCCCTTGCACACTGAGATGTGTCCCCTGGATCCTGCATCATGTGCTGTGCACTTTTAAAGAAAGGAAATGTGCTCCCTGTGTTGATCATTTTCAAACATCCTTTCAAGCAGGGGGAGGTGAGAAGTGCAGATTTGTATTATTAAGAAACCCCAGCATTTCAATATTAAGCAGTCTGTTTTGTCTTTAGCTTACAGACAGCAATCCCATGCACTTAACGCTCAACTGAGATTTCATATAAATATATTAGTCTCTAGACAGTGGACAGTAAATGTGTTATGCTGTACAAAATAGTAGCTACACTATATTAGATACACAAGAAAGAAAGAAAGAAAGAAAGAAAGAAAGAAAGAAAGAAAGAAAGAAAGAAAGAAAGAAAGAAAGAAGAAAGAAAGAAAGAAAGAGCTTTTTGCGTCCATATATATTATTTATTTTTATTCATGCTGATGGCTATATCTGAAGATATAAACCATGTATTAAGATAAAAGATAAAGATAGATAAATAGATAGACAGAATAGATAGATAGAGAGACAAAAGTCGATAGATAGATAGATAGATAGATAGATAGATAGATAGATAATGTGTTATAAGCCTTTCTGGGAATGTTAAATGTACATTTTCTAGTCACAAACCTGGTTATTCACAAATATATCTGCTGTGTATATAGGATTGATGCTGTGAAGGCCTCATTCATGTGACTGTACTAAAATTTGATTATTTGTAATGATGAAGAATACTCCAAACGACACAAAATATAAATCTTTTTTGCTTGTTTTTAGTCCACATTTTTGTTAGTATAGGGTCTTTACCTGCCTTTTAGGCCTCATGTCTTTACCATTGTGAGAATGCTCGTGTCTGCCTCTAGCACAGTGTTGTGTCAGTCAGGATACATTGTGTTGTTTAGGTGTTTTTTTGTTTATGTTTTCCTGAATTTTCATCTACATTTTCTCCCATATTGCAGATACATATAGCCATCTAAAATATGCCTCAGAATTACAGATCCCTATTGTCAGACTCCATTGGCTCAAAGATGATATGATATAAAGGTGTGTGACTTGTCCAGAGGATTATTGGTTCCCTACTTCAGCCAGCAGTACATGGAAATGTCAAACATTTGTTGGGGACAAAAGATCCAAAGTTCACTATTATAAAATGTTTTTTCATCAGCGTTTGAAACTGTTTTTTATCAACAGTTTCTCCCACATTGAAGATACAAATATAAATCAAATATTATCAAAGATTTAAAATGTTCTTAACTTCTTTGGGGAGAATAAAAGTTTTGATAGAAGGCTTACACTATAACACTGTATTGAAATACTGATATGTAAAATGGTTATGCAAATCGGGTTGAATATTAATTTAGTTATTTATTTTGCTACATTGTTGTCTGTGTAGATATGTGATATGTCAGTCACATAGGAACATAGTAAATCACAACAAATGCTACAATATGCTACAAATGTATACTAGATATGCATATAATAAAAATAAATGTATACTAGAAATGCATATAATAAATATAAATGTATACTAGATATGCATATAATAAAAATAAATGTATACTAGATATGCATATAATAAAAATAAATGTATACTAGAAATGCATATAATAAAAATAAATGTATACTAGAAATGCATATAATAAATATAAATGTATACTAGAAATGCATATAATAAATATAAATGTATACTGGATTCGTATATTATAAATATATAATGCACCAATTGCAGATAGAATCGAGTAGATTACTACTAGAAACTACTAACATTATTGTAGACGTATTTAGTTGTGAATGGAGGCAGGAATGTGAATTGATATCCATCTATATTTAACACAGTAATGTTAAAGGTTTCTTGTCACTTTGCCTGAGGATTTTCCTAGATAGACTTTACTGAGTAGGATGTGGTGGCAGATGATTGCTCTGCCCCTGTTCCAGCAGAAGTTTAATCAGATAATAATAATCTCCCAAATTACTTCTTCTACTACTACTGGATAAACAATGTAGGATAGATAGATAGATAGATAGATAGATAGATAGATAGATAGATAGATAGATAGTAGATAGAATGAATGTTGGTAGATAGAATGACAGATAGATAGATAGATAGATAGATAGATAGATATTTTAAAGGTATGTGATAGATAGCCAGATATGGGATTGGATGGATAGATGGATAGATAGATAGATAGATAGATAGATAGATAGATAGAATGGCCTATAGATAGATTAGATAGACAGATAAAAAGACAGATAGATAGGTAGATAATAGATAGATACCCGATAGACAGGTAGATAGATTATAGATTATATATAAGGAGTGGACCCGACAAACACAGGCAAAACTCTGAACATGCTGGGGGAGGGGCAGGGAAGTGCAGGCATGAAATAATTGTCTTCCTGCCCAGATTGTTAGGGGAGTACAGTCTGTGTGATTTTAATAGTAGCTGCTCTGGATGTGGGGCTGCTGGTCGCCCATGTCAGGAAGCTCTGGCCCCCAGACAGTAATTTAGATGCTGGTGTGGGTTGTGTGTGGCAGGGAACATCTATCTGGTGAATAGGCAGTGTCACACGGTAGCATGCACCCTTGTCAGGGCCGATTGTGTTTTAGGCAAACATTTGAGCAAACATAAAGGCAAAGGTCAAGTGCTGTTCACTTGCAATGTGTGTTCATTTACCTAACCAGCCAATAGGGCGACCAGGGCATTTTATGCTTCAATTCCACTGCAAGTCCTTGAGGTCTCTATAGCCATCAGGTAGTGGGGCTGTAAGCAGCAGCTATCCAGGTGGAGGCAGGGGCAGGCCAGGCTCAGGGCACAGGGGAGTCCAGCAGCAGGGTGCAGGGAACCTCTACCTGAACTGAGCACTGGATGCTTCCTAGCTGGAAATCATGGGGTAAAAAGTATATACACAGAATAGGAATATCCCAGCAGATCTATAAACTGCTGAGTGGTGGAGCTATGTGGGGCTCAGGTCTCATCTGCATGTTCTTCTCTATTACTTTATACTGTCTGTATAAATCTACCTCTCTCCATTATTTACCTGCTGTGTCTGTTGTACTTATGTTACTTATCTTATTTTTCCTGCATATGCATGTTTCATCTATCATGTATCATTCTATTATTCTTTTTCTTTATTTATTTTTTTCTCTATTTATTTATGTATTTATTTCCTTTTTCTATTTTTTCCCTTTATTTATTTATTTTTTCCTTTCTTTGTTTCCTTCTCATTTCTATCATGTCTGTCTGTTTAAGTAAATATCTATATCCTATCTATCTATCTATCTATCTATCTATCTAACTATCTCATATCTATATCTACCTATCTATTTATCTCATATATCTATATATCTATCTATCTATCTATCTATATCTATTTATCTCATATCTATAGCTATCTATCTATTTATCTATTTTATCATATCTATCTATCTATCTATCTATCTATCTATCTCATATCTATATCTATCTATCTATGTATCTCATATATCTATCTATCTATGTATCTATCTATCTATATCTATCTATCTATCTCATATCTATAGCTATCTATCTATCTATCTATCTATCTATTTATCTATCTATTTATCTCATATATCTATCTATCTATCTATCTATCTATATCTATCTATCTCATATCTATATCTATCTATCTATCTATCTATCTATCTATTTATCTCATACATCTATCTATCTTCTTTCTTTCTCATATATGATGATCGTGTCAGTCTAGATTTCTGTATAATTATATAACTACCCTGCTATGTAATGAAAAATATGTGTAGTTAATCATCCATCTGTGTCTGACTAGCCAGCATCCATCTCTAGACCTGCATCATGGACAGTAGAGACTCCTGGTGCGGTTTCCATCAGCAGAGCTGACATCACAGTCTATGAAATAATCTCTTCCTTACCTGGTCTGTGCAGCCCTGAGCAGCAGGCATAGTCTTCCTCTGGCCAGGTTCTGCTGTGCCCACACACATGTATTGGTGGCACCTGGGCACCAGTGCCTTGGGTAGTGGTAGCAGGGTATAGGAGGTGTTTGGTAGTACCCCCCATCCCCAGTGAAGTTTGTATAGAGGGGACAATCTCCTGGCCTCTACTTTGTGTGGACTTTTCTACTTATTCATCTGCTTGGTCGCCTAAGCCGCACAAAAGAGAATCAGCTGCGTTATGAAAAATGGCCCCGGCCCAGAGAATGTCACAGTGGTCGCCTTATTATTTTACCCTTCTTAAAAAAAATCTCCGGGAAAGTTCTGCTTTTGATGAATTCAATACAAGAGGAGTCTAGAGCGGAAGAGATTTCCAGCTCCAGCCATGCAGCATGGGGCAGAGGCAGATGGCCGGACAGCCAGCAGCCCCCTCCCCAACCTCAGATTACTGGGCTGGGGCAGAGAGACCCTCTGAGAGACAGCTTCTGTGGACTGCCCCGAGGGTCTCTGTTCTGGACTGATCTAGAATAGGAAATATGAATAACATAAATCCAGAACTAATAAACACCCCTGTAATACGTGCCTACAATGTATGTCACCTATTCATATGTGTATCTACATTATCTTTATTTGTATCTATCTATAACCAATATTCATCTATATCTGTCTATATATCTATTATCAAATTATCTATTATCTGCCTGTATCTATCATCTATCTATTATCTATCTATCTATCTATCTATCTATCTATCTATCTATCTTTTACCTCTCGATGTATTATCTATCTATCTATCTATTTATCTATCACCTGTCTATCTATCTATCTATCTATCTATCTAACTATCTATCTATCACCTGTCTATCTATCTATCTATCTATCTATCTATCTATATGCATCTATATTTCTAGTTATACATCTACCCATCTTGTATCTACCTTTCCATCCATCTTACACAGGTATCCTTTAGTGTGTATATTACTTAATGTATTTGTTTTATTTCGCTGTATTGCTAGTGCCTATATATTCCATCACTATATAAAATATTTTCATCTTTCAAGTGACTGATAGCTTTATGCTATATCTATTTTCTATCAAAAATATGTGTTCATTTTATCGATATCTACAGGAATCTATCTATCTATCTATCTATCTATCTATATCTATTATTTCTTTCTTTTTAATCTATCTAAGTCTGTCTGTCTTTCTGTCTATCTGTCTATATGTCTAATCTATCTATCTATCTATCTATCTATCTATCTATTTATTTATTTATTTATTAATTTATTCTATCATCTGTCTATTTATTTATTTATTCTATAATCGATCTATCTATCTATCTATCTATCTATCTATTCTATCTATCTATCATCTATCTCTATATATTCCATATCTATCTATCAATCTATCTATCTCTCTCTATTCCATATCTATCTATATATCTTTCTATCTATATATATCTATATATATTCTTTCTTTCTAATCTATCCATCTATGTCCTTCTGTCTATCTTCTCTATGTATCTATCTATTTATTCTATTATCTATCTATCTATCTATCTATTTATCTATCTAACTATCTAATCTATTTATCTATCTATCTATCTATCTATTCTATTTATCTATCGATATATCTATCTATGTATTCTTTCTATCTATCTATCTATCTATCTATCTATCTATCTATCTATCTATCTCTATCTATTTCATATCTATCTATTTATTTATTTATCAATCTATATATCTATCTATCCTATTTATCTATCTATCTATCTATCTATCTATCTATCTATCCATTCCCTCCTTCAGTCTCCTGCCATCCTGCCAGTAAAGAGTTAAGCCTGGAGCTTTGCAGTGCAGGCTGCAGCAGTGTGTACTCTGCAGGGCAGGAGTGTGCAGTGTGTATTTCTGTATTGTCAGGCACACAATGGCATATTTCTCCTAGGCCCTGCTTCTCCCTATACATGGAATGTCTTGCTCATGTGTGTTTGTTAATTGTATGAGACAATTGCACAAAAAAAACAACTACTTGAATCGTCCAAGCAAAACCAACAGTCTTTACTGTGGAGGTCAGCAGGGCAGGAGAAGCCGGGTCCCTCCTCAAAGGGCCAGGACATTAATGCAGACGCTGCTGAGAAAACGCGTTTTTATGCTAAACTATTTAATGGCCACAAAAGCTGCTGAAAGCCATTCCTGTCCCTCATTCTGCTCCTTCTCATGTAAGGTTCCTGCAGCCTTCATAGGCAGGATCCTGTCACCACAAGAAGCTCTGGATATGTGAACCTGTTATCAGGTCATAAATCCCCAGTCATATCACACACAGAAGCTGAGGACGCCATAAAGCATGATGATGGGACATCCACAGCCATCAACAGTCCTAGTTACTGCTGCTCCCATGTCATCAGCACACTGAGGAAACTGGAATGTGGTGATGTCAACAAGTTGTGTCAATAGTGATGTAAGAAAATGACGTCATATCAAGAAGCTGAATCCCTGGAATGACATCATAACAAGCTGCATCACAGTGAAAGTGACGTCATATAAATACACACAAACACACTTTCCATCATATGACGTGAATCCCACTATTGCTATACTTCAGTTGCTACATATTTTCTCAGCGACAACATTTCTATTAGGAGTCACCATGGTTATTGCATATTACATTTCATATTACAGAAAAGGGACTTTCATGTATTTTGTAATTATTCATTTTGCTGACAGATCAAAGCAATCAAGTATTTAAACAAAAATGAATCACTAAAGGATCAAATGCCTGGGCGTTATTAGTCTTCAGCATTCGACATTCTATTATTTTATTGGCTGGATCTTGAAATCAAAACTTTGTTTCGACTTTAATATGCAAAACAATGTGCAAAATATAATAAAAAAAAAGAAAAAACTTTTAACCCTTTTTGGAAGTGTATTTCCGAGGATGTTTCCTAGGATGCCTGGGTAGTCCAAAGCTGGTTCTACCGCTGGAATTAATTGATCCAATAAATTAAGGCAAAGCCATATACTCTATGAATTGCTCCAATATGGATATATTCCTGCTCCATGACTTAATGAAGCTATTTGCAGCCTGATGCTGCAAGTCAACGCGGGTGTGCAAGTGGATTAACAATGTATCCTCAGGATGATGGATAATTAGTTTACTGGCGGTACATATCAATTTTTGATGACTGCAGAACACATGCTCACTTTACCAACGAGCACTTTAACTGCTCTCCATAGTATAGTAAAAACGGGGCTCTCTGAAAATATTGCACGACTTCCATACACAACTGTATGGGAAATTAAGAAAGTTTTCAAAGCTCAAATTATCATTAGTTTCAAACAGGCTCACAATGGCCTGCAGACCCATGCCAGAGCAGGAGGAGACCCTCGAAATGGATGATTATATTTCTGACTGCCTGAAAATCAAATACAATAAGAATGCAATTAAAGTTTTGTTTTTCCCTAGTTAATAATCAGTAGTCCAGTAGATAAATAATAATAATAATAATAATGATTATTATTATTAGCTAAATAACAATAATAATTATCTAAATAATTTGCTAATAATTAGCTAAATAATAATAATAATAATAATATAGAAACAGTTGGAAGCTCCAACAACACGATGGACCTGAGATCAGTGGTCACACATGATCTAGGACTGTAATGCAAATAGAATAATAACTAAATAAAATACACTACAATAAAAAAGGAAGCAAAGAGAATGAAGAATAAGCTCCTGACACACATCATGGCCTGCTGACCTGGACCTGGCTGAGGATTGGCTCCAGTCACATACCAGTTCTTTATGTTTCAATGGTTTGCACAGAATTATAATAAGAATGCAATGAAATAAAAGCATAGCAGAACCTAGCTGATACCACAGTCAATCCCTAAGGCTCACATTGACCTGGGGTCAGGGTACGTCCAGAGGGTCATAGATTAGGTCATTATTATATGGAGGTATGCAAAAAAACATGTCATTAATGACAATGAAATAAATTTGTGAACTCTGCTAAAGCTCGGCTATTTTCATACATTCAGCCCCCTGTAGACCCGGGTGGATCCTGGTTAAGATCAATGGGTGCCTCCTACACGTAGAGTGCTGGTAAAATATAGGGCAAATATTGAAATCAAAGCTTAATGGCACCTAATACAAGTCAATGTGACCAGAAAGCACGGACCTGATCCAGCACAGGGACAGATAGGGAAAGGTCACACAGAAGTCGGAATTCTTGAGATTTGCCTATAAAAATGATGATGAAAATACAAAATAAAATAATAATAATAAAAATAACTAAAAATGTAAAACTACAAACTTCTGGCATTCAGATTTCTAGGGGCAGGAGGTTACACTGAAGCCCATTAGTAGTCGTTTGCTGAATGAATGAATGAATGAATAAATGAATGAGAAGAAGGGTATATATAAAAAATAAACAAAATATAATAAACAAATAAATATGCTTTAAAATAATATTGAAGTTGTAACATTTAAAAGACAGTCAGGGGTCACTGGGGAAAAGGGTCCGTTATTTTACACTGCTACTTTCACACACAAAAAAATATTTTTTAAATATATGTATATGTATAAAATACTACCAAACCGACTAAAATCTGTTGCTTGATGAGAAGACATTCAAGCCCATGGTGCCTTTGTCTATAGGACACAATGTAAACCTCCTGTGGTTGTAGTGCTGGATATTATGAATTACAGACACCCCAGGACTATGTCTAGTAACACATGCTTCTGCAACCTGCAATCCTGCTAATGCAATTATACAACTTGATTACAAAGACTTTGACAATGTGTCTTTCTGAGTTTAACATCTTTACTGTAGAAATGACTGCAGCCCCATAGAAGAAGCCATGCTGGGTGATAGTATTTGCATTTTTAAATGTGATTTAATTTTATAGAGTCAGAGTCAAAGGTAGAACAGCAAGGATCAGTTGACCCAATGCACTGAACTTCATCTATCACGTCTAATGTTATAAGAGGGAGAGGTCTCCATCAATCATGGAGGATTCTTGTAGTGTAAATATGTAGGCACTAAATTGTCATGGCATGATTCATGGTTACCTTCTCTGCTTCACATTAACCACACGTCCAGGGGACCAGCCTGGGCAGCATTCTTCTCACTTTTCTCTACTACATATTTCAGATATTATTATTATTATTATTAGTATTACAATATGTATACAAAGTAAACTGCAAACTAGGGGCTGTATTAATTAATAAAATCCACACTGCAATTTAAAAATGCCTAAAACACATCTGCTTCTGTTAAAGGAACAACAACCATTACATCTGTCATAAAATGCAATGTATTGCCAGCAGCCATTCAGCTTTGGGAGGTGCTGTGATGGAAAATTCAGAAAAAAATATCTACTTCTGAAAAGCTTCATGAAAGATATCTGCTAAACAGCTCTTTACTTTCCCCAAACTTCCCACTGTAGGTTCAGTGCCCCTTTAAATGGGTTTATGGGATAAGTGTCATTGCTTTGTACCTGGAGCAGGTGATGACAAGTCGCAGGCTCCATCTCTTGTCATAAAAGTCAATAAGGCAGATCCTAGATCCATATGTCATTTCTTGCAGACAGCCCATGACTGGATAGGTAAATGCCTTCATTAGTGTGATCTGCGAAGACTGTCGAACATTTTCATTAATTTATAATTTATGGATGTTTGACAAATATTAAAAAGTATGTAAATATGGAAGGGATAATGTGTTTTCTGCGGGGGACGGGGAAATGACCCGCACCCTCTTCTGCCTGCTAGATTACACCAGAGGTTCTGGCTGCCTGTTATCACACTGTGCCTTCCCATAGACTCCAGCTGCAGATTGTGCCACTGACAAGTGAAATAGTGCATAGCAACCAATGGCTTACATCGTAATAAAGGCAAGAGCCATTTGCATTTCTTACATTTTATTACTTAGGTAATTTACTATGACACTTCTCTAACGGTAATTTATGAAAACATTTGAAAGCAATTACACAAAGTCTACAAGCATTTTAAGAAACAAAAAAGTCAAACAAATGGCAACTAGTTCGATTTTTTTTTTTCTAAAGAGTTTATAAATAATAGGGGGACAAAGGAGTGACTCCAAGATGAGGCGAGGGGGTGAAGATGACAGAGGGATATGCTGAGGCTATTGGACCTGCAAAGAACCCACCATGAGGGGTCATGGGATAAAGTCAGTACTTGCACCAGCATGGCACAGTCCTCACTGCCAGTGAGGTGCCAGATAGAAGCAGAGAACAAACTCAGCTCTGCTGTAGCTGTCTACAAAGAAATCCATGTCATGGTACATGTATGCTATATCTGATCCATCTATGAGAGCAGGTACCGTACACCGGGATGGCACATAGAGAATTCACTTATCTCAAGAATAGTTTGGATGAGCTGAATTTGCTTAGAACAAGTAATTTTCTGTAAATGATAGATGGACAAGCAGGAAGACATATAGACCGACAGATAGAAAGATATA